>ML685804.1:12664469-12778025 GCA_007922175.1 Pelusios castaneus
TGTGTGTGTGTGTGCACGTGCCCCGTCCGTGGGGCTGTGTGCGTGTGCCCCGTCCGTGGGGCTGTGTGTGTGCACGTGCACCATCCCCACCCGCCACTAGTGCCACACATGGGCACACGCACACACACAACGCACACACAGACAGCCTGACAGATAGGGCATGCAAACACACACACACACACAGTCCCCCCACACACCCCCCCACCCCCACGGGAGAGGGCACACATTCATCCCCATGGCAGGGCACACACACACACACATCCCTATGGGAGGGGGCACACACACATCCCCACAGGCAGGGCATACTCAGATGGACACACCAATGGTCAGACAAAAGCACACATGGTCAAAGGTGCCTCCAGAAAGAGTTAAGTCCCCACCCACAGTCAGGGAGAGGCGCAGAAGTGTGTAAAGTGATACACAGACAGACACACCTGTGAGGGTGTGCGCAGCCCCCTCAGGACAGCAACTGGGCAGCTGCTTCTGACAGGAAGATTAAAGTGCATGTGGCTCTGGCCTCTCACCTAAAACCAAAAAGGCCTGTTCTGCACAGCTCTGTTCACAGGATCCTAATGCAGCTGTCCCACGAAGGGGGCATTTCCCCTGCTGCTGGTGAAACCCTGCGGGTGTGTTTGGAGGTGAGACTGAACCTTGCACAATCACTCCATGGCAGGAAGGGCCCAAGATTCAGTGCAATAAATAGGCTGCGAATGCACACCCAAGCTTACAAGAGCTGAAATGTTTTTAAGCTCCAGGCAAGATGTTATCAACTCTAACCTAAGGCCAAAGGCGCGTTGATCTCATTGAGATGAAGATGAGATTGAGGACTTCCCTTGTTACAGTTCTATTGATTTTAAAATATGGGAAATAAAGGAAATAAGGGTTGGTTGAAGAAGTAAAGGTGCAACAGAAGAGTGCACCATTTCAACCCTTCCTTGCAGGATGTTGCAATTTGTGTTTATCAGACTTCCTAGGAATAGGAGATACACCTTCCATGTGAATGTGACTATGCAGCACTGGAATACTATTGTGGTCAACAGCAAGATGAAGCAATAAGAATTTACTATTTAATGGAAAATGCTGCAAAAAATAAATAAAAAAGCAACTATTTTCAGAACCACCCAGACAGTGTTATATATAACAATGACCTGAGAATATGAACTTTTTTATATTGTGACATTTGCTCCTTGATCAGCCATGTATATTAAAAACTCATTTTAACTGCTGTTAAATGGATTGTGATGCCTTCCAGTAGAAAGCTGATTCCTGACTTACAGTTTGATCTAAAGCCCAGAGAAGTCAATAAGTGACTAATAATGGGCATTAAGTCAGAACCTTAAAGCATGTTTTCCTCCAATATCAGGGCTGGCTCAACCATTATAGGTAAACTAGGCAGTCGCGTAGGGTGCCAGGCTTTAAGGGGCACCAAATTAGATGGAAGAGATTTTTTTACATATGCTATCTCTTATAACATGCGGGGGAAGGTGGCGCCAAAATCATAGTTCACATAGGGCCCCAAAATCCCTTGGGCTGGCCCTGTCCAATATTGTCCAATCCTTTTCATATTAGAGGAAATGTGTGCATTTAAAAAAATAGTTTCTCCAGACATGATTAAAACCACACAGTGATAAAATGTCATTTCATTTGTAAATCTGTGATCTAAGAACTAATTTATAAAACAAAAAATAAGTTTTTCTACAAAAAATTGGATTCTGAACATTACTCATTAATGGTTTTTTTGCAGATAAATATTCAATAGTGTGTATGCAGGAAGATGGCAGAACAAGCTTTGTTTAAAGTTTCATACAACTAAGTTACAAAGCTTTAAAAATATTTATGATTTCAGAAGTTAGAATAAGTAGACCCTAAAACAAAGTACAGTAATAGTACAGGCCACTAAACATCTTGGCAAAGAAAGATAACAAAGGAAGAGAGAAAAATTAAACCCAATCTTCTTAATCATTAATCAGATTTTAAACACAAGGGATGTAAAAACACTAGACTAAACTGTACAAGGGATCAAAAAGGGTCAGCATGTTACCCATAGAACTTAAACACTGCAATATAGAATTTTAAATCTAATTCAGAGACACTTTTAAGACCTCACAAATAGCCTCTATTGCTCTTTTGAGAGACAAATTTCTTACAGTCACCCTAATCGAAAGATAAATATTTTTATTGTCTTCAGACAGCCTAGATTTGTGGGATTCAAAAGGGACACGGAATAACATAATGCAATAAACTGCGTTCTAAGTGTCGTTAATTTCCTTCTCTAGCCAAAGTGGCCTTGGAAAGAAAAAGAAAAATACGGGTCCCGCAATCAATAGTGTATATAAAATAATTCCTTGCTTTTGTATAATTCTCTCTCCGTCTCAAGCTGAGGCAAATAGTACGAGAGAGGAAGGAATATTCCACATAGATAATAAAGACATTATTAGGTAGCTTGACTTCCATACTGTCCAAAGGTTTTCACAAATACAGATATTAATTCATAAATATCTTTCCCTCCAGGTACCGAGGTAAATCCTAATGCCCTTAACAGTGATTGCTTTAATGTAATCTTCAGAAATCCACATTCCTACACACCTAATGGAAGTCTCTGACCTTATTACAACTGTACATTTGTATTTTAAGATGTTCGGATTCCAATTCTCAGTTTGAATTAACATGTCTCCCTGCTTCTCCTGTTTTCTCCCTGGGTAAAAGTTCTATCAGAAAGTGGCTCCAGATTAAATCAAACACAGCTGAGTCTCCTCTATAATGTCCCTGGAGCAAAGGGCATGCTTACAGGCCCAGAGTCCCGAAGAGCCCGCTAGTTCATCTACTGGTTTCCCATATAGCATAGGCTCCTAACCCCCAATCAGGATGCAATACTATGGCTCTGATTTGTCACTTTGCACTGACCCATGCCTTGTCCCCTCCAAATGCCTGTGTGCTGCCATGGCAGGTGCCCCTTGGAGCTGAGCACCGCATGACACAGTGGGACAGCATTGCCCTGTGTGTCTGCCCCAGAATCATGCTCCCCTTTATGCCATGGTGGCAGGGCCAGGATTAATCCCAAAATGCACAGCCTGTTTTCTAGGATTGTGTCAGAATGTTCAGCCAATGAAGCGGTAGCATAGTTGAGGGTAAATGGAGATAACTCACTTCTTATTTGGGAATATGGTGCTTACCCACCTCTCATTAAAAAATAAAACATTTACACACTGCAGTTCTCCTGTAATAAGCAAATCGTGGCTTCATGACAGCCACAAGAGCCGAGTACATTCTCTGCCAGCTGCTTACACTAAGCAATAGCTCAGATGCAGAAATCATGGCGTGTAAAGATCTGCAATGAGCCAACCCTTGCCCCTGCATGCATAGATTGCCTGAATTCATGGGCCAGCCATTAAAAAGCATACCCCATTATTTTTCCTGGCAACTTTACGTAATGTTCTGTAGAAAGTGTCAGCACATCGAACATTCTTTTGTTTGTTGGGAAGAAACAAAATGTCTCAACATGTTCCAGTTTGATTTCTGAAGCCGAGCAGTTCCCGTACACACTGTAGATTGTCTTTACAAATTATTGCTATTATTCTAGGTACAAATTAACGGATCTTGTAGTGATGTTGTACACCTGTCATGACTACGATGCTGCTGCCCAACCTGGAACACCCAAACGTTAATTTAGCCATTTCAGTTTTTTACCACTACAGGTCTACAAGTGACACATTTGAAGAATGAGGAGTGGCTCATTTCCACTGACTGCTCCTACTTTGGGTTCACAGGGAACCTGAAACATTGGTGAAACAGTGAAATGACTGAAATTCAGAGTGAGTCATGATACATTTGCAGTGAGTCACAGCTGTGTTAAAAATAACTCTTGCAGCATATTGCTCCTCATGGAGGAAATATAACTGTTGATTTTACCACACTTTGTGGTTCTTGTTTTGACCAAATGCAGGAAAAACGTGGCACGCTGAAAGAAATTTCAGATCAGAAATTTTATCCCAGTGCAGGAGCTTTGTAAGCCAATAAACAGTTTCGTTACTATACACTCCACCCTGGCTAATATGCAAAGCTCTGTGTTTAGGACAGTGGAGTCTGTTGCCATGGATATAAATATGTCACATAGTTAACACTACGGACAAAATTCACCATTGGTGTAAGTGGGTGTAACTCCATCAGAACTGATGTAACGGCACCCAGTAATGCAAGCAGCGAATGACTAGTGAGTCAAGAAGATGAGATGTTGGCTTGTAACTTATGAGACATCAAATCTCTTTGTTAAGTAGGAGAAGGGGGCCTAGAAAAACAATGTAACCTTCTAAAATGGTGAACACATTGTAAGACTGATCGAGAAGTTTCCCAGGAATGAAAGCCCCGTTAGCAAGGGAAAAGGACTTTGAGATCAATTTTCTATGGGGTGCCATAGCCCCTAATACAAATCCAGTTATGCTACTGTATTTGCTCCTGCTTTTTTTGATAGCATCGGAGGTCAGATATTCACATTCCACTTAAAATAATTTAGTGAAGAACTTATAGCAATTACGCAGTAAAACACATCTGCAAAGTGCATTCTTCTCTGGCAAAAAGCTTGGCTTTACCTGCTACTCTTTTGAATCTAGCTGCACTAAATTGGGGGTGGGGGAGGCGGACTACTGATTTCTTTGATGTCTGGTGGAAAATAACAAGGGACAAAATTCCATCTGCAGTTACACTGAGTTCTGCTGTGACAGAGGGCGGGATTTGAGACCGTGGGTGAAACCATGCTATCAATCACACAGGTGCAACCCTACGTAAGACACATGGCCAGTTTCATGTGTAATTCCATTGACTCCAATGGAGTAACTCCTGATTTACACCAGCGTGAGAGGAGAACCGGGGGCGTATTTATGTACAAAGCCTTTCCCCCATTTTAACTGAGAATTTAGTCCACAGAGCTTGATTCTGATCTCACACTAGGGTTACTCCTGAATTACTCCAGTGTCAGGGAGAGGAGAATTTTCTTTTTGAAATGGTCCACGTTGAGCCGAAAAGATTCATGTGTAACTCCAATGAAATCAGTGCAATTGCACTGGACACTCGGGCCCAGATAATAAGCTAAATCCTTAGCAGATGTAAATCAGCAAAACTCCATTGGATTCAACAGAGCTAGGACATTTTATATTCCATTTAAAGCAAGATATTAGAACTACTTCTGCTTCCATGCTGTGCCATCTGGGTTAAAAAAAACCATTCCTAAGAATCTTACTGTGAAAGGCTCCGTAAACAATGGCAGCCGCAGATAAGAGTCACAGGGTCAATGGCTGGATGTCCAATGGAATTCCAACGTAAAGAGGCACATCCTGATCTTCCAATGTTTCTCAGGTTTCTAAACTTAATATCGATAGATATTAAAGACTGGCTTTCTTGCTCTGTCACCGACTTGCTTCAGGGTCATGTTCTGTGCTGACCTGTAGAGAGTGGAACAGCTGGTGGTAGGAATTAAGGAGAGGCAGAATGAAGCATCAGTTTAGAAGCAGATGGGGTGTTTGTTTTAAATAAATAATTTTTAGAATAAGTGGCTGGCATCGCAGCTCAATGAAACTGTAGCGATTTGCAAACTAACAAGAACAAGTGAGTGCCTCCATGGCAGAAGAACGATGGAAATGCCTTTCTTCTCCCCTAGCTCAACTGCTGGGCAAATGAAGAGTTGATGGAGTTCGTTGTCACTGGAATCAACCTACATACTGTGTCTGTAAATTACTGACTTCATAGTATGGAATTTCCAGGTAAGAATGGTGTTTCCAAATGGTTTCGAATCAAGAAAGGGTGCACTGCTAACCAACGTGCTCTCTCTGATCATAGATCAGACAAAGAATATGGGCTGGCAGTGTCTGACCACCTAGACTTGCTGGGGGTTTCAGCGGGAAGTGTTTTGCAGGAGTAGAGTCTGCAGCTTACAGTCCAAGCGATGCTGGCTCAAAAGTTCTTCCAAATGTAGGTTTGATTTGGAGAATGCGTTTCAAACTCCTCAAGAAATCAGCAAATTTCTTTTTCTTTCTGGGCAAATGGGAGTGGGAGGAGGGTTTACAGACTGGCTGGTAGTCTTGGAAATCAAAGCATTAAGAATATTATACTAGTGAATGAAATCCAACCATTAAATTGCCTATAAACCAAAGCCTGATTCTGAGATATAATCTGTGTAAGTAGCTTCCACAGACTTGAGTGGTGCAAGATCAGCACACTGCAGAGTAAAACACAGAACTCACCATAACATACTTATCTTCTGCTCCCATTGAAAGCTGAGCACAGAAAGTCTGTAAGCTAACGTCCTTACTTCTCACAGACACCTTTCATTCATTCATACCAATTTGCAAATGCCATTTTCCTTTGGCAATTCAAGATGAATAAGTTAGTAACGCACACTAAGAAAACTGGTTAGAGCAAATGTCATTTGCTCACCTAGACATCCAGAGAGATGAAGCATAGAGCAAACAGACCCTGTTCTGTAAAATGGAACTCTAGTCAATTTTCCTGGGCAGTTTGGGTCAGATCAAATAAATTAAGTTAACAGTCATTTCCCCAACAAAAGTAATTTTGGGGATTATTTAACATCTGATTTTGTTTTGCTTTTCTTTGTAAATATAATCGGTTTATTTACTGAGAAAATTATGAGAACTAGATGAAAACCATGAATCAGTTCCAGGAAAACAAGGGCTGGAAACACATCCTCATGTTTGGAATGCATCACTTTCAGTGCATTCCATGTGGGCAGGGTAATACCACAGACATTGCTTCATGTACTGCAGGATAGGGTGAATTATTTCTTGTTTCAATCCCTTCAGAGCAGAGAAAGTGATATACTGAAGGGAGTATTACAGCAAAGGTATGGACTGAAATGGACTGAAAGCAAAGGTATGGTTATATTTAGATCCAACATAGTTAAATCTGACATTCAGCTGCTGTTTGCCAGCTGTGTCTTTAGAAGGAAGACCATTTAGGCAGCAGATTTAATGACTTTTTATTGTTTATTTAATATGAATGATATCCAAAGCCTTTTATAAAAAACAACTCAATTTCTTTGTGTGCTATTACGCAATTGCATAAGACATGAAGCGTTTGTAAGCGCCCTTACAGCTGTGCAAAGTTTATAGTCCTGCAGCCATTACATAATTTTGATATGAATACAGTATGTACGCGTCTGCCGTTTCTGAGCAAAGCTCAGAAAGGCCATTTCGAAAAGAAACAAGCCAAATTTTTTTGGTTCCTAGAACGGCCAGGGTAATTACTTGAGTTTAATAGGTCAAGTACGGAAGGCTTCTTAGCCAATTCTAAACTTGCTGTGAGCAAATTAATTAATTAATTAGTATTATTTGTATTCAAGTAGCAACTAGAGCCCACCCCAAACCAAGATTGGGGCCCCACTGCGCCTGGCAATGTGCAGAAACAGTTGCAGTCTCTGGGCCAAAGAATTTAAAATCTAAAGAGACAAGACAGATAAAGGAAGCAGCGTCACCTCCATTTTACTGATGAGTCGCTAAGACACGGAGAGCTAAAGTGATTTGCCAAAGGTCACACAAGTCAGTGACAGAGCCAGGAACCGAGCACGGATTATCCTGAGTCTAGTCCATTGCCTTAAGCACAAGATGAGGCTGAATTCCGATCTCAGGCCACGATCAGTTTGGAGTCACTCCTGATTCATTCCGACATACGTCAGGCCAGAACCTGTCTCAGAGTGTTTGCAGACTCGGGGTGCGTCACTCCAGTAAGCCTCGTTGGTACCCTCCTGGACGGACACTGAAACACGCGCCTTTCCAGAACACAGAACTGGCAATGGCTCAGATTTACAGCTTCTCATTCTCCGTCCTGCAAAGCCAGACCCATAGAGCAAAACCTCAACACAAGAACCTGCGCCAACACATATGCCCAGGGCCAGGGCTTGTGCCAAGTCCGGTGGCATCTTGAGCATCCTTGGTGCCCAGTAATGTTAGGGTCAGATTGTCGCTCACCCCCGTGTGCTGAGCTCAGACATCTTCACAAGGCCGAGGGTGGAGACCCATGCAGGGGAAGGGAGGTTTTATTTAGTCAAAGTGCAGTCCTACTTTGCTGTCCCACCACAGCCTGCGAAAAAAGGCCAAGAACATGTTTTTTTTTCATAGGCTCAAATCCTCAAAGATGCCTAATTTCCATTGATTTCAACAGGACTGAGACAAGATCTTGGCCTTAATGCCTCGGGCCCTTAGTAGCCTCCCAGATTCCTGGCCGCTCAGCAATGATCTCCCCCAGCCGCTGCACTCCTCATTGTGAAGAACTCAATAATATGATTCCAAAGGGGTAGCCGTGTTAGTCTATTGTAGAAAGACAACAGAGTCCTGTGGCACTTTTAAAGACTAACAGATTTATTTATCGCATGAGCTTTCGTAGGAGAAAATCCCACTTCGTCAGACGTGTCCAACGAAACCTCATGCGATAAATAAATCTGTTAGTCTTTAAAAGTGCCACAGGACTCTGTTGTCTTTCAATAATATGAGCCAGCTTCACTCAGACAGAGCCCCATCTTGCAGTCCCTACTCACGTGAGCTGCCCCAGTGAAAGCCGGAGCCATGTTACACGTGCAAAGTTACCATAGACAACACGAAGAATCAGGTTATCGGCGATGATAAGACCAGGGGCCTGCTCCTACTGAAATCAAAAGGAGTTTTGTACCAAAGTGATAGATGCAGAGATAGCTAGAGCAGTGCGGCCCCCGACCATCTCCTGGCCTATACAGGATCACGCCCTATCTGCATTTTCTAGCCCCTTGTCTAGGCTAGTTCTACCATTTCCAAACAATGGAACTTCCTCCCTCTTCCTTGGGAAAGGATTCCACCCCTCTCTGCCAGGCCAGCGTGGCTAGAGGTTGAATATTTCCCCAGTTGCAGCATGCTGGTTAAACAAGATTCTTCCCATTGAAATGGAGTGTGTCCACTAGGAGGGAGCCAAGGGATTCTGGAGAGTTCAAGGAATGATAAACTAAAAGGGAAGCTGATCTCTGGACGAGACATGGGAAGATTGAGGGCCTGGGTGGGAGCAAGACACGGAGGGTCTTGGAAGGAACACTTAAGTCTTCAGCTGTACCCCCAACACTGGATCAGGGAGAAGCCTAGCAGCAGCTTGTGTTCTCCTGCCGTTTGGATGTAATTGGGGCTAGGGTGCCAGGGAAGAGGGTTAACGCACTCTGCCTTGTTGAAGCAGCCTTACTATAGCGTCCAGAGAACCACACCCCAGCACGTGTGGCCATCGTTTCTCTACAACTTGCAGGGCATCCTCAAATTACCGTTGCCACGTACTTTGTCCTTCTCGGGTGTCGTCGGCTCACTAAGCCTTCCGCTCCCACCCTCGCCTCCCATCCAGGAGGGATTTCTCACTCCAGCCCAAAGGGTAACATTCTGTGTATCTGACCAAGAGCTATATACATCTTCTCCGGTTACATAGCTTTGATCTGGACCTGGGATTCACTAGTGCCTCATAAAACAATCAAGTTGAGCTTTTACAGTTATTAAATTGTCTGCCTTCCCTCCATGCAACTGGAGCTGGTATTGAATCATCAGGAAATATGCATTACCGTTGCTACACCCATGGAAAATGAAGCACCTAGGTCCAGTGAGCCAGATTCTGTGCTGATTTACGTGATAAAACTCTGCAGTTGCTACGGGCTCTGGGCAGGGGACATGTGGATTCAGGATTGCGCCCGGTGACATCTGATAGCAAGGCTCTCATGGGATTTAGCTAGATCCGGAGACACAACACCTTGTTTTATGAAGCTTCCCTGACTTACACAGCCACGTTCGCTAAAAAACATGTGTCTCAGAAGTTTTATATCATGCAGGGTAAAAAGGACGCTAACCCCCCCCCCATCTAACCCACAGTCAATGGAAGCAGGCCCAGAAGAGCCGAGAGCTGACCTCTTAGATGGGGAACTTTTCAGTCCTTTCACAGGGCATCGGAAAGACATTTTCCCATAGATTTGCAGAGAAGTTTCAGAGGTGACCTCAGACTTCAATGTTGTGACCATTCCAGGATTTTCGCCTCCTTTCTTTCGTCCCATTACATCTAATTCACCCCCAGCCTTAACAAGTCTTCTCCCCATGGCAGCGTTACAGGCTACAAGTGTCTGTACATGGTTGGCCATTACTTAGCCAAGTGATTCATACTCTGCTCTCTCAACCTTTCCTTATGTATCATTCCCATCGTCCTCCTGATTATTCCCTCTTGCTTTTCTCCAATCTCCTTCTCATTCACCAATATTTTGCAAGTGCAGACGTGCCCGGAGCTGTAAGAACATTTCAGAAGTGTTTTCTCCGGAATCCTACGGAGCACAACCAACACATCCCCTGTGCTGCATGATGGGAGGTATCAACTCATGCAGCCCTAAATCGAACGGCTCTTTTCCGCTGCTAATATTGCATTGCAAGATTGTACCTTATTTGCTGCTTCTGTTGGCCCTCACTGCTGCTTTCCAGTGGCTCTCTTCCACTGAATATATGGTTCAGAATATTTTTCCTTGACAGATGAACCTTCCTTTGTTATTTCCCATCTATGTTTCCAGCCTGTCTAGCCCCCATTTTGTAATTTCTCTGTCCTCACACATATTCGCACAACTCCCCGCACCCAGGTTGGTAACACCTGTGAATTTTATTAAGGGGCTGCGTACCTCCTCTTCCAGATAAAGAATGATGAGCTTAGCCAAGGCCAGACCGGACAGCAACTCCTGCGACTCTGCACTGGAGACCTCCCTAAAACTCTAGACAGCACTGCTGATCATCACCTTTGGTTTATGATCTACTGACCCAAGCCAGCTGGAAGAAATCTGTGAGACACTAGCAAATCCTTTGCTAAAAATCAGACACGAGACACCTACTGTGCCCCCTTCCAGTCACTCATTTTCCACTTTTATCAAAAGTAAATTTTGTAAAAGCCAGCATCCTGATCCGGCAAGATTTGTTCTGAAAAAGTTACCACAGTCCACTAGAAAAGAAAGAAGAAACAATGAAATCCCAGGAAAACCATCTGGCTATTGCAACATAGCTCCCCACTCTCCCTTGAAACATAAAACGCCATTCCCATGCCATATTCATACCTGTTTCACTGCAAAAAAAATTTTAAATGTTGCTTTGGCACTTGCCGGTCTAACTATGAAGAAGCTGTATCTTGTTGGGTTTGCTCTGTACAACTTCCTTTCCCCCAGATCATTCTGTTTCTCTACTATGTCCATCTAGCCTTTAAATGTCTGTAATATTCCTTCTGGCCTTACAAATATCCCTATCCATAAAGTGGAATACTGAAAGGAAACCCCTTGTACCAAGGAGTAAGTTGGAAGCTGGCGAACTGCATACATGCAAGAACAGTAATTCTCAGCATTTTTATAATACTTATATAGCATTATTAACCATCAAAGAGCTGTACAACTAGGTTAGTGCTGTACGGTAGGTTTTATCCCCAGACGGGGAAACTGAAACAGAAAGGCTAACTGATTTGCTCAAGGTGAAAGGGCTGGAGCGCACTAGATAGCGATTTTGATCCTGAAGTCTTAAACTATTAGAGCAATTCTTGAGAGTTCTAAAAAAAAGTTGCTGAGATAAATGACGGTTCAGCTATTTAATTTATATGTTTTTCTTGGTGGATAGGGTATTCTGCACTTCTTTCTTGGGGTAACAGAACGCTCCCAAACTCCAAAGTTCACCCTGACAAATGATTGACAATCATCATCTACCCTGCCACAAACCTATAGCTGCCAAAGAAAGACTGGAAGTTAATTCCAATGATTCAGTCAAAAGTCTGACAATATTTGCTCCGTGTTCATTTCTTATAATGTCAAGTTATTACTCAGAGATGGAACGATGCTGCAGTTTCAGGGCTTGACGGTGGCAAATTTCTCGTTAATTTCCACCTTCTCTCCCCCTGATTTCACAGATATTTATCGCAAAAGGAGATTTCTCACCTCACCACTCAAAATCCTCTGCTGGTGTCAATCAGTGCCGCTTCACTGAAGTCAGCAGCACTGTGACAATTTACACCCAAGGAGGGCCTGACCCGCAATGTATTGAACACCAGCTTACTGTATTCCTGCAAAAATTCCCCAGAGGACCTGAGTGGTCCCACAAACATGGGATGACACTGAAATTTCTTGCAATTTTTAAGTTCAGGCTGGATAGGAGGCATGCTGTGAAGGCCACACTTCTACCGTCCAACATTTGCCAGCCTTTAGAAGCCACAGATCAATGCTGAGAAGTTAAACAATAAACACATGCTGAATACGCAGCCTGGTTGACTAATACAAAGGAAAAGATAAGAGCTCTCCCTAATTTGAAAACTGTAGCGAGAAGGAAAATTAGAACTAAAATGCTTGAATAGGAAACTTTATGAATTCTTTTTTAACTGATAAAAACTGAAAAATACTTTGGACATACATTTTAAACCCAAAAATGTGCACCCTGAAAATTAGCCTAAAATAAACACGGAGTTTATTATGAGAAAAGCAAACACCGAAACCCAGGAGCCTTATATATCCTATAGTGTATTGCTCAGGTGTGACAATTTATGACACACATTCAAAATTAATCAGCACTTCAAGAGTAAAACTGGCATGAACTTCATTTAGTTAGAAGAAACTGGATTTTTTTTAGTGTCTTCTCAGGTTTTTCATCGTCTTCTAAGAGCAGATATTACTGTGCACCTCCTCCCATCTGTCTTGCTCCTGTGCTGTGATGCTGTTGAAGTATACAGGTGGGGTTTGGGGGAAAACAGATTGAATGTATGAGTTGACCGCCAAGAAATACCAGCCATGTTCTCCCTTAGCAGGAGAGGGAGGGTTAGGTTGGGAATGAGTGGCAAGTTTCACGTCACATGAGACAGGCCAGCTTACATTTTGATCACCACATTCCCTAGTGGGGCATAGGGGCCAGTGCTTCATTTTTGGGACTCACCCCGACCTCTCCTATGCAGAGAGCTACAGCTGAGTACCGCCTATATGGGTTCCCACGCCTGGCCTATACTCTGGTCTGCATCCACTTTGCGAGACCTCCATACCCACTCAGGCAGGGTGAGAGTGAGAGGCAGCCGGATTTACCTCTACAAGCAGGTTCCTTCGTTTAGTCTCATTTACACACTGAAATCTCTGGCGACAATTTCCAGAGGGGGAGCCGCGTTAGTCCGTGTACAGCAAAAACAACCAGAGTCCTGTGGCACCTTAAAGCCTAACACATTTCTTCGGATATCTGCCGAAGTGGGTTTGAGCCCACGAAAGCTTGTTAGTCTTCGTCTTTAAGGTGCCACAAGATTCTCGTTGTTTTTGAAATCTCTGGGTTGCTGTGGTGCGATGTAGGAGTCCCAGAATATCATATCCCACGCTCCAGAATATTTATTCAGTTAGGTTTGGATGCCCGGCTCTTGCAGTTTTCTGTTTCTGTGTGAGTTAGTCTCCCCTATGAGGTAATTCTAAACCCCTGTCATTAATGTTTAAATGATTTGGAAAAATCAATATAATTTTTAGTAATAAAATCATACGAGGCAAAGGCCCAGAAATTCCGAAAAATCATTCATTCTCTACCCCTTAAAGTCTATTTTGTCACATGCACACGCACAGGTCCTCTTCCCGTTTCTTTTTATGCTGATAGAGGCCCAGGGGAAATTTTTCATAAGTAAAATTAAAAGAAAACCCAAACAAACATCACAAAGGCAGCAAATCCTTCCTAAGAAATAAATGCCAACTCGCTGTCAAAACAGCAAGAAGAGCTAATTAAAAAGCCCTGGTGAAGTAGATCCTTAATCAGGGAAGGCAAAGAAAGGCTTAGCCAAGTATGGAGCACCTACAACTCCCATGGTAACCAAGCAGTGCTCTGCCATTATCTTCCTCTGCAGTAATTCCTGTAGGATCAATTGCTTCTCCCTCCGCCTCTGCCCCCACAACCCTTTCAGTCTGCAGCAGGAGCAAGAAGGTTTTTAAAATATCCTGGCAAAGCGAATATCCTGCAGTCCTCCTTCAGGCAGAACCCATCCTGGGTCACATTCACCCCTCAGTTCCACAAGGGCAGCCGTACTGATGAGGAGGACGACTGCGCAGATTCACAGGAAAATGCAGAACTTTTGTGGTGGGGAGTGTTGTTTGCCTGAGTAACGATCTGTGGGCCCCTTGCTCCCCTGTGCCTGAGGCCCTCAATCTGGACAGGAGACGTACAGGAGGGGAGACATCTGTCTGTGCACCATGCCTTCCCTCTCCCCCCATGGACACTCCCTCTCCAGGGTGCCGGCTCCTTGGTGTTAGAGGGTAGTGCAGCTAGCTGGGAGCCTCTGGGTTGTCCCCTTCCCACCAAACCTGCCAGGGGAACATGTGGAAAACCACACACTGTGGGTGAGTCTGCACTAACAAGTCAGGTCGACTTAAGGAGGTTTAAGTCGACCTAAACAAAGCCACGTCCACACTAGACTTTCCTTAAGCATTTCCTTAAATCGACTTAACAACACCTGGTTTTAGGTCAACTTAATGCTTAACTCGACCTTATTAGGTCGACTTAAGCCAGTGTGGACGGGGATTAGCGCCTAAATCGACCTTATTAAGTTGACTTAAAGCATTAAGTCGACTTAATAAGGTCGACAAGGGGTTATGTCTACACTAGAAAAAGTTAAGTCGACTTAACTTTTCTAGTGTAGACGTAGCCTGTCTGTCCTGACTGATGCTGGTTCCCCTCACACTGCCGACTGCCACTTTGGAGAAGTTTCCAGGGCAGACAGATCATGGCACCCTGGTTCCTCCAGAGACCCCAGGCAACACAGCACAGGGGATGATCTTATGCTCCTTCCTCAGGGGAAACCACCATGGGAGTTAATGGCTGAAGTGAAGGATTAGCCCATGAGCAGAAAAAGACAGTGAGGCAGCTTGGCCAGATGCAGAGAAAGGGATTAAAACCAGAGCAGGAGTTGGCCATATACGTGCAAGACACACACCAAGCAGCAGATAAAACCAGGGTCTGAAGGCTGAGACTTCAGTATGAATCACAAACTACAAAATCAGCCCCGTCACCTGCCTCACACAGGATATGTTTGGGGGACTCTGCAAGAACGGTAAGTCTGGAACTGCTCTGAAATTTCCAGGAACTGAATTTCATACTATAGTCTCAAATTGAACCCACAACCTTGACAGGTCTCCCTACAAGTAAAATAGAAACAGAAGCAACACATGATCCTTTGCCGCTTTCCTAGAATTCTATTGGTTTAGAAAGACACAAAACATTTTTAGTATTTAAATTTAACCAGTACCCAGAAAACATAACACGACAAGCTGAATGATACCCCTCCTCTACGTCAGTATCCACTGGAAAGGAAAAGATGGTGCCGACATTCAGATACTGGGATGGGACTCTGGAGATCTGCTGGGGTTCAAGGCTCAACTCTGCCTCTGTCTTCCTGTGTGACTTTGGATAAATCACTTCATCACTTTTTCCCTCAATTCCCCAACTGCAAAATGAAGAGACTAGGACTTCCTTTCTCACACTGACTGTGGGTCGGGTTCATTTAGATTTTACGATCTTCAGGACAGAGACCATCTGTTCATATGTGTCTGTGCAGTGCCAAGCACAACACGAACCTTATTTGGGGTGGGGCCACTGGGTGCTATCGCCATACAAATAAATAATGATAACACAGCGGCCATGCTATATCTGTCAGCAAACTGCTATAATAGCAGCTGTAATTCAGTTGTCCCCACCCCCATTTTTTTTTAACCAACCCAGAAGCTTTTTGAGAATATTTAGCTTTATTTAGGAAATAAATAAACAAAGAGCAAGAAAAGATGGAGGGCTGATGTAAAAAGTGAACTTGCAAAAATTACACAGGTAATTACAAAGAGGTTTTGTTTTTCACATACTACTTCACAGTGATCATATGGAGTGACACGACAGGAAAAATACTTTTCTGTCCCTAAAAGACCATTTTTAACATGCTTGCAAAATATCGAGCCTAAAGAGAGCGTGCTCTCAGTCCCTTCATAAGCAAGCATGGGTAGGCAGTTAATTGTCTGTAGTTTTTGGAAATTTGATATTTCATTACAACTAATTATTGAAAAGAGCACTGTTGAGATGAAAACAAGAGATTAGACAAATCCACTCCTGTGTCAGCAGAAACACTTTAGATTATTAACAGTAAAATGCCTTTTCACCATTTATGCTGCATCTTCAGCTACGTTTTGCATTTCACTCGGCTTGCACTATAAAAGCAGACTAGCAGCTTCACCTGCTTCTCGTGAATCAGGCACACCACAGGGTATTTGGGCTCCCAGCACTGAATGAGAAAATATTCTGGCATGGAAAAAACTTTCACTGACGAAAATGAATAAAACAATTTAACAAAACCATTTCACTCTCTTGAGCCCTGATCCTACAAGAGGATTTCATTCAGGATTGGGCTATATTATGAACTCTGTTCTCATCCGTTGCCCAAACACACGCGATAAAGTTCTGACAGTCTCTTTAAATATTTTGATAGTTACGCATCTGAATTATCTGACAACCATTCGGTAAGAGGTGAATTTTAAAACCCACTTCTATAAAAAGTAAATGGCTCAGATTTTCCTCACAACACTACACAAGTTGTTTTTAATTACAACTGAATACTACTTCTGTCATGGCCCTAGGCACTATCAAACATTCAGTAGTTATAGGCAGTAATTTAAAGTTCATACTTTTAAAGAATCAAGTCAGTCAGATTCGGTCCTTGTAAATCGTGTGTAAAACAGGACTGCTAATTTACTGTGCATGAAATAGGCTATTCCAGACTGCGTCCAGAATGCCTTTCATCTTTTACTTCCAATCTTGGAGTCCTTTAATCTACCAATTACAGATTTCTCTGCGGAACTGATTCACTAGATTAATTGATAAAGGCTTGACAAATTCCATGCATTCCAAATGCAGTGATGCTATTTACCATGCGTAATTTGTTACGGAGAAGCAGAGGTTGCAAAGAGATTCCGTAAGAACGCTCACTGGAGCGTTTTAAAGGCTACAGTCTGAGGTGCCTTGAAGGTTGCTTTCTATACTCCATTCAAAGATCTACTGTCCCCTAATGAACACTTACCACTTCCGCCAGTATTGAAGGTAATTATGAGCCTACATCTAGGAATGCATTTCATAGAATTATCTAATTGCAGGGGATCTCGAGAAGTCATCTAGTTCATTCCCTTAGGCTGAGACAGGACCAAGCATACCTAGACCATTCTTGCCAGAAATTTGTCTAATACAATCTTAAATATCCTTACTAATGGGAGGATTCTACATTCTCCACAGTAACCTGTCCCAGTGCTTAACTACCCTTCATCCTCCTTCCCTTCACTAGTGCTGTAAATAAAGCACAGTATCTATTAAGGTTTATTACATTGCTCTTTAGGATTCCTTTAGTTCACAGGCACTGTAGACATCAGCAATAAAAAAAATTTTTTTGTCCATTCACCTGCTTATGCCAAATTGGTCACTAGAAAATATTGGTAAATGCTTGTTTCCAGTGTCTCAAGCAATAGGGATCTCGTGCACTTCTTCTTCTCCTTTGTGGTACAATTCCTTCATTCTTTAAAGTTTTCAGATTCACTGGCAGACCTTTGGCATTATACTTCTGCATTCCTTCACATTGCTCCTCAATTCCTGTCCATCTAGCTTCCCATGAAAGAGGGTTAGATGACATCAGAAAGATACTCCCAACTCTGAACTGTATAGTAAAAGTCCATTTCCACAGCCACGTGGATGGAACAGGAGTGCTTTGCAGCAGCAAGCAGAGAGGCATCAGGAGGGTCTCGCAGCATTTGGGCTGTCCAACAATACTGGGCTGTGAGTTATCATGGCAATCTTACGAGATATAGCATCAATCCAAAAATAAATTCAGTGCTCTGCAACCTCTTGGAGAATTGCAGTCTCCTGTTCGTCCTCATCTCACATGGAATAGTCTCTGTTTTCCTGGCCACTTGCTACCATGCTAGTCATTCTTCTTTCTCCACTGCTGTTTCCTTCCCTCACTCCGTTCTTCTCGGCTTTTGTTGCATGAATCCCTGAACTTCCAGCTAGCACTGTGGCTTAGGGTTTTCTACAGTGTCTGACTCCACTCAGAATGGCCAGCAGAAAGGGAAAGCAGGTCATGAGGAGGTTAAGGGAGCAGGCATGGAGAAAGAAGGGGCTGGAAATAAAGGGGATGTTTGTAATTTTCTTTCTGCAATAGGGAGTTATACTTCAGCCCTACACATGCTATATAATAGCTTCCAGCCTTCCCAGCTTTACAATTATTTTTATTCATTCCTTAGCTTTATTAAAAAAAAATAAATTGCCACAAGCTCATCTAGTGAACATTTCCACTGCAACATTTTAAAAATTACTGTGAGCCAGGTGAAGGTCCCACCACCATGTTAAAAATGAAGAAAAAAGACAAAATAAATAAATAATATGCAATAAAGTCACTTGCCCTGAAGTTTCAGAAAGTGATTGTGCACTGAAAAAACACAAGACGCCATTTATCTGCTGCTTGAACTAGCGGATACTGGATTCTTGATGCAAGTAGGAATGTTCTGAGGGTCACAATGGAAATTCCCTCTTCTCACCTACTAGAATCAAGTCCCTCTCTTTAATAAGAGCAAAGGCGTACTCACATGATGCAGTGTAATTATTCATGCTGAACCCAGCTACCACACAGCTAATTGAAAGAATATTTATACCATATATAAAATAAACACCAAAAGCCTATTATCCAGTGTATGGATTTCAAGATATGGACATTCAGCCACAACCCACTGCTTTATAGTTACACACCCATTTATGTTCCAGAGGGGTAGCCGGGTTACTCTATTGCAGAAAAACAACAGAGTCCTGTGGCACTTTTAAAGACTAACAGATTTATTTACCAAATGAGTTTTGGTGGAGAAAATTCCACTTCATCAGATGCTTTGAAGCTTCAAAGTGGGATTTTCTCCCATGAAAGCTCATGCGATAAATAAATCTGTCAGTCTTTAAAAGTGCCCCAGGACTCTGTCTGGTTTTTTACACCCATTTATGATAGCTCATTGTGTGTGTGTGAGAGAGAGAGACTGACTGACTGATTGGAAAATCTGAATCCCAATGCAATGATAGAGAGAGAACGCAAATCTTTGGAGAGGCTACACCCAACTTATTTTTCTACAAAATGGGGAATAGTTAAGGCTCAGCCTTCACCCTCCTCTTCCCAGAAACCTGACCACCAGAGGAGCAGCAGAAGGGAGCAGGTGCTATGCTCTCTGCCAGGAATCTGGCCAGACCCTTGGTTGTGTGTATCTGGGGGTGGAGGATAGAAGGTGTGTAGGAGAGAAGAAGAGGGTTATTTCTTCTAGCATCGCCACCTACAATGGGACCGACTTAGAATCTACCCCTCAGTGTGGAACTTGAGTATCAACTGGTTGAGTTTTTTTAAGCCATTTTGGTAATTTGCAGCAAGACACTCCAGGGCATTTGCACTGGGCAGCGTGAGGTGATGTGCCTAATGCACTACGGAGAAAGTAAATATAATGGTAGATGTGCAGCTGGTGCAGATGATTTCCATGGAGCTGCACGATCCGACTCACTGGTTTGGTGTGGGTATGTTCAAGCTGAAGGCTCTCCCGGCCTAGACAGACTCTGAAGGGGTTGCCTGAGTGTACTGGCAAGTACCCTCATTTAAGGGTTTATGAATTTGTTTCGATGATACACTTAAGGAAAAGTGTGTCTTCTTTGACATAGGCAAATTTGGTTGACTGTAATTTGGACAAAGGGAGGAACATGGGACAGCCACTTGCAACATTCATGTCGCTCACTGGCCTCTGAAATGAAGCAGAAGTCAGGTCTGGACGAAAAGCATCAATTACATGCTCTCTGTTGTTTTGGTCAAGCATCATAAATGTGACCTGAAAAATAACAGAGGGAAGAAAGGAACAATGATTTATTGCATTTCAAAACAAACAAAAATCAAAAACACAAAAGCATTTGGTCCTGTGCATTTTGACAAGTGCAAACGTGCTCCCAAGAACAGCTGGATGCTTTATCGAAAACTAAATGCAAACAAACAAACGTTTCCCAGCCTGCAAGGTCAGCTAATGAGAAGCAGGGAGAATATAATGATTCCCAGATCAAATGTTTAGAACAATACCACTTGTCAAAGAAAACCAAGTAAAAACTTTTGTCTGGGTGGAACATTACACAGTGCAAAGATTTTCTCTTTCTCCCTCTGGCCCGACAATTTAAATAACAAACCATGCGTTTTGTTAAGACTGTTAAATTAATTCTATTATTGTGCTTTGGAATTGAACTAGACAGTTCAACTTCCTGTGTGCAAACATGCAAGAGGGATGAACAAAGCTAGTTTCAGTCTACAATTTCCACTGCTCATTATTACTTGTATTAACTTACTGTCATTTTAGCTTGAAACACAAAATATAAAAATACTCTTTCAGAGTGAGATGATTTTTGATTCATTATTCTCTTTGGCTGGTGCTACCGCTATTTATATGAAGGATTACAGAACCAGTGCTCCATCACAGTCAATGTTAAAACAGGGATCAAAACCTCATTAAACTTTTTCTCTCTTTCCTTTATCATAGTTGCTGATCACTGAGGTACGTGTGCAACTGGGAAAAATAAGACAACAGAGTCTTGTGGCACTTTTAAAGACTAAATCTGTTAGTCTTTAAAAGTGCCACAAGACTCTGTTGTCTTTCTACAATAGACTAACACGGCTACCCCTTTGGAATGGGAAAAATAAGACACCAAGTAGGTAAGGGACTTGCCCAGCATCACCCAAGGGAGTCTATGGCACAGGTGGAAACCCAGCACAGATCTCCTGATGCCAACTCTGTGCTTCTCCTAGTAGGCCACACTCCCTGCCTAAATTCTGGACTATCTAGGAACGTGGAGACATTGAAATAATAAAGAGAGGCTTCGGCTTAGTCACACACAGAGCTTTGGATATAATAAACCGAGGGTTTCAAGACATATTGGAGAGATGCATATATCTTGCAAATGCTACAGAGGAGAAGCATGAAATCTAAATAGGAGCAAATCCCTCTGTGCACCATCCCATCCAGTTTAAAGCTGAATTCTGCTCCTGGATTAGAGCATGGCTTCTAGTGATGGGAGCGGCCACCGAACTCCGCGGAAAGACTTCCATCGACTTCTGTGGGAGCTGCACTGGGCTTATAATATAGGTTCTTTGCAGCAGACGAAGAGCTGTAATACCCGCAGTACAAAAAGCGGGAAGTGGGAAAGCCGCTCAGCATTACGAACATTACCTTGTGTTTGAAGGGCCATGGAAGCAGAGCATCATACTCCCCTTTCATGACAACAAAGAACAGAGAGACGTGCGTTCCCTTCCCTGTCCCGTCGCCATTCAGATAAATCCTCAGACAGACTTTGTAGCCATATTTCGCAGTGTAGAAGGCTGAAAATTAGAACTTGTGGTTAGTCAGGCCAGAGCAAAAGTCTCTGCAAAAATCTGTATTCCTGGTGGCATTAACATAGGGAAAAGGGTTAGATTGCAACGGGTGCTCTGAGACCTGAGTGATGAGCATGGCAGATCAGCTACACTGCCCTGTAGATTTCCAGCTGCTAAAAGGCCCAGTGGGGAAAGCCCTTTTAATGACTCCTACTTTGAGGAAGCTGATCTGTAATTACTCACAAGAGCATGTTTTATTTAATCGCTTCCCTTCCCAGGAGAATGACTGCAGAAGCCACTCAAGGCATTTTCAGAGTGACGTCAAATGACTTTACTGGGGATGAAACAATGTAGATCCAGCAGATGTCACTGTAACTAGCTGCAGTCAGAGGGCAAATATACGGAAAGGAAAACCCTCTTACAACAGACAGAGCAGCTGTGGGGAACCAGGCTGTATAGAATATGTTTCACAGTCACTTGTTTAAGGACATCAGATCCCGAAGTGTCCATATTATTTTTACTCTTTTATTTTCTGAATTAAATACTTCTAGGCCAAGTTTTTCAGCTGGGCTAGAATGTGGCCTCCCTTTTTCCAGGTTGAAATAGCGCCCACAGAATTCCACCCACGTTTCTTTTCCCGGCACAAACACCAGCGTTTGTATCAGCAAATAACCGACGTGCTGTAATTCAAATGGGTGCCTCCCACACTGCTATTTTTTTGCCCAGGAAGTAAGAGCAATTTTTTGCAGAAGGATTTTTTTCTAAATTACAATTTCTACAGACAGCCCCCTAACCTTAAAAGGATACTTACCAGCAACTACAGATCACACAACAGAAACACTAAAGCAGGAACACAGCCCTGCAGCAGACCACGCTGCCAACTTTGCCCTCATATCTACACTGGTGACACCATCACAGGGCCTAATCAAGCCACCTACTCCATCAAGGGCTCATTCACCTGCTCATCCACCAATGTGATTTATGCCATCATGTGCCGGAAATGCCCCTCTGCCTTATATACTGGACAGACAGGACAGTCTCTGCGCCAAAGAATCAATGGACACAAATCTGACATCAGAAATTGCAACACTACAAAACCAATAGGGGAACACTTCAATCTCCCTGCTCACTCCCTTGACGACTTGTTAATAGCTGTGTTGAAACAGATGAATAACAAATCACAGCTTCAAAGAGAGACTGCAGAACTCGAACTTATATGCAAATTTGACTCAGTTGTCTTGGGGTTAAACAGGGACTATGGATTTTTCTCTCATTACAACAAGTGGTTTGACCTCTCCCTCCTCTATGTGCTGTTCCCCAGTGTTTGAATCCTAACACCTATTTTGATTTGCTGTTACAGCCTGAGCTGATGCTATGTCATACACTCCCCTGCATTTAATTTCCTCCCATTCTGTAACTTTCCCATCTTCAAAGCGTCTGACGAAGTGGGATTTTCTCCCACGAAAGCTCATGTGATAAATAAATCTGTTAGTCTTTAAAAGTGCCACAGGACTCTGTTGAATTTCTACACATGCACTACTGTGATTAGCAGAAGAAAAGATGAATGCAGAAGCAGTTCTGTGCACACTAGAGACAGTCAGCATACAGGCATTTTAGGGCTCAGCTAGATCAGACCAGTGACCCAAGGCTGAAGATCTGTGAAGAATGGCTGGACATCCTTCCCAGCTACCCATGCAGCATGTCTCCCAGCATCAAACATGTGTTTGGCACTTGGCACTGTGTGACCTTTGGGCAGTTCTGAAGTAAAACAAACAAGGAGTCTGGTGGTACTTTTAAAAACTAACAGATTTATTTATTGCAAATGTGTTAGTCTTTAAAAGGGCCACCAGACTCCTTGTTTGTTTCGCTGACCTCGACTAACACGGCTCCCCCTTTGAATCCTGAGGTAGGGCGGGTCCAAGCATATCTACAGAACATTGATAAAACTAATGTGCCCTTTTATAAATAGCATCTTAGTTCTGAGCACTATTTTAAAGAATCTCTGGTCAAAAGGGCAGATAGGGGCATCAATCTTGAGACATCAGCTGAGTTTTCAAAAGCATTGGATTTTACAAGAGAGTGTGTATACTTGAGGTTTTTCACCTGGGGAATATAAACTGACTGCTCTTCCAGTTACAGAGTCATGGAACTTTCTGCTGACATCTGTAATTTTCCATAAAAAGACTCCATCGTAGGAAGCTTGTTCGAAAGACTGGAGACTCTTATGGAGTTTGCTCAGACCTGCATCTTTCTGTGTCAGACATCGGTGGAGCTCCGTAATCTGGAAGAAGGAAAAAAAAAGTCTTGTTCAAATGCACTCTGTTGTCTCAAAAGGAATTTCTGTTAGTGAGGCAGTTGAATGATCCAAGGGCTTTCACCTAGGCCTTCACACTATGGACAGACGACTCTTCATGTGTGTGCAGTGGGGGGTAATTTTTAAATCTCAGGTACTGATTATTACAGATGGCAGAAAGACCTTGATAGATAATTTTTTAAAATGCACAATATTGGCATAAGAGGATCGTCCTGTATTGATTAAAGGTGGCTGACTCTGTCATGACCTGAATCCAAGAAGCGCTGAGCACCCATAAGTCCCCATATCTTTTAGATGCCTGAACATGGATTTAGGGATCTAACTTTAGGGACCCAGGTTCGAAAACTTGCCCAAAGTTACAAAGCGAGTTTGGGAGATGGGATTAGAAGGCAAGAGTTCCTGGCTCCACACTCCTGCCTCTGTACCATGCCCACCTTCCCATCCTGGATTTTCATGCCTATGAATTGCAGAAGCAGGACTCAAACACACGGGCATGCCAAATGTTTACCTTCATTTCCAGGCTTTGGATCACATCTTGATCAAGTCCACTCTGCCTCTGAAAGGCTGCAATCTCTAGGTTAGAGGTCTCCACCTCCTTGTTGAGCACGGCCACGATATTTTCAAACACGTGCAACTTGTTTTCCAGTTCAGAAATCACTTTCTCCCTTACAAGCCTTTGTAGAATGGACTCTTCCTCACAAACAGATGAGACCGGAAAACAGTCCACTTCCAGATCTCCACCGACTTCCAGGGCCCCTTGAATCTGAAGATCGGAGACTTTTCTTTCCAAACCATTCACTTTAGACTCTGCTGGGGCTAAACAGGGGATGACGCCATTTACCGCTCCAGCACCATGGCAAAAACTGGCGCTCAGTTGGTTTATATGCTGCAGCAGCATTATTAAATGAGTCCCCACTGCAGTCTTTTCATGCTCTTTTATCTTCTCTTTGCTTCCCTATTGGGTGGAAGAAGACGCTGTCATTGCAACTAAAGTAACTGCCTTAAGCCAAATCCTCATTCAGACAACCCCCCCATCAGCTTCATGGGAGATAAATGTAAGTAAGGCCGGCAGGATATAGGACGGACTGGACAGCACCAGATTTCAAAGAGACATGGATAAAGAGATCAACTGGCTGCCTAACTCCTGGGCTCTGTTGTGTGTATGCTACAAGAACAAAAAAACAGCTGTTCAAAATCCCTTCGCTTAACAAGGTGCCACTGCAAATAAACAGCTGGATTCGCAAGTCAATCAATATTTGCCTCCCACACTGCACACAAAATATCCGAGACACATCTATTTACAAGGTAGTAAAAGCATACTAAATTCCAAAACAGATTTTAGAAACCAGTGAATTCTGGGAGTGGTTAGTTTGCAGAGACCATTTGTTACATGACAGAATAGCCAACCTGATATAGCTATAGAATTATATGGAACCATCCGATTTAACCTGAGCGGAACATGCACTGCATGGGGAAAAGTGTCCCAAGCTGAATTTCACTCTTCTGAATTGTTACAGACAAAAGCCAATTCCAAACTCCTCCCTTCTTTTCTGCCAAAAAGAGGTTAAATTTTACCCCTTTACAAGAAAAAAAACAGGGGATGGGGGGAGAGGGGAGTTTGGGGGGGCATTAAATGAAACAATCCTTGGTTTAATGCCTTGGCGGGTTCATGCCAACAGATGGAGAGCAGAGACTGCACATTACTGGAGACATTCCAGAATAGAAGCAGGCTACATTTTACTCACCTTAAACGAACAGCCAATCTCAGAAAACCGACAACTGTCCTTATTGTTCAATGGTGTTGAATGATTCTGTAAAAACAAAAAAAACCCACAAAATAATAAAGTACCAATTTCAAGGGCCAAATCCTCAGCTGGTGAAAATCAGGGTTGTTCCAATGAAGTCTATGAAGAAAACCCACTGAGGGTCTGGCCCCTCACTGTATAGCAAAAACAAAGGTAATTCATTTAGATACTGTGGCACAAATCACCAAGGCTTGAACTTAATCCATCGTTCACTTCCATGTGTGAGACCTGGGTTCAATTTCCAGTCATCAGCATCCTGCAACTTGAGTAGGTGATACCACGGCCAAGGTCAAACCTACCCCGTTCTGACCGTAATTACAGTCTACTCTGGATTTCTGTAACAACGGCCTGCCCTGGAAGCTCTGCAACGCTTCTTCTAAGCAACGCTGTTTTCGATATCACTGTGATGGGGGACTTTGGCAGCATCCGAACCTTGGAAACCCATGAACATGTGGGGCAAGAGGGATGGTGCTGGACTGCCTCCCAGACAGACATACGTGCAACCAAGTGCCTGTCCAAGCCCTCCAGACTACACTAAAAACCACAAGGATGAATATCCTTAACACAAACACAAAGACTCCCAGGCAAGTCTCCGTACAACACAGACCCTAAAATAACAGAATATACTAAAACTGCCATCATCAGCATGTGACAACTCACTTATAACATGCCTCCATCCTAGAGAAGCCCACCACAAAGAATTAAGACCCCATCCCCAGTAACTCCAAATCCTTCACTCTGTTCTTCCAAGAGAAATGAAGAGAAGAAGCGTGGCTTGCAACATACGCTGACAGGTAACCCACCTTTTATCACAGCAGGGGGTCTGAGGCTACGTCTGTACTGATGGAGGCAAATTTGCACCCCTCAGCTCAATTTAGCTGGTTCGACTAAGTGGCAGTGAAGACCTGCTCAATCAATACAGAAGTCGATCTATTAAAACCCCTCCAGAAAAACAGCACTGTATCGATGGGTACGCATTCCCCGTGGAGACGGCGTGTAGAACAGAAGTTAGGAAGTCAACAACTGCTGTTGAATTTGTCTGTCAGTGTACAGCAGGGCTCAGATTCGAATCCAGCCCTCTTGACACCAAATGGCACATACTCTGCCCTTCAACATTTTACCTACCTTTTCCTTTGATGGTCTTTCTGGGTATGTCCGTTTTTGTTCCTTAGATGAGTTTCCTTCACACTTATGCGTCTGTCGATAAGAAAAGAGGAAGAAACGTTGGGTACAATGCTAAAATCAGGACACTTTCTTACCTAGGACTCTCTGAAATATTACGTCTTTGTGTATGTATGTAACATTATCCCCATTTTACAGAAAAGTGGGCTTTGGTGAAATGACTTGTTTAGGACCTCTGATGAACTGAATCAGTTTTGCGTTAGCAAATAAGCGTTGCAGATTCAATCGCTGTTTCTGGAACAGATTTTCTGGGAGGCCTCAGGCAAAGTCATTTATCCCTGCAGAGCCAAAGTCAGAAGTGGTATGCCAGCTGTAACTTAGACCCCTTTGTGCTCATGTAGTCTTCCTTTTAGACCTCCGATGCCCACACGTCCAACGCATAAGGGAGCCTCAGGAAGTGTCATTTACAAGCCAAAGAGCTGGGAAAAAGCATACGTTAAAGTAGCATTGACCCCTATTTGGTTTCACATGGTTCAAGTGCGTTAAGTAGGTCCTAAGGAGAGTAAAGCCCTGCTCCCGAGCTCAGGGAAGTCCATCAACCTGAAGAAAATGCCTTCACTGCAGAGTTAACTTGATCTCTTATTTGGATGTTGCACATAAGCCATCCTCTCATCCACAAACAAAAACCTGACTTGAGTTTAGTGGTCCTTTCACCTAGGGTAGGCTGAAGCCTGGGTGAGACTTTCATTTAGGCGAGTAACCCGCTTTGCAGGGAGGCCACAGACTGAATCACTCAAGTGCTGATAGTCCACCATTGCTTCCCTACAGCTCTCCCTGGGTGCCCAGAGGGACAGAAAAGTTCTTCCACAATTCACTGGAAAGGAACCAAAGAGCGGCTCAGTTTACAAAGAACCATGGAATATGCTGATGTCTTAGCAACACAGAAGTGAGAGAAGCACCAGTGAGGACACAGGACCTCAGGTGGGCTTTGAAGTGCGGCTGCTCACACCAGAGCTAGGCTAGCCCCGGTGCTCAGACTCAGGGCTACCCAAGTTAATTCGGCAGCAGAGACACGAACCATGAGATCCAAGCGAACGTAAGAGTTTCTGATGCATTCCACCTGGGGGTGTCACTTCTAAATCCGGCCTTCCGAGACTAGTTCCTCCTTCTCCACAACAGGGATAACATAGTCACAAAAACTATTTACACAAATTTTCATTGGATAATTTCTAAATCCATAAAGTTGGGCTTAGGTTGTGAGTGGTTTTAGCAATAACAAACTAGGCAACTTTCAACAGCTCCCTCCCCTTTTTCATCCCAAGGATTCCACTCTGGCCTATATGGCTCTCATCCTGCAGCTGCTGAAATCAGTGGCAAAACTCCTGTTTCTTCAGGGATGTGGCTCAAACACTACGTGCTCATAAATGGAAATCCTAGACTCGAGAGAGTATTTCCCATTTACACATGCTGATTTGGGGCTTATGTTTTCTTCTCTGTGCTTCTGATGAAGTGAATCTGTTAAGTTTGTTGTAACCGATCTGGTCACAACACAGTAGAACCTCAATGTTACGAACACCAGAGTTACGGACTGACTGCTCAACCACACAAGTCATTTGGAACCGGACGTACGTGATCAGGCAGTGGCAGAGAGGAAAAAAAAGAAAAAGCAAATACAGTACAGTACTGTGTTAAATGTAAACTACTTTTAAAAAAACGAAAGCATACTTTACTTCTGCTGAGTAAAGTTTCAAAGCTGCATTAAATCAATGTTTGCTTACAAACTTTTGAAAGAATAGCCATAACTTCTTCTTGAGTTAGGAGCAACCTCCGTTCCCGAGGTGTTCGTAACTCTGAGGTTCCAGTGTATCGCACCAAATACTAATATATTTGAATGTTATTAGCTCCTTTAAAAGTTTATAGCACCATAGTTTGCTTTTTTTTTTTAAAAAAATATAGTTGTAATGTATTTCTTTCTGGTCGTATTCTAGTGGCCTTTACCCAGCAATAAAGCTCACTGATTGTTTGTTGGGTGGGGATCTTTTCTGAACAAAAGGACTTTCTAAAAGAAAACCAAAAGCAAAATAACAACCCTAATTCCATATTACGGAGAAAGATTTACAAAACTTTCTGCGCATCTCTCTCGAGTTCTCAAGCTTTTCTTTACAGGAATAATGTTCAGACTCTTGGGACTAAAGAACTAATATTAGTTGCTGATGTCCATTGTATGATGAACTGCAGACCTAGAGATTTCCCAAGCTAAACTGATAAGCCAATTACTCTTCTTCCGAGCATAGAAGGTATTTTCAGTCAGGGAGTTCCAGATGTAGCACTTGTTAAGTGAAAGTACAGAATGTGATGTTTCTCATGTAGGGCCCAGCACTTTCTGAAATGACTTACAGATGCTTCATACAGTCTTCCTGAAAAACTCAGTACATGGTGGGCAATGCACAAGTCTCATCCAGTTCAAACCTTAATAATTATACTTATATGCAGGTGAACTGTTGACCAGAAAGCAAACATACACGAAGCCCAAATATAAACTCTGCGTGCATTGTCTTCATATAACTTCGGTTTACATGCAGGGCTGTCAAGATCTCATCAACAACATACTAAAGGCAGAGGTCCAAATTTTCTGAAATGATGTGCTAATGGAGAATGCATTAGCACTAACATGAGCCTCCCTGACACTCTTGGCTTGCAAGAGACGGGGAAAGTAATCCCCTGTGGCTGGTTCAGACTATGGCTGTAATTTGTGTATTTTAACATAGCAACTCTCAAGCTTTCAATTCAAACTATTCAGAGGTTTTGCCTTTAATCTTTATAAATGCCTTTGCTCACCAGCCCATTTCCTTCAGCAATCTGGAAAGTTTGTACAGTATTGCAGTTCCAGCAATCCACAAAGTAACTTCCCTGCAAAGCGTCCCGGGGTCTCCATTTCAGCTCCCCAAAAACACATCCAGAGATCTTTCCCATTCCCCCCAGCACTTTCTGAACATTCTGAATCTCTGACATTATTTGTAATGTGCCTTTGTTTTATTCTTTATCCTGTTCTATTTGTTCAGGACACTTTTTCCTCTTTCTTTTTTGATACAGTGGAACATAAAATCAAATGAACACAGGGTTGACATACAAAAGCTACATACACAACACAAGTCTGAAACATGCTTAATCAGGATGCTACAAATTACAAAGAGGAGAAAGTTCTGTATCTGATAAACTGCCCAGACTTCTCTATTTGCTCTTAGAGTATTCTGGGTAAATGAAGTTTGGGCTCATAAGCAGAACTAGCGTGCCACATAGCTTCAAACTTATCTAATCAGCCCATGTAACCTGTGAAATTACAGTTTTATAAATACTAAACAGGCTTTCAGAAAACAAATGAGCCTGGTTCAAGGCATGGTACAGCAACATGATTTTTCCTAGGACTGGTCTGTGGTCACACCACAAATACTAACTCCATCATTCCAGGAACATATAAAGGTGATAGAAGCAGGAAGGGATTAGCTCTTCTAGGTCCAATCATGGATCTATTCTGTACAGTCCTCTCACCTCATATTCAGGACAATGCCAGATGTTTCCAAAGATTTTTCAAAATTGAAAAAAAACCCATAATGTAAACAATTACACATTGTTGTGACCAGGATTGCCAGAGCACAAATTGCTCCTTAAATCTTCCCTCCACATGCAGCTCAAAACCTCAAGCAGGGGCTCTGAAGCAGCAGAGAATCAGAGCACACCTCTCTCTCCCCATCCCTTTCAATCTTTTAAATCAGCATCCATTGAGTGCAGAGCTGGTGTCAGGTGCTGAATTGACGGCTCTGGAGAATGCACAGAACAAGCAACGCACAGGTGGTGGTCGTATACATTTCCACATCCTGACCTGCCATTGTCCCTGGCCCTGAAGGGATCGCCTCTCTCAAGAAGCAGAGGCATTCCAGTCTCCACGACTCATTCATTCCTTAAATTCTTTGCTGAAACTGACAAGAAGGTTGTCATTTGGGAAGGTGCTTTTTGTGCTGGGATCTAAGGCCATTGAACTCATTTCACACAGGCCACCCAGGAGTCAGCAAATGGTAGCAACATTTGGTTCCTTCTGATCTGCCTTAGAATAGGCAGAAGAGCTCTCATTTTATATTCCTTATTGTTGGCTGGGGCAAGAAAACAGATTCCAGCTACACTGAAATTCTTTTTAGTGGTAAATACTCTGGGTTATAAAAATAAAAGAGATGCAAACAGCTTCTCATAAATTACATATTTTCAAAAGGGAATACGAGAATTACTGATACATGGAAGCCAACATTTCAAGGCCAGTTTCCTTACCAGGTTGCCAAGATTTCCTAACAAAAGAACGCAATAGGTAACAGATTAAATGAGATGAGGAAAATGAACACAATTCCTCACCATGGGAAAAGGAAACCAAACAATCTATGGAGGCAAACCTACTCTATCACACACATCTAGAGAGAGGAGCCAGGTGACTCAAAACATCATGCTCAGACCTTCCGCCTAGGCAGAATTATGGTCCATATATCCATTGCACTTCAGAAGATTTAAAGTGATCAGCTGTTTCCACTTGCAGTTATTTGCTCCCTTTTAAAAACAGACACTGAATTTAATACTGGGCGAAAGGGCCTGTTTGCTAGCCCTTGCTACAAGGAATTGCTAAAAAATGAACAGCAGCAGTGCAAACTTCCAACACACCCCTTCCCAGCAAGTGTGCCTCATTCTCACTGTGGAGAGACCAATTCTGTAGTAATGAGAGGGGCGCTGAGTCTCCATACCCAGTTCAGTGCTTGGCAAGACTGCAAAGAAAGTGAGCAATTAGTGAAAAATGTGACACGGAAACCTGACCATCGTTATTTTCCCACCTTACAACCCTCCCACCATCTGTGTCGAAACAGCCAGCCTTCCAGCGTATAATTCCTAGACTGACAATGATTCTCCTTAAATCACCAAGAAGGTCAACACTTTTCAGTCCTCCATCTCAGCCTGGAAGCTGAGGTCGACAGGCTAAGAGACCACAGAGTCTAGAGTCGAGATCAAGACGGGGACATTCTTATCAGAACAGTTATTGAAGCTTTAGCGATGACATAGGCATTTTTCCCATATGCTGCAACTACCTTTGGTTTAGGAATTTTATCATGAGCTTTTACAATTAAAAAGATGATGATGAGATGGGTATCAGCTGAACTATCTCAGATGACCTGTTTGTATACAATAGCAAATATTTTCCTATCCAAGGGTGTGCACAGGAATTTAAATTCTAGCGCTTTTGGAGGGGCATGTTCTGTGCCCCCCCTTGGGGTCCCAGAGGAGCTGTCAGTTCCCACAGGAGCCCCAGGCACCACAGGAGCTCACACTCTTCCCACCAGGGCCTGGAAGAGTTCTGTGAACCCTGTCAACTGTGGGGGGGGGTGTGCCTCCACTTTTACCCCTTTACCTCTACCCAACCACAGTTTCCTCTTACTGCAACACAGTGTACTATATATCAGCTACCATACTGTCCACAACATAACAGACTGTATTGTGGTGCATGCACAAAAAGGATGGAATCAAAGGCATTGTGAAAATCTTGTAGAATTAAAAAGAATGCAAGAAGTCATTAAAAAAAGCCCCAATTTATCAGTTATGTGTATGACATAAGATAATCTGAGTATGAAGTGAGAAATGCATTTCAATTAGAGTATTAGCAACCTGCGTGGACCCAAAGAAGACAAGGGATCAGTTACCATTGAACTTCGCCAAAATAATATTAAAGCTGAGGGCATCTAGTATAAATATTGTCTGATAAAAAGCTGCTGTACAAACTTGCTAATTTACTGGCAAATTTTATATGAAGTTAAAAAAAATACTCTAGATTTCTTCTCTGATTTCTCTGGTTACATTTCCTGTCCTCTTCAGACTGGGTGTGCTGGCTGAGAGGGAAGCTGGAACATAGCAAGAAGTGCTGCCTTCACCCAGATGACATATGCACACACACACAAACTCTCTCTCTCTGTCGTATCACCACATAAGGTTGGCCAAATACACCCCAATGCTCTTTCAGCAAATATCAGGGAACATTGCGCTGCAGTTGAAAAGTTAGCTAGGTAAAAAAAATGAACATTCTTCAGCTACATTACTTTAACGAAACTAGGAGGAAATATATAATCAGACAGCTGCGAAAGCTATGGATTATTCCAGATGTAAATGTAAAACCCTTGTTTTGCTGTAAGGAAAATAAATCTTCTTACTTGGTACTCATTACTGGATAACCTCCGTTTACATTTCTGGCATGTGGTCGTGTTATTAACACATCCATTCTCCAAATGATCTGCAAGTTTCTTTCTCATCACCATATGTCCACAAGCAGTATGGCAAGGGATTAAAGCATATTCACATAGGCTCTGATGGTCCTGGAAGTTGAAAGTTATAAACCAAGATGTAAGCTTGCACAGATTCATGTGTCTACAAATGCCATCCAGTCTGCCTGCATGAATCCTTTTCTGCACCACTTGACAAATTCCCCACCCCATTGTCTGACGCAAAGGCTATATATCTAAACTTAGAGCTGGGCGTGTGATTCCCAGCTTGAGTAGATGTATTCGCATTATTTCCATTTCCTTTTTTATGTTTAATGTTCTGCAAAAAAAAAAATTATTTATTTTAACAAATACATAGGAAAAGGCCAACTTAAAAGTCGACTTAACTTTTCTAATGTAGACATAGCCCCTTTTCAACCTTATTAAGTCAATTTAACACTTTAAGTCAACTTAATAAGGTCGATTTAGGCACTAATCCCCATCCACACTGGCTTAAGTCGATCTAATAAGGTTGACTGAAGCGTTAAGTCAACCTAAAACGAGGTGTTATTAAATTGACTTAATTTTTCCTTAAGTTGACTTAAGGAAAGCCCAGTGTGGATGCGGAGTAGTTTAGGTCGACTTAAGCCTCCTTAAGTTGACCTAACTTGTAAGTGTAGACGCACTCTTTGGGTCTAATCTAAACCCTATGGACATCAATGGGAGACAAATATTCACTGACTTTCATTCATCACTGTATTATATCCTCAACTATATCTATGTGGAATAAATGGAATTTGTCAATGTAGCTCCAAGGAAGCTCAGTAGAGTTTCTATCGGCTTCTAAATGCCCATGTTCAGGTACAAGGACAGGAAAATGCCTTCCTGACACTATGTTCATTTCTCACTGCATACTTATGGGACACAAAATATAGATGAAACAGTTATCTTTAAAACTTACTTCAAAGCTTTTCATGACACCAGACCAACTGCATCCAGGGGTCCTACAGTGCACTTTGAGTTCAGAAATCTCTTTATTAATGGCAGCATCACTGAAAGCCTGGAAATTAAAAACAAAATAAGCAGTAAACACTGGTCAATAAAATACTCAAACAGCCGCGATGAGATGGGAATGGGCTGGGACTGCAGAGCTTGATAAAACTTTCCATTTCCTTTTTTATGTTTAATGTTCTGCAGAAAAAAAATGATTTAGTTTAACAAATACATAAGAAAAGGCCAAGGATTGTGAAATCTAATAATTATTATTTCTTATACTTCAAAATGAAATGACGTGAGCTGATTTTAATTCATTAAAAATAAAAAATATGCCCTTCCCAGTGAAAATTTTCAGTGTAATGGTTTTTCCCACTCAGAAATCTGAAAACAGGAATAGGCAATGGAAGCGCTGACAGAACACTAATAACAGAGGTTCCAAAGGGGGAGCTGTGTTAGTCAATTGAAGAGAAACAGGACTCTGTGAGAGGGAGGTTACTTTTTACAGCCATTTTACAGATGGGTTTTGTGGAGCCTCAGGAACTTTTGTGACTTCCCCAGGTTATTCAGTCAGTAGAGCTGGAAACACAACTCAGAAATGTTAACGCCCAGTTACTTGCTCTAGAACGTTGGCACTACGAATCCTTTATGCTCCATTAGTTGGGGTTGGAAGGAACTCTCCCCCTGGAGCAAGAACAGCACAGTTAGGTTTACGGGTGTTTCACACATTGTCTCTGAAGCACACAGCAGTAGCTGTGGTCTGAGATGGGATTCCACACTTAATGGAAGATGGTTGCTTTCTGGCATGGCTGTTTCCCGTCTCTTGGATGTACAAACAGTATCCTCATAGGAGTAATTATCTGATTTCTTTGGTAGATGATTGGGTACATTATTACTGAACCTTGCAATGTCAGGCTTTCCTTCAGACAAACCTGAATCTACAAATGGGGGAAATGAGTAGATTCAATTAGTACAAGCAATTTTTCAACAACCACCTCCTTGAAATGACATTAATTAGTTAACAAACAGTCACTTCTTGGATTTTTGCTTTTTTATTTTCAAACCAACATATTTCGTACTGTTTGTTTTGACCTCACTTGGCAGGAAGATGTTCTTACACATATGTGTATTTAAGCAAGAGAAGCAGTCTGTGCTTGGGTCTGTGTGCATTTGACGTCATAAATTGTCCTGCAGTGGTATGGAAATCGGCCATTGCTTGGAAACAGAACTAAAAATAAAAGTCTCAGTGGAATCTATTCCATGAAAAAAGCTAGAAAAACTAGAACACTTGTACTTCTGTCTGTACATTTTTAAATAGATGCTTACTGTTCAGTTTTCTGTCTGCTTGTAATAAATAATCCAGTCTATATTTTACATTAAAAATGACAGCTTGCAAACTGCACATCCAGTTTCTTAAGAACATAGTTTTTCAACAATAATACTTACCATTTACAGAGTGTTTTTCATTTTCAAAGCATTTTCCAGTGACTAATAACCCACCACACCACACACAGAGATAAGTAAATATGAGGATCCCGGTTTAACTTGCACAACGCCACAGATCAAGTCCTTGTCAAAAATGGAGTCAGAATTCCAGGGGTCCTGGCTCCACTCCCATACTCAGCACTGTCTAGACCAGGCCACTTTCAATAGAACTAATATATACAAACTGTAGTAAACTCTGCATTGCTATCTTGCGGATTGCACAGGTGTAAATGAGTGCAGAACTTTAATTCAGTATTACAGTACTGTGCAATTAAATGCAATATAGTTATTCCTTTGACTCCACCAGCATTGGCCACTGAAAGCTTTCAGTCTAGAGTATTACTGGAAAATGACCAAAACCAATGAAAAGAAAAAGTAGGTTAACCACCCCAGGGTGGGTTTTATACTATGTCCACAGCAACAACAACAAAAAAAACCCTTGAGAATTTCCTGACATTACAGAACCGACTATTATAAATGTATTTCATTTCAGAGGGACAGTCCTGATGACACACAAGTTTCTCAATGGTATGTGCGTCCTCTGTGCTTTCTGTTTCACTCTCAGACTTGTTAATCATTATGGACACAGCTCAAGTGAAGCAGCTGAGCATGAAGGAAGGAACTGCAAAGTGCCGGGGAGACCTCAGGTCTTCTTTTTCCCTTAACACCACTCCCTCAAAGGATCATTCACTTGAACCACTCGCTCTCACCCCGCAGAACATCTATGGAAAGTCTGTCATCAGCAATACCAACACAGAACTTCCCCTCCCTCGCAAAAAGGCCTGAGCCAGAGCCCAACGAAGTAAAGGAAAAGATTCCCATTGACATCAAGGGGCTTTGAATCAAGTTGAAGGAGAGAGAAGCAGTATTTTCTCTGTCTATTTCATCACATTATGGTTAGCCATCTCTTCCCTATCATTCTGGCCATCTGAAAGCAATAATGTTCATAGCACTGCAATTGCACTAAATCTTTGGTTTGAATCTCATTCCTCTGCAAAAGCTTTTAGTTGCCTTGACAGCTCTTTCAACTTGAGCATCCACATTTATGAACTCGAAATCTGTTGAAGAACCACTAAAAGTATTGACTAAGGGTGAAATTCACTGCTGCGCAGGCAGATACCACAAAGCCAAAATACCACACTCTATTCTGAATAAGGGATGATTTCCGTCTTAAGAGAAGAAGAAACTGGCCTGAACCAACCTGCCCCAGACCCAAATGTACTCCAGAACTTGGAGGAAGTTCTGATCCAGATCCAAATGCCACAGCTATTCTCTTCTCTTCAGTGAGTCCAAACTAAAATCCTAGATTTAGTATCCTCCTGGTCTGGCTTTCCTGATTAAACCAAAATCTTAGAGGAAAACCTCTCATTGCTGTGGGAAATCCCAGCAAGGTACCGTCTAGGCTCACGTCCCCATTTTATATAAAGTTAAGTTTTATTAAAAAGTAACCAATCCTATCATATTACTTATTCCAGAAATGTCTTAATCATTTGATATACTTGTCACCATGGAAAATGCCTTTTCTGGTTTAATAACTGGGAGACAACATGAAGGAGGAAATAAAATGGTAATTAAAATCTCAGGGGTGTATATAACTTTAAAAATACATAAACTGGGAGCTTCCTGGTACCCCACAGATAATAAACACAGGGCCTTATCTTCCTCTGCAGAAGAAAAATGGAAGGCTTGTACATCTTTTAATAGTCTCCAGTTAATGGAGAGGAGTAACTGTCACTAGACATCTGTTGTTACATTAGCATAAAAAATCCTGATAACATGAAATTTTCAGGGCAGTCAGTTCCATGCCAGAGAGATGCTCACGAAAATGATATTTTGAAATTACTTTAAAAAAAAAAAAAAAAGATAAGTCTCATGTCTCAGCCTAGACCCCTTCCAAGTCAAGTTTTTAATTTATCAACCAACTTCGGAAAAATAAATCCAACCTGGCACCCTTTACAACAGCACTCCTGGAAAGAATACTTTTTATCTTGTTTCGACACCACCAAATTGTTCCAGGGACTTAGGCGAATCAAACCTAAATCAGGGGGATCTCAGCACACCTTCATTCAAAGAAGGAAAGAGAGTTAACCAATGTCAGTCCCCACGACTTTTGTCAGGGATGGGTCTGGTTCTGCTCTGCACTGAGGATAACTGTATTCACCATAAGCAACTGGTTGGAGAGCTGGGCTTCATATTCGGATTTCCAATCAGCATCTGACCATGTACTGCATGGGTGTAAAGGGTGTAATTGAGCCCAAGACTTTTATGTTCAATTCTAGCCTGTTCCTATGCACCTGGGAATGATCCCTATACAGTGGAACCTGTATAGTTCTACTGCACAAGGAGGGTAAGATGTGGGGGAGCTACGTGAAGATGTGCAATCACTAGACGGTGTTCCTTCCAGGTGAGCCCCAGCATAGCAGTGAATAGGAGATGACAATGAGTATAGGTGGATGCTCTCAGATCCGGCAACTGAATTCAATAAGGCCTAGTCTACACTCAAAAAACTGCATCGATCCCCGAGGATCAACACAGCAGGATCAATTGAGCGGGCAGCCTAGACCTGCTTGGTCGATCCCGGAAGCACTCTCAACTCGATGTAATTACTCCACCCCATCAAGTGGAGTAAGGCAACGTCGACTGCAGAGCGCTGTGTCGACGGAGCCAAGTGAGGATGCCATGGTAAGTAGAGTTAACTAAGTCAACAGGAGATACCTATTCTGCAATGCAGATTGTGTATCGCCCACCGACTTAGCGTCATTGTGTAGACCTGGCCTAAGTCATGCAGATGCTCAACACCTCTCAGTACCAGGCCATGTTAGCTGGACCACAAGGATCATCAAATAAAGGGTAACAAGTTCCAGAGGGGGAGCCGTGTTAGTCTCTGTACAGCAAAAACAACGAAAGTCCTGGGGCACTTTTAAAGACTAACAAATTTATTTATCGCATGAGCTTTCGTGGGAGAAAATCCCAAATTTGTTAGTCTTTAAAAGTGCCACAGGAGAAAGAGAGTCCTGGGGCACCTTAGGGTGCATCTACACTGGCAACTTAGGTCGACTTAAGGACGTTTAAGTCGACCTACACAAAGCCGTGTCCACACTGGGCTCTTATTAAGTTGACTTAATAACACCACCTCTGAAGGCCGACTTAAGCCGTAAGCCGACTTCTTAAGTCAACTTAAAGCCCGTGTGGATGGGGAATAGTGCTAAGTCGACTGTATTAAGTCAACTTAAAGCCCGTGTGGACGGCTATGTCTACTGTTAAGTCGACTTAACAGGGTTGACTTAAGTCGACTTAAAGTGTAGCCACTCTGTTAAGTCGACTTAACTTCACAAGTGTAGACATAGCCTTAAAGACTAACACATTTCTTCGAGCAGAAGCTTTTGTGGGCTGCAACCCACTTCGTCAGATGTGCAAATAAAAGGCGCGTAGAGAAGGAAGGGGTTAGGGAAGCCAAGCGTTACCACAGTAACAGATCATGGACTAAGCTATGGTTGGTGTGTGGATAACTTATTTCATAGACATAGACATATAAACCAATTAACAGTACGCAGGAGCAAAGTCTGACAAAAACACAAGAGAGACAGAGTGGAGGCCTTGACAAGGGACAAAAGAGCAAACAGATAAAGGAGTCTCTATTGCTCAGACTGTATACAAACCGGACCCAACCCTGGAAGCCGATTCACAAGCAGAACTGTGTGACAGCTTTCTCGGGGCTCTGTGCGGGCATTAGGATCTGTCCATGTGGATCAGCTGATAGGACTGGTCCTCAGGCACCACATCCCACTTGCAGGATTGCAGAAAGTCCCACTAACGGTTTCACAGGAGTCCCACACTAGAGAAATCCCGAGGTTTTCACCTGCTGCTTTCCCCACTGAGACCGGGCGCAGCTCCCTTTTGCTCCACATTGTTCTCCATAAGGGAGATTTAGTTGGATTGCCAACCATGCTTTCTTGCGTTTTTCCAGAAGATCAGGCAGTAGGGTGTCTGAGAGCAAGAGCTGAGGTCCACTTTGTAGCCAGGGTAGGGAAGTGAACTGGTCCCCTGGAGAACGGTGCAGCAGCTGATATGTGGGGAGCTGTATCATTAATGCCAACTGCGGGCTCCCCACACTCAGGCATACACAAGGGAAAGAACAATTCAAGAACCAAAACCCAACATAGAGTGAAAATATTCATTGTCAAAAATATTCTTCAGCAAACGCCCCCTGGATGGAAAATTGGTCAATAAAATATTTTTGTCTGATTACTTTCAAGTTTCAAGTTTTTCAAGCCCCCTGACTCCCACAACGGTCTCCAGGCAACACAGCTGGCTAGTCTATTCAAGTCTGTCCTGTATAAGCTCTTGTACCACGTTCATCACCACATTATCTGAGCCGCTCTCCAGGACATCTATTTTGATTTGCTGTTACAGCCTGACCTGATCCCATGTAACACACTTCTCTGCATTTAATTTCCTCCCATTCTGTAAATTTTCCATCTTCAAAGCGTCTGACGAAGTGGATTTTCTCCCACGAAAGCTCATGCGATAAATAAATCTGTTAGTCTTTAAAAGTGCCACAGGACTCTGTTTGTTTTTCCAAAGTTTTAAGGCTCCCAGGTGAATATGCACAGCTGGAATCAGTCACCATCATTTTTTTTATTTCCTCTTTTAAAAGCAGTACACCAGTGACTCCAGCAGTAGTCCAGAAAGATAAATGATACGTTAGTACAAACATAATAACATACCCTTTCTTCTGTCAATAAGCTTCCTTCATTTACGGTTGCAGGATCCTCTGCATTACATTTCTGACAAATTGGGTTTTGATTGTTTCTGGTGGGAAAAAAATGGAAAACAATAAGTAATGATTTGTGAACTGTGTTTCAAAGTGCCCCTGTTTCAAGAATGACAACAATTTTAAAAAGAGAAGTATTAATTTCAGCTCCTGGCCAACAGGCTTTATGGTGAGAGGGCCAAATCTTGGTCCCGCTGAAAGTCAATGGCAAAACGGTTCTTGATTTCAGCAGGACTACGATGTGGTCCACAATTTTTAACCATCTGTCAGCAAAATCTGAACTGCCACGATTATTCTTCTCTACAAAGCCAGAATCTGTTTCTCACACTGACTCCATGTATACGATAACCCAAAATCTAAAGCCTTTTAAACACGGAAATGATGTTCTTTCTTCTATGGTAAGTGGATACATTTTTAATACATCTGAGGGCTCAATCTTCTCTTCATTCCCACAGGCCTTCATTATTGTGTTAACTTATAAAATTGCCTGTTGTATGTACGCATGAAGAGCAATGGCATAACAGGTGTAGGAGCCTCATACTTTCCAGTAACATAGCCACAAAATGCTTTGGTTTTAAGCCGAAATATTTCATTTCATTTCAACTGTACAACTAAAGGGGAAAACCAAACTTTTCAGGAAGAGGCGAGCACTTCTGTGACGCTGCAATTACCATCCAGCTGAGTCATATATCAGAGCTGGCAGAAAAGTGTCCCTCCGACCAGATTACTGACTTCAGACTTCACTAATAGGCATGCTTGATTCGACTTCTCATTGCATTACAAGGCTGTCCTGAGAAGACAAGCAGTCAGGACAAATCCTGCCCTTACGGTCAGGAGTGCGAGTCCTAACTGACTGCAGAAGACTTACTGTGGATTTACACTCATCAGAGAAAGCAGAATTTAGCCCAGTGGGCCAAATTCTTTCTGTATAAAATGTCGTTATATTGTAATGCTTTGACCTCTCAATCACATGTGGCTGGCTGACTCAGCTTCTTTGTTACAGCTTAATTAAGGTACAAATTCAAAGACCAGAGGGGAGAAGAAGCTAACAAATCAAAACAACATTCACCTATCTCCAAGCAAAAGGCCAGGCTCCTTTTGAGGGCTGACTCATCACTGGGCTGTGACCCAATTTTACACTGTGTGCTTTAAAATATTCTAAAATAACAATAACATTTTAAACTTCCATAGCCCCTTTCATTCAAGTACTGTAAAGTTCTTTACAAGTATTAAATTAATTGCTTCACAATAGCCCTCCAATGAGCTGTCAATATGATTCTCTCTCCCTTTTAAAGATTGGGAAGAGAAATTGAAGTACAGAGAGGGACAGAGATTTGTCTACAGTTATACAGTGCATCCTGTAATTTAAAGTATACAGGGATGATAAAATGACTATCCAAAGTCCCAGGTGCTCTCAAACTCTTCTTTAGCTCTTACTCGCTACTGGGTATATTATCAAAACAGATCATCCTGCTAGGGTTACAGCAACAGAATCTGCCACTTGAAATCTCTGTCTTCTCAGCAGAGATGCATTATCACGTGGCTCCCTCTAAAAAGAACTTACCGTACAATCCATGACAGACAAGCCGAGCAGTATCTATGCCCACACAGCGTTTGTTGGGCTTTCTTCAAGACGTTATTGCAGCTGCTACACAGGTATTTGTGATCGGGCACTTTCTCACAGATACTGATGGGATAACCAAAGGGAAATTCGTTTTCGTCAGGAGATGAGCCAGGGCCATCCGGAGGGGCTCTCAGTGCCCTTTCAGCCATTTGAAGGCAACTGCTATAAAAGACGTGGAAAAAACTAACGGTTGAAACAAACAGACACCCGCTCCTTTAGATGTGAAAAAATACATTGAGCATCCAACTTCGCAAGGCAGCTTCAAACCTGTATAGTAATCTAGCGATCTGTTTAATTAAATCTGTAGCTGACACGCGTGACTAAGTGTCTTTGTGGGGTTTGACTAGGTACCAGCAGGAAATTACTGTACTGATTTAAAATTCCCCTGAATCACAAAATGAAAATAGATATGTTCTAATCAAGGGGAAGCAGGAGGGCTTTGCATGGTTTTCAGGTTTGTTTTCAGAGCAAAGTACATATTTCTATCTTTTCAGAACTATAATACCATAGGTGAATATTGCATGGCAGAATTATTTCCTATACAGTAAATCCCCAGTCTGAGTTCTCTAGTTCCCATTTCACCCAAAGCTTGTCCAGGATTACTTTTTACTGATGTGGAAACTCCAGAACAGACGGGTGTAGTCATTTTCCCACAGTCATAAAGGAAGATAGAGACAAAGCCAAGAAACCGTAAATCCATAACAACCATACCAGGCTGTAGCTGCTGGACACATAAGGCCCTATTTGCATAGATGCTGAGCACCTCCAATCCCTAGGGTAGTTAATGGAAGCTGCTGAGACCTACTGCCTCTGAAAATCAGGCCAGCACCACCTCTGGAGGACTCAAGAACTGTTTGGAAAATTCAGGTTTTATTACATATAAAACTGGAACAAATATAATTAGAGTACGCTTATGAATCACATTTTTTTCATAGCTGCACTAACACAGAAGAACCTATCTTGGTACCAATGGTGACATCACCAGAAACTATTATTAATGAATCATCCTCTGAAAAACATCAATGTTCTTGTTAACAACCCAAAAAACAGAGCACAAGTTTTTTCTGCCCTAAAAACTCACACAGGCTCTGAGCAGCCAGGAGCCTGGCTGAATATAATACTGTACAATTATAAGGCCATCTTCTAGATACTGTGCATTTATTTAATGTGATGACGGGTCCCCAAGATTAGATAGCTTCTAATTCTCATCCAGAAAGTCTCCCTTCGACTTCACTGGGAGTTTTGTATATGTAAACAGCTGTAAGATTGCACAGCTTTTGGTTTTTTGAGGAGGGGTGGTTTGCGTGGCACCTCGCATGCACATCGTATCCCTAAATGTGTTATATCAATAACGATTAATAAAAAAATAAATCCTAACCTAAGAAGGGAAAGTTTAATAGTTGCAGGCATCAAAAAGCTATTTTCAGTTAAGATTGAAAATCATATGAAAAGTCAATGAGATGGAGAAATAAAAGAGCGTATAGGAGAAACTACAGCGAAGAGTTTTGCCCCCTTGGTTCCAGAAAGGGTTCTTGACTTAGCCGAGATGTTTCGGTGACCTAGGAAGGAGGCCAGAGAGCTAAAGTCTCAAATCCTTGCAAGTCAATGGCTTGCCTTTGCTGTGTGCCAGCTGCATCGCTCCTCCTTGGCCAATAATAACCTCCATGAATTTTCCTCCCCCCAAGGCCTCCTCTAATAAATGCTTCACTAAGAGTGGTGGAAGGGGACCATTCTGGCCACCTAGACGGTGGCTTTCCCGGACCAAACAAACCAGCAGAGCTGGGGCACTTGTAACGACTAACAAATGTATTTATCGCATGAGCTTCCGTGGGAGAAAATTCCCACTTCCTCCCACGCTTTGACGTGCGATTTTCTCCCACGGAAGCTCATGCGATAAGTAGACGGGTTGGCCTCTCATCGTGAACCAGGGCTGCCGGAGGGTTTGGCTGAACCAGCCGGACCCGGCACTTTCCCCACCGAGCTGTGCCCGGGCTTTTCCCTGGGGGCAGCCGGGGCTGGCTCGGGTGCAGGGGGTTGAGCCCCCACGGCCGCTCAGAGCCGAACCAGCCCCTCTAGTCTGAGCCCGGCCCGGCCCCGGGGACGAGGGAGGGTGTCACCGGCTCCCGGCCCCGCACGGGGGGATCGAGGCCGGCCCGAGCCGGGAGGGACCCGCAGCCCGTTCTCCGGCCGCCCTCCTTACCTGCCGCCGGGCTGCTGCGGGGAGCCGGCCCCGCTCGGCTCCGCTGATCGGGCTCGGACTGAGCCGCCGCCGCCCTCCGCAGCTGGGCCGGCGCCGCCGAGAGCGAGAAGCCGGGCCCGGCCCCGCTCGCCGCAAAGAGAAACCAGCGGGAGGGCCTGAAATCCCCCGGTGGGCGGGGGGGGGCACGGGGATCCCGGGGGTGCTCCCAGGGGTCCCCACTGTGTGGGGGGAGAAGCTGGGGTGCTCCCAGGGGTCCCCAGCGTGGGTAGCGGAGGCTGGGGTGCTCCCAGGGGTCCCCAGTGTGTGGGGAGAAGCTGGGGTGCTCCCAGGGGTCCCCAGTGTGAAGGAGAAGCTGGGGTGCTCCCAGGGGTCCCCAGTGTGTGGGGAGAAGCTGGGGTGCTCCCAGGGGTCCCCAGTGTGTGTGTCGGAGGCGGGGGTGCTCACAGGGGTCCCCAGTGTGTGAAGAGAGGCTGGGGTGCTCACAGGGGTCACTAGTGTGTGGGGAGAGGCTGGGGTGCTCAGGCTGGGGTGCTCACAGGGCTCCCCAGTGTGTGGGGGAGCCTGGGGTGTCCACAGGGGTCCCCATGTGTGTGTGGGAGAGCCTGGGGTGTCCACAGGGGTCCCCCATGTGTGGGGGGGAGCCTGGGGTGTCCACAGGGGTCCCCTGTGTGTGTGGGGGAGGCTGGGGTATCCACAGGGGTCCCTGATGTGTGGGGGGAGGCTAGGGTGCTCACAGGGGTCCCCAGTGTGTGAGGAGGTGCTCACAGGATCGCAGGGGTGTGAGTCTCACAGGGATCCCCAGTGGGGGGGAGGCTCGCAGGATCCCAAGTGTGTGTGGAATGCCCTGGGGGCACTCACAGAATCCCTGATGTATAGGGGAGATCAAAGGGATTCCCCAATAGATGATGGGAAATATGGGTGAAGCTCACAGGCATCCTCTGTATTTGTGGGGGAAGGCAGGGGACTCACTGGGATCCCCAGTGGAGGGCTGGGTGTGCTCACAGACATCCCCAGTGTGTCTGGGGGGCCTCACCAAGGATTCCCAATGTGAGGGGACTGAACTGAATGAACACACATTTAGTGTGTGGGAGGCTTGTTGAGCTCACAGGGGAACCCCAATGGTGGAAGGCTGGGGGAGCTCACAGGGGATCCCCAATGTTTGTGAGACTCATGAAAGAGCTCATTTAGGGAGAATCCCCTTAGTATCTGGAGAGTAGGCACAGAAAGAGATTCTCTCACTTCAGTGCCTAAATAAGACCACTGAAGCCTAAGTTTAGACTTCTGTTTTTGAAAAAAATGCCCATGATTCCTTCAATGCAAAGATTTTCAGCTTACTGAACTTCTCTTTTAATGATATGGATAGATAATTTACAACCAAATTTGTTTGTGGTTTTTAAAAAGTCTTAGAAAAGCCAAATATTAATAAATGTTTTTGTAATGGATTTTTCCAGCTGTTACATTTTTATGAGAAAAAAAAATAACCAAAAAACCTAGTTTTTTCTTTTGTTTTTTTGAGGCTGTGTGTGTTTTCATAGAAATGTAGAGCTGGAAGAGTTGCATACCTCCCTTATAGTAATTTCATTTAGACCACATACCTATGAAAGTTTCATCATAAATACATAAAAGGTTGCTAGAAAGAGGAGGGGGGGAAATTGTTGTCTTTAACCACTGGGGATAGGACAAGAAGCAATGGGCTTAAATTGCAGCAAGGGTGGTTTAGGTTGTATATTAGGAAAAACTTCCTGTCAGGGGAGTTAAGCATGAGAATGAATTGCCTGGGGAGGTTTTGGAATCTCTGTCATTGAAGATTTTTAAAAGCAGGTTAGACAAACACTTGTCAGGGATAATCTACTTAGTTCTGCTTTGCTTGCAGAAGACTGGACTAGACCACCTCCCAAGGTTCCTTCCACTCCTACAATTCTCTGATTCAGTAAGAAGTGGGGTTGTCTTTCCTCCCTCTTCCCCAAGACAAGCTGACAGAAGAATCATAAATGGGAATTGAGGCCCTGCCATACATAGCGGGATTGGATCCTTACCGAAAACATTACAGGTGCAATTGGTGGTACTCTGGCATGGGTGAATGTTAATGAGCTAAAAAAAAAAAGAAGTCTCGTCCAGCTGCCAAATTCATTTTTCTTAATCTGCTGCATTTACACAGTCCCCACCTCCAGGTATTTTAGATCACTGCAGGGTTATTCAGTTGTCTGTTTTGTATGTATCTGTCAGTTACAGGATGAGGTAAGCCAAGGCCTGAGTACTTATTTCTATTATTTATTAAATGATTAATACTGATTTCCATAAACAGATGAACATAAGAATAGCCACTGTAGGTCAGACCAATGGTCCATCTAGCCCAGCCTTGCCCAAAAGTACTTCTGTGATTCTGCATGTATTTTCTGTGCTACTCTGTGAAAGGCTGAAAGAAACATTAAGGTAAGATTTTGAACTTCCTGCTTTCTCCCTTCCTCCCACCACACATTTCTATTCATGTGTTTTATGAAGAGCTCAGAAACATTCATCAGCTCCACTCACATGGCTGATGTGTGACTCAGCTCTTTGGATGCCTGCACTATATAGTAACGTTCTTTTATCAAGTGTTCTTCTGTCACAACTGCGCTGTGCAAACAAGAGAAAATGTTCCCAGAAATCTTTCCATTACACTCCCACCTCCCTGTCTTAAACAGACAATGTCAAATAGTATAGGAAAAAAATAATATTTGTCATCACCTGGGGTGAGATCTTCTCTAGATCTGAAAGAGAAGTTTAGTTTAAAAGTCAAGCACAGTTGGAAATAATTATATCTGGAAAGGCAGCACCTTTTTGTGTAGAACCTGCGTATGTATCCTCTCTCCAGAGTTGGTGTGCAGACAATGGGACCATTTTTGCAAGCACCCACTATTAGGAGTATTGTGCATTATAAGCAACACTCTTGGTAGTGTTTGCACAACACGGCCTTTAGAAACCATCACTGTTTTAAGAAAGGTTTGGATGAAATTATTGGGAACATAGTGCTTTTTTGTAAACACACACACACTTGGCCAGAGACCTCAGCAAGAGCTGGGGCCTCATCGTTGTGAAGAAAAGGTGCTGGTACTCAGTACCCATGAGCACCATCACAAAAAAAGCCCTGCGAACATATATTTTATTTTCAAGCTTCTGAAAGGTCCGCTGAAAACACTAGGAAGTATTAAACCCACACAGTAAACCTGCTACAAAATGGACAGCATTTCTTTCTGTAACATAATAGATGGACAGCTGCTCGGTTTTCTTTACCATTTCAAACTCGGTTGTCTGTGACGGAAAACAGTTTAGCTCGTTTTGTTTCACAGCCCAAGACTTTTCAAATTACAGCTGTCAGCTAATCCATTCATGAAATTTAGAGACGAACTACTAGCATTTTCTGGTGGCAAGTATCGGCAGAGAAAGGTCAAACTCTCAGGAGTTCAAGCAGTTCCAAGAGGTATCCCATATTTGTGTTCTCAGCCCTTTAATTTTTTTAATTAAAAATCTCCTCCTTGGAGTAAATTCCTCTCTCAGTCACCCAATCTTATTGGAATCAGTGAGGTTTCAGGAGTGTCACCAAGAGCAGAATTTGGCCCTTTGTCAGAAAATGATTTATTTGAATGTTCCAAAAGGGGAGCCGTGTCAGTCTAGTTCAGCAAAACGAACCAGGAGTCTAGTGCACTTGATAAATACATTTGTTAGCCTTTAAAAGTGCCACTAGACTCCTTGTTTGTTTTATTTGAATGTGACACATATCCTTTTTTTATCCTTGCATTTCCTAGTTACTGTACTAGAAGATATGTGGCAGGGGAATAAATGTTGGTGAAGGCTTCAGCAGTTTAAAAAGCAACAACAATCACCACCAAGAATGAGGAAAAGGGGATTGGGACAGTAAGGCTAGGTAAATTTAAATCTCACACACTGTAATCTAATTATTTAGAGCAGGGGACTGGGGGTCAGAATTTCTGGATTCTAATTCAGCTGCGGCCATAGCTTCCTTTTATGATGCTGGACAAATCCCTTGGAGATCTGTGGATGAAAGGTGATACATACAAGCTAAGTATTATTATTAATTACCATCACTGCACATACAAACGGTTAATAACAGTAATATGAGTATGCAATTATTTGATTTATGCATGCAGTCACGGTAATTGCAAGTGTAATCTTTTTTTTTTTTTTTTTTAAATCAGGCTTCTAATTTTAGTAAAGTATTTGATGCTGAAAATGTGAAAGGGGACACATGACATAAGTTTTGATAAAGTTAATGTATAAACTGATGGCATTAAAAATAAAAGCCACTTAAGTGAAAGAGAGTTTAGGCTGAGTAACAGGTACAGGATTGGACCCTAACACCATTCCATTTATACTTCATGTTCCTATGTGCTGCAAGCTTATTCATAGATGTCCTCTTTTTGAGTGCAGGATAAACAAGGTTGCATACCATAGTATTGTCTTCTATGCTGCCAAAATTAAAGAGTTACACGGAAACAATGATACAACCAGAATTCAAGTGGTATGAATGGGTAGTGGTAAAAAAATCAATCAACGTTTCCATTATAAACCTCTGCTTTCATAGTTAGAACTAGGACCATAAAATTCACATTGGCTTGAAATATAACTGAATTTTCAACCAGGGAATGAATCACTTTTGGAAGAAAAAGTTTTTAAAATGTCTGAGTGTGGCCATTTCAAACAAGGAGTACAAAGAAATAAATAGAAAGGAATGGTTTCAGAGGGGCTGCAGTAATGCTGTTGGGTCAATTTCAGTTTCTGATTGAGAGAGAGACAAAAAAAACTCAATGTACTAACAATAGTGTGCTCTACTCTCTGTTAAATGAGCCTCTTTCGTCTTCATGGTTCTGTAAAATATTACACCTTTATCTTAAAAGGCACTGAATTACACAAAGAAACTAAAGATAAGTTTTTGGTACTTTCCAAACTTGAGATATTTCCTCTGGTAAATTTCCCCCACATGAGATCAGTTCACCGAAAACAGGATGTGGCTCACAAAGAGATTAAGATTTGAAGTTTAACTATATTATAGAGCCATTGCATTGATGTTGTCTTTGCAGAGGCAGTGTATTGCTGTCTAGGGTGACTTATCAAATTTATATCCAAGGAGAAAATCTAGTGCCGGGACATATTTAGACTAAGGCTAAAATTTTGAAGAGTACCCAAGTAACTTAATACATTCAGTGATACTTTGGTTCCTAAGTGCCTAAATCATTTTTGAAAATTTTACTTTAGGTATCTACAACATTTTCTGGGCTAAGAGGCTCAGTTTGAAGACAGACACAAGATGAATGGGATCTGGATGCCTAGTCAATGCATATAAAATGGCTGAAAATGTATGGATGTGTTGGGGCTAATCCTGAAATATTCTTAAAACTGTTGTTACATTAAGGAAATTGAAACTGGTATAATGATATTAAAGTAGTTAATTTAATTAATGTAGACTGGGCACGATCCAGACTGGAAAATTCTTAACTCATTTCCTTTTTAAATTGCTTTGGAGGAACACTGGGATTATGGCTCTGTCCACTGGCAGGCTAGTGAGAATTCTTCCAAAGCTCTGGATATAATACTTGGAAAAACAAGCTTAAATTTAACATCTCCTCACTGTGAAACAGATGGCAAAATATGAACATTCCATCTCTATGTACACCAATTCAGTTTGCTACATGGAACCCTACATTCAAATAGTTGCAAAGGGGTAGCTGTGTTAGTCTAGGTCAGCAAAACAAACAAGGAGTCCTGGGCACTTTTAAAGACTAACAAATTGATTTATCGCATGAGCTTTCGTGGAAGAAAATCTCACTTTGTGATGAAGTGGCATTTTCTCCCACGAAAGCTCATGTGATAAATAAAATTGTTAGTCTTTAGAAGTGCCACAGACTCCTTGTTTACATTAATATAAGTAAACTTCATACTATTGAATGGGTCAGGTTACTGGAAACACTTAAAAGAGAAAAGAAACTAGCAGATAAGACATCCCCACTCTCTTACATAATGTCTCCATTAATCCTTACTGATGGGGAGCAACAAGAAAGAAATGGGATAGAGGATGAAGGCGATAGTGAGCCCAGGGAGACTGCAAAGAATTTATATTTAGCTGACTGGAGACCCGTGTCCTGAAGCAGGCATCAATGGACATATAAAAGATGAGCTTTTAATCCTTGGTGGAAATAGAAAGAGGGAACTCTATTGCAGTCTTGAATCTCTGTTTCACTGAGTTGCTTTAATGTCATTGGGATTGGTTTTTTCTGTGGTTACAGATATGAAACAGTGTATCCAGCTATCAATAGAAGGTTTAAAATGATATTTGACCTTTGCATGTTGGATACTATGTTAGAAAAATGCTTAAGCTTCCTTAAAATGTATCTAAATCTTTTAAGCAGTGTAGGCCCCGACAATCATGCAAGAGGGAGTTTCTTTTATAATACTTGTCTTGTTTAAGTTTTAATTAAATCTCAGTAAAAACACCTGAAGTTAATGTGAATCCACCTGAGTCTGCCATCTGCCCAGCCAGGTTGTCTATACCACACAGGGAGAACAGGATATTGCCTGGAGCAGCGAAGTGTCTAGTGACTGTTTATGTGAGTGAGTGCAGACCATCAGGAATGTACAAATTGTCCAATTAGCCTAGGATAGCAGCTCTTCCAGGGTCACAGGGCCAGCTTCTCAGTTCATCAGTAAATAACTCAGCTCACTACACATTCTCAGCCTAGCTACCTGAAGCCCACCCACAGTGTGCAAATTACTAACAAGGTGCACCAATCACACCACTGATTTCTTTGTCTTTTACTTTTCTTTGATTCCTGTGTTGCACGATCAGTCGCGCTCTGGAAAACTATATCGGTACTGTTCTGTGAATAATGATGAATTAGGAATAGAGCCGAGATTTTCAAACACGACTGCTAACTGGGGGCACCCAATATGTGCCTTACTGAGGCTTAGTTTTCAAAAGACGTGCTTAGCACTTTCTGAAAGTCCAACTCCTTTCAAGTTTGTCAAGCTGGGCTCTCAGAACTGAGACACTGACAGTCATTCGTTGCTTTTAAACATTTTGGACTAGGTGTTTATTATTATTATTATTAATAGGTCACCTATAAGTGCCTGTATGATTTACCAAAACACATAGAAATACAAGGTTCCATCCCCAAGGAGCCCATAGTTCCACTCAAATTTCAATGGCATTTCTACAGTACTTTCCATAAGAGGACCTCAAAGGGCTTTACGAACATGACTGGAATTAGGCTCCATAACACTCTTGGCAATGGCTATTATGATCCCTGTTTTACAGATGGGGAAACTGAGGCACAGAGAGATTAAGTGCCTCGGTCAAGGTTGCACAACAGGGAACAGAACCAAAGGCTTTTTCCCTCTCACTCTACATGATCATGCTTGTTCCTACATACGGGCAGAGAGACATGACTAATGAGGAAGTCAGTTTGTGAATATGCACAGAGTAAGAGGGCTTTAAAGAAGAACTGAAGGAGAAAGAAGAGGGTGCTTAGTATTTGCAAAAGAGGAAATGTTTTCAAGCGTGGAGTGGCATGGGGAGTAAAAGTGAAAGGAGGAGAAGGTGGGTGTGGAACAAGGCCTATGTGCAAGTTAACTTCCCCATGTCTAGATTCTGGAATAAAGTCATTTTGTGATGACAGGTTACTTTGTGAACAAGAAGCTCAAAATGTATACATTTAATACTAGTTCCCAGAAGTATTTTCAGAAGGAAACAGACCTTGAAACTCCACGTGGAACATCTGCATCTTGGACTGGATGCTGGAACCTCAAGGCAAATGGATGGGACACAGGGTATTTGGGAAATGAATGCTCCCATCTGTTCCAGTTTAATATCAATGGGTCTTCCTGGAAGAAATAGAAACACAGACATATTATTGCACAATCTAATATTCTATAATCATATATTTTCATAAGCTACACCATCATTTGCTATTCTTTACTGATTTGCTGTTGTATTTTCTTTTCAGTAAAATATGCACAGAAAGAAAATGCAGCAATACATTCTCTGTTTAATTAAAATCATACACAAGTATTTCCACTTTAATGAACTTTTACTTCATCGGCTAGGATTGGAATGTATCGCTTGTGAACTAGCGTCTGGGAAAGAGTGCCCTCTACTGGGGCTGTGTTTAGGGAGCTGTTCAGTTCAGAACTAGTGATCAAAGAAAAAGCAAGATATACATATCAGATAGACAACAGAGTCTTGTGGCACTTTTAAAGACTAACAGATTTATTAATCGCATGAGCTTTCGTGGGAAAGCTCATGCGATTAATAAATCTGTTAGTCTTTAAAAGTGCCACAAGACTCTGTTGTCTTTCTACAATAGACTAACACGGCTACCCCTTTGGAATTTGAATATCAGATAGAACAGAGTTGTATGAAATTTGGTGGTTTTGGGTCATAAGGATTTGGTTTCAATCCATGTTGGTTCAGATGCCCTGACCTAAATTCACCCTGGTGTAAATCCATGTACTCCAGCTGAGTTACACCAGGGATGAATTTCACCTCCTGAGTTTCACTTTAAATTTTGGATGCTAACCCCAGACTCAAAGTGAAAGTGAGTTGATTCTGCCAAGTTTCTCCTAGTGTCATGTGGAAACTGTAAAATGGCGAATTTCACTCAGCTTTGATGGGAAGCCGCAAAAGGCCCCAAGATCATTCAACTGATTCACAGAGGGGACTGGACTGAGTTATTTTTGCATAACCACAAGGTGGGCAAGCTTCATACAGTTTGGGGTTTTGTTATGAAAATTTTGCAGCGCTCTAAATGTGAAGGTGCTTCCTACGATGGGAGGGCCTATGTCTCATCCGTGCAACCATCTTGCGCGGAGAGATTCATTCCAGGGGTCAAAGTTTCTGTCACAAGAAAATCCCATTGCTTTTGTTATGAAAAAAAATAATCTTTACAAGGGGCTGTGGCCCCTAAGAACGACCTATCCCAAGATGGTAGCTGCCAGCACCTCCTCTCAGATATCTAGATGTCTTTTCACATTCCACAACTGCTGTGAATAATAAATAATACTTGCCCTGCTATCATGCCTTCCACCAAAGATCCCAAAGCATCGAACCATAAATCTCACACGTTTATGATTTGGGGAAGACACATTAATAAGGCAGGTGGATCTTTAGAAAGAAGTAAATAAAACCGGCTATTCAAGAGCTACTGAAATTCTCGCAAGGATTTATCAATGAGTAGAGGGTGGGTGAGATCAAAGGTGCATGATATATGCAATTTGTCATAGAGTGCTGCAGTATATGACATGGCTAAAACAAACACATGGTATGTGTGTATATTGAGTCAGATCCCCAGCTGGAGTAAAATGGCACAGAAGAGCTGAGGATATGACCCTGTATATATACATTTTGTAAGAAAAAACTTTTTAAAAGAGATTTCCAAATTACTTATATATTTCTTTTAAAATCAGTGAAGGAAAAGTTAGTTACAAGGCAAAATCCTTAGCTGGTGTAAATAAGTACAGTTCAGCTGAATTCAATGGAGCCACATTTATTTACACTAGCTGGGGATGTGGCCCATCGTATTTTAATATACATGTTAGAGAGACTGTAATAGCTTGTGGGGAAAAATGCACAATTGAGGTTACTTTTGTAAGGCCAAGCTAGACGATGCAAGTCCGTGAGCGAAATTCCTTGGAACCAACCTATTGCATAGTAGAATCAGACTCCCAGGCTTTCTGTTTCTCTTGGAGTTTTATTCTACCGGCGCCAGCTGGGCTGCTGTTATTAAGAGTAAATTGATTTTCCATTGTAACCCCTAATTTCCATGGTTTAATATCTCCACTGAGTCAAAACGCATCCGAAGGTAGTGTAATTTTATTTTATTTTATTTTTTGGTAAGAAAAACAAACTACCTAGTTTGGGATGTCAGTTACCGAATAGCAAATAAATAAGTGAATCCTAATTTGAACCACAGCACTGCAGGAAGAATATATATTTAAACGATGTGACAAAAAGTTATATTTACCCACTTGCTTATCTGTAAATAACCACCTATGTACTAAGTATATTGCCTAGTACATTAGAGAGAGGGCTAGTTTTTATTTAGAATTTCTCTGCTGCTGTTGGTCTAACCTCAAATGCTTTTTTCATGAAGATTATGGGGTTTAATGCAAGTTAGTGTTCTCCAGGAAATCAATTGCTGCTTAGACTTGTATCCAAATTAATTCAGAACCGAAAAAGCAGATTTTAATCTGGGGAATGGAACGCTGGTAATGACTTGGCAACTGGGAAACCAATCCCAGTTCCCAGGAGAGTGAAATAGCCAAAACGAAATATTTTTTCCTAATTAGAAGTGAAAACATTATTAAATATATTGAAAGCATATGTTAACTCCAGTTAGTTTGACTTTTTACTGGAAATTCCTAGTGTCCTTGTCAGATTTCAGTGGGTTCTGATGTAGCATTCCAACGGGTTACAAAAAATAATAATAATAAAAAATTAATTGCCAACAGACAGCATAGGCATTAACACTTGGATAGCCTGGAAATAAGCCTCGTTAGGTGAGGCCAAATGAAACAGATGATTGATATCCACATTGAGCTGTCAGCCTTTGGATTGCACCACAGTGGTGTGCCTTTAAAGATGGTGATATAGGCAAACAAGTGCTTCCCAAATTTTTCTGACAATATTCACTCATATGAGAAAAGTTGTTTGCTTAGTCTGAGTTCACTCACCCTGTGTGTTCATTCCTGCAACTCTTCTTGTGAAAGAGTTTACTGCAGGAATGTTGGTGCAAACAGCAATTTGGTAATATTTATGGAAAGTGGCTTCTGATCTTGTAAATGTAAGAAATTTTATGTTCATCCAACCAGGATAAGAATCAACTCCATGTATACTTGTACACCTAACCAATTCAACTTTGATTATGTACTGCCTATATACCATCTACTGACCAAATATTATTCACAGAAATGATTTGATGAATAATTTGAAATAATGAATTAATTTGAACAGATTTAAGGTGCTTGTGGGCAATTGATGAACAGAAGAAACAGGCTAAGTGATGTTTTGAACAGAGTATTTCCTATGACTTATTTGCTTAGCTCTAACTGGTAAAGAAAATAAAATGAAGAATTAGAATAATAGAGGATAATATCATATTTTACATAGTGGATTTCATCACAAAGTGGTTAGCTTGCGCCCCCCCCCCCCCCGTGTAGAGTCAGCACAAAGCCTCAATTCCACTGAAGGTAATAGCACCTAGCTGAATTTCAGCCAGAGAACTTCACAAATTGCACCAGCAAAACACAGCCACCTCTGGAGCAGATAGCAGTGATTACCATACGGCTCTCTACAAAGCAGTGGAGAAACCAGATTAGTACTGGAGCAAAATTCTGTTCTACGGGAAGTGCCATGAATGTCCATGCAGACCAGACGGTGCTTCTGCAGTCTGACCTGTAGGATCCCCACCCACACCCAAAAAACTGTCTGTGATTCTGTTCCTGGTTCTTGTCTCTGCCTGAACAGGCTGGAAGTGTTATACAAGCTGCATGCACAGAAGTACCAGAAGCAACCTCTCTTATTACGCTGCAAAACACAACACTGATTTTGCCAAAACGGAGAAGGAAAAAGAAAATTAAAAAGAGGTAGGTTGGTAGGTGATTTTGTCATTTATTGCAGGGACAGGGGCAGCAGAAAAGTTATGTAGTTACAAAACCACTGGAATTTTGCCAACGACCTGAACCCTGTTTCTTTCACATGTCATCAGAGCCAATTTACTTGGGTAGCCTCTCAATGACATGATGTAGACTTTATGCTATTAGCAAACGAAAATTGAGCCATGCTGAAAGAAACACAGAGCAGCGTGTCTAGGGAAGTCTTGTGCATGCAGCTGTACAGTGTCAGGTAAAGAAAGAAATCAGAGCTTTGGGAAGTGGACGTGTTTTCCTGAAGTAATGCCCTTCATGGGTCAGATTTGGCTTTTGCCGACACAGCCTCATGAGGAGGCAGGGAAGGAAGATGGGGCTGTAGCACTCAAGTGATTGTGTCCTGCACACTGTGGCTATATAGAACAAATTCCAAAGGGGCAGCCGTGTTACTCTAGTCTAGATTTTCTCCCATGAAAGTTCAGGCAATAAATAAATTTGCTAGTCTTTAAAAGCGCCACCTGACTCCTTGTTTGTATATAACAAAGACAGGCGTAATTCCTCAGCGAACACTGGTGGCCCTTCTCTCCCGATTCCACCGTAAAAAGGAGTAACCTCTACTGTCTCCAGTTCACTGCTGCCTAACTCCAGCAGGCGTTAGAAAGGGGAGGATCTATTCTCCTGTCCGGTCATTTCTCCGCTGGCCAGGCTCCTCGTTCAGCCCATAGCAGAGCGTGAGGTCTAGACTCATCCCCACGGAGGTGCTAGAACCATCAGCAGTGTAACAGTGGGACATGTTAAGAACAAGCGCGGCCTCGGCAGTAAGATTCCCAGATGTTGGATTACAGATGTAGCTTTGCGGATTTGAACCTCTGCCCTTGCCCTAGTTACAGACATTTGGGAGGTAACAGTAGTCAGCATGCTGTGGCGCTTCCAGTCGCTGCCGCTTATTTCTTGGCTACAAGAATCTCTTGGCCAGCAGATGACAAACATTACCAAACTCTCTCTTTTATATTTACATTGTAGCATGGCCAAGGTCTTCAGAGATTGCAATGATTAATGGAATTCATGTAGTGGGGGAGGATAGTGTATTCAGCTGATGAATGCAAGGGCAACAGATTATAAAAACTGCAGATGGACATTTTGTTATCAGTGCAATCAACAGGCAGAGAAGGCAACACCTAGGAGTGGGAAGGCCAAAGGGACCAACAAAGGTGAGCTCAGAATCAGTCTGAAACAGTATGGCACGGTCCTACTTTATCTGATTCCACACTAGGAAAGCAACCTGACTGCACTTGCCATGAAGAGTGGCCGCTTTCATACATGGATGCAAGAGAATCGGGGTGCATTGTTCTGTTTTTTCATTGACCCAATAGCCTAGAGAAATAGACACTCCAGAAAGAAAAGGGGCCATTTCTCTGAATGTCAGGGGGTCTCCGATTCCTAATGGTACATCCCAATAAAATAAAAATGATATGGTAGCTTGGACTTGACCCCAATGCTCTCAAACAAGCAATTTTATCCTTCAGCTCTCACTTGCTCAAGTTTAGTCAAGAAGCGTTGGCAAGAGTTATGTAAGGACACATTTCTTTAAAAAACAATAACAACTTGCAAATAGGATCTCCTACGTTTGATATTGCAGGAGATTCTGGAATTCAAAAAAACTTCTGACGTGGCACTGGTGCGCTCACTCTAATTTGAGCTGTAGAGAAGTCGGAAGGAGATTAAATATATAAATGCTTTATGCAGTGCTAGATGAGGAAAGGGGAGAAAGTTTGGCGTCTCATCTTTGATTTGTCATGGTATCTAGATGCTGCAGCGTCACTTTCATGACTAGACCAGGGAGTGAGAGTTTCATGTGTCACCGTGCATAATTTCATGCAATTTGGTCTAGTCAACTGCATATTAGTTTGATGCCTACTATATGAATTTGTGTTTACAATGTGCCAGCATGAAAACCACTCAAAATGAAGTATCTGTTTAATACGTCAGTAAAATACAAATGGGGAAGTTCTAAAAGAGATAAAAATTAAGGACCAAAAGGATCATATTGCATTAACCCTTAAAGATATTATTACCTCAGTGATTCAGCCAATTCAAGCCTAACATCTACCACGAGAGTTCAGAATGAACCAGTTTAGAAAGGTTTAAGAAAACAAATGGAATGAAGAGTTCACTCTTAAGCTACCTTGGAAATAAATTTAAAAAGGATTTTAAATGACCCAAATTCAGCCCTTACTTACAACCACATTACCTTCAATAACACTCTCTTTTACAGAAAAGAGCACACATCACCATAAACAGCTTTGTATTTTACTTTAGAAACCTGTTTGACTTTCATGTGGAGAACGATTTTTAGAAAAATCCCATTTATACAGCTTCGTAGGCATCCAGCCAAGTTTGATGGAATCAAGTCCAGTCATTTGCATTTTAGCAGAGGTGAGAAGAAGTTTTGACTAATATATATAGTTTTCCGGACACAGAGCTTTACATGTGACACGTAGGCAGACTGGTAATCACGCGTGCAGAGGCTGGCACACTGAGCAGAGTACAAAACTGTAACATTCAAATGCCTGTTTCTTTGGAAGCACTAGCCTGGGATTTAGCGTCTGGAACATCTGAAGACTTAAGCAGCCTGTCTATAAACAGCCAAAGAACATAAAAACATTTTATATAACTTTGGATACAAAAGGGTCTTTCTGATGTTCAGCATCCACAGTAAGTGGATGGGTTCCAAAATAATTTCCATTTCCTACTTCAAATGGATCACTTTGGGCACTGAATTTGACAGAACACTTCATTGGCTAAGGGCCCAATTTTTGTGCTGAGCACCCCCAAAATCTCATTCACTAAGACTGAGTGTGCACTTAAAATGTAGGGCAACACAGCAATGCTGCTCAGGGCTGTGTGAAAAATCCACACCCCTGGGGGTTAATAGCCATGGTGACCCAATCCCCTGTGTAGACTCAGTTAGGCTGATAGAAGAATGTTTCTACTGACCTATCATCCCTCAGGGAGGTGGCGTTCCTATGGTGATGGAGAAACCCTTCCAGTGCTGTAGGCTTCATCTACACTCTGGGGTTAGCTCCACAGCTATATTCCCATAGTGTAGGCCTGGCTTAGAAGTCCCTGGGAATGGCTGGGGATCAGAATCTTTTGGGTTGAGGTCACAAGTATCTAAGTCACTCAGCCTTCCTCTTCTATCTGAACGAGTTGGAGACTGTGGAAACTCTCTCATGTCACTGGCTCATTTTGAATGCATGGAGAGTTGTGCGCTTGTTCCCACCACACTACATGGAGCTGAAGATTACACCTCTTGGTAGGAAGGTAACTTTCCCCTGGATTTGCAACGTTTTAGACGTGTGCTTTTAAAGTGTTGGTAACACTCTGCATTTAGAGAGAGAAAATTCAGGAGAAAAACAGAGTAAAAGATACCAGGATGAACACTTTTTAAAAGAATGCTGTGCAATTACATTAACGCTGAAGGGGCAGCAGATCTATAGACCAGGGCTACAATTTTAAAGAGAGCCTAAGGGTTCATCTACACTGCAATTAAATAACTGTGACTAGCTGGCACAGGCTCTAGCTCGAGCCCAAGGGCAGGTCTACACTGCCTGACGTTTTCAGTGGCAATCAAACTGAGATACACAAGTTACTTAAAATAACCTGCCTACTGCAGTTGAAATGTCTGGCTCCCAGCTTGTTCGCTGCGCTGAGTCAAAGGGAGGGGGCCTCCCTTCAACTCAGCACTCCCCAGTTGCCAGGGTGGTGTTCCCGAATCGAACTTCCTGATCAGGTGAGTGGGTCTTCAATCAGGAAGTTCGAATCAACGGAGGTGAATTTGCCGCCATCGGTGAAGACCTGCCCTAAACGTCTGCATCACAGTTAAACAGCTCCATAGCCTAAGCCAGGTGGGTCAGCCACAGGTGTTTAATTGTACTCTAGCATCTTGACATCCCCTAAGTGGCTTAGGAGCCTAAATCTCATTGAAAGTCAACAGGAGTTGGGTTCCTGAATGCATAAGTCACTTCAAAATCAGCCTTTGGTTCCAATGTCATTTAGGCGCTTTTGAAAATTTTGCTCCAAGTTTCATTTCTGAAATTAGGCTTTTGAATAGGCTAATGGGACCCAAAGAATCCAACTCACTCAGCCAGGAAGGCCATATTTGTCAGCAGGGTTTTAGCCATCTTAAGGTTGCTCATAAATTCTAAATTCCCTCTGCTGTAGATGCTTTCCATTAGCACTGCAGCACTGAGATATATTTTTGTGCTTCTTAAAATAAATGAGTTGTCATTTTCCTGAGCCTCTTTAAACTAAAGAGGAAATTACTTCACACAGCCATCCATTGCTTTTTCCATTCCCTCCTTCTTTCCTGTTAGGGAGACAGGGTGATTCAATGGCTAGGATACCAGAATGGGAATCAGGAGACTGGTTAATTGCCCTGCTCTGCCACTGACGTACCGTGTGACCTTGGAAACATCACTTAGCTGCCCTATGCTCCAGTTTCTTCCTCTGTCAATTGCAGATAACAATTCTTTCCAGTCTTTGTAAGATCGACACACACATGCCAAAGAGATTCACTAACCCAGTAACAAAGTGGTGTCGGGGAACGGAAGGGTGTCAAATAAATGCTATTTAGATGACAAATCCTGCCCTGCAGAGGGGGAAAGGGACTACAATGCTGAATGCACAATGGAGCTGTTTTCTATGGTTATTATGCTCCAGCTTTGGGGCATGAGGCCAGTGGTTCTAATGCTGCATATTCCCCAGGCGGAGAAGATCTAGAGGAGCTGTAGGAAGCTACTGCAATCTATGCACAGCTTACTGTATTTAATCCTGTATATGCGTTGATTCGAAGATTTTGTTGCAAACAAGTTCTTGCTCTTGCAAAGTCTCTCCTCATAATTTATATTCTGATTTCTGACATGGCTCTTCTTGATTTTATCGGTCATTTACCTCAGCTGGGTCCAGATGGAAGAAAATTCTCTCTCAGCTCCTTGGCTGTAAGTCTTTCAATCTCCTTTCTCTTGACTTCATCTGGTTTTATCTATAGCACAGTATGATGATTGAAATTGATAAAGAGAAGGATGGAGAGTATGACATTATATATGCTCTGACTGCCATTTGCATTGTGAAGCCAGACTATTTAGAGACAGGCACACATAGCTTCAGAAATAGGGACAATGCAGGTGAGGAATGATGAAAAACTTTTTAGCAATAAGAAAAACAAGTATTTGGCTTTGTGTTTCCAGGACAGTCTCAGCAGAGCCCCACTGCTTAGTTCTTTCAGCAAAGTATCATGTTAGCTGTCTTAATCAATAGCATTTATTTTTGTTTAGGATTCAAATGCATCAAGAACATTTGTGTCATCAATACCCATGAAATGTGCTGGTCAAAGAAGAACAGTCTTCTAAAATATTTTAAAGTGCATTTGAAATTTATGTAATTGTCTCAAAAAAATGAAAATCTAACAAACCTACAGATCTCAGAACACTTTACAAAAATCAACAAGTAAGCCTCTTCGCACCCTATAAAATAGGTAAACACTGTTACCTCCATTTACTGAAGGGGAAACCCAGGTGGGGATTTATATAGTGACCTGCCCAGGGTCAAGCAGCCAGTCCATCAGCAGAGCTAGGAACAGAATCCAGAACATCTCATTCCAGTACCGAAGCCACAATATTGTTCTAACCTTCCTATATAACATGATAAACTGTGCAAGATCCTCAGTGCTTGTCATATTGAGTCCGCAGAAGCTATTCTTTCACTGTACCAGATATTTACCTGCATAATTCCTAATACTGATAATTTGGCTTATCCATGTATCTCTGCCACAAATTTAAGGAGAAAAGGTGAATTAGTGTGCTGATTGAAATGTTCAGTATTATCTGTCTCCATGAGATGACAGCTAGATATAATATGTACTTGCTTAGCACATTGCATACGTGCAGAACAGGAGTTGCATGTATACACATTAGGGCTGAATTTGGCCCAGGGATCCTAGTCCCCTGCAGAATTTACCTACAATGCAAGTCAAAGGCAGAACCTGTAGTTAACTTATATTTTAGCTTTGTTCGCCACAGTCAATGTTATTTGAATATAGTTTGTGACACTTTTCATATGTTAACGTCAATATGCTTCCTACCAATTTTCTAGATTGCCATGTTAGAAGGAATGGCTGAGTCAGTGTTTCTGAGGCTTCAGAATCAGATGTGGGGAAAAAGAAGAGGAGTAAGGTGTTTCTGAACACATACATCACTCATGTGAGAGAAATAAGTCTCCAATACGCCGCTACTCTCATACAGCAACACATTAAACTTAGACAAGCGCAGACAGGTACTTTACCGCAAACCTCTGCCATTTGAGTTTACACCTTGGCATTGTTGGCGTGTACAGTTTTCTTCTTATGTTTCTTAGGAAAGCTTTGGGGATTAATGAGAAAATTACTCACAGAGCCAAAGTTAAAAATCATATCATCAGTGGCTATTTTCTTTCCACACAGTAAACACGCTGGATCAGGGATGTTTCTGAGAGGGGGGGAAAAAGCCATTTTAAAGTAAAATTCTTGGAAATGTCATTGCATTTGGACAACTAGCCAAGGAAAACTAAAAACTCATACATTCGTACTTCAAATTCTCTTCTCAGTTTTATTGTTGTAACAATTGGATTGCACTAGCATTAATGAGAGGGAAATTTGGCCCTTCACCTGCCACTGCCCAGGGAAAAATTCAAGCTGATAGCTGTTGAATTCAGACATCTGGTGCCAAATTCACACTTGATATAACTCTGCTAAGTTATACCAGGGATGGATTTGGCCCATTCTGCATCAGAGCTCAGCTGATACAATGTGCAGATCTGGCATGATTTGAAACTGTTTGCAACAACTAAGCAAAGCATTAAAAATTGTATATTAATGGCAGTTTAGCACCCATGGAAGGAGCTGGACTGAGCGCGCTGGAGAACAAAGTCCTCTATTTATCCACCAAACAGGTATAATATGAGCTTTGGCACAATTTTCTCCATGCAGCTGTTCAAATGGGGTTCTATTCTAGCATGCAGGGACTACCTCTGGGGTGAAGAGCAAGACTGCCTTTATGCCTGTTCAATCCAGGCCTCTCTGCTGGGACTCAGGACAAGGTGGCCATTCAATGTCAGTCCAGGGAGTGGTTTCTAGAATGTGGACACCTGTATCCTGGGAACTGGACTGAGAACCCAGCAAACTCATTTGCATGGACCATCAAACATCCATCACATGATGAATGCTTTTGATCATTACCAGCCTGGCTATGAAGGGTGACCCAAAGGTGAACTATCCCATTTCTAGTCCCTTCAACTTCTCAATTTCCCAGGGTAATGATGGTTCCATATGTATATCCGTGCCACGTAGGACAATGAAACTCTTGTCACCCTTTTCTTTTACAGGGTCTCCCATAAGTCTACCATCAAACTTTCTAAAGAAGGAAAAATACCTTGACTTTGCTCAGAAAGCAAGGCATTTTTAAAAAATTATTAAACAGCTCCCCATGAGCCAAAAAAGCATCTGTGATTTTATGTGCTGCAGAAATGCTGAATTATAGGTTTCTCCGTCTTCATGACCAGAATGATCTCTCAGCTTATGCCTACACAAGTCTGGCTGTCTGCCTAAGCACTAACACTCTGGGTGATGCCAAGAAGCCATAAATTATACCATTGCGATTCAGCAAGCAGCTAACAAACCAGGTTTGTCAGGACCACGCCAGATCTGGGTTCTAGCCAAGCTGAGCAGAAACTGACAAGCTATATCATGAATCTGTTGACACCTGTGGCGTCCACCATGGGGCACAGAAATGCGGGAAGGTTAGAAAACTTTGTTCTGTACAACAGAATAGCCTCATAAGCAAGTCAGTGATCACCTTTCGGTTTGCTGTTGATTATTTATTTGCTGCTGTAGCTATCATTTACAAGACTACATGTGATAAATTAATAGTCTGGTTCTAAGAGTCCTTGATCCTCCTTTTCAGAATACTGGCGTTTGCTTGGAGGTTTCTGAGAGAGAAATTTCCCCACCCATAACAAGGCTTTGGAAATTGCGTTTGCCCATTTTTAGGCCATTTTAGCAGTTTCAAACACCACAGTCATAATTTGTCTCAAGGAGCAGCTGGAATCAAACTCCTCCAAAGGACTGCATCTGAGCCCTCATGGAACCTTCACAAGGTTTCTGTCTCTCTGAAAAGACACCAGTGCAATTAAACTGAAGAAGATACAGCACAGTGTGCGCTGCGACCCCAGTTTCCCTTTTGGTTACACAGGTACAACCCCACTGACTTCATGTGATCTGTGTGAAATTCACCGGGGTGGATGAGGCGAAGTCATATAAAGCGCTTAACGCTGCAGAATGAGCTAAATATATTCAGCACATGACAATGCAAGACATGAAAATATATATATGAAAATTACATTCTCTAGCCAGAAAACAGATGGGGGTGGAGGGGTTCCCCTGTCTCCTCTTCATCCCCCCTCTTCCCTTACATATATCACTGGTTTACTATTGTTATTAGAAGCAGAACCCAAACACACACCCCAATTTTGTCCACTTTTGAACTCTATGTCTGAGGCCCCTCTGTGCAGCCCAAGAATGAACCCGATTCCCAAAACAAAATGACATCTTTGCATGCCAGCTACTTTTCTAGGTTCGCACACTCCCTTTTGTAAGGCTGTGGCACCATTCATTCCTATTATCTAAATATAAAGGTTTCACATTGTTTATGAGAACACGATCCTTATTTTCTCCTCCAGCTATAAATATTAAGGGCCAAATCCTCAATTGATGTAAATCAACGTAACTCCATTCCAATCAATAGAGTATTATTCTAAGCTCCAGGCACTGTTGCGCCACTGATCAAGACCTTTATGATGTTTAGGTCGATTTTTTTTATTGCAAGACTAGCAATTTTGAGAAATTCACATCACCGTTATAGGCAGGATGTATACAGCAGTAAAAGGTTTTTGAAGTGAGCTGACTTTGTATAAAATTAAACCACAGAACAACCTGATTTGCTAAAATACCATTAGGTGTCTGTGCTAAACCCACAAAAGCCAGGAAACTCTTAAGATGAAAGAGGAAAACTACTGATAGACTATGCTTTAAAATACACATCATGCCCAGCTCAAGACAGGAACATCACCCATCACTCAAAAATGTTGCAACACCTGCTCTTAAAAGGGTTAATTAAGAGCATCCAGGACTCTTTCAGCCTTAATTCTGAAATTCCTGGGGTTTTGCTTTTAAATTGCAGTTGGGCTAACATGAATCCACACACGGGAGTCCAAGTCAGGACTCGTGTGCAGATGCACCAACCATGAGGCATTTCCAAGGCACTGAGCGTCAGTGAGGAGGAGGATAGTTACAAAGAGTGCAGCCTCCCAACTGATTGGCAGTAGCCCTTACTGGAGAAGCACTGTGTTATACTCAAGTCTACAACAGCCATCAGAAAGGTCCTTGCACACCAGTATGGGGCTAGTCACCCTCTTGCCCATTACTTTAACACAGGCCTCAACAAATCAGTGTTTCTGGTCGCTGTGGTGACCAGTTTTAGTAACCTGTCACCTAGCTTCACTGCAGAAATGTAATGGAGGAACGTCCTTTGGTGACCAAAAGAAAAATTGCTGGCACCTAGCTGTGAGCCAATTTTGTCCACCCCTGCTTTAACATACAGTTATGGTTCCTTTGGACAGTATTCAAAAAATTCACTGCCAAGTAATTTAGATCTAAAATCTGACCTACACTCACAGCCTTGAAATTTGACCCATCCACCATGGGATATCTTGCCATGAGGGATAATTCATGTCCTATACAGAACTTTTCATCAGTAGATAACAGGGCTTCCCTAAGGAGATCAGTATCATTATCCCCATTTTATATATGGAGAAACTGAGGTAAAGGAAGGTGAAAGTTCACCCAGCAGGTCAGTGGTAGAGCCAAAAGTAGAATGCAGATCTCCTACATCCCAATCCAGTGCTGTATACACTACTAGACCAGTGAGACTTGGATCTCAGTGGTTGAGGAGCCCAATTAGCAATCAACGTTACACAAAATAGCTACAGTTGTGAGAATTCATCATTTCATTTACTATATTTTCTTGGTTATTCTGACCCAGTATTAACTACAGTGAGTTAATAACATATTAAAAGAATCCTGACTGTTCAATAATTAACTCACACAGCATTTTAACATCATGTGCTGTGAAGAGTTGCAGAAGGCACATTATAGAGACACTTGCAGCTCCCAAACCTCAGTCTGAACATCACTGCTCTAGGCTATTGAATAATGTGGAGGTCTTGCAATTAAAGAAAATCTCCCTCTACCCTAAAAGGTGAAATTTCAAGGATCTAGCACAGTACCTTTAAAAAATCTCTGCAGTATGGCAGGGAATGATTCCAGTAGTCTCAATATATATATATATATATATATATGTTTTTAAAAATCCTTCTCTGTTTTGAGAAATATTTTTATATTTTTATAGGACTTGCACAAAATAATGTCCTTGTGCGCCCTCTGCTGTTTCTGCCAAAGCAGCAAACAAACAAAGCTGTGTTGCAAAAGCTGTAAACATTCCTTTGGACACTGCTACAGAGGCTGGTGAATAAACAAAACAATTCTATCATGTTGCTCCAGTAAAACAGAGGAGCAGAATAGAAATCAATATTTTTCAAAAGTAAAAGGAGAAACCCAACTCAGGAGTACACTGATGATTCTTTCCTTTGTTCAAATACATCAGCAAAATTTAATTCAGCATGAGTTCTGAATTTTGTTATTGAATCAATGCTGTTATCATGCTATGAAATACTGTTGAAATAATTTCTAGCAAGGATTAATACATTGTTTTAAAATGCAGATGTTCCCCCTTCTCCATGACAATGAACCCCCCACCCAGAACTATTTATCAAGACATGATCTGCAAGAAGAATAATGTAAAAATTGGTTGAAAACTCTCTCTATAATAAATAATAATATTTCAAGGCAACTTACCAAACAGGTTAAGAACTTAAAATTCTTAGCATATCACCAGAAAGAGGAAACACTCTAGTCAATGTCTCTAAGTGGGATTCCCCTACATCACATGCTTGTTTTTCCATTACAATCAGCAGGTCTACTTTCTTTGACCTGGTTTTGCGTTGCCTTCTTTAATCCTTGTATTAGGCACAATACCAGATCATGAAGTGACCTTTCTTCTGCTAAGTATCCTCTTTAGATTGCATATCGACTTTACAGTTTGATAAGGGATTATTGGGGTTAATAAACAATACAGTATTTTAATGCTCAATATCAAGAAAAGCAATATTTTACTGAAAAGGTTGCTCAGAAATATCATAGGCAACTCCATTCTTATGAAAGTACTATCTTTTCTATTGGAGTTTGCTATTTTTTAAAATGCAACCCCGAGAAACATGAGCACAATTTTTTTCTTACTCAGCATTTCAGGGTCTTACTTGGGTTTGTGCATCTGTAACTATAACTGAATATCTTAGGATATCCATGATCAATACTCTTCTGTTTAAAGTAAGCAAAGAAATCAGACCGCAGACTGTCTACTTTCTTTTTATACACAAAATGGGCATGACCAAATATTCTGAAGTTAATTGATTTAGCTCCATAAGAGCTTTTTTATACTGATAATATTACAGTGGTAAAGTAAAATACGAGTTTATAATGTGCAAAGCTCTTAAGCAAAAATAGCAGTCGTAGCACACGTACAACAAACAAAATCATACCATTTTAGAAAAAAGCCTCATGTCACATCATACGGTGCAGGTGTTTCTGTAATGTCCAAATCCTCCTGGTTCAGCTGCTGTTTTTTAAAAAAAAGTGTTATGCTCCTTGGAAGGGTCTGTGAATTGTTCAGTGACATGTACAATGCTGATCACTGTCTACACCTTCCAAACAAGAAAGAATGACTGGTTGCCCAGATTCATAAAATGTCTAATAAAGAGTGACACAAATTATGTACAAAGATGCTTCTTGTGAAATCTGTTGCTAATAATGATGCTATGGCACTTGCATGGAATAGATTCTGAAAGTGCCGTAAGTCATCAGAAGATAGGGGGTGGAGGCATAATAGCCTCATCAGGTGAGGAGGAGGAGGAGGAAAAATGTAAAGTTGATAGAGCCTGCTCCTCCTCCTCAGTTGCTACCAGTGACAGTTTGACTTCCTGAGGGTGAGAGACCAATGGAGAGGGCAGAAATACAGGCTTTGTTCTCTGGGAGGATTCCCAAATTGTGCCCTATACATGGCCCAAAGGTCCCAGTATGGCCAGCTGGGTGGGAGTGGTACCTGTGGCTGCATGTATGATGGCCCTGCCAGGATTGCAGACCAGAGGTTCACTGCACGTAGTGAGGATAAGCCAGTGAAATTTGTCCAGATGAGCCTTTGTCGTCCTCCTCGCTGGGGAATTGAGGGGCTGTCCTCAGCAGAGAGAGTGAGGAGTGTTATGAGTCTGGGGCGGAAGGTCGAAGTTCAGGGTGGTCCCATCGAAGAAGTGGAAACTTGGGAGTGTCAGATACTAGAAAGGCTTTAGGGTATCTGATGTCTTGTGGATGGGAGGGAGAATCATCAGTGGCATTGTAAGACATGGTGCTGTAGAGAGGGCATATGTCCCTGAAATTTCAGAAAACACCACCAGAGACTTAGCCAGTGTCAATAACTTATCCGGTGCCGCAAGCTTGCCTGGTGCCAAATCTTTGCACGTCGAGATTTAGTGGGTGCTGGTAACTTGACTGGTGCCGATGGTTTTGATGGAGCTGAGGACGTAGTCAGAAACGGCGTCAGTACTGTCCCTCCTGCAGCAGCCCCTTCTCAGCGCCCAGAGCTGGGAAACAGCAATGAGGACTGAAGGTCTCTCACTAGTTGTTAGGGTCTCTAGACTGTTTCTTTGAGACACTAACAGAGGCATTCAGCAAGCCCCGGTGCTATGTCCTCTCTTGGATGAGGTTGAGGCCAGTGGGCCACGGACCCGAGGATGGTGGTCTGGCGGGCTTGTGCCTCAGAGTGTGAGGAGGAAGAAGCCCGTTTCTTGTCATCTGCACGATCATGGGATGACTTTCTCTTCACAGGCCTGGAGAATGAGGGTGAGCCGATGACCTGGCAGAGCATGCGGGCACTCTGGGAATGAGTCCAGGTCTGAGCCAGATGTAGCAATTTCTCCATGAGGAGAGGTTTCACCTCGATGTCTCTGCCCTTTCTGGTTCTGGGTTTCAGGCCGAGGCAGTGGGAAAACTTTTGAGGGATGTGTCCCTCTCCCAGACAGCAGATATAATGCAGGTGGCCATCCACTATTGGGAAGGCAGCCCCACATAAAATGCACCTCTTAAACCCAGGGAACCAGGCAGCAGGGTGAAGGGAAAAGACTTCCCAGGCAGGAGGCAGAGGGAAAAAATGGAAACCTAAGCTATGAAAAGAACTGTAAAGTTAAAACAAAAAATATATTTTTAACATTTTTTTAAGCTAGAAGGAGAAAGAAGAAGGAGGTGGTAGAGAAAAAACTTGGGGTGGCCAGACTGTACAGCACATATATTCAGCCTGCGCAAAGCGTGAAAGAGGAGAAAGGCGCATGTACAGTCTGTGCTAGTAAAAATCTCCAGTCCCAGGTGAAGGGTTGCTGCCACACCTACAGAAGAGCACCCATAGAGACATCATTTGAATAAAAACGTAGCTCATTAAATCCTGATTCTGGGCTGCTCAGAGAGCTAGTGCAATGCCCAGTGTACTTTGAAAAGACTTATGATATGTCTTCCACAGTTCTGGTAGCAGGGGAATCTTCCCTGGCAAAATCCTTAGAGGCCCTTTACACTTCGCATAGTGTGGTGAGGCTGGTGCAAGGGTAAGGAACTTACCCTTGGTACTCTGATAGCATGGTGGCGGGACGTATTATAAAACCTCAGCAGGCAGAGTTAGATGTTTCATACAAAATGTAAATCCATTTTAAATCGTATTATCCCATAAAACGATGGTGTGAGATGTAGGACTGTATATTTTATTATCAATTTGTATGATAAAATATATATGAAGAAAAATACAGTATCTGATAAACAAAAATAGAAGGAAAATAAAATTAAGGAAGGGATATGTTTTAATAAGATTTCATTTATAAGAAATGATATATTACTAAAATATTTTAATAAGGTATTACATTTCAGTGGGTCCAGCTGTGCTGGCAAAATGCAATATTTCTCTCTTTTTAAAAAATTGTGTCCCATAAACTTCATCTGATTTCAAATGTCTGTGGTATTTCAGCAATATTCCCGTCACACTTTAGTGTCAGTGCAAAGAACTACAATTCCAAGAGCATTATCTTATAAAAACAGGTGCTGTTAAACATGAGCAAGTGAAGTTTTCCAAGTAAACCTAGTCATGAATGTTAACGTTTGGAAAGAGTTACTAAACAGCTAAGAATACATGCTTTTAATAAGACACAATATGCAATTTTTACTCAGCAGAATTCTCCCAAGGAAGTTAACAGCCACTGAGGAAAAGATCTTCAGAAAATTCTTCCATTGTATTTACAAACTCTTTACAAGATGCACAAGCTGTATTTGAAGGCCACCACTCAATCCAAGTCATAGAGTCTAAAGGATACTGGTATCTACATCAACAAAAGAGACAGCTCATTAGTACAAAAGGAGTGAAAAAAAGACAAAAACGAGAACATTCTGATATTAAATGGATTCTGTTGTGCTGATATTCCTATATTTTACATGTGGACAGCTGAAGAAGTGTATTAGAATAAAAACAATGGATAACACAAAATGGATTAGACAGGTCCTTAAAACATTGAATAAATTCCAATAAATACATGCTCAGTAGTGACAAAGCACTATGCCACTCTGGACAGAAACGTATCATGGTTTGGAGAGAGCTCAGCACTTTCCGATAATAATTTACTTACTTGAAACGGTAACCAACAGCTATCTTAAGAGCCTCTTTTCCCATGATCAGATACTGATTTCCTGGAGTCAGTTTAACATCGGTACAAGTCCTCTTTTTCACAAAGGTTATTTCACTGTTTTTTGGTGCAATAGTCTCTCCTGGAGTTCAAGGGGACAGAGTTATTACATTGGAAAATTCAACAGAAAGAATGATTTTAAAAAAACAACTGACCTCAACTTTGCAGGGCCACACATATTGATTAGGCATAACATAGTGATGTGAAAAACAGTAAAACCAAAAGAAGGAGAAACCCAAGTCACCCATTAGCCACTAACTATGTAATGGGGAAATTTAAATAAATCAAAACATGGATGTCCAGGCCTTTGGAGTCAGTCAAGAAACATGAAACATGTCATGTGACTTCCAAAAGCAGCCCTATTCAAACCTAATGTGTTTACCAAGATAATTTCCAGAGGGGTAGCTAGTCTGTCTATACCAAAAACAACAAGAGATGCCTCTGATGAAGTGGGCTGGAGCCCCCGAAAGCTTATGCCTGAAGAAATTTGTTAGTCTTTAAGGTGCCCCACGACTCTTGTTTTTGCTTTACCAAGATAGTAGCAAATCCAAATGGTAAAGTGTGAAAAGACATACAACTCCCGCTGAGTTGCTCAGCTAAATCTCTACTGACTTTGCTGCATCCAAATTCTACTTTATAAAAGCAAGTATTATTGATTTTTTTCTCTTGAATCATTGCCTCCTTGAGTGATTGCCTACACTGTGAGACCCTTAGCACAAGAAACACAGGTATCACCATCATAGCAGCAATAATAACTGTATTAATCTTTTAAATACAGTGAAACTGGCAAGAGACAGTCTTTTGAACATCAACCCAAAGAATCTTCAAATTCAGACTGCAAAATTGTTCTCCAATTTTTTAGGAGACAACACGGATCTTTGTCAGTTGCTTGGATGGCCACTGAAAGGAGCTTTCACTACAAATTAAATACATTGCTATTGAGTACGCTCACCTCTTTTATAGAGATCCAGGAGTGTTGCAGTGTATTTTATAAAACTGCCTTCTTCACTGGAGGACAAGATGTTCACCTTATATACTATAAAGAAAAAGAATCCAGAGTTGCTACTGTTTCAGGCAGAATTCTTCCTTTCACTTCGCACCACATATATTTACATCAGCTACGGCAGCTCAGATGGGTAATATTATGACCATTTGTGAAATTTATTGCCGCGCAAACTGAAACAGTTATAAGGGTAGTCAACTCTTGTGTTTCAGGATATTAGTTGATTGCCTGTGCGTGGATCTGCACTCAAAGTACAGCATTTCATAATGAGGTGCATTTTTCCCCACTGTCCTCTGAAGAATCAGGCAGTAGCTAATCCCAAAGACAGGCTACTGGACTTAATAAACCAGAAAGGATTTTTCCATTGTTCCTAGATATTTTCCAGAAATCAACACAAACACATATCATGCACCATAATTAATTAGGAGAGGTTTCATTTATTTTGTGTATTACAATGTACTGCTACTATTTTACAAGGATACTGCATCTTTTGCATTAACGAATGCCAAGTGCTCTAACCACACACACGCGCACACTTTTAAAAAAAAAAAAAATCACAATCAAGGTTTCTTATGCTGCAATTCTTTAGACTAGATACTTATATATCATGATATTTATCGTTGCTCTAAAAATGGCTGTAATTGTACGTCTCCATTGCATTAAAATTCATTCAAACTTCTGCTACTCAAAACAGAGTACTTTGTCTGAAGTTTTAACCAATCTTGAACAAACAAGCATTACAGGAGTGTTTTTATTTAGGCTAATAGCTGAATTAGCTTAAACATTCTGAAGACACAGACTCAAAGGACCAATGTAACAATCCCCACATACTCAAAACCAATTACAAAAGATTAGTGTTTGGTACAAGTACAATTGTTCTGCCAGTGGCAGAGAATACATGATTTAATATGTCACTAACACGTGCACAGAACTGTGCAAGCACATTTTTAACCTGAATCTAGCATGGATTTACATAACTAAAATGGACAGCAGTTTTTACATCTGACAACTACTTTACAGAACCACACTGTAGCCTAGAAAATGGTAGATGATAGGTTGGGGTAGTTATCATAGTCTTAGGAAAAAAACTCCAAGCCACATAGGTCAGAAACCATGTTAGAATGCTGCTAGCCTAAAACAGGGTTAAAGTCAAAATCATTAACATGATTCTGATCCCAATAATGACAAGTTTTTAAAAAACAAAAACATGTTTAAATAACTCTATGAGACATGATCCCTCTTTTTGTATTTTTGAGGTTAACGTTAAAAAGCAAACACCACCAAATCATAACCTATGTGAGAAGAACGTCAGGGATTACATTATTTGCATTTAACCAACTAAGGATGGGAAACTCAATAACATCTGATGCTTCGTTCACAACTTGATTTATGTGTGCTTAAGTTTTTAGAGTTTATACAGCACATCAAGTTGTCACTATTCAGAAACTTTTACAAAACCCAGAGTATGTATGTGGGTGAATACACTATCTTCTGGCTTGGTACAAAATTGTGCTTCTATTTTTGATCACTTTTTTTCTAGAGGAAACATTCTTCCTTTCCTGCCTAGTTCAGCAGGCAAAATAAGAAAGCCAGGTGTAGTATAGTGTCCATTTCAGTCTGATGCTGCTTTTTCACAGGAATGAAACAAGACTATCACAGCCTGTAACAAAATCTCAGCGCTGCAGACATATCTGAAATAGGGTAATTTACTTTGCAAAAGTTAGTTGAAAACAACCAAGGGCTTTGATTTTAATTCTGAAAAAAAAAGTGTTTGATTTTAAAGAACACTCAGTTAAAGACAAATTTTGAGGTCTGTCTTTTGACATCAGTTGATCTACTGGCAACCTCAAATCCTATTGACTTGAATAGGAATTGAGGGCCCTCAGATCTGGTTAGGAGACAGGCATTGGGCTCTTTAACTCTATGGATATGTCTATATTGATGGCAGCAAAGTTGCTGACAGATTGTTTTTTGTTTTTTGATTGACTGAGCAGTCAGTTAAGGCACGCTCAGTTAATCTGGAAATCGCCTTAATAAAACCACCCTTTCAAGTGACTTAGCGATGTGTCATTGGGAACACGTTTCCCGTCAGCACAGCACAGTGAAGATGCAATACTAAAGGCAAGTTAGGAAGTTGATTGGAGTTATGCAAGCTGCTCTGTGTAGCTTGCATAACTCCCATCGACTGCCACTGAATTTTCCCAGCAGTGTAGACTGGACCTATGTAATTTTCACAAAAGTTGCTTTTATAAGGTTTCATTATTTTAATTTATAGGCACTAATAGGGGTACGTACACCTTTACGAGAAAATGTTGTTGTTCGCCACATGATCTTGTAGGTATATTGAAAAATGATACATGTCTCAAAACAATATTTATAAAAATATAAAAGGTGCATTCTGGAGCATTTCACCATCATTCATCACAGTGTCCATTTGTTTTACAAAATAATATGAACTGATGATTCAAATCTTACCATATGCAATGGCTTGCTGGCATGCAGCATCTCTCCTGGTATCAGCAGTTATTGTCAGATCTAATTTGTTTTGCATTTTACTGCATTCCGCTAGGTGTAGTGAAAAAGATATGATATTAACGCCAAGAAGTAAGAACAGCACAAGCCCTCTTTTAAAGTATAATTAATTTCAATTTGTTCATGGCAATTTATAGCAAACAAATTTTCTAAGAGCAGTCATAGAGTTAAGCTACTCAATTCCCAGTTAGTCAACAGAACTAAAGTCGATGACAGTTGTGTGGCTAAATTCTATAAAGTTTAGAATGCAATGAATGTTTAATTTATTGCAAAGGCAACACTTGCTATTCTGAAATCGAATATATAGTTACTTTCACTGACATATAGTGCTCAGATTCACAAGGATCTGAAAGCATTAAGCTGTATTCTCCAACAGCACCAGAGTGGCATTTTTAACAAATTACCTTCCATGCATTTGCATTCAGCTCCTTCACACAGTCTCAGAAGCTTTTCGTTTCCATAGGGGTTATAAAAAATGGTGCACTGTTTATCTATAGAAACGAACAAGAAAAAGTAAATGTATGTAAAAGTTGATTTCTAAAACAGTACCCTTCATAACTCAACAGCCAGAAAGAGGAAAACTGTGACATAAAACTTAAGATAATATAGATTAAAAGTTGGGGGAAAAGGGAGAAACGGTCTTAAGAAAATGCAGAGAATCTCCTGAAAGCAAAACACATGAATTTGAATAACTGGAACACTTACCAGGTGTGTGATATTCATATACAGTGAATGTGGCAGGGCTCCGCATTCCAGCACGGAAAATCTCCCCTACTCGGAACCCAACACATATGAATTTATTAGCTGGCACCTGTTTGAAGGATGCATGAATTAGAAAGAGACCTGTGTCACCAAAAATATAAAATAGTGTATATCATTGTTAATAATCATAGGAAATAGAAAAGATGACCTACCGAATCTAACTGTAGAATGATATGTCCATCTCTTATGTCATAAGTTGTTATCAACTGATCTACTCCACTTGCAAGCTAAGGGAAAAAAAAGAAAGGTTTTTTATCAGCTAATTAAAAAAGATTTTACATGGTCTTCCATAAATGTTTTGTGCTTAATGGTTTTAGCATGCTTTTTAGAACAAACATTTTCTACCAATGGATCTTTAGTTATTTTAATGTTGCCTCATGATCCTAGTCATGAACAATTCCATATTTTAAGGAAATTGTCCTTTCATCCCCATGGGATAAAAATAATAGGAATAATAATTATAGATGTACCAAAACAAACTATGAATCTCAACATTCTTGAACACTGGTGACATCCGAGTCTAGCTCCAAACTTCATATTTGTCTCCCACTGCTCTAGATGTTTATTCCAACTGATTTAACTCAACCTTTTTAGCTCGAGGACCAGAGATATAATTTTTTGCTACCGTGAAGGGCCACTAGTTCCCACCAGCAGCACCTCCCTCCCCAGCAGCCAGACAGAAGAAGTTCAGCAAGGAGGGTCTCTTGTCCCCTAGGAAAACCACACCTATCTGGTAGCACTGTGCCCTCCACCTGGGTTCCTCCCCTCCCTCTAGCTCTAGCTGGAACCCCAGGCAAAGGACTCTGCTGTGCTCCCTGTGGCAGCAAGGGGAGTGGAGCGCTGCTCTTCCATCCGCTTGGCTGCAGCAAGGAGCCTGCACCAGTCTTTCAGCCCCATGACTACCTGCTTGTCTGAGTCCTTAGGCAGTGGTTTCCTTCTGCAGCCAGCAGGAGGGGAGCCACAGACAACTTTGAAAGTCCTCACAGGCTGCAGGTTGGAAACCACTGATTTAACCGGATGGGCCCAATAATGGGCAAAACCCAGAATGAAGACTCAAGTACACCATCCCAATTAGCATGAGAAAAATACTTTGCAGTAAGACTGAGTGTTGAAAATCTGTGATGCCATCCTAAGAAGATACAAAGCAGAAGGAAAATAAATACTGTAGGTAAAGGTAAAATGTTCTTAATATTTACAGTAGATAAATCTTCTGTATTTGCTTCCAGTCCGCTAACCAAAGTTATATCCATCACTGCATGGGAAGACCCTGATTGTGGCTCTCTCTCACTTGGCTTGTACCTACAACGGATAAAAAAAATTAAATACCGACTGAACCAAAACACAGAAATTACAGCAGTCCTCAGAAAAGCCGGTAGGGCAAATTCTATTCTCTGGTATCTGACGAAGTGGGACTTCACCCATGAAAATTCATGCGATAAATAAATGTGTTAGTCTTTAAAAGTGCCACAGGACTCCTCGTTCGTTTTGCTGAACTAGACGAACACGGCTCCCCCACTGGAACTTCTTCTCACTTATGCCACTGTAACCCATAAGAAATTCACTGATTTCATTGGACTTTCTCCAGATGTTCACCAGTAAAATCAACGGCGATTGCAATTATTTATATTACAGTAGTGGCCAGAGGCTCAATCCAAACAAAGTTAAAGGAGTCCCTAACCCTGAGAGTTTATAATCTTTGACCCTGATCCTGCATAAACTTACACAGAGGCATATAAAAGGGGGGAATAAAGAGGAAAACAAGGGTCAAGCAGCAGTTAGCACAAGGTGGCAATTAGCAAAAGGGTAATGAATGTTTGAATGCTTTCCTTTTTTTCTTCTAATTTTGTTTTTCAAAGTGAGGGAAATTAATTATAAATGAGTTGCACACATAAGTTAAGGCTACAGTTTTAAACCCTTCAGAAAACAGGAAATGAACAAGTACCAACCTCTTCAGAGTAACCCTGGCACTGCTCCAATGCTTTAAGTGCCAGTTTGGGATTTCACCTCTGTGTAGGGAATCCTGAATAGTGCAGAGCTAGGAATCCAGGAATCTTAGCAGTGGGATTAAATGTAGAAGATACCCAGACATGTAAGAGCATCAAAACGCTCAGCTATGTTAGTGTACTTACTTTGCGCAGGCCTCTAAACGTTCAGGACGGTCATCATTTTCTTTTCTTTCACCTTTTGAATGTTAAAGAGAACAAGAAATGTATAGTTCTTCAGAAGCAACTGTGCCATGTGCAGCATACTTGTTTGAATGGGTAGTCATAAAATATTTTCTTATTCAGGAGACAAATACTTCTCAGAAATTGTTTCAGCCCATTTTAAAATGGGAACCCATGAGCTATTCATGAACAAACCATGTAATTGTTCATTTATACTTTAGCCAGAATTTCAGTTTTTACAATCTGAACCAGCAAAGCACTTATAGACATACTTAATGGGAGTACTCATATGGCTAAACTTAAGTATTTAAGTGCCCAGCACCTGCAGAATTGAACCCTGCCCATCTCTCCTCCCAGATCCTTCTACAAAATAACAGCTGTGTCCTGTTAAATGAACAGGTATGAATGACATAAGAACTGATTGGGTTAAAGGTCAAGTTATGTGCCAAGGATAATGTTGACCCCTTTATTAATAAAAGTAAAATATTAGTAAAAGTCACCACTAATGGTTTACCATCATCTGTCAATACACTAATCTTCAACTCAAAGTTACACGTCTCCTCAGAAGTACTGAATTTATGATATACAGTCCTCACCTGCAAATGTGCAAATAAAATAGACAGTTAACAGAAAACATGCACAACAAACAATTCTCAAAACTGATAAGTAGGTTGGAGATAATCAGACAAAAGGCAGAAAGTCATATGCACTGCAGAATGAGATGCCCATGTTTAGGGGCTCATCTGAACCTGGGAAATGAGGCTTGTCAGGGTGATAAACCTGACCCCAGGTAGGTAAACTCTGCCTGTTATGGCATCCAGAGAAGCCCCTGTGAAATATAACCATTGTATTGGGATCAAAGTAGAGCTGAAGACATAACCCCTAGAATAGGTAGTGTGTTTGTATGACTGGCCAGTTATATTTCCACAACTAAAGAATTTGATGGTGGGTGAGAATAAATATTCTGAATTTCTTTCTGGGACATAGTATTCCTTGTGAAATGCTTAGAGGTATAGAAGCCGAAGGATCAATAATATGTCAAAATAGCATTGTAATGTATTTATAAAAGATAATACAGATCACAGAAAAATAGATAAAGAGAAAGCGCATTCTCTGACACAAAGTTAGAGGCAAAGCTTTTCAAGAATATTAATTAATTGGGGTTACTCCATTTTTGAGAACCAAAACTGAGAGAGACAGAAAAATTTTGGCCTAAATATTTAGAAGTATGGGACAGATAAGTTAGGGGAGGAGGAAGGAATTTCCAACACTTGTCTCACTACAAATAAAACCCCTGAGGTTATTGAATTATTTTACTATTGTCAACATTTTCCAAAATTAGATGATATATTTTAGGGGTCACATGAGACTTAAAACAAATGAGCAGCTGGTTCTTACACAAGATCTAAATGTATCCTAAATGGCTTTTGTCACTTTCGTCCAAGGAATAGGTAACAGAAGCAGGGGCGTACAAGAAACCTATTTATACCCTTTCATGGCCTCTAATAACAAGACTTTTTTTAAAAAGCTTAATTTCTTTAAAAAATATTGCTTAAGCACTTACAGATACTGTTGCTAAACCGGTGCTACTCCCGGTGCTCACATATATGTCATCATTCAAAGATACCTAAAGATAAACAGAAATGTGCTTTGACATTACACATAAATATTTGCCAAGTTGTAGATAAGAGACTACAATTAGCTATCATCTCGGGATCTCATCTTTTTTACATTTCTTTTTACAAATGAAAGGCCGATGACACAAACATGATACACGTGGAACCTTTACGCACATGTGTAGTTCAATTGAATCCAATGGACCTATTCATGTGCATAAGTGTTTCCAGGGTGGGATCCGCAATCAGTGAATCCTTTAATTACTTGCAGCATCAAAGGAATCTTAGCAGATGAAGGCAATATTTAATCAGATGGTATTTTTCATAGATGTCTATTTTTAAAATGTGTCAAGGCTTTCTAAAAGGAATTTTTAAAGTTATTAATAAGATGTCTGTTTTCACTTTTCAAAGGCAAAAACTATTCACTCACGTTCAGGGGCCTTGCTAAGTAATTTTCTTCAGTCAGTTTATAGTGCTGAATGTCTCCATAATTCTTATAAGCCACCTTGACATCCATGTCCAACCAAAGATGTTTAACAAGAATGGAATATTCAGTCACAGCTTCTAGGGCATTAATTGTATCCTGTCCAAAAATCAGTTAGGAAGAATTACTAGTAAAATGGAAACAAAAGTGTAACAAAATTTACTATGAAACATTATACTCAGACATTTATTTAGGAAGACGGCTATTGGAAACCCTAACCAGCTAAGCTATTTAGTAGTGCTTTAATATACTGTTAATACGGTGGAGAGATATTTAACACTTCCTTTGTGGGCATGTTTGTGTAATATATTGTTTCATTAAAATTTGTAAGTAAGTGCACAGCTTCTGAAAACAGGTGTTTTAAAAGTAAGGGAGCTAGTAAATAAATACAACTATAGCTGTGCAAAACTACTGTATCATCAGTTTTCACGTCATAGATTTTTTTTATTTGCAAAAAAAGAGAGTTTATAAGAAATAGCAAATTTGGTCAAGAGTGACTTCTTGTCAGAAAGCGTAAGGCAGAACGTTACAATTCAACGAATCATTTTTTAAAAACGTTGTTAGCAAGTGAATACACTGTTTTTAATATGAAAAGTTTTTCATCTATAAATACTGCTTCTCATTTTTGTGAAAACAGTGAGAAATCAATGTCCCAATATAATAATATTTTATTTGAAGAAAAGTTGGTAAAAATTAGTTTTTTCCTAGTACAATTTTTTCACCTGGCTGTATCTAAAGTCAATGGAGTGAGCCTGCAGTTATACAAGTAGTGATTTGCAGGTACTGCTAAGGAAGGAATATTTCTGCAGCTGGAGATCACATTTCTAAATTCCTTTGATTCCCATCCAACATACAAGACACAAAAGTTGTTAAGTTTGGCTCATGTATTATCTTGCTAAGGCGTCTCTGTTTTCATCATCTGGAGAATGGGAGAGAAACATTTAAAAACATACCTGAGTGGAATAGAATCCACCACCATATCTTTGCTCTTCAGACAACCATCTGACAACTGGATTAGCATAGACTTTATCCCCACTCAGTAGAGTGGTTAGCAAGGCATAGGCAGTGGTTTCCACAATCCGCGCAGTACCAGCATTAGGAACATAATGATCTAGTTTAGTGGAAGTATCCTTCCAAAAACGATATATAGGTGGGTCACCTGGAAGAGTAATGAAATTATATTAGCAGGGGTTAAAGGGGATTGCAATCAGAGGGAGCTCTCTCCACACAAGCCAACCTAGAGAGGGAGCACTGGTAATCTAGTCAGGGAGAGAAGGAGGGACTCTTCCTCTGTTTTTATCAGAGACTATTATTTCCAGAAACTATTTTAACCTCTGAATATAAAGCTGACCTGCTGAAAAAGACGATTTCATTCTTTAACAGGACAGGAAAAGAAGTGGCTTATCCTTTGTTGCTACCTTAGTTATGAAACAGATAGTGGTAAATTTATATTCTGTTGATCTTGGTAGTACAGGAGGTTGATGCATTATAGGGTATTTACAAACCAGTAATGACCGATAAGATTTTTAACTGTATTACCATTACATTTCATGATTTATACTTCTGTACTACAAACATTAATAGAGGTCTAGTCTACACTACGGCGCTAAGTCGACAGGAGATACGCAATCTACATGCCGCAGAACATGCATCTCCCATCCACCTACTTACTTTCACTTACTGCAGTGTCTTCACTTGCCTGCATCAACAGGAAATCCTCTCCGTTCGCTGCAGCATTACTCTTGCTGGAGGGGTGGACTTACTGCATCAAAGGAGGAGCACATCCGGGATCGATTGAGCGGGTCTACACTGGCTGCTCAATCAATCCTGCTGTGTCAATCCATAGGGATCGACACAGACTTTTCAGTATAGACATGTCCAGAGACTAAATATTAAAAAAAACTGTTCAGATAAACAACTTGTAGTGGAACTAAATTGTGCGTTTTGAAATTAAAATGCTGCTGAGGACCACAAGGCAAAAAAATTGCTTGTCTAGGTCCTTTCTGCATCCCATTGCTTTGTTAAGGCACATATCTAATATCCCTAATATCATGTACATACAAATCACTAACAGTCATCTACTTTTAAATTATTCAATAAAATCCCACACTGAATTACTTGAAAGGAGATGGAAACTATGGCTGTATTAATTTTTAAAGAAACCAAATGTGTAGTATAACATATTAAATATTTCAATTCATCTGAAAGAATCTTTGCAAGTTCATCCATGCTGCAAACTTTGCTCGCTTACCTATGAACCATCTACTACAGTAATAGGTTCTTTAGGTTGAATATATAATTTAGCAAGTTGTACCTTTTACAAGAGCTTCCTTTTTCAGTGCAAGGAAGGCAGAGCGTGTACCAGGATGGTTTGGATCCATGAGCGCTGAAGCATAAGCCACTATTGCCAAAGTAAATGTGCTTTTGATAGCTTGCACATTTTTCAGCAAATACTCTTCCGCTTTATTTCTACCTCCTTGGATTTTCTGAAAAGATGAACAGGAGATTTTATATATTGGAAGGATGAACATACATCGTATTACCAGGCCATTACATATTTATCCAGTACCTTCCACAACGAAATTCCCAGTTAAACGGTCCAGTTTGTTCTTTTGCTTATTTTAGAAGCTACGTCACCCTGTGGTTCATTAAAGGCTAGATTGCCATGTATATAGTAACACTTGACACTGGAAGGAACTCTTATGATAAAAGAAAAGAGCTATGGTTTGTGGGTGGTTTGGGTTGAGAGACTCCTAGAATGATGCTCATGATCAATCCTGATTTGCCTCTGGATCAGGGCTGGGGGGAAGAGAGGAGAAGAGGGGGGAAATCTAAGGAGAGCAGAACACAAAAGCCCAGAATGTGATTGCCTGGGGCCTCATTGGAGAAATGAAAGCATTACATACCTGTGTTGGGCATAAGTGAATAGCCTTTGCAAGTCCAATAACAGAAAAAGCTGTGAGATATAAAGTTTTTTCTTTGGCTTCTTCAGGCACAGTACCCTAAAAAATAAAATCCAAATGTGGAAATAAAGCTAGTTAAAAACAATGTGTTCAAGTGATAATATTTTACCGTTTAGGTGAGAAACTGATGAAAAATTTCTGTAAGAAGCATCAGTCCAACAGCAAATTTAGTTTTACACTGAAAAGAAGTTTTGGGGTTGGTTTTTTTGTGTGAAGACAATTTATTTAAAAAATACAATCAAACTAGACCAAAAATACATGTAAGCCAATATTTTTTTTAAGGACTTTCATATCATGATTAGAAAAAGACAATCTACGCAGCATCTAAGGATTTCTCAACACTGACACTTATGTGGGCGAAACTTTTGTCACTCAGGGGTGTGAAAAACACACTCTGCTGAGTGAGGTAAGTTTTGCTGGCATACGCATCAGTGTAGACAGCACTATGTTGGTGAGAGCGCTCTCCCTCCAAGAAGGCTACCACCCCTCACTGACGTGGCTTTATTATGTCAGCAAGAGAGCTCTCTCTGCCACTGACATGACGCAGCTTATGCCAGCAATACTTCTCTCTCTCAGCGGGGTGGTTTTTTTTCACACCTCTGAGTGACAAATATTTTGCCCGCATAAGCACCGGTGCAGACATGTCATAAGAAGTGACATGCACATATCTGCAACTGCAAAATATAGTGAAGTTCAAACGAATGCACGATAAAAGTGATTTTAGAAGTAGAGAAGTAGGAACATGTATCTAGCAAAATTATCTGTAAACCTCTTATTCAGCAAGCTTTTAAATGCTTTCTTACATGCTTTGCTGAATTGGGGCCTAAAACAGTTTGTGTGTCAAATAATGGAGTATCTTACTTCAACTTTAGCCTTTAAGTTGAATACATGCATAAATAAAACAAAGGTTTGCTTGTCATACCTGTAGTTTTACTGGCTGATAACTTGAAAGTTCCCTGAATGACCCATCCAGCATTTGACATTTTTCAATCAGCCACATCAGTGAATTACAAACAGAAATTTGATCCAGAGTAATATACAGACTAACTTGTCCAAAAATCCTTAAGGCAAAAGCTGTCAACCTACGAAGGAAATGTAACTGATTTATCTATAAGTTATTGGACTTTAATGGATTTATCTGTCAGTATTCTCAGGCACATTTACTCCAGAGTCTAGATCAAAGCTTCAAAGAGAGATCTCACAGTTAGAGTTCATATACAAATTCAATGCCATCAACTTGGGTCTGAATGAGCATGAACTGGCTTTCCCAGTACAATCATTAAACTTTAAATGTGCCACAGAACTCCTTCTTTATTTTTCATTACTAACAGTGATTCTCACTTCTCTCCACCTCCCCACTTTCTGATATGTTGCGTTTGAATGTATACAACTGGTTTGATTTGCTGAAGTAATCTGACCTGATGCAGTGAAATGTAATCACAGGATTTATCTTTCTCTCCGATACTGCTTTTTCCCCCTAGTGGAAATTTTCTCCACTCTGCCAACTGACAAAGTGGGATTTCACCCACCAAAGCTCATGTGAAATATACATTTGTTAGTCTTTAAAGGTGCCACAGGACTCCTAGTTTGTTTTGCTGACCTAGACTAACATGGTTACCCCTTCAGAACTTTTCTTTAAATACTTAGCCACATGTCACCTGTGATCCATAAGTGGAACAAACACTAGCCTTGATGGAGTACTGTACACAGATTAATGGCAATTCAAAATATGGCCCTAAAACATTAGTCGCTATCAAATACACTGTAATCAAATTATCATTTTAACTCACCACGTGCTAGATGTTCCATCCTTCCACATGCTATAAGAGAAATCTCTATTTCTGAATGACAGGATGCTTACAATACCTAAGATATACATAAAGCAGACTCAGTGTTTCTGAAGCACTATTCAATTCAAATTGAGTTTCATCACTCAAAAGAAAAATTCATCTTGCTTTGATATTAGCTTTTAATTACTTTGTTTCTAAAGAAGCAGAAATAGTTAACTTCCTATTCAGAGAGAGAATATTAAAATGCCTCAATTGTTCATGTCAGCTAAAACATTACTGCTTCCAAATAATGTTATAGGATTTGCAACATAGGTGTCCATTTTTCAAGCAATGCTGTAGTTCAGCCACTACAGCATTGCTTGAAAAACGGACACCTATGGACTACAGAAATATTATATAAAACAGCTCACTACACAGTTTTTCTTAAAAATATTTTTAAATGACAGTTTTATTACATTTTCATAAAACATTAAACATTTATCTTTCTATCCAAAAGTATCTACGAGTCCTTGGAACTTTGAAATCAGACCAACAAGTGAAGACCACATTTTTCTACCTTCTTTCATCTTCCTCCTCATGTTAACTCTTGATGTTATGGTATCAGGGCCAAGCAAATTCCAGTTATCTGACTTTTCCAGGTAGTGAAAGACATAAAATATTGGAGCAATACTCATGAGCTCAGCTTCTGCACTGCCTTTGGGCAGGTTAGTAAGAAAATGGACACCTTCACTTTTGAGAACTGCAGAGATTACCTCACCCAAAAGCTTCCCTGCAAAGAAAAAGAACATGGCTAATTACTGCCTCAAACACACAGGCATAACTCCCATTGACTTACTTGGGAATTGTGCATGTATACCTGAGGGCAGAATCTGACCCACAGTATTTAGAGATATTGAAATTATTTTGTATTAAAAATATCTGTTAATAAAGAAAGGACTTTAAGACAACATAATTTCTAAAGAAAAGACTGGTCTAAATAACCTTTTTACAAAAGGAAGAGCGATCCTGATCATATACTCAGGTGTGTAGAGCATGAAAAAGGAAATTAAGAATAAGAGCAAGCACGGATACAGAAACTAAATATAAAATAGTGCATATATTTCATTTCAGTTTACCTTGTATACTCACAGTCTTGTCAATTTTTGTTTTGGGGACCAGATTTAATGGTGTCCTGTACCGAAATTCTTGTCGTTTTCTGATTATACCTGCAAACGGAAATATATAAAACATATTTACAGCTTTACTTCTGTAATTTCAAGTTTAGATCCAATAGCACTGCTGGCACAGCTATTTGCCAAATTAGCAAAGACACAAAAAACCCTGAAAACTAAAGTTGGGGCCAAAATCAAGCTCCAAAGAACTCTGAAGTTTGAAAAAGACTGTGATGCTAATTCCATAATCAATAAAACAAATACTCTGATCTTTAGAAAAGTTCAATTCTTGATCAAAATTTTGGTATTTATTTAGATTCATCTCCGATTAAACTGGATTTTATTCTATTCTAGGGAAAGCAGCTTGGCACATTCAGAAAAATCTCCAAGTATGCATGCCATATAAGACATGACTAAATGTGAGTCTCACCATTCCAATTAACAAAATCTAAAAAAATGGCTAGTTACTTTGAAATGGGAGCTATGTACTAGCAAATGTAATTTTACAGTAGAGATATGTGAAGCTTGTGCCATGAAGAACTGATTTTTATGTTTGTTTGATATTGCAGAGTTAAAGAGCAGATAATGAGAAGTTAAAGATCATTTTCCATACCGTAAACACCTTGCGGATCCAGAGTAAAGCCTGCATGAAGTTCTTTTTTAATACCTTCTGGCTGCAATCAAGATGAGGCCAAAACTAAGCAGTACATCAAAGTAGTTTGCTTAATTACACACAATGGCTGAAGCAATAATTTTAAAATTTCATACAAGATGAACCAACAATCTTTATCTAATCTCAGTTGGTAGGTTTTATGCTACTGTCAGCCATTTGTTTAAAAAACAAAATCTTCAATAATATTTAGCTACAGACATAAATAAAGCCAAGGGGAATTATAAAATGATAATAAATACTTCTTTATAATAAATGGGTTAAGTATTTGAAGACGTGACGCAAACTACATCATCAATTTTCTATATTCGATATTTACTTTTTTTATTTGCATCGTATTTACACCTTCTATTTGCCCATTGTTAACCATTGTAATCCATTCTTTTAAAAAAGCAAATGTGTAAAGGCCCAACCCTGCAGTTGCTTCACTGCATAATTTGCAAAGAGGTCCATGAGAGTTTTATAGGCAAACGGATTGCAAGGTCAGACAAATCTTTTATGTTTTTATAAACAACCTCCATTCTGATGTATAATTGCTGTGGCAAGATCTGTTAAACAGAATGATAAGACTATTTGCAGATGTATTTTTTGTTACTTCACAGCACCCAAAAGCATGAAGAGCACTTTTTAATTCAAGTAAATTACATATGATCTCTGGATTTGATAAGTCAAGTGCAGTCATATTCCACTTTCATACATTAATAAAATACTATCCATTTATTTCTATTCCAAAAGAGCAAGCGTTCTAGGAACGGTTTTGGTCTTACCACCACACGCAAGGTTCTCACTAAAACTTCGGTGTCCTGATCAGCCAGCAATGTAAAGTTGATTGTATGAAGACCTAGTTCCAGGGGGAGTATTCTGAATGAAACCGATGCAACAGAATAGCCACCTAGGTTCTGATATTTACACCTCAGCATTGCTCGCTGAGCACTTTCGGCGCCTTCAAACAAACAGGTTCCATCTCCCACTGTTGCTTTAACACAGAACTGAAACATCGGAAAAGATTTTGAAAGTTTACTGATGTTATGAGCAACGTGGACAAACTATTACATCCATAAAATAAATGTACATTGACTGTTAGATTATCATGTTCTTAGCAATGTGTAAAAGTTGTTAACTTTATTATTCCTACTGTTTATTATTTGCATTATAGTAGCACCTGGAAGCCATATCCAGGGATCAGGGCCCCTTAGTGCTTGGCATCATATATACATTTACATATAATTTTTCTGGAAAATTTCACTCTTCCGTTTGAACGTATTTTTCACCCCTAACGTTTTGTTTTTCTTTTAAATCTTCAGGCAACATTTATTACCTGCTTTCATCCTCCACTCAAAATTTCAGACTCAAATTTTGAGCAGAAGCAGAAGTCCTATATTATTTTTTACTATTTATATTGGGATAGAGCACAAAAATTGCTGGATAATTTCCAAACCCTGAGAAAGACACTTCCTATGCCCCAAAGCGCAAAAACAAAAAATAGACCAAGGCTGAGGAAAGGGGCTATGACATCCAAGCAAGGAGGTTAGGATGATAATTGGGACATCCTAGTAACAGAGCAGTTTTCATTCTAAAAATTTTATTTTGTACACTGTACAGGAGAGAAGTCGGGTGCTACAGAAAGAGAAAAATGTATAATGCCGCTACTGCTGACTTCCCTCTGCCCTGTCCAAAATTCTTTCTACCAAACCTAATACTTTAGGCCCTCACATAATCAGTGTCTGACCAATGGGAGGGAAGGACTAGAATAGGGAGCAAAGTAGAAAGACACAGAGTGACTAGTGCATTTCTTTAACTACAAAGTTGTTCATTCTTCAGTTCTAAAGTTCCTTCCAGATTTGATCAAGAGCACTGGCCGCTCAGCTCGGTAAGCTAATATGTGGAAACTCCATCCAGACTTAATCACTGAAGTCTACTGGTAGCTAGCTTCCGAATTTAGTGCAAGAATTTGTGTGTGTCAGTTCTTCTGAGGCCGTATTAGCTTTACTTTGTCATCTCTTCTCATTGGGGGCTGGTAAGGCCACGCACCAGGATACTCGACAAGCACAGATACTGTTTCTATCTGGGCACAGGGTGATTTTTTAAGAAAGAACAAAACCACCTTTCTTACCCACATATAATGTGATGGGCACTACATGAATGAAATAAATTATGAACTATAGTGCAGCACTATATAACAATTGGAGAATCCTGTCTTACTTGATACTTTCAGAAGCAAATCCTTTCCACATTAATCATAATACTTGTATAAAATTCAGAAAATACAAAAATTACCCTTGTTCCAGAAAGTCTGTAGTTGTAAACAGATCCTTTTAATTCAATTTGTTCTCCACGCACAACAGAATAAGGTATGTGCACACTCAGGAAAACATTTTTTATAACCTGCACTTGGAGTGCATCAGCAACACATATACCTAGGAAAAAATCAAAACATAATAGCACAATATTCTATTATTACATAATGCAAACAAAAGCACACATTTTGTGCAGATTATTCTCTTATTCCACGATGCAGGTCCATAACAATCCTCACATCTTTGTCACCTTCCTGGTTTCCTATCGAACTATAAAATCTACTTTGCAATTGTCAGCTTGGGTTTTCTGAAATCATCAGAAATTTGCTCCAGCTTCTCTTTCTGAGTTACTATCTGCCTACTAATCCCATGTGCTCACTCCAGCCCTCAATTTAGTTTCTTCTCAGTCCTCTCCTTCATCATGCTAGATTTCCTCTTTCAACCATACCACCCATCTATCACAAACGCTCTGCTCCTTCCCCTCTTCAAGCAATTAGGTCACTTTCTCTCCTTAAATCTTATCGTGGAATTTTCTTTTTACTCTTTAGTTTTCTATATGGCAACTGTGTAACAACACTGCTGCCAAAGCAGACATACTAACATGTTTATAAAAATGTTCAAATTCTCAGTATTTAACAAATACTCAAAGAACAAGTATATTGAAAATAATAGTAAATTAAGTGACATGGTTTAAAATCAGATTATTCTGATTGCTGTCTTTCTTTTGGCCCTCCCAAAGGTAATTTCCATGATGTTTTTGCATTCACAAGTCTCATAAATTCCTAGCATCAAAGATTGATGCTTTATTCCATTTGACAAAGAGGATTAGATGTTTTCAGATGGTGTATGAAATTGATTCTGGTTCTTATAGTGATAAAATCAAACCAGAATTAAACAAAGAGTAAAGATAAGAAAAGGTAATCAGAATATGATGGTTTTAATGTATCATGTTTCAGGAACTAACAGGACTGAAGAACAATACTCTTTTTCTACTAATACATAGTATTAATTTCTGTTCCTGGCATTCCAAGAAATACTTGGACAGGAAAAAAGTAAGGCCATTTATCAAATAGACCAGAATGCTTTCCAGGCTTCTAGGACCAGTTTTCCCATGATACTGATGGCTAAGGGGAAATATTCAGCTACATTATATATTAGTGGCAAAGAAAAATGTCTTGCAAAAGAAAATTAAATCCCAAAGCTCCCTAATTATTATTATTATTATCCCATTCTGTAAGTTTCCCATCTTCAAAGCGTCTGATGAAGTGGGATTTTCTCCCACGAAAGCTCATGTGATAAATAAATCTGTTAGTCTTTAAAAGTGCCGCAGGAATCTGTTTGTTTTTCTGCAACAGACTAACACGGCTACCCCTTTGAAACTAATTGTTTTGGTTACCAGTAGCAAGGACACAATCCTTACCTTTATCTGAAATGCTAACACCTTGTATTTCCCATGTAGTCAGAGAATCAGGCAGAGTCACTGAAAGGGCCTTTGATCTATATTATAAATGGTTTTTGAGATTTAGTACATTTAATAAATTGTTATTATTAATTTGTTAATATCAATAATTGCCTTAGCACACAGATAAAGACCATCTCTACCCAGAGGAATTTGAAGGATCTAAGATTCAAGTGAAATATACAGGCTAGCTGGAGCTGTTGACTTAGCACACTGAATGCATTTTTCTCTCATTAAGCTTGGTATTGGTCAGTCTTGCAGAAATCAATGAGTCCTTAAAAGTAATATGACTAAAAAGACAGTGTGAGCCTGACAGTCTGGGAAAGAAGAGGTCAATTTCTTGCACAAGGACAAAACGGGGAGAAAAAAATGACGAGGGGAGTGGGCCCAGCCTCACCTGTGTTTCCTCATCTGCCTTCTTCCAGCTGAGATTGATCAAGTGAATATAAAAGCCAGGAGGTGGCTCAGTTGGGAGAGGAGCTGTGGAAAGTAGGGCGATGTCACTGGCTGGCACTGAATGGAGAGAGATATAGGAAAAGGCCTCTGGGCCCCAGCAGTGTACTTTGGTCAGGGGAATAGCTTTGTGTTGGTATTCTGGAGTGGGATTGGGGAGACAGGCCAGCAGCCTACAGTTCATAGAGTTAAGGACAGCAGATTGTCTTAATTCTGGCACTTCCAAACTTCGGAGTTCTTTGTTTTGAAACTTTAATATTTTCTTAACAATATTTTTTTTAATGGAATAAACAATGTAACTCATAGAAGGGCAAGAAAACAAAAAGCTCTTTTAAAAAAAAAAGTCAGTCTAAAAAAATCCTGCAAATTCAGAGCAAATGTATTTGCCCTCTTGTGAGCCAACATGAACCCTTTCCACTGATAGTATTTCAACACTCCTATTTTAGAAAATGGGGCTCCTTTAATTCTAGACAACAGCTGAGCTCTAGTAAGTCAAAGAACATTAAATGGTACATAGTATAATACCCTTGAGGAACTTGATGGACTTCCCATAACCAGCTTTCAGGAAAATAGCTTCGAATCTCTGGCTTGTCCAATTCCAGCAAAGCCTCAAATTCTGAAAAAGAGAAATAAATCAAGGCTTTTCACTCACAATCTCAAAATCACTGTTTTTTACTTTTGTGATCCTACAGCCTAGAATTTTTGTTTCTGTTTTTCTTGTTAAATTAAAAAGCATACAGTTTATGTTCTTACAACAGGCTGTCATTATCCTAACACATCCATAATACACCAACATAAATGTATGTATACAAGTCACAGATGAAATGTGAAACTTACGCATTCTTGCCAATATTAAAACTTTGTGGGTCTCATTCTCCCGTAGTTTTGTTGCAAATTCACAGCAATCCTTGAATGCTTTTATGCACCTAGGAGCACTTTTAATACGTTCAGCTCTCTGATTGCAAGTCTCCTTGAGCGGAGATTCTTTCACTCCAGCCATACAGCACTTCCGAATTTCTAGATTCACATAAGTAGATGCTGAAATAATAATAAAATATCTTATATAATCTCTCCCTAAAGAGAAAAAGCATTTAAAGGAGTGGCTGTAACTAGTCACACTGAAGTGAATTTTCAATCAATCTTTCAGGCAACTATGAACAACCATGATAAAGATGTAGCTTTCAGGAAGAAATTTAATTTGTCACTTTTTAAATCCCCATGTTCAAAGTGACCTCTCCAAATTATTATTATAATGAATCGATTTTTAAGACTAATAAGGAACAGGAAGTAAATGACATTAAATACAAAGTCAGCCATAAAAACTATAACCCCATTTTGCTCCCTCTCGAGGCTTGTACTGCGTAAATTGGTTGTCTCAGCTTAGCCATTAATAGATAACATCCATATTAGAAATGCCACCGATACAACTGGAAAACTTGTGAGCACAGCGGCCAAGAATTTAAAGGCCCTAAGGACAAAAGCACTCTTCATCTCTAGGAGTGGGGTCAAACCTGGGAAAGACTGCCATGTTGGGAATTTATACTGCAGCCATGATTCAGCAAGGAACTTAAGCAATTGCTTAATTTTAACTATGCACATAAGTCCCATCAACTTCAAGGTATGCCTCTGTTTAAGAGCTTTGCTGAATTGGGTCCGCTGACAAATCTGGAAAATGACCTTGTAATCTAGCTGTTAGCTGCATTGAGTGTGCACCCTCCAAATTTAAACCTGCGTATTTCTGATTCCTAATGTACAGCCTCTTTTTTATACATTCAAACAAAATTTCTGGAGCACCTCTGTTTTGTATTTCCTCTTCAAAGGTGGATCTTCTTGGTCTTACAACCGCTTTACAACTTTCATCTGTTTAAAAAAATCCAAGAACATGTTATAATATTTTTCCACCAACTTATACCATCTTTAAAATAAATTAGTGAAAGTACATTATAGGATTTATCCGTGAATTTGGGAAGTTATTGTGTTTTGTTTATAACTTCAGTTCATTTTATAGTGAGGCACTCTATGCCCTAGCATCTAGGTACGGATTTTTTACCATAAATATAATCCTTAGCACATGTGTAGTTGTGATACAACAAATACAACAGTGTTCTTCCTTATTATATAATTAAGCTCCAACACAATAATTATGAGCTATGCTACAATGCTTATAGAAAAACAGACCTGTCTTCCCACGTATTCAGGATAAGTACCTGTTACTTTAGAGTCATCTGCATTAGCATTGGTTAGAAATGTAAGCCCAGCTAATCGGAATACATCAACATTGTTCTGTCCCCCTCCAGCACCACATCCAAGGTCACTCTTTTCCAAATCTAGCAGTACCTGTAGAAAAAAAGTAAGCCAAAAGCTCATTTTTATGTGGAATATCTTATATGTGAGCATTAACAAGTCCTTTAGCTGCTAGTAAATGATATTAGACTGACACAGGAATACATTGTATACAATGTTGTTGTAGCCATTTTAATCCCAGGATATTATAGAGACACAAGGCGGATGAGATTTTTTGGCCCAACATCTGTTGGCGAGAGAGACAAGCTTTCAAGCTTAGACAGAGCTCTTCTTCCCGTCTGAGACTCTGACTCACAGTGTCACAGCCAAATACAAGGTGATAAACAATCTGTTCCACCTTGCATGGGACCTCCAGTGGATATAAATCCCATCACCAAGCCTTCTGAATGCATGAAACACAACCTCTATGGTTTGTGACTATTACTTAACTCTATCCATAGACTTCGTTCTTGTTCCCATGACTCCATATACTGCTTTGTCTATAGATGACAAAGCAACGAAAGAACTGAACTGGGTATTCATGTTAATTGATATAACTTTGCCTGGTTTATATGAGTCTTCTTTTGATAATAACTGAACCTATACAAGAAAAACAAAGATAGGTTACTCAAAAAATATTAATAGATTTAACGGTTGACACTAACATTTTGGGAAAATATTAGAGAATCTGCGCAGCTCTGAAAGTAGAATTTTGCTCATAAAATGAGCGTACAACTTAACTCAAGAATGTTTAAGGAACAATACAAGGACTCATACCACCTACCTTGAGGTTATTCCCACATTTCTGTTCTATATTCAGCCAAACTGAATCGGCTACTAATTCTGCAGTTTCCTCTCCAGTGACAATGTAGTAGACAAGGAGACGGGCTGAAGGAACCATTTCTTGGGTTACTTGAAAGCTTAGATTTTCATAATCTGAGCTCTTAATCCTTTCCTGAGTTCCAAAACTTACTATTTTCCCTTTGGATAATACCTATAAAGTAAAAAAAAAAAAAAAAAAAGGAAAAGAAAGAAACTAGTCCCAGCAAATTTTCCCGACTCCATAGAAAATCACTTTGGCAAAGAGAAAGATTGTATAAAATACACCATTTGTATATCTTAACTGGTGAAAGAACAACAACAACAAAAAGAAATGTAAAAAGTTAAATCTTACTTTAAGAAATACTTTTACTCTTCTGTGCTGATTTCTACATGGAACTCAAATCACTTTGTAAACACTAATTAAGCCTCACAGCATGTGAAACCTAGAATCATAGGTTATGTCTACACTTGCACGTTAGTTCGAATTAAGGAAGCTTTCATTAGTTCGAATGAAGGGCTTCCTTAATTCGAACTAATAAATTTGATTATACAGTTCGAACTAACCCTTAATTCGAAATGATTAGTTTGAATTAAGTCAATGTGGCCATATGAGTTCAAACTAACTGCTTAGTTCGAACTAATCAGCAGATTGACCTTCATGCAACTGACTAATTTGAACTAAGCCAGTGCCCTGCATGGACATGGCTAGTTCGAACTAGCATTCTAGTGGGGCCATGCTAGATCGAATTAAGTGAATTTGAACTAACTAAAATTAGTTTGAATTAGTTAGTTCGAATTAACTAATTCGAACTAGCTTTTGAAAGTGTAGACAGCCATAGATTATTAGGGCTGGAAAGGACCTCATGAGGTCATCTAGTCCAACCCCCTGCTAAAAGCAGGACCATTCCCACTAAATCATCCCAGCTAGGGTTTTGTCTAACCATGCCTTAAAAGTCTCCGAAGATGGAGATTCCACCATCTCCCAAGGTAACCCATTCCAGTGCTTCAGCCAACTTCAGCTTGAATTCAGAGCATATAAAGAATCAAGCATTTGAGAAGTTTAATGGAAACTGTCTTAAATTAACGTAGAAGAGCTGTGTCACTTGAAATAATATTGTTTGCTTCAGTAAGAACAGATTGTTATATAATTAAAAGTAGCAATTTTTCATACTGTACAACATCCTATAAACCCTTATATACAAACCAATGTAACAGTGCACCTAACAAAAAAAATTTATTTTTTTTTACTCTAACATGCCTGTTATTTGCTGGCAGTGTGTGAAAGTTTCCTTCCCCTGTACAATGGACCAAATTTAGATGAGTGCCAGGAAAAGGACATAACTCCCTATTCACAAATAGAAGCAGACATGCACTGCAAATGCGATCTTAATGTGCGATCAGAATCTTACTCTAATCGACCACACACATTGATACACAGCATGCCTGAGAAGAGTCTTGCTGCTGGGATCACAAAAAATTCCCCTACATGAGCATATGATTTCAAAGTAAAATAAGCATATGTTTTAGTGTTACACTGAATGAGGGTCTTAAATCAGGAAAATATTCACACACAAAAAGTCAGGTTTCCAAGCCCTTTGCTGACCATTGTCGTATATATTGTCTGATGGTGCCAGTTTTTAAATGTAGGCATTCTGTGGGACCCACTTCAACACTGACTCAATAGGTACTTCCGGCTGCTGACAAGTTATTAACAATGCTTTATGAACGGGGGCGCACTGGCCACAGGGCAACTCCGGCAAATGCCAGAGGGACTGGTGGGCCGCTTCTCTCCCCTCCCATCTCAGCTCAGCCCTTCCCCTCTCCCACCACCATGTGGACCCAGCAGCATGCACTTCCCTCTCTCCATGCCAAGACTGAAGTATAATGCAGGAGGAGTGGGGGAAAGTTTGTGTTGCTGGTTGAGCGGAACCTATTCAATGGTTAAATATAGGACTTGGATCTCTGGTGTTGTTGATGTGCACCATAAATTACAAAACAATACTTTAATGTGAAAGTACATCTATTACTTACCAAATAGCTGTAGCGATGTATTTTATGAATATAGTGGCTACGTGGATACACTTTAATATTCAAATAATCCCCTACACCTAATAGTTTATGGTTTGAAGCCCAGTCAATGTACAAATAGCTTTTGCTGAGTGATGAATATGCTTTTGCTTCATAGCTTCCCGTTGCCTGATTTTCTTCTGATAGACCTTCATGTGCAGTTTTTACCTAAAAATTATATAAAAGTGCATAAGATTTAATATCAACGAGCATTCGCAGAGATTCCGAGACTCTAAGGTCAGAAGGGATCAATATGATCGTCTCGTTTGATCTCCCGCCACAGAACCTCACCACCCAACTCCTGTAATAACCTTCTAACCTATGACTGAGTTATTAAAGTCCTCATATCATGGTCTGAAGACTTTAAAGTACAAAGAATCCACCAGCAAGTGAGCCATTCTCCATGCCACAGAGGAAGATGAAAACCCCCCAGAACCTTTGCCAATCTGTGCTGGGAGAAAATTCCTTCCCAACCCAAATATGGCAATCAGTTAAACCCTGAGTATGTGGGCAAGATTCTGATAATGTTTTGTATAATGGCTTTCATCCAGAATGTAAAAGCTCTTTGTAACTAATCAAGTAAACTTCACAAAATCCCTGTGAGTTAGGAACTATTAACATCATTTTATAGATAGATAACCAGAGTCCAAACGAGGCTTGTGGTCTGATTTCAAGAAAGCTAAGGACCCATGGCTTTTGAGTCAGTCATAATGGAAGGATTGGAAGTTAGGTGTGCTGACTTCCAAATGCATTCTTTAATTATGAAATTACCTTCCTCCCATTAAATAAATATTTAAATGTAACATCATGCGTAGATGAATTAAATAGTTCTGATAACAGGACAGTCAACTCAAGCTTTTGGCTGAAACTTACTTCTGCACATTCTGAAATCCCAAAATACCATCATATATGATTTTTTCCATCTGTTTGAACTGGTCAGAACAATGAACAAATGAAAATTCTACAAGAAAGCCTGCCTTAGGTAATTTCTAAACCATTAGAAATTGGTTGATATGCATTTGGATAACTAGCACCTGACCTTTCAGATATTTAGCTGTACTGAACCTTTTGAATTAGAGAATTATATTATCTTTAATATATTCACAAATTAGCTTCATTTCACATTATTATATATATTAATATTAATATATATTATATTACATATATTATATTATTGAATTATATTATCTTTAATATATTCAGAAATTAGCTTCATTTCACATTTTCTTGTATAGAAGTGTCAACCCCAAATAAAGTGAAAAAACAAAAACAAAGCAGTAAAAAATTTATAAATATAAACAAAAAGGAAGAGGTCAATAACATATTGAAAGCTACTATCATTTTGATCAGATGCCTCCAAAATGAGAAAAGCAATTTAGGATTTTTATTGTTAAGCAATTCATTTGGATTTTTTAATTTTAAAAGTTTATCACAACTAATTAGTACACATACCTATATCTGTATTTGGATTTGTTATGTTTTCATTTCTCTCTCCCCCCTCCACTGTTGTCAGGAAGGGATTAGTTTCAAAATAATTGAATATGCACATAACTTTACAGCAATTGTGTTTGGTAATATTATCTATTTATCAGAATCCCCTGTTAGATTATAAAATTATCCAGTTTTCTAATCCATTGGTTTTGTGTGTAAAATCTTCTCATTTGTGTTGCAGTCAGAGAGTGCATACTGTGCAAGAAATATAGGACGCAGAAGAATTTAACTCACCTGAAATTCAAGTACTTTGCTATCAGATGGAATATTAACCACAAATAAAGCAGTTCCATCATTCATGCTTGTTTTTCTTTTCCCAGCATCTGAGCCTTCTGATACTAACTTAATTGAATTCATTTCTCCATCTAGTACATTTGCACTGAGAATTACAGGGAGGTTTCCAACTGGCTGGTCCAATGTATCCTTTACCTGCACCTGTTCAACAGAAGAAATAATATTTGCTATAAAAAGGCTATCAAATCATTCTTTAAATGAGAGCACAAATAGTGTTGCAGAAACGGTCTGAACAGCTGTCATGGCACTTCCACAACAATAAATGGAACCAAAATAGAATAGATAAGTGGAAATCAAAAAAGTGGATTGACAGGCGGATCTCAAATAATATGCAGAAGGAAAACATGATTACATGTTATAGCATACAACCATATTGTTTGTGTTAACCAACCTTGATGAAGAATGGAAGCCCGGGCTTCACAAAGAGAGGAGTAGCAACCAAATTCAGTTTGTACGGAGACAGAGCATATCTCACTCCAGCAAATTCACTTTCTTCACTAAGTCCACCTAACAAAAAATAATATTTATTTTAAGAAGTGTAGTCCCCTATTTTCTCCTTTTGCACTCAAAATCCCTATTGCAGGGCAACCCAAATCATTTGTTATTCTCAAGCCTCAGTCTTTACACTCAAGGATCAAACTTTTACCATCATGAAATGAAATAAAAAACTCCAAAGCTTTTAATAAGACATAAAACATTGTCAAATTCCAAAGGGGTAGCCGTGTTAGTCTATTGTAGAAAGACAACAGAGTCTTGTGGCACTTTTAAAGACTAACAGATTTATTAATCGCATGAGCTTTCGTGGGAGAAAATCCCACTTCGTCAGACGCTTTGAAGATAGGAAAGTAACTTTCCTATCTTCAAAGCGTCTGACGAAGTGGGATTTTCTCCCACGAAAGCTCATGCGATTAATAAATCTGTTAGTCTTTAAAAGTGCCACAAGACTCTGTTGTCATAAAACATTGTGTTAGTGATGTTAAGTCATCCTCTTTATAACCTTTTTGGTAAGGGAGAATTTCTGAACACAAAAGAAGGTCTTAGGCCAGGAACCATGTCCAATGTATTTTATTCAGCTATGTATGTAAGTATGTTCAAATGAGGGACTAACAAAAACCAAAATCCCTACCTGTAGATTCCAGCACTGTTACGGCAATATACAGGTATGACCCATCTAACTCTTCTAGACTTCGGTAGCCTATTTCATTAACTGCCTTTTTACTGTTAAAATCGATGGTTGCAACTCCATCAACCATCTGGTCATAAAATAAAGAAAAAGATAAACAAAGTATGATATTGTGCATAGCCTAAAAATAATCTCCAAAGACATGACATATCGCTTCTGTCTCAGATGTGAACATGCACAAAATCTATTTACAGCAGAAACCAAAATGTTAATGATGGAGAACAGTTTTTTCTCCCGCCAAAATTAACCAAGCGATATCACATTTCAAGTTGTGTCCCTACGAGCAGGAAATAAGAGCACTGCATGTCCAAGTGATCTTCTGTAAGACCATTCCTGTCCCACAAGGAAAGAAAGAAGGCAGAAGATTCTCTAAGTGAGCTCCTAGCTAGGTAAGTGGCAGACAGTTCCACGATACATCGTTCAAATTTCTATGAGGAGAGGAGGCTGTATAATTTGGATGGCCTCCATCTCAGCAGGAGGAGGATCAATCTCCTCAGGGACAGGCTGGTCAGAGGAGTCAGAAGGGGGTTAAATTAATAAAATGCGAGGGTTAAAAGAGGGAAGATATGAGCCCCCAACACAAAAATCAAGATATTGAGTAGGAAAAAAAGCTGCATGATCATAGGGGACTTCCATCTGAATGACATATGTTAGAGGTCCTATATTGCCAGTAGTAAAACATCCCTGAAACTTTAAAACATAAGAGAAGTCAATTTCCGAACTCAAAAGTGTTGCTGTCAAGATGGGGCAGTTTTATATTAGATCTTGCCGTAGACTTTTAACAGATAAAGAGAAACTAATCAGAACTAGAAAAAAATTGCAGCTTTGGTACAAGTGATTGTGACTAGATCACATTCATAATGTGCAAGCAGAATGAAATCTAGACAGTAATATATATATACTTCATGCTTTAGTAGTGCCAATTTCACAAAACTGAAAACAATGTTTAGCCAATTAAATTGAGAGAAAATTTAATTTAAAAAATGGACAATTTGGAATAATTGAAGGACACCTTACTATAGGATTAAAAAAGCCACAATGCCAGAAAAGACCACATTGGTTAAAAACCAACCTACTTTACAGGGGAATTGAAGGCATCTATAAGAAATAAAAATTAACATATAACAAATGGAAGAAAGGGGAAGTTGATAGTGATGAATACAAATCAGGAGTTAGGAATTGCAGACAATTAAGAAGGGAAGCAAAGGGACACAAGGAGAAAACTATGGCCAGCAGAGTTAGGGGCAATAAGGAGGAGTTTTAAAATGTATCAGGAAGACAAAGGATCCCGACAATAGCACTGGTCCATTACTAGAAGGATATGATAGAATTATTAATACTAATGCAGTAAATACAGATGTGTTCAATAAATATTTCTGTTCTATATTTGGGGAAAAACAGATAATATAATTTCATTTTATGGTGATGATAATACTCCTTCCATTGCACTAATATCTATGGAGGATGTTAAAGAGAAACCACTAAAGATATGTAGTTTTAAATTAGCAGGTCCAGATAAATCACACGTAAGAGTTTTAAAAGAGCTGGCTGAGGAGCTCATTGGACCATTAATGTTGAATTTCAGCAAGTCTTGGACCACTTAGGTGGTTTCAGAAGACCGGAAAAAATATAACGTTGTGCAAAATTTTAGAAAAGGTCAATGGATGACCCTATGTAACTATAGGCTTATCAGCCCAACATCAATCCTGGGGGGAAAAAAATGAAGTGGCTGGTACAGAACTTGATTAATAAAGAATCAAAGGAGGGCAACGTAATTAATGCAAGTCAGCATGGGTTTATGGAAAACAGATCCTGTCAAACTAACTTATCTTTTTTTATGAGATTACAAGTTCGGATGACAAAGGTAATAGTGTTGATATATTTCAATTTCTGTAAGGTGTCTGACTTGTACCATATGATATGTTTATTAAAAAGCTCAAATGATAAAAAAATCAAAATAGCATAAATCAAAGGGATTAAAAGCTAACTATTTAACTGATATGTCTCAGAATGTACTTGTCAATGTGGAATCATCATCGAGTGGGTGTGTTACCAGTGTGGTCAGTCATTCAATCATAATATGAATCAGTGTCTACCCCTTTGTAAATAAGAATGATCCCTCTGCATAGATTCCAAGGCCAGATGAGACTAGTGTGATCATCCAGTCTGATCTTCTGTAAAACAAATGCCACAGGCCTTCCCCTCAAATAATTTCTAGAATAGATCTTCTAGAAAAATATCTGCTCATCATTTAAATATGATTGGTGATGGAGAATCCATCTTGTTAAAGTGTTCAAATGATTCATCAGCCTCTCCATAAGAAAAAGTACATATTATATCCAGTCTAGAGTTGTCTAGCTTCGACTTCCAGCCGTTGGATTGTTACAACTTACTCTGCTAGACTGAAGAGCCTATTATTAAAGATTTGTTCCCCATGTAGATACTTAGATGGTAATCAAGTCATCCCTTAACCTTCTCTTAGTTAAGCTAAATACACTGCACTCTTGGAGACATGCTTTCAAATCCTTTAATCATTCTCATGGCTCTTTTCTGAACCCTTTCCGATTTACCAATATATTTCTTGAATTGTGGGCATCAGAACTGGACACAGTATTCCATCACTGGTCATATCAGTGACAAATACAGAGGTAAAATAGTCTCTCTATTCCTACTTGAGATTCCTCTGTTTATGCATCCCAGGACTGCATTAGATCTTTTGGCCATAATATCACAATGGGCGCTCGTGTTCAGCTGATTTCCCACCAGAATCCTCAAATCTTTTTCAGAGCCACCGCTTCCCAGGATAGTGTCCCTCTTTGTATAAGTATGACCTACATCCTTTGATCCTAGATGCATGCATTTACATTTTGCTATATTTAAACACATATTGTTTGCTTGTGCCAAGTTTACTAGGAAATCCAGATCTCTCTGAATTAGGGATCTGTCGTCTTCTTCGTTATTTACCACTGCCCCAATTTGTGTCATCTGTAAGCTTTATCAGTCCAAAGTGAAGTTTTATGCCTCTAATAATAGGGGTTTTAATGGCTGTGCTGACACTGAGTAACAGAACGTAAACCATTGCATTGGCCTGCAGAGGCCTCCTCCCACTCCCATTCCATTTAATAGAAAGACTTGAATGGAAGTTGAAGCAGACCTAAACTCAACAAATATAGGTCATCTCTTTCTTACCTCAGTTACATGCATTGCTCTTTTCATCATCTTTTTTTCCATTCCTTCAATTATTCCAAAACGGATATAAACATCTGCCCTGGTGACTCTCTTGTTATAAAAATAGCTTGAGAACAATAAAACAATAAAAATACTCTTTTAAAGTTATCATTGCAAGGGATGCAGAAGAACTGAATTTAAAATATCCTATGCACTTATTTTCAATAAGGAGTCAGGCTCTGAACAAGAGGTGGGACAAGAAAGAGATGGTCCTGTACGTTTCTCTCTGTCAAATTCTTCTGACCATCACAAAATCACTACTGGTAAGTACAGAAGGAAAGTGCAGCTCCTGGTCTTCCACTGCAGAAAAGACTGAGTTATATGACCTTTAGAGGAGGGAAAAAGATGGTAGGACCCTTCAGGTACATCCACACTGCTGCTAGAAACTTGCCTCTCAGCCCGGGTAGACAGACATGCTCTAGCTTTGTTCACCCTAGTTCACTAAAAATAGCAATGTGGATACTGCAGCATGGGCTTGCCACAGAAGTACGGATCCAGCAGGTCAGGCAGGCTTATATTTGGGTGCCAAGCCTATTCTGTGACACCCATGCTGCTATTTTTAGCACAGTAGATTGAACAGACGTAGAAGTTTTCTATCAACCCAGGCTGGGGGCAAGGTTCTGGCTGAAGTGTGTATATCCTTAGAGTCTGGAGTAAAGAAAATACAAACGTATCTAAAACCCAGACAAAATCTCCTCACCTAGCTTTAACAGTAATCGTGAACATCTCAAATTTCTCAGCACTAATTACATTCTTTTCTGGTTCTATGGAGATGGAAAAGCCCGGCATTGCTGAAAATTAAGTAGAAAATTAAACATAACTTAAATGTAATTTTAAACATTAAGCAATATCAACATGAAAAGATGTGATTTTAAATGGTCCAAAGAATCAAATATCTATTTTAAAAGATTTTAATTGCATGCTTAAAGGGACTGGAAAAAATAAGGCTATTACTTTTGTATTTAATATTCAGAACTGGAAAGTCCAGGAACTATCATATATTACCGTATTCTTTTACTTCAAATTTTGCCACAGCAGAAGTTGTAAAACTCTTCTTGTATCTGGCTTCAATTTTCCAGATACCGTACCTATAAAAATCATGATAACATTTTAAAGATGAAAATTAAATTGATCATCCATTTATATAGTTATTATGTTCATAATTCTAATTTGGAGATTGCCTCCATAAATAATCTACAGCTTTGGTGGTATAGTTGTGAGAGAATGGCCTGTACGAAGCTCCACGTATATACCTTTCTATCTTGCTGATTTCACATCAAGAAGGTCATGTTGAATTTTAATCATGTCCTCCAAAGTGCTTTCAATGACTCCCAGCACAGTGTCATCCACAAATTTTATAAACGTACCTCTACTCTATCATACAAGTCATAAGGGCCAGAACAGACACCCCCCTACACATCCTTGGTTGCCATTAGGTGTTCTTGATGCAAACACTGCACCAAAAATTCATTATGGAGACCAATGCATACACACAAAGTTGCACCAATTTCATTAAAGATGTTATTTAAAACCAGTTTATTTAAAATCAGTGCACCTTTATGTGTGAACACTCTTAAATCAATTCAAACATGATTTACAGTAGTTTAGTTTATACCTCTGTACAGGACTTTTTTTGGGATGGTACTCACGGGTACTGAGTGAGTACAAGCATCTTTTTTCCACAGCAATGTGGCCCCAGATCCCTGGCCGAGTATCGGCACTTTTTTTTTTTTAAACAAAAAAAAATCACTGCCTGCCTGCATAAACTAAACTGACAAGCTAGGGGGAAAAAAAATCAATATAAGGGTGTGCGCTCAGGGTTAAGCGCTGTTTTAACCAAATCATTCTTTTAACCAATTTCAGCTAAACTGGTGCATCTTCTATGTGCAGAGTGGCCCTATATGAATTTATCGCACTAACCTAATCGTTCAGGAAAACCTTGGTTATGTTTCCTTTTAACTCATGTACTACAACTGTCCTGCCTTCATTAGGGTTGTAGCATGAGTAAGATACTATATGTTAGTTTAATATCAGTTTGAAATATACTTTCCACAGCCTTAAGATTTAGCTATACTAGCCTTTTTACTTTGAATTAACCGATTGTCAGTTAATTTGAGGCAACTGAAACATTTCTAAAGCGGAGTGTGGACAGCCACAAAATGCTTGCGCTTCATCCTGGAACAAGCGTGAAGGGTTGGGGTTAGACAAAAGAGTACATGTTACATTGTATCCAAGTCCACATAAGGGAAGACATAAGTTTTTTACATGCGTTAGTTAACATGCTCAAATCCAAATGTAGACAAGGCAAGTTGTAGTTTTAACACGGCAGCTGGTTGAGATACTAAAGATACAACGTTTTTCCTCATGGCAATAAGCCTCAGTCGACTTAATAACAGCTCCTCTGAGGTTGACTTAAGCCTTAAGTCGACTTCTTAAGTTGACTTAAAGCCAGTGTGGACAGGGATTAGTGCTAAGTCGACCTAATAGAGTGGCAATACTGTAAGTCGACTTAAGTCGACCTTGTTAAGTCAACTTAACGGCTTTAAATCGACTTAATGTCGATTTAGCAATAATCCCTGTCCACACTGCCTTTAAGTCGACTTAAGAAGTTGACTTATGGCTTAAGTCAACCTTAGAGGAGGTGTTATTAAGTCGACTGAGGCTCTTATTAAGTCGATTTAAGGAAGGGCTTAAGTCGACTTAATAAAAGCCCACTGTGGACGCGGCTTTGTTTAGGTCGACTTAAACCTCCTTAAGTTAACTTAACTTCCCAGTGTAGACGTAACCATAAGCACTACAGTTATACATATAAATAATAATAGTAATAATAGTGACTAGAAATTTCCATTTCCATGTAATTCAAGTACCCCCCACCTCAGCAAAATGCAGTTTCAAAGTCTTTGAGAAAAGGCATTAATAAGTAACATTTAAAACGTAAGTCTACTTAGGATTAGAAGGAATCTTGAAGTCAGGAAAAGACAAAACTCCAGTAAAGTCTTCCCCATCTATAATATCCACTTTAACTCCATCTGGATCCTTCAGATCAAAATAGAAAAACAAAAATAAAAAATTATAGACAGTTGAGTATCATGTTTATATGGCACATTTAGTGGTGAGTTAGTATTTAGTGACTTCAGCAAAAGCATGATCGCGTTCATTTTTCCTTCAGTTTTTGTCCTTTTTACAGCACTGAAAACAAACCTTTTAAAAAAAATTCATATGCTGAAACTGCATCTAAATTTTATAGACTTCCATCAGTCTGCTGCATTTTGAGATTTTAACTACATAAAATTAAGACCTACTTCTGAAAAAAAAAACCAATGCATAAGAATAATTTTACATACAATGATAGTCTCATTGATATTAATTTAGACTGCTCCCAGACAAAGTTACTCATGTGCTTAAACGTTTGCAGACTCACGTCCTAACTTTGAAATTGAACCTTCTGAGGAAATTTGTGATACATGAGTTAAAACAGCAGTAAGCTAGTGAACTTGGAGTGACTAACTCCCCCAAATTTGAAACTTTTTACAGTAGGTCTCCAATAATTAAATTAATTTAAAAGATAGTTATCACATGATGGTCAATATAATCACTATTATATGACTGCAGTAATAACTATGAAGCAAATATTGAGACTATTGATTCCTTAGCATTTGAATGGAAAGAAATGGCAACACCGAAAACAATTCATATATACAGTGAAAACTCTCCCACAAATCCTTGCTTTAGAGATGAGAGGTAATTTCAGTGTTTTTCACTCCGAGGCTACTCTTGAGCTAAGATTTACAAGCTCTGTTCAACTGTGCTTAGTCACTTTTAGGACTTTCAAAAGGCTGATTATTAAATTGCAATAGCAATTCCCTGATAAGCACTATTACTTTTTTTAAAATACCTGGAAATCAATCTGTTTCCATACTATAGTAGAATAGTTTACTATTGAAATATGGTCTCTTAAATGTCAATATTAAATGAAATTGTAACAGACTCACCACAAAAGTTAAGACAGCTTCTCTTCGGGCTGGCATCAGTTCTTCATTCAAAGAATAAACTCTGACTTTCACTGTAAGAATTATTTGTAATGAATTTCAAAAAGGTCAAATAAGCTTCTATAGATATTCCTAAAAATCTTTAGTATTCAAAGAGTATTCTTGTTGCATGTCTGAAAGCCCCAATATAGAAATATATTGAGCCATTTATTCATGTTATCAACAAAAATAGGCAGATTTTGCATTGACATCAGCTTCAGATTAAATAATCAAAATTCATAATAAAGTCTTCAGCTTCCATGATCCCAGAATTCCCTTTTCTGTGAGAGGAGAATGCTGTAAACTCAATCTCAACAAAGACAGTGATTCATTTTTTTTAAAATGCAGTATTTCTTCAATAATATTTCTGGACATATTTTCATCAAACATCTTTCTCTTCTCCTGGGTGCCTCAGTTAATTCATATGTTAAATACTTCATGGTGGGATAGGGGGAGTGGCAGTCAAGGAGGGCATGTTGCAAGAAATAATTAATCTATCAAATGCTAACATACTGGACCATTATTATTTTGATGTTTAAATAGAAAATCTGCTTAAAGAGTAAACAATTGATAAATACCTAGCAATGTGGTAGACTGTTTAAAGTAAATTGAAATCCTAATTCCTTGGCAATGTAGACTTACTTTAAAGCTTTAAAACAAACAGAAGAAAAAGGCTTTACTGTACCTGACTGATCAGGAGTATAAACAGGTTTGTCCGTTTGAATAAAAAGAAATCCATTTCTATAGGTAACTGGCATTTTTTTCTCTCTTGTAAAATGTGAAGAAGTAGCTTCCAGATATACATACAGAACTGAACTTGATGTTTCTGGCAAATCTTTCGGTTGAATCTGCCAAGGTTTGGGGATGGGACAGAGAAATAAAGACTATTGGTAAATACTAAAAGTAATCAAACTATGACTTTCCCGAGCACTTTTTTGTTGAATAGAATATCTGAATGATAATTAGCACTATATTAATCAACACCAGCATCAAAAAAAATTGTTTCTCTGTATAAACAACCTATAAATGGTCAAACACATTACAGTGGGGTTCGCTTTTTTCCTGAGGCACCATGTAGTGGCCACTTCAAGATAGAAAATGACTAGAGGAACCAATGTACAGTTATTGTATAACTCATCCAAGTTCCATTTCACTCTAAGAGTGAAATCCTGATCACATCAAAGTTAATAGAAGCTTTGCCACTGATTTCACTGGGACCACGTCACCCCAAGCTAGTGAGCACATTGTCTTTAGACAGCGCATAGAACTCATCGATCTTATCTACATCCATTATTTCAGCCTTCCTCAACTTTTCCCTTTGAAAGGTTTAAGTTAGTTGGATGATTTAGTACTTTTAATGGACACAACATGTCTGTCTGGCTCCTGGAATCAAAGAACATGTTTGGGTAACTGAAGTGATCATTGGCAGAGTAATTAGATAGTTGAGAGGTATGACCATAAGTATTATGGATAATTAAAGTAATAAAGTAGTATGGTTTTGGAGCAACGATTCCTATATTAAAACTTTTTTTACATATTAAAACTTGAATCAAAATTTTCTTCTCTCCTTCTGCACAAATGCCCCCATGGAAGAAAGAGCATGAATACATTACAGAAAAATGTCACTTGGAAAGAAAAAAATTCTGTTCTTACATTTCTATTTTTGATCCCTGATTTTTGATTCCATTATACCAGTTTTACAACTACGTAACTGATGATTTCAAAAGAATTACACTTGCACAAAACCGGTGTAACAGACGAGAGAATCAGACCACTGCTCTTCACAATTAAAGAAATTGGAAACTCATCATAGTGGAGTGAATCCAACCTATTTTTACAGTCAAAGCCAAGCATAAAAGAGGACACCGAATGTTTTGAATACATACTGTTAAGGATACTGAGCCTTGGAATTTGTTATCTGGAGATAGCTGAACCTGGCCAGAAGCATAAGTAGTACGCTTATCTGGAAAACTTTTAATGGAGATGCTGACAGGAAATGCAGTCTCATATCCAAAAGCTTGAAATACCACTTTCTCAGATGCCCCAACACGGAAGATCTTTGGTGCTGTAATGACGTATCTATAAATGTTTTAAAAAAAGAAACAGACAATTAGTCTCTTTTGTACTTATTATTTTCATTTAAAATTAATTGAAAGAGTTATAATCAAAGCTAACAAGCTAAAGTTTTGATGTAGTTCTATTTTTGCTTACAGTTTCTATTAAAATTGTGCTGGATAATAAAAATAAAAAATTACAAAATGGGGATTCAATATATGATCAATATTTATGAAGAGATATCATCTCCTCCAGTGGATCCAGGCTGTGGGAAGTCCAGTACGCTGATAACACAGCACACAGCTAATTCTTCCTAAAAAAAAGTCATGACACAGTTCTAAAATTTAGCCCTGCTATCAAATAAAGCCTAATCCTTGACATCAGAAGATCTGGTAATTTCAGTAGACTACAGTAACTGTGGAACAATGTTTGAAAGGCTAATCTGGTAAACCTTTTTTTAAAATGCAAATTATTTTTGGGACAGAATGCTTTTGAAAAAGTGGTATACTGTATACTGGTCAAATAGTATATTAACTGGTCAGACTGGTTATGCAGCTGATGAAAGTGGGCTCCAGCTCACAAAAGCACCCAAAATTCTTCTTGTTAGTCTCTAAGGTGCCACAGGACTCCTTATCTCTTGGTTAAACAAAACTATTCTGGTGAGAACTAACTTTGTTTCAAATCAATATATATTTAGGTATTTAAAATAGCCGGTAAAATAGGTGCAAAACAAACAAACAAAAAACCCAACACCCAGTATGTCCAAAAGTGTCTGGTTTCAACCCTGAAATAATGTACACACATGAATTAATTATAATGGGATTACTCAAGCAAAAAAAATCTACTGTTTGCAGGATTCAACCCTGAGGCCCCAACTAACTACTGTGAATACTACAGCAGAAATTAGTTAAACTACAACTGGCAGTAAAGTTGAACGTGTGCACAAACTTTTGCAGAATCACCACCTAAATTCAAACCCAAATTTTTTTATTTTATTTTTTTTTTTAACTGGAATGGCTATTGTTCCAAAGCAGCACATAGCATTCAGTGGCTGTAAGCACAGGAAGTCTGCTTAGTGAGAATACTTCTGAAGTTTATTGAACAGATATTCAGTGGACGCATAATAGTCATCTCCTTTGTTTTAAGCATAAAAAGCAGTTGGATTCACTGCTTTCTAAATTTTCTTTGGTAGTTATAAAAGGCCCACTAAGAGTTACATTTTATAATTTTAAAAACACATTCATATAATAGTTTACAAATACGAGTGCAGTGAAATATGTTTTCATGTACTTTATGGAGTCAGGCAAACATTATCTTTAAATTATTTAAACTCTGCAACTCTCTGGGATCATTCTCCTGTCAATACACACAGAATCCACCAATGCTCATAAAGAGATCAATATAACCCTTCGGTTTGTGACTGCAAATAGAGCCCAATTCTGCAGTACTTTCTTAGGCAAATCCAGAGTTCTGCCTGATCAAGAACTGCAGAATCAGATCTATAATGCCTTTTGTATTGCTTGATTATTGTTTGATTGATGGCTACTATCATTGAGCAATATTCCCAGTAAACACACTGTGTTTTACTTACGTTTGCTCCTGACTCAAGCTTCTTCCACAAAGTACCAAAATACAAACGAAGCTTAAAGTATTCATGGTTGGCAGAAGCACGAAAGCAAAGATGCTAGTGAAACTTTGGTGAAAGGATATTTGGCTTTTCACTGGATTATGTCTGTGGTATTTGTATTTATCTAAAGATTAATCATTAACATCAGACCTCTGAAAATGCTGCTTTACTACATACTATTTCCCTCTTCTCTATATGATAGCTTTAAAAGAAGTCAGCACAATTAACCCTCTTAATTTAGGACTTCATTGTGCTTTTGATCTGTGCACAATTATATAGATATCAACATTTTCAGAAAGGAATGTTTGGTTTAGAAATTTATTTTATAATATAAAAAGTCAAAATCAGAACACAAATGTTTCAATTGAATTGAAACTGTTTTAAAAAAAAATTCATTTTGTGAGAAATTTCAAAATTTGACATTATGATGCAATTTGGAATGAAAACAAAGTTGGAAATCAGAGTTTTCCACAGAACAGAAATTTCGGCTCCTGCACAGCTCTAGTAATTTATTACCAATAGCAACGTTTGATTGTCACAGTACACAAACATAATGAATTGTCTTATTCTGCTGACCTTCCCAAGAATGCAAAAAGCAAATGAATGGTGTGCCATACAATGAAAATCTACAGAAAGAGTTGCTTAAACTGAGCAATGAACTTTATTAGGATAATGGAAACAGTACTATCATACTGCTGCCTAATCTGTCTCCATTCATCAGTTTCACTGTTGAGCTTCTGCCTTCCTTAAGTTCCCAGCCTCCTTCCTGCCTAGCTTTCTACTACAAATGTAAAACAACAGAGCATACTACACCTGCCTTTTTCTATAAGAATCTTTAACAAATATCTATCTATCTATCTATACAAATTAAAGATTCAACTGAATCACCAGTTTAATAATTTATCCATATTTGGCCATCTTCTTGCCTTGAGACAGGTTTTGTTCACTGGTAATCCTAAAGGTAAAAAGACTAACACGGCTACGCCTTTGGAACGTAAAGGTCTAGATTATGACAGATATGGCAGCACATGGGTGAAGAGGGTGTTATCTGATAAACTCATTAGCTTCTGTGTAGAATTTTTTTATTGCTTTCATCTAAAGAATAAATGGGCTTGCTTACAAAAGCTGCAACTTTCAACTGCGGGACGTTACTCTCTTCATAACCTTCAAGGAGAAAGCCTACAAGAGATGGTGACTTGTCTCGCTGGAGATATTACAGTGTTGGTAAGGAGCTGTGCAGCTTGGAAAAACCCCAGCGAGAAGGGAAAGATGTGTTTCTCTGTCCAATAGACATGAGGGCCAAGGAGCCAGGAGTCTTGCTGGACCACAAAAGGAAAAATACAGGTGCAATTGCTTCTGGAAAGCCAAAACAAAACAAAAAAAATCCCTTTTAACGTTTCTATTGCCCATAGACTTGTGAGTATGGTAGAATTTCTACAAATCTAGAAAACTACTCAGCGGTCTCTCAGATAGGTATGTCCTTTTTCTTCATAAAGTTCTAACAAGCGTGGCTGTAGGCATCAGAAATTCTTTGAATTGTGTCTTTCAAGCCATTATCTATCAACCCACCTTATGTTTTGGCCCTAAAGTATGCTGGACCCCCACCACACTGAAGCTTGGTCTCATTCCTGATATTTTGAGGCCATTTGAGGACATTTTATGTCTTGTGTTTGGTGTTTCCTATTCAGTAAATCAAGCTGCAAGAACTGTGGGCCAACAATAAAATAGTTTCAGAGAGATTTTCCCCTTCATTGCAAAGATGTCACAGGGAAGATGCAAGACCCTAAAAATTAAGTATTCCAGCCTTCTATGTATAATAAAAGCAGTAAGGCATGTATCTATGCCAACAACTGCAGACCACTGAGATACCAAAGGTAACTCAAGCAATCATCATCCCTATCCTACAGGTAATTGCACACAACAATTTCATCGGTTGTAATGAATTTGTGATATAAGTAGACTGTACAGATGATGATTTACTTGGCCCACCAATGGCCACAATTGTAAGGTTAATTTGCCAATTGTCACCCATACAACTCAACACAAAATCTCCCAGTACAACCTTCCACTCACGAGTCAACACAACTACCCACACAACTCTACTCACAGAATAAATCCAAAACACAAAGCCGCTTACCACACCACGTTGCACAAAACAACACAAATTTCCTGCCATAGCTCAACACAAATTTTCTAGAATGCCACAAATACAAATCGACACAACCACTCCAAACATGACCAACACAGAGAATAATCCCTCCCTGAAGTACACACAGCTCATTCACCATTTGCACAAACCAAAACATGTCTCCCAGCACAACACAAGCACTCCCCCACCCTTACTTATGCCTACTATAAAATAATAAATGCTCAGGGTCCAACTGACTATTTCCCCAGGTTAAATTAGCATTTTTGCCTTCCTTTGCAGTATGGGGGCTGGATCACTTGCAGGATTAAACTAGAGTAAATGGTGGATTCTCTGTACTGTGAAGTCTTTAAATCATGATATGAGGAATCAGCCAGAGGTTACATGTCTGTTACAGGAATGAGTGGGTGAGGTTCTGTGGCCTATAATGTGTAGATCATAGGAGATGATAATAGTCCCTTCTGGCTTTAAAATCTATGAGCCTAAATTTTAAATACTTCTAAAGTAAGCATGAGGGGAAAGGGGATATTTATTCTAAAAGCTTGTGGTAAAAGATGTGGTGAAGACAGAACCTTTACTCACCAATCGATCTGTATGCAATCCGTGAGCAAACAACTCTGAAAAATAGTCAACCTAGATAAAAGTTGTGCAAGATTATGCAAGTTTAAACAAATACTGTAGCCAGCATTTACAGGAAAAGATGTTAGCAATAGGTATCTCCGATCAGCACAGAATGAAATCATACAAAGTACAGCATGCTACAATTACATTTGCCTCAATAAGTGTCAACTCTAATAATGCTCATGGGAGGTAACCATTAACTGGAGACAATATTTACGAATTATTATCTTTTCAGTTATTGTCTTTGATTTATACAAACTATCCATCCACCCCAGTAGTATTTCCCTTTCAGACTGCACCTTCCGTCTTACAAACTCACACGCTTGAAGGCAAAGAACACGAGCTGTATTGCTTTCTAAAGGCTTCACGAGCCACGGCCTGGGTTTTTTGAATGTTGGGGTTGACAATTCCTGCAGTCACCTCATTCATGCTTCCACTGCTAGGGTGGGGAGCGCCTCAACAAACGTGCTGAGCACACACACCGCGCTAGAGAGAAAGAAAGTGAGGAGTCTGGGACACTTTTAAACGGCTCTCTTTAGCCCAGTTGCAGAAGGGGAGCCGCGTCAGCCTGGTCCAGCCAAACCAGCCAGGAGCCCTGGGGCATTTTCCAGCCTACCCCTTATGTATCTATGGCAGGCGCTATTGTGGGCGAACTAGACAGCATGTGCAGATTTGACTGTGGGACGGCAGGGCGGACTAGAGACCACAGGGTCTTTCCACACCACAACCGCTCATTTTGCTCCCCGCTTCCCCCCTTTACATCCTAACCCCTGCTTTGCTGTGACAGCCCCCAGGACTCGCGCCTCCTGCATTTGTTTCGCGCCCACGGCAAAGCCCGACCAAGGGGGGCTGTCTGCCAGGACAGCCCGTGCGATACACACATGGGCCCCAGGACTGGTTGTTTTTCTGCAATAGACTAACACGGCTCCCCCTTTGGAGCTGCTGCTTTGTTGGGCGGACGCAGACGGGCGAGAGTCGTGGCCGAGCAGACACCCGCCAAGGCCAGGACGGCGCAACGGGGGCACAGCCCCCCAGGAGAGGGGCACAGCGTCTCTCCCAGGCTGGGCGAAGGGGCCCCATTAGCAGCTGCCAGCAGCACAGCCGCCTGTGTTGCACCGCCCCGCGCACGAGCGCTCCCGCCGGCCCCAGCCCAGCCAGGGTGACAGGAGGGCGGGGCTACGCCGGGTCCCGCAGAAAACGTGGGCGGAAGTAAAACTCAGCGAAAGCCCCGCCTTCTTCTGCGCGAAGCCACGCCCCCTTGTGTCCGCGCCCTCGCTGGAGGCCCGGCCCGCTGCCTTGGCTCCGCCCCCTGGCTGGGCGGGGTTGCCGGCACCGCCCTACTGCGCGAGGAGGGGACTGACGACGGTGGCCGTTAGGAAGGGGCGTGGCCAGGGCCCCGCCCCTTTTTTTCGTCAGCACCGAGCGGAAATGGCGGCGGCTCGGCTCCCAGCGCTGGGCTCTTAAAGGAGCCGCGGCCCCGTAAGTCTCGGCCCGGGGGCGGGAGCGGTGGAGCCCGGGGGGCGGGAGGGGAGGCGGGAGCCGCTTTCGCCACACGAGGGCTCCAGACTCGCCCAGGCCCTGCCGGCGGGGGAACGGCAGGCGGCGGCGGAGAGGCGTTGCCATGTCAACCTGGGTAATCAAAGCGGAGCCGAGGGGAACTGCCCGGGCGGGGGCCGGGATTCCCCCGCCCTGGGGCCCGATCCCGATCCCCGCCATCCCCCGCCCTGGGGCCCGGTCCCGATCCCCG
>ML685804.1:12778035-12826382 GCA_007922175.1 Pelusios castaneus
CGGGGCCCGATCCCCACCATCCCTCGCCCCCCAGCACCTCGGGGGAGCGGGCTCCGATCCCCACCATCTCCACCAGCACTTCAGGTGAGAGGGACCCAATCCCCACCATCCCCCCACAGCGCAGTAAGGGAGAGGGGCCTGATCCCCACCATCTCCCCCAGCAGCTCAGGTGAGAGGCCCCAATCCTCATCATAACCCCATCCCTACCCCCAGTGCTGAGAGGACGCTCTGGCTGGATCGCAAAGCAACAGCTAGGGGGGTGCTGGTGCTGTAAGGTGTCAGCCGGACGGCAGCAGAATGGATGGGTAGTTGTCATGTCAGGATGCACCGCTGCACGTGTCCTTTCGGGGAACTGCTCACTGTGAGGTGGGGTTGTGCAGAACTGATTTGCTGCCTTGGAGCAGCAGTGTGCCGACTATGCAGTCGCTGTGCTGGGTGAAGTTAAACTAACATGGTCTTAGTGGGGCGACGTGTTGATGGGCTGTGTAAAAATCACATCATTACATCAGGCTCGTTCATAAAATAAAACAAATTAATTCCTCAATTCCTCTCTTCTTTAGCTGTTTTGGAGTCTTCTTGTGGACCGGCAGAGTCACATTTATAAAATCATGGAAGCGGTCACCCCTTTCTGAATGAAGTCTCCACAATGTTGTCCATGAGAGTGATTACACTGTGCCTAGTAAGAAACACCCACAATAAATTCTTCCAAAAGCAGATGATCTCATCTTTTGCTTTATGCAGAGTGGATCAAAATATGCTTTTGCCTCCTGGCTTGATTTGTAAAAATCATTCCACAGTGAGGATGAGGCTCTATTGGCTTCCATGAACAGAAAGAATATATAAACACTTTCGATAATGTGTAGAATTAACTTAGAGTAAACATTTTATTATGCAAGGCATTTTATTTAGGTAGGAGATAAAACTACCATAAGTATTAACTGCATTGGCCTCCAACTTACTTCCAGAAACATTAAAGTCATTGGACAAAATCATTGCCCCATTGAAGTACATGGCAAAATTCCTACTGACTCAGGCAGACCAGATTTCACCCAACAGGCTTTATCTATTCTATTTTTTTTCCTTTAAATTTTTCATTGGTGCTACCACCCTTGTAGCTCTGTTGGCAGTTTCTCTAGCATAGCCAAAGAGCTTCACTTTGAATGGTCTGTTGCAAAATATGTTAACTCCTTATGCTAAACAATCTGTTCCACCTTGTATTTAGCTGTGACAATCCAAGCCCCTTTTCCAGACCTGAAGAAGAGTTCTGTGTAAGTTCAAAAGTTTGTCACTTTTCACCAGCAGAAATGGGTCCAATAAAAGATTTCCTTAGTTTTCATCTCCCCTATCTTGTCTTAATGAGGACATGGCTTGAGGCATAGACCTTCCTCCTAAATTCCAAGGCAGTTGCTGAGATCAGCTAAAATGTATTTGTAGATAGGCCCTAGCTGTCCATTTTTGAGGAGTAGAAGTAATGTGTTCAGTGGAGGATTTCCAGTTGAGGAATTTCCTTTTCCTGCATCTCAGTTCATTAGGGCCTAACTTTACTAGTTATTTGAGAATGGGGTAAGATGCATCTTATTGTCAAGGATCGTTGTTGAGGAGGTGTTTTTTTTAATATTATGTAAGGGTTGTAGAGAGGGGACTTTTAAAAAAATTCTTTATTGTGTGTCATAATGTGGCATTTTTTTAAAAAAACAATTACATCAAACACATAGACACCAAGACAGAATGCAGAAACATCATTAAATAAAACAAACATACAGTACTTTAGTTTGCATCTAAACAGGTTTAACAACATTTATGCACATATACAGACTGACAACCTTGAATATATAATTTTAGTCTTTCAGATTTTTGCCAGATGATTGACTGCATTCTGTGCAATGAAGAAAGGATCACTACAAAGAACATCGCCCAGAAGACGACGGATACCGCCTTCTCGTACCCCTAGTCCAATGTCGACTGGTACTTCAAATACTAGGTCACCGTCTCCTCTTAGCAGGCAGGGCATACCTGCTATTAACAAAATGAAGGAACACAGATATCAACAGCTTGATGCTGCAGTGAAAAGTGATGTAGGACCTTCTTTTGAATATCAGATTGACAAAGGTATTGTGTAAATAATATGAAGAAATCCTGAATGTATTTTAATATCAGCATAAAATTATGTATGTCTGTTATTAACAGGTGTATTAAAGAATCATTGTCACATATTTTAGACACCTAATTTAACCTACCCTCTAATAAACTGTCTTAAATTGCTTGGGCATCATTCAATTTCCAAATATCAATATTACATGTTCCTTTTTTTTAAACCCCTGAGAACTGTTAGTGCTGATATTTTCAGGCAGCAGAAAGGGGATAAATTAATTTATCTAGTCCTACAGCTGTGAGCTATCCTCAGTGGAAGGTGATGTACAAATGACAGTAAACAAGACATCTTTGTTAGTTTCAAATTCAATTGGATACCAGACAACTGGGGAAAGTCAATATTTACTAAATAGACATGTTAAAAACGCATAGGACTGGGAGACCCAGAATCAGGTATATTACCGATAACTACTATAATTTTTACTTAATAATTGATTAGACTGCAGGTGGATGGTATCCTCTTAGTAGGATACCACCTCTTGCTTTCAAGCTTCTCAAGATGTTAAAACAATCATAATAATAAGTGGAGAGTATATCAATGCATTTTTAATTATCACTAAAACAACTTGGGTTAAAAGGTGCAAAAATGAAAATATTCATGAATTGAAATAAACTAAATAAATACATAAAATGGCCTCTTTAAATCTGCAACTGCAATTTGGTGTAGAGTGATGTACACATCGGATTTGTATTCCATGTATTACAGTGGCAGTTAGTAGCCAGGGCCTGTTGTGATAGGCACTTTACAAATATATATAAAAAAAGAGACAACTCTTGCCCTGTATTGCTGCAGGAATAAAAGACACAGAGCCCACGCCCCCGGATCATAGAATACAAACAGGAAGTGATGATGGTAGGAAAGGTGAGGGAACCTAGAAATCTCACTTAATCAAGCTCTTGGTACACGAGGGCTGGGGGCACTCTATATGGTAACAATGGCACTAGAAACTACAGGAGGAAAAGAAGAATGCTCTAGCTCCTTGTATCCTCCTGCACTAGCCAGTGGAATGGCCTGGCACAAGGATAAGTACACTGCATCTTGTTAAAGAATTTACCAGATGCCCCATAACACTCCCAAAGACATTGTACCTTCCTCCGCCCCAATGCTTCCTGGAGCCGCTGTCAATGTGTATCTGCTTTTGAGCGCCTTTGTAGGTTCCCCTTCTATTATGCTAACTACGCAAAAGCATTACACTTCTTTTCTTTCAGTGCTAATTGAATCACCTTTTTTCTGTTAATTGCAGATGAAGACTGTATTAGTCCAGGAGTTAGATACATTACTGAAACTCTTATTAAAAACCTATCCAAACAGGAAAACTTGGCATATGTAAGCTCTCTGAATCTTTCTCTTGCTAAGGATGGGGGCAAGAAATTTAAGGTGGGTTACAGCAAGTAATTTCTTATTAATTAGAGTTCAGCATAGTATTAAAGTTTTATACTACTTAAAAACATTGTCAATGATGATTAAGAGCATACTTTTGTTAGATGCGAAGGGCCACAGTTTACTTACCTTCTCTGGTCCCAGTTCTACAACCGCTGTTTATGAAAGTAAGAATTATAGACTCAACCCATAATTGTACAAATTCCCATTGATACTAATTAGAGTTTCACATGTAGAACAAAGGTAAACTATGGCTGTTTGTGTAACCTCTTAGTTACTGGTAGTGGTGCCAGTTTGAATTTTTTTGGGGGGGCACGTAGACCTTTCTGCAGATGAGATTGGTTAACTGCAGGGCTCATAGCATCTATAAATCTCCAGTCTCCTGCAGTATGGAGAGCTGCAGATTTGGTCAGTTGGACCCAGCGCAAAATTTCAGAGCTCAGATTTGGAGCTCTATGGTAAAAGCCATAATAATGATTTGTAGTGGCTTTTATGAAGACATGATTCTTAAAAACAGAGTCCTGCTGTTCTGAATGCAACTATGTGTACCATTTGCTATTAACAATAACTTGTTCTGTTTTTAGTATATAGAAAACTTGGAAAAGTGCTCTAAACTGGAGGTACTAAATCTCAGTAACAATCAAATAGAAAAGATTGAGAAGTTGGATAAACAGTTAAAGCTCCGTGAACTCAATTTGTCCTACAATAAAATCAGGTAAGCAGAAACTCTGTTTTTGGTGTGGATGGAGAGTGGAAATTCAAAAGAGTTGAGAGAGTCTGTTATTTCTTTTACAAAAAAAGAAAGGTGTTCAGATGCTGCAGTAAGGATTTTGGTATAAAATTCAGTTAGATATATTTAAAATATTTCATGCATTAATGTTATAAAGTAGTCGTGCACTTCAGAAAAGAACATTAAAAGATTAAACTGAAACAGCCTTCTCATGCAGCTAGTGCACTCATTAAACTATCTGCCGCAGAAGGGTAGCGTTCACTGTTCTGTTATTGAAAACATGCAGAGGGGACAGTGGATGAGAATGAAAGAGCAAACTTATCCATGCTCCCTTTAGTTTTACCACTGCTAAAGCAGACTTATTAATTCTTTCTATACAAGCCAGGCTTTGTAAATGCAGTAACCACAATAGCAGTAAAGAGGTTAGTAAAGGAAGTATGCAGAAGAGTGACTAAATAATATTTCTCCAGTGATGCAACTTCCTCTCTTAAGAGGGTTAGAAAACAAAATGAAATAATGCCTTAATAGTAAAGTGTTACATAATAAGAATCTGGTTCTACATGTTGTTTTTCAGTCAAGAAAGAATATACCTACAAGATTACATTCTGTTTTTGCTTGATTACAGTGTATCTTGCTTATTTTATTTCAAAGCAGAATTAAAATTAATAAATGATTATTTGTGCTATTTAGGCACTTCTTTACTGGTGGCTATTCCTAAGCATATGATAGTAAAAAGAATAGGCACTGAAATAATACCACTGCAGGGGTCAACAACAATGATGTCATGGCATACATTTTTCTTTTATGCATATGGCACTATAGAAAACCAAAACCTCTAGTATGTTCTATCTATTTAAAGTTGTTTGGTATCTTCATAAAAACATAATGCGTTCTTCACATTATAATGTCTTTTAGCTGTGCAGACAGCCAACTTGCTGAATGTTCCCAAAATAAGCATGGAAGATATTTGTATTCACACTGTTAAGCCAGGTGAAAGATACATTAGTGTCATCTCACACATTTCTTTGCTTTCACTGTTTTTTGACAAACTAGTATATTCACTGACAGATCTTTCAGTATGCCATCTGATCACTTAAACATTAAATATTACACAAAGTATGCAAGGAGTTTAAATATAAAATTTACCAAAAATTAATATATTGCAAACCACTCCACCCCTTGTGTCTCACGATGGGTTAATGTAAAGGGATAAGAGCAGTGTCCATAAAATACTACTGTAAATGACAGGTGCCTTGGGGCATCTTCTTCCATCCTGTCTTCCTTTTGTTGATAATAAAAGCCTTTTTTGACAGTGTCTTTTTATGTCATGTGAATACTTGGATTTGCAAAATGTAGGAATGCTTTATGACAGGGCTCAACAAATCCTGGAACCTCACTGTGGAAAAAATGGCAGTTCTATATATTGAAGAAAAATGAAAAGTATTTACAAACAAAGGTCATTTATTTCTATATTCTCTACAGTTGATTTCTTTCCAAAAGAAAAACATGCTATTGAGAGATGTTTTCCTTATACTGTGCATATTACACAATTGAGAAACCACAGTACAGTCATATATTTTATAAACAAAATTATGGTGTCTAGTATTTTGCTTTTGCTTGATTCAGATTTCCTATGTCTGATTCTAAAATATGAGAGAGAAAAAAATGAATGTATTAAAATGAAACTCAGGATATTTTAATCATTTTAATTACAATGCTAAAATAAAGAGATGCAAGATACTTGATGCATATTAGAGAGAAACCTGGAATAAAGTCCGGCTGTTTTAACTAATCACTTCAAAATATCTCCAGGTTTTCAATACAGTTTTGCTTGGCTACCTCCCCTAAGCAGCCATTTTTGCTGGTTTCTTCGGTGATGGGTTGAGAGGTTTCATTGTACAGTATCCCTGAGGCCGTAGCTACACTGTATATGACTTGCTTCATGATGTCTTAATTTCATTTCTCTTGTTTCCAGCAAAATCGAAGGTCTAGAGCATATGCAGAATCTACAAAAGTTGAACCTTGCGGGAAATGAGATTGAGCACATTCCTGTATGGGTAGGGAAGAAATTAAGATCTCTGCGCATCCTTAATTTGCGGCAAAATAAAATATCATCAGTAAGTGATTTAATTAGCAGAAATAATTGTTAGAAATATTTTCTTTTTAAGACCCTTTGCTATTTAATTCCTCTGGACTGTACATTCCTTAATATAGTTAGCAACATAAAAATTACAGGCTTTCTGTGGAAAAGAAATAATAATAATATAGATTTTCTGTCTGGCTACTCACTGTCTCTCAGGAAAGTTCCCCCTTTGTCACAAAACACTCCATATACAACTGTTATTAGTCACGGCAATATAAGGCTTTGCAAGCTCAGGCAAGCCTTTATGGAAGTTTACCAGCTTTTCCCAAATTATGGTTTTCATTTCAGTTCTTCATGATGTGTGCCTAACTCTAATTAACATATAATATGTGTTTTGTGGAATGAATGGAAATAATGGTTTTTTGTTTTTTTTTTTTTTAAATCTTAATTAAGATGTGATTAGATTAACATCTGTGGTCCTCTTTGCATACTCTGACAGTACAGCTGTGAGGAGGGCTCATTTTAGTGGTAGTGGAGGTCCTGAAGGAACTATATTACTAGAAGCCAGGATGCCCCTGCCCTCTTTGAAAACATCTTCACAGGGTTGGGGTTCTAAAGGCATCTGGGAGTCAAAGACTATTTCCCTCCCAAGTGCCCCCCTACCTGAGGTGACATTTACTTGGGATTTTCAGGGTCAAGATTCCTTAACTTTCTTTTCATCCAAAGAACACGTCAGTTCCATAAATTTTACTCACACGTTGAACTCTTACCCTGCTATATAATTCTGGTGGGGGCATCATTTTTAGAAATGATATTGTTGTATAAACAGTAAAATGAAGCCTTCACTTTACATTAAACAATGTGTTTTATTTAAAAAGTAGAAAATGGATGGTAGGGGAGCGGTTGTGTTTGGAAAGATGTCTAATCATTATACCTTTCTCTTTGTTTTAGCTCCATGACATAGCTAAGCTGAAGCCATTAAAAGACTTGACATCTTTGTATCTGGCAGACAATCCAGTTGTGAATCTGCCTCATTGTCGCCTGTATACCATATTCCACCTGCGTTCACTGGAAAACTTGGAAGGACAGCCAGTGACAAATCATGACAGGCAGGAGGCTCTTGAGAGGTTTAATTTAGGTAATTATGATGATATGTTAAGAGCTTCTGTGAACTATACCCAGTCTAGAAATTTAGCCTGAAAAGCTTTGTAATTACTGATGTCATGATTTGATATGGATTTTTTAAATTAAGGTTTAGGTGCTCTGTTAAAGTTCACTGCCAGCCTCTTGTGACCATTTATGTCCTCTAAAAACTGTTCAGAGATCCTCCAAGAAGAAAAAAAAGGAGGATCTTGGCTTACTCAAAGTCAAGTTCTATTGCAGACTCCAGAAGATTTGTATTTTATTTGAATTCATATTTAAGAAGGCTGACTTTTATACATCATAAGGTCACAAGCTGCGTTTTACTTCTCATCTCACTTAAAATTATATCACATATGGAAAATCATAACCCTAGTGGGCTTGATTCTTGAGTATTCTGTTCCTATGCTTGGGAAAGGGAATGGTCAGGCAAAATGGGTGTAAATTAAGCTTTGCTTCCTTTAGAAGCAAATCAAAGTTGAAGTGCAGTGCACTCTGGCTACATCCTGCCATGCTCCTAACTTTGGAGGTTGGGAAAAGACCAGCATAGTGCCCTTATGCCATTTCTTCACTCGCCGAAAAGATTCCTTGCATAAGCCATTTTTTCAGGGGGCCATTTCCACCTCTATTATGATTCTGTTTCACTACCAGAATGACACAAAGGAGCCTTAGTGTGACTGAGACACTTTCTCTGTATATGCGCATAGTTACATCTGACAAAAAAACCAGAAAGGGTTTGAAAGTTTAGTTCAATTGGAAATGCCAGTTTAAAGAGAGAGGATTTAAATTTTTGTAGATCAAACATACTTTTGATTTACATCTAAAGAATGAGACTTACATGGAAAGTGCAATGTAAGTAAAGAAGAATAATTCAGGAAATTATTTTAGGTGTTTCTGTAAGGCTATGTCTACACTTGTAAAGTTAAGTCGACTTTAAGTCGACTGTGTTAAGTCGACTTAATGGTAGACATAGCCGTCCACACTGGCTTTAAGTCGACTTAAAGCTTTAGTCGACCTTCAGAGGGGGTGTTATTAAGTTGACTTAATAAAAGCCCAGTGTGGACGTGGCTTTGTGTAGGTTGACTTAAGCATCCTTAAATCGACCTAAATTGCCAGTGTAGATGCACCCTAAGAGATTAGTATATTTATACAGGTGGGGGTTGGTTTTTTGTTTTTTTTTTTATAAAGTTGAGGAGCATCCTTGCTGTCAAGTTCCTGATTGAAGAAGCAAGTGGAAAATGTTTTGGGTTCTTTTGTTTTGCAGGAGAAATAGAAAAATTAGAAAAAGATTTAGAGAAAACAATAAAAGAGATGGAGGACCTTAAAACCAAACAGGTTGAAGTGCTTGAACAACTTCAGCATCAAGATGATGTGAACAAATCATTAAAACAAAAAACTCTGCAACAGAAACACATTTACAAAGAGCTTGAAAGGGATCTGGACACCAAAAATGAACTGGTAAATTATTCATTTGGGTTAAAAATAAATACTGAAGACATATTTTTTGAGAATCATATTGTTTCACCAACAATAAATGCAATAAGTGTGTTTAAATGCTTGAGGATTTATGTTGAAATTTGTATTTAGATGAGATAACTCAGTGGATTGGAAGTGGGATATGAACCTTTTTGGTGCAGAACACTGGTAATAAGTTTTCATTCAACAGGTCTCTGGTGTTTCGTGTGTAGTGAGTTACTGCAGTTGTTCCTAGTGGGACATATCCACCTTACAAAAGCTATCACTGACATCATTAGTAATCGTGAGGTAGAAACCCAAAAAGGAACGGGGCATAGAGAATTAAACTCACTGTAACTTCACCCCAGCAGGGTTATGCAGAATGGTTAAGCTGTAAACTTCTCCTGACACTTTCACGGCCTGTGCTGTATCTATGCTGTGGATATAGACAGGACTTCACTCTCCTGTGTTGTTAACTCTTGTACCTTTCACAAGCACTACACTGATTAAAGTCAACAGTCAAGCCAGATTATTTAAGATTTACTTGAATGGTATTGTTCTGTTAGAGAAAGAACCTAGAGTGATTTATATATTTAGAGGCGGCTGATTAGGAGATGCTATAGAGGAGTCTTTGTGGAAAAATTGCCATTTAAATTTTGCAGAACCTTCAGTTGGGGAAGAAGCAAGAATAACTCCTCAAACTGATCTAATCTAGCACAAAATATTTGTAGCCTTCCGAGTCAAGCAAGCCCTAGAAAAGCCTCATAGTGCAGAAAGCCATCCAATTTAGCATAAATGCCCATAAACAAAATCTGTTAAATGACTAAGAGGTACAGGTGCCTGTAAATGAAGACATGATTAGTTACAAGTTGAATGTGCCATAGGTATATCTGCCTTGACTGATGCTGTACAGGATTCTGCCTCTTCACCATTATCTATAACTCTATTTCCCAGAAAATCCTCCCTGGCAAGGGAATTTTGTGGCTGGGGTATGGGCAAGGAGGGTAATATGTGCTGTATCTTTACCAACTTGGCAGAGAGTCAGAACAAAACTTAATACATCCTGAGGCTTTATTACACATCTGTATGCATCCCCTGTGTGTTAGGGAACCATTGGTAAGCACAGGATGCTTGTAGTTGGAGGGTATTGTCCATGTACAGCAGCATACAGATGTTTCTCTGGCTTCATGGCTATATTGGCACTGCCATGTAGAATGTTGGAGAAGAAACATGGCATTTTTACAGACTCCTCTGGCAGATTTGTTTGGGGCACTGAAACTTTAATGTCTTTAGGGGAAGCTATGGGTCCTCATCAATTCTGAAAATTGAGCCCAAGCTATCTATAGTTGGACAACAAATTGAGGCATCTAAAATAGTCACTTTTAAAAATTGTAGTTCTAAATTGTCTAAAAATATTACCTCTGTAATTCTATCCAGCATCTGTGTGGGTTCCTCCCACATCACAAGTACATTTGCTAGACAGCTTTAATTTGCATACCCACATTTAAAAACTTGTACAGATTTTTTCATTGTACAGATTTTTTTCATTAATGAACCACAGTATTTGCCCCTGCGGTATCTCTTTCCTTCTCCACTTACGTTTTTTTTTGCTCCATTTTCTGCTCCTGTATCTTTTTATCCTGTGTGCAGGTTGAGTGGCCCATTGAATACCAGCAAATACATGGACATTTGCTTAGCTGTCTTTCTATTTAGCTTGGCTGAAAATAGTTTTTGTGTGATGTACACATTTCTCATGCAGCTGATGAAGTGGGTTGCAGCCCACAAATGCTTATGCCTGAAGAAATTGGTTGGTCTTTAAGGTGCCACAGGACTTTTGTTATTTCTCATGAATTTAAACCTTTCAAGTTGTAAAATTGTATGTTTCCTATCCTGTTAGTATTTTAAAAAGCTTATATTTGTTTGCATCTAGTCACTTTTTGTTTAAAACTGTGTATCAGTAAGAGGTTAAGTTACTCATTGCTGCTAAATTTCTGATGTACTGATGATTCTGCGTTGTTTAATTTTTTAATTGCTGCTGAAATGAAGCATATTCCACACATACCTTGTTTTAGTAAAAGGTGTTTGTCACTGGGTTTTTTCATTACTGTTACCTTAAGTCATAAGTTATTTTCTTATATCATCTTTCTCATCCCAAGACCCTGTATTTGAAAATTCGTATTTTTCATTACTGAGCATAAAAAGTAAAATTATCAAAAATATTTAACATCTGATAGGCATGTCTTTGAAATCTTATTACTTAATATTCCCTTTCAGCTAAGAGATGAGTAGAGCTGTATAATTGTATACGTATGCCCAGTATGTTGGCTACCAAACAGCAGCATATTTCTAAAATGTAGTTCTCAGTATAGTGGGAGTTCAGCAGCATATATTTTACAACTTAACCCGCTGTTATCCTTTGGATGACATATTTTGCTTGCTTCTTTCTCCTTTTAGCTGGTATCTGGGTTTGTCACAGTTCCCTTTCCACTGAGCCTTTATTCCTCACTAAAGGTAGTCCCCTTGTACAGCTGGATTGCACAGTTCTGTATTTTTGCATAGGCGATTGCTGCATGGTCAATAGTTTTAAATTTTAAATAAAAAAAGTTACAATGAGACTAGTTATTTGCTTAATCTGCTGTAATTATTATTCCTCAAATATTTTCCATTCTGAATGTGACTGAAGTTTGCATGATACTAAATACTTAAATTTCAAAACCTTTCATTCAGCCTTTCCCTTATTCCAGTCTATTCTCTATTTCTTTTCTTTTCCTCTATTAGTCCTACATTCTGCTGTCTATTGGAGTGTTGCTGCATGCTCTTCCTCAGGTATTCAGCATGAAAAGCTGACTGATAAATAAATAAAAATCACATGATGGACCTTTGCTAAAAGTTTATATACATTGTAATACACTGAAGTTGACTTTACAAATATTGGAACTATCTTTTCACCACCCAGTCAATTTATTGTTAGGAAGCTGTGGGTGGTATATTTCTTGCTAAATGTGTCACCATTTGATATCAGCACAATTTAAGTTCCTCCCAGCACAAGTATGTAAAAAGAAAAATGTAAGAAGAGTAGTGCATTGTGTTAACAGCCTTATCACGGTTCCCCAGTTAGTAGTTTTAACAAGGTGCACCTGAAACTGAATGCAATACTTTCTGGGTTGTTAAACCATTATAGGAAATTGACATGAGAACCATTAATTGATTAGCTGTCGGACTAAGTTAGTTATCGACGTACTCGTTTTTTGAGACCTTTAGTACCTTGAGGAGTGATACGTGCATTGTCTTTTTTGTCAGGAACATGAAATGTAGAGTCAAAGGACCTTCATGTGATCATTTGTGTTACAGCAATTGTTTGTTTTTTGTCTGTCTTTGTTTACAGTAATTTAATTTTAAGATAAAGAAAAGTTTAGGTCCTCTGTGACCAAACTATGTAACTGTCTCTGTATAGAGGCTTTGCATCACTATACAGTTAATACATACACTGATCAATGCTAATGTATGTAGTGATTTACTGGTGAAAGTGACTCACTTTATTTCATACTGGCACTAGCTAAAGCAGAAGACAATGGAGTTAACCCGAGCATGCCAGAAGCAATATGAATTGGAGCAGGAACTGGCTTTTTATAAGATTGATGCCAAGTTTGAGCCATTAAGTTATTTCCCACCAGAGGTAAGTATTTAAAAATGTGTTTTGTGTTTCTCCCATCTGTTGCTTTGCAATCTACTGAAACTAAAAAAGAGGGAGGGCATGTTATTTACTGTAATTTTAAATAGATTTTGCTTTCTAAATAGTTACTGCTTGTCATTTGGGCAAATTAAATGTTGTTTGAAATTGCAAGTTGTGTATTGTTCCTTGCATGCTTTTCTGAAGGGCTTACGGTCAATAGTTTATAATGTTAAAAATTAAATACCATTTAATTTTAATATTATTAATAATAGCTATATATTTATTTTAGTTGAATAGAGCTAGTAAATAGATCATTCATTCTTACAGATAATTATGCAATGGATTTTTCCCACTCTGGGCTGATTTGTAGCCCTTATGCACTCTGGGTGAAAAAATCAGACCCTATTGAAGTCAACAGTAAAACTCCCGTTGACTTCAATGGAATCAGAATTTCTGCCCACCCTTTTACTTTCAGGATTTGGATTGTTCAGTTGGGACGTTCTCCTTTAGACATTTGTGGGGAAAGATGTCACAAAAGAAGTACAGAAAGATCAATTAATGTTAAATACTACTTGTTAATGACAAATGTACAGTTTTTGAAAAATTCAAAAGGATACAGTGAAGGTAACACCATCAGTTAAAAATCATACTTCTGTTTGAATTTTTTTTTTACCTTTTTAGTGTTACAAGTATAATCTAAATTGTTATAACTGTAACAAATTAGCAGTCAACCATTCCTTGAGTTCTTTGACAGAAGTATTTTTCATCTGTCTGGATTTCATATTAAGTTCTAGTTTAAATGTACAAAATTATGAATTACTTTTGAAGCCTCAAAGTACTTACTGTTTATAAAAATGACTTAATAAATTTGTTCTTGTCATGTTTCAGGATCTTGAACTCGATGATGCACCTGGTGAAAGTCCTTATATTGGAAAAGCCAGGTACAAGAGAAACATGTATATTGGAAAAGGTTACGTTGCTAATAAAGCGCAACAAATACAGATTGGAAAAATAGACTTAGATGAAGAAGATCTACATAGGAACCAGCAGCTTCAGTTGAAACTTCATCAAACTATAGATATTCAGCTAGAAGATAAAGAAAAAAAGATTCAAGCCGGTAAAAGTTTTAAATTTTCTCAAGTATAAATATGAAACGAATTCCCTTTATCTGAGGTCAGTAGAATATTTTGATTTATGCTGAACTTTCCAACAAACTGCTAAAAGTTCATAATTGATGTTGCATCTATACCTAGCATTAAACTGTGTACATTTAGCCAAAGTAGCTGAATTTCAAAATTACCATCAAGACCAAAAAAAAAAACCCAAAAAACAAAAACCCTGCTATAAATGACTTTGAGAATTTAGTATAAAAGGACTTGATAATAAAGTATTATTCTTTGATGTTTAACTTACAAAATGTAATGTTAAGGGGAAGGTTCATTTGTAGATTTCAAATGCACTACAGAGCAGATTTCTCCTTCTCCTTTATCTCTGCCCCCAACTAAGTAATATAGGATGAATAAAATTGAAGGGTGAAAAAGGTTCATGCCATTGTATTGCAGATAAAAAGGTTAGATTGTTTTCTTCCATGAGCAACTCATTGACCCAGAGGCAGAGGAGCAAACAACACTTAATGAATTTCATAGTTGTGAATTACCTGACAACCATTCAGAACAGGTTTTGCGGGAGTCAGTAGAAGTCTCCCGACCACATGGAAACTCCAGATTTTCAGGGGCTACATGGGTTACCACCTTTACACTGTTGCTTCTCTTTTTACCCAGTATAACCATATTTTCAGCAAGAATCTTGCTGCCATTGCCTGAGCCCCTTACAGCTGAGCAGTAAAAGTGGCAGGGACTGCAGCGAAACAGACACCGCTTGATCTAGCATTGATTTCCAATGGGACAACTGGAACACCATCCAGAAATGATGCCACCTTAAATAGCCAGTCCCAAGTTAACTCCCATTCTTGTCCTGCAAACCCATTGGAGTCTAGTTTTCCCCACTGGGCACTCTTTGAGTAGTTGCTTCGGGATGAAGAGAATGCCAGGAAGTGACTTTTTTTTTCCTGTCCCATTTCCATGTCCTCAAGGAGTTCTGTCTGAATTGGCTGGGCCAGTCTGAGCCAGCTGTAGAGTTCATTAGGATAATCAAATAAAGTAATATATTGTATATTTATCAAACAGACTAGTGAGAAATCAAATTAAGAAAATGTGTTCATCAGGGTCTCTGAATACGTTTACACGGCAGCTCTGAGAGGGCTTCTCAGAATAGGTAGACAGACACACTCTGAACTACTGGAGCTAGTAACAGATGGGTGATGGCTCTGACTAGTCACTCAAGTACATGTCCAGGGGGCAAGTAGGATTGTACTCAGGCAATATTCACATCCTTAGGGGGAAATAGGGCAGAGAGGATATGGAGGAAACAGCTAATTCTTGTACAACGTTGATATGTATTATTCAAGTGTATTTTAATTTTTAAAAAATGTATTGATTAATTTTGCAGCTGAAGGAAGATTAGCAGAACTACAAAGTGAAATAGTGAGTGCAGAGCAACACATTTTTAAAGCGAAAGAGGAACTTAAACAGCTGCAAGATGCTGTGGCTCAGAAAAAAGTATGTAAAAGCTAACAACAATGTGAAGATAAATAAAAATGTTTGACGCAACGTAGGCATAGAAAATGCAGTGATATGCTCCTTCCAGTTTCTGTTTGTTTTTAAAGTATCTATGGGAACGTCTACACTGGCAAGATAGGTCGACTTAAGGACGCTTAAGTCGATCTAAACAAAGCTGCGTCCACAGTGGGCTTTTCTTAAGTCGACTGAAGGCCAGTGCAGACGGGGATTAACAGTAAATCGACTTAAAGCCAATATAATGGCTCTCTCTGTTGTTAAGTCTACTTAACTTTACAAGTGTAGACATAGCCTATATGAGTGGTTTCCAGCCTGTGGCCTGAGGGCCAAAAGTGCCTGTAGGGACTTTCAAAGTGGCCCGCGGGTCCCCTCCTGCTGGCTGCAGAAGGGATCCACTGCTTAAAGACCCAGGCAGAATGCATTTCCATGGAGCTAAGAGACCAGTGCAGTCCCTGCTGGAGCCAGGCAGGGGACGGCACCCCAAAAGTTACGAAGAAGCATTTTTAAAAAATTCCTTCAATAACCAAGTGTTTTGAAAGCCACAATCGGTGTAAGCCCCTGGTGGGAGTGGGAGGAGCTGGGCCAGGTTGCCTGCCACAGCGTCCCCTGGTGAGTAGGTGGGAGCCCAGAACCAGAAGCAGGGTTCCCTGGTGGCAGTGGGGGGAGCCCAGAGCCTTGCGCGGGCTGCTGACGGTACCCTGGTGGCGGGGAGAGGGTGGGAGTGCAGAGCTCAGAGCCATAAGGGGGCAGCCAAGGAGCAACATGCAGCTCTGGAGCCGCAGGTTGCAGACCCCTGAGCCAGAGGAAGGGGAGATCAGCACTCCCCTCCCCTGGCTTCAGCAGAGAGCAAAGTGCTCTGCCTGGGTCCCTACGCTCTGGAGTCCCTGCCGGAGCCAGATGGAAGGGAGCACTGATCTCCCGTCCCCCTGGCTGCAGAATGAAGCCGCTACCTAGGGACCCAGGTAGAGAGCACGTGTGCAGTTTCTCTGCTGTAGCCAGGGAGACGGGAGATCAGTGAAGAGGAAGTCAGCCTCCTCGCTGAACTCCTTCCATCTGTCTGGAGTGCAGGGACTGCGGGGCCTGCTGGTGGCCCTTCAGGGTTGTAAAAATGGTATGTGTGGCCCTTGAGCCCAAAAGGTTAGGAACCGCTGATCTGTACAAGTGGATAGTGTCTCATTTGTCAAGAAATCTAATTAAGACTTGATATCTTTTGTCCCCGTCTCTTTATTTTCCCTTGGGATTTTTAAAAGCCTCATTTAAGATAAACATTCAGATACCAGGTCTTGGGGGTTTCCTGGTTCCTTGGGCGAAGGTTACACAATGCGGAGATTGCAGACTGTTTTGACAAAGAGCTAACAACATATTCCTATTTTCATAGCTAATTTGTGAAGGGAAAAAAGTACTCTAAGCATTTGTCACCTGAGCAAGATAACGAAGACCAAGATGTCAGCAAGCTGGAGTTTCTAGCTTGCATCTTAATTTAGGTTACTGCAGTTTATAACCATAATCCCATGTTTGTAAAACGTACCTTCCAAAAAGATTCTGAATCAGATCTATATTTCCAAGTTTACTTAGGTGTTTTTCCGTCCAGATTACAGAAGCAGAAAAGGAAAAACTTCAACAGCAACTGAGTGGCAAGATACATCTCCTAAATCAGCTACGCGAGGAAGCTTTGCAGCTAGAAAAACAGATGGAAAAACAGAAGCGGGAAATAGGGAATAAGCAAAAGGAGATCGAAGACTTGCAGAGTGTTATAGATTGCATAGATCCAAAAGATCCGAGACATGTAAGTAAAGTACTAAAAAATAAAGTTGAGAATCTAGCTATTTTATGTCAGGTTTTGATGTTGAAGTATACTTTTTGTTAGTTAAAATTCAGAAGCAATATTTAACTAAAAACTAGTTACATCAAATATTATAACATGCTCTTCATCCTGTTTTAGCAATATTTTTAGCTTCTGAGATGCTTATAAGATAATTGCTTCCTTTAGTTGTTTGGTATCGAAGGCATGTAATTACCACAGAATTTAAAAATGAATTCCACCTTTTAATCAAATATATTTGTGGAAGAGAGATCCAGATTCTGAAAAGCATTTAGGCATCTAACTCCCATTGAAATTAATGGAAATTAAATCTCTAAGTCCTTTTTGAGGATCTAAATAGTCAACTAAAAATGTTTAGGTGGCTTAACAAAAAGAACTAAACATTAAGTTATAAGATGTAACTTTGCATCTGTGGAAACAAATATTTTAGAAAGTCACTGAAGTTTCAGCATTGTGTTCATTTTTACTATGTGCTGCTGCATTATATCAGTAGATCATAAGACCCCAATTCTGCACAGAGATGCATTCAGGCAGGCCCTCGAAGGAAAAGAGGATCCATGCAGGTGCAAGGGCTTATTTGTGTGCATCTCTTTGCAGGATCAAGGCCTAAGTGTTTAAGCCACCGAATTAATGTGTGTTAAATAGGAGGTAACTTTTGCAGCTACGTAGTTAAGGCCTAGACCCTCCAATGAGTTTTGCGCAGTAACGTTGTGTAGGGTTTGTCTTTGCGGGACATCTTGCAGGACTGGGGACTAAAGCTAGAACCAGGCTTCTATTATTAAAAGCTGTAATTTTGACAAGAATAAGGTTTGTGTGATTTGTTTTAAGGAGGACTATATTTCTTTCCCCCTTCTATTCAGCCCCCCTTTAATTGAAAGCATTTTCAACATGTTATCAGAAAGCTCAAGTATCACATACTTGGAGTGTAATTGTATTTCAATTAATAAATATTGTTCTGAAATATTTGGAGATTATTATGCCTGAATATTTTTAACCTAAGAGCCTATTCCTTCTACGGTGGTCAGAAAAACCAATCATTGACTTCAGTGTGCACTGAATCAGACCCTTACAGTCAATGGGGTGAATTCAAGACCCCTCTATGGCTCCTTTTAGGCTGTTCCAGGAGGGCAAGATCAGGATTTTTCCCCCATTTGTGGAAGGAGAGCTGATAAATTTCCTTTGCCACAATTGGCAGGAGAGGGAAACAATATGAATAGAAGCAAAGTTTCCTCCTGACTGCTTTCTCTCTGCCTCCCATGCCCTCTTTTTTTTTTTTTTTGGTGCATGCTTCTGCTTTCCTATAGCAGCACTGATGGCACTGTGCAATAGGAACATTATGCAACAGAGGTTAATGCACAGTTCCCTTTCCAATTCCTATATTGGCCTGTCTGTGCAAGATTGAGGTTCTTTAGCTTCCCCTTCACAAGGTGAGCATAGGGAGGATCTGCATTGTAGAAAACATTTCTGTTCATGAATGCCTAGGAGGCAAACACTGCCATTCCAAGAAGTCTATGTGGATGGGCCTGTTTTCTTTTATCCACAGAAGCAATAAGTTGACCTTTAACATAATTGTGGAGTCCAACTTCAGTGACTATTACGAAGAGCAGGTTTAAATATGACTACAGTGAATTCTAAAATGCGTCCTAAAATCAAAACTATTCTAAAGTAAAAACTTTTCAGATTTGCAGTCCATATTTATTTTCCATTTCTATGAATACACACAAAAAGTATTCCTGTGTCTGGTCTTTGCTTTCATCCAAGACCCAGACTTAAGTCTGCAGTTAAGAAAATCAAATAGGGCAGATTCTAACATTCTCTGCATTTCAGAGAGGAATCAGCTTTCTCAAGAGGACAGGCCCAGCCTCTTGGAGAATAGACTGACTGACTGTTACTAACTCTGTGTTGATTGGCTACATACACGGCTTCCTGTGTTGTGATTTAAAGCAAACAGGGCAGAGTACAGCTTGTGGAAACAAGTAGAGATTGGAGAGCATGTTACTGCTCTAGAGTCATGACAAAAACGGAGCGTGTGCAACGTCTCATGGTTTCAAACCACATTCTTACCAAAGTGTAATTGTCAAATAGAGAAGTGTGGAGGAAAGAGAAGACGGAAGAGAAACTATGTTGCATTTTAAACTGCTTTCCGTCCTTTAGATTTGAGTTCGGCATTAATATGAATTCTAATTTAGGGGTGGGGCTTTCTGCCCAGGACTTCAAAAGAAGAAAAGACAAAGCTGTAAGTGTTTGTTTTTAACAATCCTCTTGTGACATTCAACAGCTGCAGCAGCTGTGCTTAATCTTATTTATTGGAACTATATTTTGGAAGTTAGAAGTTAAATTAGACTGGACTTTTTTTTAAACGAGTGACAATGTTGAGTTACAAGTCTCAGAATTCATATGTAACGTTTATTTATTTGCATATTTTAAAAAATCCTATGTATGACATGTATTCCTGACAGACTGCACTTTTGTTTAAAAGTAAAGCAGATATGACTGAATTAAATCTTATATTACTTTAATTATAAATTAAAATGACTTGCAGTAAAACAGCTTTCAAAAATATTCTGAAATTTTAGCAGTTTTAAGACTTTCATGTCACAAAAGTGATGTGTGTGTTTGGGGCAGGGACAGTTGAGAAATTACTATTAATAATAAAACAAACTGTAGAATTGAAGTCACTTGATATTGTATGAGCCGTTTGTAAATATTTCAATACCAGTGAACATGGAGTTCTATTGTTACAATCTTGTATTTCGTTTTGTTTGCTGTTATGGTGCCAAGCAGCGTTTCGTTAGTAGATTATGGCCAAATTCAGAAAGCTATTGAATACATGAAACTGTGATTGAAGTCAGTGGAAGTGGGAAGCGCTGAGCACTTCCCAAGATTTGGCCCTGTGTTTGTAAATCAGACTGTCAGATACAAACTTACTATTTGAACAGAGGCCGGTGTTCAAACAGTTATAGTAAAGGAAGTACTGATTGTAAGTCTGACTGCATTCAACTGTGCACAGTTCAGGTTAGAAAGAGAGTGTTGGTGTTTTTAGTTGGTATTGGGCCACCACAACTTATGTGAATGTATCATGTAGATTTAGAAAAAAATATTGCTTGAAATCTTCTCTTTTAATCAGCAGCAGTTTGTCTAATAAAAGATACTACCTTACCCACCGTATCTCATTCAAAAAATAAAGCTGTTTAGTGGTGAAGCCAAAATTACTAGCCTATGTGAATCTTTGCTGACCTGTGGTTGTGTTCTGCACTGCCAGACAGACTACCTTGCTTTGTAAGTTCGTTTCTGCCAAGGCCATAACTGCTAGAGCTGTGGAGGAAGCTGCTAAGCACTAGGACAGGGGTCTCAAACTCATTTGCTGTGGCGGGCCAGATTTGACTTAAATGTACTTCAGGTGGGCCGTACATACCATAAATCGAAATACTACAGCACTCTCGCGGCATTGCAAAACTGTGCTCTGCGATACCTCTCTCTCTCTGTTAGGGAAAGAGTGTGGTCTCCCGGAGCGCAGTCTTGCATAGCCAGCGCTCCATGATGTCGCGAGACCTGACACTGTGGTGGCATTGCGGAGTGCTGGGTATGGGAGACCACTCTCTCTCTCTGTTAGGGAGGGAGTGTGGTCCCACAAAAAGCAATCAAGGGCCGGATGAAAGAGGTTCACGGACCATATTCAACCCACAGGCCACATGTTTCACACCCCTGCCCTAGGGGAAAAGAGAGTGGATGAATTCCTTGTGTTACTGAAGAGGAGTGTTAATAGGTTTTGAAGGGGTTTTTTTTAGCTGAAAGGGGTAATTAAGTGGTGAGAGTTAAAGTTGGGAAAAGGGCAGTTCTTGGAGCTCTCAGGGATATATATATATATATATATATATATATATATAGGGCCTTCCCACTCTGGGCAAGAATGTGGCGTTGTGTGTGTGTGTGTGTGTGTGTGTGTGTGTTAGTTAGTTAGTTAGTTAGTTAATTAGTTAGTTAGTTAGTTAAAAAAGACTGCTAGAGAGACTTCATCTGTCTGAGATGAGTGACCAAACACTGTGCCATTCGGGGCAGTAACAGGAAATAAGAAACTGTGAAAGGTACAAATGCAGCTCTTCTCCAGTACTGGGACACCTTAGGTGCAATCAGCCAGGTAACAAATTTAATTTTTTCAATTCTTACTGATAAATATGCAAAATGTATCCGTTTAATGCACAGGCTCACATGACGGCACAGAAAGCAAATAAAGAACAGCAGCTTGATATGATGAATAAACATTATAAACAGCTTGAAAATCGCCTGGATGAGATGCTTTCTAGGATTGCTAGGGAAACCGAGGAAATTAAGGATCTGGAGCAACAGCTTACAGATGGTAAAGAGCTCTGGTTTTGTTTGTTTGTTTTTTAAATTTTGTTTCCCTCGGAGAATTGCATCTGTGAATTAAATTGTGTGTTCTAACATAGATGAGATACAAGAGGTTTAGGAAAGGATTAAAAATTATTCCTAACTGATCTAAAAGGAAAAAAATTGATTGATTCTGAAATGTGCTGGAAAACAGTCACCAAAATGTGTCTTCACCAAGGTTTTCATTAGCAAAGGAATGTTGTGTTAATATAAGGGGCTGTTGCGGACACAACATGGAAGATCAAATCAATGATCAAGTCTTCATGGAGAGAGCAAGTGGCAACGCTCTTCCTTGTCACATGGAGGATTGATTGCTCTTGCTCTCTGGGTTGAAAGTATTTCATCGCTTGACAGAATCTTTTGCGGCCAATAAAAGACCATCGTGGACATGCCATAAATTAGTGGCCTTCAACAGTAAGAATAAGGTGATCTCTCTTCTATGAATAAGTGACCTCTTGATAGTCCAAGTGGTCTTCTAGTTAGTTTCACAACATGTTGCTTGTAACTCTTGTTGGATCAGAGCTTTTAGAAAACTATTACACGGTAGAAACGCTAGTCTCTATTGACTGTTATGGGATCATCTAATATTACCAGCTACACAGAAAGGCTCTGTATTATATCCATTGATTTGATCAGTTCAGTTTTGAAAACTCCCATTCATTATTACTATGCAGGAGATGCTATAAATCGGTTATGTGAAAGCAAACGCCTAGCTCAAAGACTAAATATTTTCAAATGCTTATTACTGAGCCTTATAATCACCACTACTGTTTAAGTGAATTGGAAGGTAAGGTTGCGTCAGCCACACAATGCACAGTGATCTAAGTACTTATGCTCTGGAGTTGTACAGGCATAACATCTTGAAGGCAATGTCTTTTGTCCCTGGAGAATATTGCCTCCTAAACATCTCTCAAAATTCCTTGTTGGTCTTTACTGAACATAAGTAGTAATTAACTCTAGAGGGGTGTTTTCTTCCTTGAAAGAGGGAAGATCTAGCATTAATAAGAGTTAAAATGAAAGCTCTGGCAGTGTGGGAAATAGAAATATTACATGAAATAGTGTTTAGTTCTACTTCTGTGTTGGACAGTTAATACTATATACAGGTGCCTCACATAGCTGCGGGCTTTTTGCTTTTTGGCTGTGTGGTTTTAAGCTGCAGGAACAAAAAGAAACATTGCATACTAACATATTAATTTTACAGAAAGATTTATACTCAGTTAATATGGAAATGACCTTTCCATTTTGTCTTTATAAATGGAAATATGAGAAAAAATTAAATAGTTTAATTCTTGTTCCAGTAAACTAGAAAAGGTACATTTAATATTTAAAGCTGTTCCAAATCAGGAAAATATTTACTGCACTATGTTGCAGGTGGTCAGAGAGGGAACAATGTGTATGTTAAATAGCTGCATATTAACCTAGTGGTAACATCACATCAGGGCACATTTAGAGAAGAATTTTTTTTGAAACCCTAATTGTGGTTTCCTAGAATTAGCTTTTCCAAATACATGAGAGGTTGCTCTAAACTTAGCCCAAGATTACACACACAAGTTGGTTCAAGCAGTGAGTACTGTGGAGCCACTAAGGTGTAACTTGCGTTGTACCAAAAATCTAACACTGTAAAACATGGGGGACTTTTTAAAAGAGAAAAATCTAGTTTAAAAAAAAATTAAAGTGGAAAAACTTTAGATTTAGCTAAATTAATTGTGTTCCCTTCTTCAAAACTGGACAGAGTTTTTGACTGAACTGTGTGACATTTCTGATGTCTTATGTTCAGAAGAGTAACGATATTCAGAGACTGCGCCGGTGGATTATGAACACCTATTTTATTCATTTTGAATTCCAGTACCAATGTATTTGAAATAAAGAGTTGTCTTGCATATCCTAATTCCATTTTCCACCTCTCTGCAGGTCAAATAGCAGCAAATGAAGCTCTGAAGAGGGATTTAGAAGGCATTATCCTTGGGTTACAGGAATACCTTGAGAGTGTTAAGGGTCAGGCCAAGCAGGCCAGTGACGAGTGTAAGGAGTTGCAGAAGGATAAAGAGGCTTTGCGACAAAGATTGGCTGAAGTAGAGGAGGAAAGAAATCAACTGGAAATAGTTGCCATGGATGCTGAAAACATGCGAAAAGTAAGATTTAGGAATACCTGTGTTTTCCCCAATCCTAGATCCTTGGGAGTAAAAATAGAAACTGCAGAAGAAAGTGAATTTTGAACTGCAAAACAAAATTTCATTCGGCCAAATCTTTCTGTCTTTTATGGTAACTTCAGTGGGAGTTAAAATTGTAAGTGGGAACAGAATTTGGCCTCAAACATTTAAAACAAATAGCAGACGTGAGATTATTCTAAGAGGCAGTCAACGGATGCTTTGTGTATTTTCTGATGGTGGAATTCTCCCAGAATTCCAGGCTTCCGCTTTTCCTCCTTGGCCCGAAGGCTGATTTACGCTGGTAGATCGTGGAAACCTGAGCTGGTGCAAGTTGCTCTAGCACCATTGTGGCACATCTACACGAAGGTGTGTACCCATGTGGCTACACTGTTGTCTACACTTGTTTGTTTTGCAAAATCTTGGATTGAGAAAACTCTATTCGTTTATTCCAGCAGGCGTGCTCGTGCGCTCCCTCTCTCCTTCATTTTTTAGAATTACGCTTTGTAAACACTGTCCCTCTACCAGTGGGGTGTGCAGTTAAGTACCTCTGATGGTATCAAAGCTAGTCAGTGAAATACCCCACAAGAGATGCTAAACAAATCATTCTCAAAGCCAACCATAAATGACGATCGCAGCTGAGCATTCTCAGCCCAGAACCTGAACTAACTGATTACTGCCTGCTCTAATAGTTACCACCTAAGCCAATGGGTAGGTCATCTAAGTTATTAAAGACCAATTTTATTATCCTGCCAGGAGTTAAGTTAGACGTAGGAGAAACAAATGTCTGTGGATCTAGCCTGCAACTTGCTCAATTTGTATTGTGTGGGTGCTTTGTACAGTGCTGAGCACAATGGCACCCTAGACTTTATTGTTCTATATTTTCTCTACATTATGGTTATATTTGAATGTCAGCTACATTTTCTCCCACAAAAGCTCCTGCGATAAACAAATCTGATCGTCTTTAAAAGTGCCCCAGGACTCTCTTTCTCTGCAATAGACTAAAACAGATGCTCCTTTGGATCTTAGCTACATCTGTGTAACCCTAAGTATTCCTGATTACAGTGGTCATGAATAGTACCCTTACTCTACTCCTCTAGATGTGCTATTAATCATTAATCCTTGGGAGCCAGGAGATAGGATTTACTAGAGCACATTCACTAGCTGACAGTTGAATATGCTGCTTTTGCTAGCATCAAGAAATTAACTAGAACTGTGAAACGATGATAAATAACATACATATTTCTCAGTCAAATGTATACTTTCAGGAAATTGCAGATCTTGAATGTGCACTCCAAGAGCAACGAGAAGTAAATGAATCTCTTAGAGAGGCACAAGGAGATCTCAGTGCATATGAGGCGGAACTGGAGGCGCAGTTGAAAGACAGAGAAGTTGAAGTCAATCAACAGAAGGAAGAATTGGAGAGACTAAAACGACTTAATCAGGTAAGAATGGAATTACTGTGACATCAAATAAAAATAATTCTCCTTTTTGAAAGGTTAATCTAATTTAAATCTTAAAAGGACTTTGCTCCATTTATATTTTATTTTTAAAAGGGAAAAAGTATTGCTAGAAGAATGAATGTTCTGGGGAAGTTGTTCTTAACAGCTTTTTTTAAAGCTTCGAGTTCATGATTAAAATATTCTGAATATCCATTGTTATGAAAACATTTTTGATTATTTCTAACAACACTTTAAAATCCAGTTTTTAGTATGCTTTCAGATATTTTAACAGAACTCCTACAACGGATATTATGCATGTTAGAAAACTTTTCCATCTCCTTTGTTACTGTGTTTGAAGTCTCTTTTGTAATAATTGGGAATGGCTTTCTTTGAAAGAGATCCCCTTTTAATGGTTTTCGGTCATGTTAGTAGCAGGAGCTTCAGCAAATATGAGTGAGAATTTCTTTGTTAATGATGGGTCTTACTTTTGCATTCTGTATCGTCAGGTTTAGTAAGGAGATGTCCCTAACATTAAACTAGCAATTATGGTTCAGACGGCAATGTGACCAGTATGGTTGGCAGTTGCTCTTTTGATACAATTTATAGCTTTGTCCTGAAAGCAAATACAAAATATTTTTGGACTCTCCATGGAGAATATATTCTGAATAAAATCAAACTAGATCTAGTGTCTTTCCACAAATCCAGCTGAAAGAATATTGGGTACCCAAATTTAAAGAAGTGTCATTACAACAGTCTTGTGAAGTTTAGTATAAACTTGTCCAGCTGGGGATCCTGCCTCATAGAGAGCGGGGACACAAGAAGACAAAATCTGAGTTTTTGCTTTTAAAATAATAACAACAAAAAAACCATGTAAATTTCCTTAGGAAAATGTTGACAATTTTTTTTTTTTTTTAAAGTTAGTTAAAAGTTTCAACAAGGATGTGTAGGTAGGATTTTGGACCTTTTATATATAATTCAGTTCATTTGATTGTTTCAAGAAATACAATTGTACTGCTTTTTAAATCTGAACATTTTATGATTTTAGATGGAACACTCAGCCCTGCAAGCTGAACTTGAAAAAGAAAGGCAGGCATTGGAAAATGCTGTTACCAAAGCACAGATATCAGAAGAAAAGGAACAGGAAAACAATAAGTTACTCTCCCAGCTCAAAAAATCGCAGGTTAAATACTTATTCCTTTATAATCTCATAATTCATGTAATACCTGAGTTGCTCCCCCCCTCCCCAGGGAAAATCAATTCATATTTTTCTTCCTCTTCCTCTATGTCCTCAGCATCTATTTTGGCTCCTTAAGTAGCATCCCTGGCTTCTCTTTTCTTCCTAATCTTAATACTTCTAAACCAAAGGCTCCATGCTGCAGTCATTATCCTTCTGTTTTTGAAGCCTGGATGGGGCTATCAAGACTGCGCCATGATATTCCAGAGGGATTGGTTATTGTTCATGTAAAACATGTCTTTCTCCCAGCTCAGTGCATGTGAGTTTAAAAAGAGGCTTAATTATTACAGGTTACAGAACTGCTGAGCACACTCGGTTCCCATTAAAGCTAAAGAGAGAACTCTCTTGCAAGAGAGAAACTGTATAGAAAGCATCTGTTGAAATAGATTCTAGTCAAATCAGAAATTAAATTAAATTGGAGATTAATTTATTACCTTAGACTTCTTCTTTCCTGCCTTGGGGATAAATATGGATATGTGCATTTGTCCTTCTGTTGTCAGAAGTAGTGTTCTTTAGTGTCTACGGCACTGGTGCAAAATAAGTTTCTACTCTCCAAAGTAAATAGTTAGCAATTGAGAGCCTCAGACAACAAGGATGCAGAAGGAAAGGTCCAGTTTTGTAAAGTGCAGACTGCTCCTGATTTTTGCTAAAAATTAGTTATGTTTGCTTACCTGAGTAGTTTTGCTCTGTGTATTATCTCTGTACAAGTCTAATTGCTGAAACTGGTAGCCATTTGTTGTTTTCTGAGAATTTGTTCACTGTTATGTCCTGGGATGAAATGAGAATTTTATAGTTTGCTTGTGTTATCGGCTCTTTTACAGCAATAGGGTTAGCTTAACAGCAATATATTTATATTACTTCATTCTACTACTAAGAATGAAATGCAATATAGACCAGCCCATTCTCAAAATGGCATCAAAATATTTTCAACATTTAAAAGAGTAATTACACGGAAAAGATGCATTTCATATTGGGAAGATGCTTGTCAGACTCTAAAGTACTGGAATTTGACCCTTACATTTGGTTTTACAGGGAGACAATAACCTTTTGAAACAACAGCTTAAAGATCTTCAAAATCAGCTAAGCCATGCAGCTGACAACATAATTCATCCTGAAGAAGTAACAGCTCGTGTAAGTGAGCTCAAGAGAAAACTGCAGACAGGAATTGGAGAAATGAAGTGAGTAAAATAAACTCGTTAAGTGAGATGGTGTTCACACATCCTCCATGAGTAACAAGAGAAACACCCTTTCTCCACCTGTGCATCTGAAGGCGGCTCTGGCACTACCACACCCTGCACTCCATCCTCACACCCCCGACATCTGTCCTGTTAAAAATAGTAGGCGGATTGTCCTGCTGAGAGCAGGAAGTGAGAGAGCAATCCTTTGCTCACATCTGCATAAATATCCTGTGTTGGCTCATGAGCCATGGTACAGATCAAAAAGGCACTGTTAAGGAAGTGTACAAGTTGGTCCCCTTGCTCACCCATCTGGGCCTCACTAGATCTAGGGGCAGGGTGATCCAAGGTCTCCGTTTTAAAGGGACAGTCCCAATATTCAGGGCTTTTTCTTATATAGGCAGCTATTACCATCATTGCTCCGATCCTGATTTTTACTTTTGCTATCTGGTCATCCTATCTAGAAGCACGACTTGCTGCTTTAACTCTAGCCACAGAGAAAGGGGAGAGAGAGAGAGGGACATGCCTCTCCACACAGCATGAACCATAGAACTGCAGCTGTACCCATTTGTACCAGTCATCTTAAACTCTCACTAGCGTATTGCATTGGGAAAAGTCCCAGCAGCTAGCACCACAACCTGAAACGATTGCTTTCTCTCTTGTGATGTGCATTCTTTTTCTTTCAGATGTCATAATTCAACTGATATTTTAGGAAAAAATCTTGCAGACCTGCAGAAACAATTTAATGAAATCCTTGCTCATTCCCAGCAAGAAAAAGAGGCGGCATGGGCTAGACAGAGACAGTTACAAGCTGAGATGGCATCTCAACAAGAGAAACTGGAAGAGGTACAGGAAAAAATATAGACAGACCTGTAACAAAGCTGCAGACGCAAGAGTAAGAGAATTGCAAACCAGCAAATGGAGAAAACTGCAGCTGGCAGCGAAGGATCAAATTTCAGTCCCAATGTACACTATAGCGCTTTAACCTTGTGATTATATAGATGAAATGTGTGTTTGTCTGGGACAACTGAAATCCCATTTTGAAATGGCACTTAGTTTCTTTTAAAATTTGACTTTATTGAAAATAGAAATTGACTTTGAAATAGAATTCGACTCTTGTTAGCAGCATGGTATTTGTCAAAGAGAGAGACTGAATTGTACATCTGATGGAATGGGATTTTTCTCCCACAAAAGCTCATGCGTTAGTCTTTAAAAGTGTCACAGGACTCCTTGTTTGTTTTGCTGAACTAGACTGACACAGCTCCCTCTGGAACCTGTACATTTTGAGCTATTTATTTTTAAACTTTGGCAAGATTGTGAATCAAAATATGCTGTGTGTATGTTTCTCTTTCATGTTGTTTGTTGTAATTTATTGCAGATTAAATCTGAGAAGAGGCAGAATGAGACCAGAGTTCATCAGCTAGAGAATGAAATCCAGCACTTGCATGCAAAAATAAAGAGTATGGAGGAAATGCAAGGCCTTGCAGATCAACAGCTTCAAGAAGCTGATGAGGAGAAGGACAAAATTCTTGCCCAGCTGGAAGATTTAGAGAATAAGGTGGGAGGAAGATAAGCAAGAATAAGCAAACACTGAACTCAGTCGCTTAGGGTTATGTGGGCAAGGAGGAGGAAAACCGGAAGTGTTACCGCTATTTTGATTTCTAGGATTGCAAGTTTAAAGGCAACTGATTGTTACCAGTAATTTTAATTTGATTCAGCTTTAATTTTTTAAAAAGCATAATTTATGCAAAGCATCTCAAAAATACTTTTCAATAAAAAATAGTAAGATAACATTATACAGAATGGGGCAGAGTGACTCCTATAGACTGAAAAGTAAAATTGTCTGTAGACACACCAGAAAGCTACCGCATATTAGCAATTGAAAACCAGCATGGGAGAAAACTCTTTTATAAACAACATACATATATTTCCTTTATTACAGAAAAAATTGGATGATGCCAGGGCACAAATGCAAATTCTTAGCCAAGAGAAAGAATTGAAAGATTTAAAAAGGGCAATAGCTGCTTCGGATAAACTGGCAACCACGGAGCTCTCCATCGCCAAAGATCAGCTAAAGTCTCTTCATGGAACTGTTCTCAAAATTAACCAAGAGCGAGCAGAGGTGATCTGACAAAAGAGCTAATACATTAATGTAATCTTTATTGATTCTGTTAGAGTTGGAGGGTTCTTGGTGTTTCCTTTATCATGTGGAGTTTATGGCTCAATCACAAATCCTCACATGGAACTCAAACTTGTCCCCCAAGATCTCAGTCTGGGGGCGATAGTTATTTATTATAAAATATATGACTAGTTGAAGTAGCCCGTGAAGATAATTTCCAGGTTGGATATCTTGTCTCACTACATTCTGAAAGCTTTGGGGTAAATAATTTTTATCTAAATTTGAAGAAAAGCCACCTTACTGAGAAACAGATTGTGACTTAAGTTGAAAGTTATTGAGCAGGAGCAGTTACAACCTAAGTAAATTCTTAAGACTTCCAAGTTATTCAGGTCAGGAACCTTCTCTCCATATTTGCAAAGTTATCTACACAGTGGGGGTATTGATATAATGTGTAAAGGAGAAACAACAGAATTTGGTTTTGTGTACATAAGAATGATGAAAATGGTGAAAAAAAAATACAGAAAGCAAACCAGCATGATTGTTTCTTATTGCTATACTTTTCTCAGTTCTTCGTGAGGCATCAGCAGCTCTGTAAAACAAGCTATTTAGAATTAAATCTGTGCTCTGTGCATCGCAATAGGAATTTCAGGAAGCAGAGAAGTTCTGTATGCAGGCAGCTCGTGCAGCTCAGGATCTTGCCCAAGCAGAAGCAGAAATAGAATTGCTACAGAGACTTTTAAAAGAAAAAGAAGAACAGGTAAATTGTAGTGGGTTTTGCTCTACAACAGAGGCTCCCAAACTTTTCAGCATCACGCCTCCTTTCTGATTTTTGAGAAACCCTCACGCCTCCCCACCTCTCCTTTACCATCATCCAACTCCCTTTTAACAAAAATTCAGTTCGTAATTGTACAATTTAAAATAACCACAAATAGGTTTTCTTGATGCAAAAATTTTTCACTATAAAAATTTCACAGCCTCCCAGCCCCTTTGGATTTTCTTCTCGCCCCCCAGTTTGGGAACCACTGCTCTACAACAAGATGTTGATGCTAAATAGGCAAGAGTGAAATGTGCAGAGATCAATTTGAAATAGGCACATGTTTACACATCTGAAACAGCCTAACAACTTTTTAAATAATTGATTTCCTAATTAAAATGTTAGGTTTTTAAGTATGGTTGTTTGGACATTCCCACATATTAACTTTTTTACTGCATCAGATTTTCTTTTATGACTATCATTTAGTAAAATGTCTTTAATGTAGGTAATTGTAAAGTCTCAATCATTTGGGAGGAGAATGGGAGATCTTTCTTACAGCAAATTCACGCACATGCTGAGTGAATTTTTTTTTTTTTTTTTGAATGAGATGTGTTTTGGGAATAGGCTTTCATAAAACACAAGTTAGACTGAATTTTGATTTAAACTTTTTTTAAAAAACAGTTTCAGTATGAACTGGAGAAACCTGAGACTGTGGCTGTTGCGTCAAGCTTTCAGAAGTTTGAAATTAGTAAATTAAACGAGATGCTTAAACGTCAGAGAGCAGAAATTGACCAACTCAGAAGCTTATTAAACAATGCCAGGACAGGTAATACTCCCTTCTTTTGTCTCTGCACCTTGCATTTAGGCGTAGACTTAGAGGAAATCAATTTCTACCTCATGTCTCTCAGACTCTTTTGAAAGCAGGTCTCCAAGATGCATACTTTGTTCTTAGGCAAGTTTCCTTTTACTTCAGAGAGAGGGAGCATGTCAGTGTGTGGAAGTGAAGTGAGCCAGATATCATAAGTTTGTACTTGCATTATGTGGTTATGGTGCAACTACGTAGCTTCTTTCATCCAAGATGAAGGATCTTGATTCTGAAGATATTTTCCAAATATTGTTGAATTAACCCACAAACTCTGCCTACAAACTAGGTCATATTATGTTCTTCACACCCATTTTATAGATGAGGAATAGTTATCTCTACTACCTTGATCAAGGTCTCACAGCAAATAAGTCTTAAAAACAGCCTAGGAATCCTGGTGCCCAGCTTTAATGGCCAAGCTCTAGTAACTCTGGTATTCATTCAGTAGATACTTCAGAAACCTGCCTAATAGCCGTGGAGAGTGGGGGGCAGAGAAGGGAAAAAACAAACCAACCAATCCCACTTCACAACGGCTGTCAGGGGTCTCTTCATGACCAGCTGTAAGGAAGATGATTTTGGAAGCATTTTAAGTACTTTCAAAAGTCTTAAAGTTCCCTCTGTATTTAAATACTAAATTACTGTATATCAGATCTCACATTTCCTTCATCTAAATATGAATTTGCTGTCTCTGGTGTTTATCCCAAGTCCTGGGTAATAACTTCAGTGTATTGTGCTTTTGCTATGAAGTGATACAGAAAGAAAATATATTGGGGGTGGCTCTTTAAATTGGCATTTCAATTATCTGAAATATACAGACATGCAGCTACCTCCGCAAGTATAATAAAGCATTTAGCTTTTCTGATGTACATTCTAAGGTTATGTAACCATGTCATTCCTTTGCAGGGAACAAGAATGAAATAGACAATTTACTGGATGAAATTGCAGCACTCAGACACGCCCTCTCGTACCAGAACAATTATATCACTGGTATTGCAGATCCATTCAAAAGAAGGGGATATTGGCATTATATGTCACCGCCATCTCAAGTATGGAAGTTAACATGGCATTTTGGGGAAAGTCATTTGATATGGAAAAATTTTATTCTGAACCCTGATTTTGGAGGAGGAACTAGAAGGAAAGTTGTTGGGTTTAAAAGGAAAAAAAGACATGTTGGAACACCACATTAACCTTTTTGACCTCTGATTCTGTACAAATATCTGCTCGATAAATACAGCTACATAGAACCTTGTTAATGTGGGTTTTTGTCTTTTTAGCACGATAGTTGATGTTTGCATATTTGTGTTTGCATGTTCTGTCCCATGGCACACATCTGGACTAGTCCTTCCATTACATAGAAGTATGTACAGTCATGTACTATCTTGTCTCACAGATCAGCTCTTTGCAAAATTCAGTACTTTTTAAAGGGCTTCCCAATTACACATACAAATTAGCAGCATTCCACTGCATGTTACAGTGCTTCGGGATTTAATTTAAGCCACACCTGAGACAGCAAGGAATATGTAATTTTAAAGATCAACTATCAAGATGTTATTTAAAACAACAAAACTTAGAAGAATCCCAGATTAGCAATGAAATCTAAACTATACACTTACTTAAAGCTAAGACAGTTCTCAAAATAGCTTCTCATCATTCTCAATTTTATATTCAAGATCCATTTGAATTATGTAATTGACGGTTTTGAAAGCTTCTGAAAATTTTCAGTAGAGCACATCTCCTTTATTGGTAACCTTACTAGAACAGATACATCCTGTAGCCTATTTAAATCCCCATCTAACGCAATGCCAACTTCAGTAACTGGAGTAGTGGAGAAACCTCAACAAAAAGGCTTAAACAAAAAACCAAGTTGTTTGGATTTATTTTAAAAATATTGTAGCCCTCCAAATCTAGTTTTTAAATCACTGTTTCCGCTGTTACTATTGACGAAAGGAATGCTATTGTAATAGGACAGAAGGAACCATGTCTAATAAGGCAAATTCTCTCAAACTTTCATCTTGCAGATAAAAAAAAAAAATTAAGAGATCGTCTTGTGTGACATTACCTTCCAACTTGTGAACTCATAACCCTATGGGAGTCACACCAGTTGCTTACATAGACATAGTAAAAGGGATGTATTTAAGGTATATTTAGTTGTCTTGCAATGCAGTGTAACCACTGGAAACAGTGTAAAGCACCATGTGATCAGCCAGTTCTCTGAAGACTGGTTTGCAAACATTTGTAATCAAATATTTTTCAATATTTGCTAATTCTAGAACGAAGAAAACTAATTTAAATTTGCATTGCTCTTGATTTTCTAGGCCTCAACTCCTGGTTCTCACAGCACAAAAGACTCTGGAGTTGGCCTACAGAATCCTGTCTCATCCCCAGTCAGAAAAAGGCATTGTCAGGACAGGCAAATGAGGAAGGAAGACTGTGTTTCACCCGCTACAAGAGGATGTTGGGTATATTCCCCTGTCAGGAGTGAGTTGTACAAATCTCATTTCAATAAAGGTATGTTCGTTTGCTCATACTATGATGTTTAGGGAAATACAAACAGGTTATTTATTTAAAGTTTTCTGAGTATCAGCGACTAAATTTAGACAAATTTTATTAGTGTTGAGTTTTTCATTCAGGCTGAACACTTAACTGGTTGCTGATTAGGGCCTCTCTTTTGGAAATGTATATTTAGGATTATTATTAACTAAACAGAAATCATTACAATTTTTTTCCCCTCTCTCTCTTGAGATGGAAAACAGGGAGAAGATAATGGAGGAGATGGTGAAACAAATGTTCCTGATGATTCTCCATTTGTAGCACCTCCTGGTTCAGTTATTTATACTGTACTTCCAGATGGTGCCCCTGTACCTCAGGGAATTGTAGTTTATGGACCTCCTCCTGTCCCGACCAATGGTAGACCAGTTGCTCCTGGGACAATTATCTATGGACCACCTCCTGCCGGAGCTCAGATTGTTTATGGCCCTCTGCCTGCTAACTTTTCTGTCCCTCTTATTCCTGTTGGAATGCTTCACTGCAATGTTCCCGAGCATCATGACTTGGTAAGGGTACAGGGCAGGCCCAGCTGTCTGCCTTACGATAGATGGTAGCATTTTTTTAATGCCTCTTCAGTTCAGTTTTGAAAATTTGTAAACACTACGAACTATACAAATATTATTGACTCTGCTTATCAACATCTAACTGTTCTTTAGCTACTGCTGTTCATTATTCCATCTAGTCGAATTCCAAAGGGGAGCCATGTTAGTCTGTTGTAGAAAAACAACAGAGTCCTGGGGCACTTTTAAAGCTAAACAGATTTATTTATCGCATGAGCTTTCATGGGAGAAAATCCCACTTCGTCAGATGCTTTGAAGTCTGACGAAGTGAGATTTTCTCCCACGAAAGCTCATGCGATAAATAAATCTGTTAGTCTTTAAAAGTGCCACAGGACTCTGTTGTTTTTCCATCTAGTCATTTCATTTTGACTTGATGGATTACAGATTTGAAAAGTGTAAAAAGATTCCCTTTACTCTATAAACTCCTGGAGTTTTCTGGGAGCAGTTCCCAAAAGTTTTCCTGGGAGACAGGTCCTAAGGATATGTTTTTCAGATGATTGTACAGGAATTTGTTGTGCAGTGCCTGTTGGGAATAGGAGATGTCCAGTTGGAGTTCTACAAGTGGAGGCGATGTGGCACAAGCTGAAAAGCATCAGATGGGATGTTAGTCATAACCCTGGAGCTAGACCACTCTTAGATCTCAGGGAAATCTCTTGCTGCTCCGTGCCTCCATTTTTCCATGTATAAAAAGGGAAATGGAGATTGACTTACTTTTCTGAAGGGCTCTAAGATCTATGGATTAAAAGTTTTATATATTACTACAACACAGAACTACAGAAACTCCTCCACTTTCAGTGCCGAAATTGTAATGAGTACAGAAGAAATATTTTTTAAACCATTACACAGAGTTACGCCTAGAACCTTAAGACTTGTTTATTTCTAAAAGGAGAAATTCTGAAACTTCTTACATCTTAACTATCCAATTGAGCATGTCATCCTGTTTTAGATAAAAGAAGCAGTTTATTCCAGACCAGGTCAATGTTTTTCTTGCTGTGGAGATCCATGTCAAGATTTCAAAATGAATGCTGCTGTTTTAAAGCTTTTTATAGAATTTGGGTAGCACCAACAAACTTGTACAGGATACTGAACAGTGTAGTTTGATACAGAGTCGTGCACGTCTTCATATCAGAGTTTACCATAATATTGTCACTGAGGATGGTGATTCTAAATTGAAGTGAATTTCCTGATTTTATCTGAACATTTTTATGCTTCTTATATCTTGGTGTTCTGTAACGGACAAGGCACCTTGGTATTTCACTGCTGAACAAAATTATGAGACAGTAAAAGACTCCATTCTAGAGGGTTTTTCTCTCTGTATCCGTGAGTTACAGGGATATATGATAATCCATACTTATGTCTCAGCATCTGCTGCTCTCTACGGAACACATTTGTTATGGAGGATTGTTGTGGAGAGTCACTCTTGTTCTAACTTTGTATTTTCCTGCATTCAGGAGAAGGAAATCTCAAGATTAGAAGATACTGTGTATCAGTTAAGATCTCAGAGATATCAGTATAAGTGGCCAGGAGTATCTGAGGATAAACATAATAAAGAAATGGAAAAACTGCATCAAAACATTGAGGATCTCTTGAAGGAAAGAGAAGAGCTGGAGCATGAAGTAGGACAGCTACGCAAGACAGCCCAAAAACGCAGTAAACGCAAGTAAGCCTCTCAAAAGATTAATACACTTCTCAAAATGTAGTAGTAAAAGTTGTTCCACTGTACTACCATGCAGAACTTATTTCTGTAGACTCTATAAGGTAGTACACCTTTTGAAAGATTGGTCAGCCCTTTTGCAGCTGACATTTGAATTAGTTGCTTTGTTTCCTCCCCTCCCTTTCTTTTAGGGACTTCATTGAAGGACATATTGACAGCCTTATTACAGACCTAGAATTAGAAAAATCTCTCAAACATCACGAGAACATTGTAGATGAAATTGAATGTATAGAAAAGACACTTCAAAAACGACGGGCAGAGCTCAGGGAGGCAGATCGACTTCTTGCAGAAGCTGAAACTGAACTTGAAAGCACCCGGGGAAAAGTAAATTGTTTTGTCTTTTATCTGGTTTAAGGAAGATACTGTGTTCAAGTGGATGAAATGTTCGTTTTCATGGTGCAAAGCAGATGCAGCAAAGGCTTGTTTAGAGCAGAACATGAAGTTGTTCATTCATTTTACTTTGTGAGGGAGACAGAAAGGCAAGCTCTTATTCATTTTTTTAAAGTATCAATGACAACTGTCTGAGTTTCTGTGAATAACTTTAAAAAGAGCCCTGGGAAAATTTCATTTTATGACTTTTTTGCATATTAATCAAACACTCTTCACTCCTCCTAATTGACTTCATTCAAACCAAGTGTGCCAGTTTACCGTGTTTAGGTAGTAAGCCTTTTTTTTTTTTTTTTTTTTTTTTTTTTGACATCACCAAATGGAATTGAAGTGAATCTTGTTTCAATAACTTAAAAACAATCCATTTCTTTTCTAGACCAAAGACACCATTCAGAAGTACAATCACGCCAAGCAACACTTGTCTCGTACTGAGACTGATGCTGAGGAGCTAGAGCTCAAAGCTCAGGCGATGGCTGTTAAACTGGTGAAAGCAGATCAGCAATTAAGGTACCTTTGGTTTATTTTATTATTTTTTTTAATGCTATGCAGTGTAGATCCATGAAATGGAAAGAACAAAAGAAGATGTGTTTTGTGTTTGAAAAATATGCTGTTTTCAGAGAGCTAATGCTCTAATATTCTGAGAAATGATGAATGTATTTCAGGTTACTTCAGGCAGACGCAAGAGATTTAGAAAAGCACAAGGCTAAACAAGAAAGTATCTTGAAAGAAATTAACAAAATTGTATCAGCAAGAGATTCTGAGTTCCAGTCCTTAAGCCAAAAGATAGAAATGTTGACGGAAAGGTAAGTATTTAATTTGTTTTACACACTTTTAGTTCACTCAATGGCAAAGTGAAGGAACTACCTAAGTATACTTTTTGAACCTACTTTAACCCTAAATTTAATCATTAGTCTTCAGAAGCTGCAAGAAGATATTCAGGTTGCAGAAGGTAATGAAGATCATCATCTCCAAATTCTTAAAGAAGCAGAAAATATTCTTCAAGGCAAAAAAACTGAGTTGGAAAGATTAAAAGATCAGGTAAGTTTACGGGGAAAAAACCAATATCTTCTCACTTCGTGCACTGGAAGTAGAATCCATTATGTTTTGAATTTCTTTGTCAGAAGCACCTGATTTTGTAGCTTTATTTTAGTGTCATTATCTCCTCAACATCACGTTGATACTATTTTTAAGTGGCTAGTCAATACACATTAAACGCTATCTACACCTGCTCCTAAATGTGTTAATTTATACTGCCGTTCACTGATCAATGCATTTGCATATCAGCCAAACCCGTCCAGATGTGTACCTGGCGTGCCCATTAATTCTGCACTCTTCGTTGTCACTTGAGAAATACTTGTCAAGAAATTACAGCTGAACAGTGTATAAAACTAACCTGTAGAATTAATTTTATAGTCCATTAGTTAATTTTCAACTTGAACACATTAGAATTGAAGATATGTTCTTTTTCTAAAAAACCCTACAAAGATGTTGTTCCAGAGGGGGAGCCGTGTTAGTCTGTGTACAGCAAAAACAACGGGAGTCCTGCAGCACCTTAAAAACAAAAACCAAATTTCTTCGGGCATAAGCTTTCGTTGGCTCCAATCCACTTTGTCAGATGAAAGTTTATGCCCGAAGAAATTTGGGTTTAGTCTTCAAGGTGCCCCAGGACTCTCATTATTTTTCAAAAGAGGTAGTATTAGTACAATACTTAGTAGCCAAGTCTTCCATGTTATTGTATATAGTTTTTGCAGAAAATACCCTGTAAAGGCAATGAATATATTGCTACTCATGGCATTTGAGTTTCTCCTGGGCATTTGCCAGATTAGGGCTGTAAGACTGCAAGCTTCTTGATCGGGGACTTCCTTTTCTTCCGGTGCCAGTATAGCACCTGGCAAAATGGGGATCAGGGCTCCAGCATGTTCTGTCAGAATAAAAATATTTTGAAAGCTTTCCAAGAAAGACAGACCTTCTATACCAAGAATGTGAAAGTAGTTTAAGCACAAGATGGTGCTGATTTATTTCTGCACTGTAGATAGCAGCTAACCAGCAAGAGCTGATTCTGTTGGACCAACTATTGGGTCAAAAAAAAGAAGAGCTGCACCTCCTTCAAGATGGCATTGCTCAGAAGAAAGCAGACCTCAAAGAAGCTCTTCGAGCAGGGGAGACTGAAGTTATTGATAAACGACAACAAATAAAAGTAAGTTTCCAGAAGTCCATTTTGGTTCTTAATTGTTTTTGCTGAACTAAACTACACGGATTAAGGACAAATAAAACTTCATGAAGCTTTCAAAAAAATTTCCCCAATCCCTTCCAAAACTGCAGTGTTGATATAACTAACACATAAAGAGACTGCTCTGGATCAGCTGAAGTACAGAATCAGACCTTTAGTTACTTTTGGGTAGTGGGTGTGTTAAAATAAATGCAAAAAAAGTAAACAGCAAGAACCATGATTTAAAAAAAAAAAATTCAAAGTGAATGAATCTCTTATTAGCCATACAGCGAAGGAATTTTTTAAACCATTGTTTTAATACTGGCTTATTAACATAGGAAGTAAGGTCACTTCTGGAACAGCTGAATGCTCAGAGAGAAGAGCTGAGTGCTCAAATAAATGAAAAAAGAACACAGCTTTCCCTCATAAAGCTGGACATTGGAAAAGAAGAAGATCATCTGCAGGGAGTACTAGGACAAGTAACTAAACATAAGACAGGTATGTCTTTGAAACCATGATACTTTTTCTGTACAGGCTTAGAATGGACAGGCTTAGAGAGTTGCATGTCTTTGCTTCAAGAGCACTGAACAAGAACCCTTCCTAGTTCCTTGCGGGAATGAATTAGGCTACCCAATGAGCCTCATGCCACACAAAATGGAGGTGGGACAGGGAGGCGAGATGGTGGGGCCCAAGCCAAATTATTAGCTCAGTAGTCAGAGTACTTGCTTGGGACGTAGGAGACCCACATTCAATTCCCTTTTTCTGTCTGAGGGGGAGAAAGAGGTGGGAAGACCCTGTTGTGTGCTCTAACCACTGAGCTGGGGGTTCCTTCAGTCTCGCCTGGGAAGCTGTTCCACTGTGAATAAATGAAACAGGGACTGGAGCCGGGTCTCCCAGCACATACAGAGATATTTCCTCCCCTCCATCTGGCTCAGTGTTTGTCCTGGGAGCACACCTCCCGGATTAGGCCCTGCACACAAGTTAGGCATTCACCAAACTATCTTCCTCAGTTAATGAGCTGCTCTGGGGCCTTTATGGGAAACCAGGAGCCTGGACACCAGCCCTGCTGCCTAAGGCAGAAGAATGGAGTCTGAGGGACTTTTATTCCAAAGAAGTACATGGCAAGTCAGGTTAGGCACCTACAAGATTTGGCAGGAGTTCTTGGGTTCACAATGGAACCTAAATGCAGGAATTCAGGTGCCTGTGTATCTTTGTGGACTGGGGCCACTTTTCTTAAATCAGGAGTCCTTTGCTCTCCCAGAGCTAGGTTACCCTTTAGAGCAGCTGTAGCCCTCAGTCAGCTGTTCCCTAGATGGTCCCTTTTTACTTACTCCTTTCTCCTGGCAGCTTGCCATGGCTAACAAGCAGTCATCATTGTCATCCCACTAGCATCTTTACAACCTTCCTCCTTTGGAAAACCTCATTCAACTGAGTCTGATAGCTTTTTATGAGGTGCAGGTGCTCATCAGCTGGCAACCAGCCAGGTGCACCAAGAGTGTTTGTTATCCTTCAGGAGTTGCATTGTAGGTAGACTTGGCCTTAAAGGCTCAGCCACTCTAACAATGAGGATGGGGTCCAATCTCTTTAGAATTACATACAAAACCCTCCATTTAAAGAACACTAATTGTAAAATGAAGCACTTAGAGGTTTTGGAGAATTAAGCGTTCGTGTGCATATATATTGTAACAGAGCCTTTGGTTATATTGTCAAAGACTGTATTTTCTCTACTTCCGAAGCGTGCCCATTGATGTTTGTAGACGTCATTCACACTCTGAATTCTTAAAAATTCTAAAGTGGATCCTTGGTGGAAAGGACACTCTTGGCGACAAAGTTCACATTGTTGGATCCTGGTTTTAATCCATTTTTGCCACCACAGTGTTTTGGTTTTCCTGTGCCTGATTTTCTTTTTTTTCACTTAGAACTGAAGCACATTCTGGAAATGTTACAACTCGAAAATAATGAACTAGAAGGTCTAAAGCTACAACATAGCCAAAAGGTTCATGAATTAGAAAAGACTCAAGTTGCGGTATTAGAGGTAAGCGTGGGGGGGATTAGGGAACTGAACTCTGGTCTCTCACATTCTAGGTTCCTGCCCTAATCATTACACTATCCTTTCTCTTGAAGAACCGTAATTAAATCTGACATAATGCAGTAGAAAGTGCCAGTGTCCAGTTTGTATTTCATTTATATTGGTTTTGGGGGTTTTTGTCTTCCTCTGCAACATTGGGGACAGAGCTGTTTGAGATGTAAACCAGTGTAAGTGGTGAATTCTCTGTAACTTGAAGTCTTTAAACCATGATGTGAGGAGTTCAGTAACTCAGCCAGAGGTTTAGTGAGGTTCTGTTGCCTGGAATGTGCAGGAAGTTGATGATTACGATGTCCCTTCTGACCTTAGTCTGTGAAAGTCTCTGATAACTTATAAAATCAAGGACTGTTTGCCTTTCTGTGTATAATTTGGTGGCAGGAGTAGTGAGTGCTGTATAGGCAGGCTGCAGTGAATTCTGGGAACTTTATGGATGAAGGGTACTATGCAGATGTACAAAAAAGTGACGTTAGCTCACGTTTTTTTTTTTTAAATATCTGTACCTGTTGCACACTTGCTGTATTTGTGCCTATTTCATAGGAGAAACTAGAATTAGAAAATCTCCAGCGACAGTCCCAGCATCAGCGAGGTGAAACGGAGTGGCAGAGACAGCTCCTTGAGAAAGACCAGCAAGAAAATGAGCTGCTGGTTTCCCAAAGGCACGCCTTACAAAACAGCATTGAATCTCTGAGAAAAGAAAAGCAACTACTTGAGGAAAACTGTCAGAGTTTGGAGAGAAAATTGTCACAAACTAAAAGGTGGGTGAAGTAAACAAGCTTTGTCAAAGCCAGTGATTGGAGAATTATTCCCTAGAATAATAGATCATTCTGTTTACATTTGTCATGAACAACCTCTTCCATTTTAAAAAGGATAAATTACTCTCCTCTCCAGTGCCGGGAAGATGTCTGGTTTTTAATCATTCCTACTTTAGTTAGTGGCTGCGTTTAAAACTTCACTTGAATACTTCCTACATCTGTGATACCATGGCAGTTCAGTAACAGACAATCTGAAAGCACCACGTTCAGTTTTGAAAGGGGCAGGAGAGATTATTTCCCATAAAACTATAAAGTATTCCTTTGGGCCTGTAGGAGTATCGGTATTTAAAAAAAAAATCCTTGTCAAATGTTTGAATCAGCCCAAGTTTGTGGTGATGGTGGGTTTATTCACGTTTTACAGACATTTAACTGCTCTTGAAGATAGTAACAAAGCTGCAGCATCCAATGTAGAGAAAATGGACTTGAACGTTAGAAAACTGCAACAGGAAATTGAGCAACTAAACAAACACAAAAAATCACTAACTGGAGACATTGCAGTGATACAACAGCATCTTCAAGGTAAAAGGTTGTGAATTTTGTTCAAGAAGTGGTAATTTATAACGTCATATTTTTACAGTATATTTCCATCACTTATTTAAGGTAGCATGCTCAGTGATGCATCATGGTTTCTATTAGAAAACTATTTCTAGTCTCGAAATATAGAAAGCTCGCTCTGCATGCACACAACACACACACAAGTCATGGATTGTCAATTCAGATTCGTTTCTTTTATCAAACATATTTTGTTTTCTGTAGAAAAAAAGGAGGAGCTGGATGTTCTGACGGGGGACCTGACTGACTCCAGGCAACAATTTCAGCTAGTAAAAGAGGTTAGCTTTGTTTGAAGATTAAATATAAACTTAATCCAAAACTAAAAACTACCTTCCAACAATGTGAAGACTGAACCACAAGCCAAGGGATGACTTTTTTCATTATCCCAGTTGTATAGATTTTCATTTATGCATTGTAATACAGCTGTTTTTTGTACCTATTAGCTCAAAAATGTGAACCTTGACAGATACAATCTATGAGTGTTTAGATATTTGAGACTTCCATCCAGAGGAAAAAAAATCCTGAATGAGTTTGAGTTATGTAGGGTATGATAGCATTTTAACTAGGTTTCAAGATCTTTTTGTGTTAACCATGGAAAGAAGGGGTGACCTATGACAATGTTCATGTCAAAAGTATACATTTTACAGCTTAAGATATGTCCTCTTTCGGCTGTCTGTAGTAGTGGTCCCAATCCTGCCAGGAGCCCTGCAAGTGCTGTAGCGCTGTATCTGCATGGTTCTTTCTGCAGGAACAGGGCCTTCACTTTTTAAAGTTGTATTTAACAGATCTTAACATTTTAACCCATTGAACAGCTAATTTTGGACATGAGCAATAAAGCAGCATAAGGTTGGCAGAACGTGACCCAGTGAGAGGATTGTTTTATGTAGGACGCTCAGTTAGAAAATGTATTCTGAGCATCTAGTCACATGATTTTATATTTGACCGATTAATGCAGGATCTGGAAAGTACCACAAGGCATCAGGAAGAGTTGCTTAGGGAGCAGGCGACTCTAAAAGAAGACATCAGTGAATGTTTAAAGAAGTATAAGGATTGCCAGGAACGACAGAAGAGTTCGGAGGACCAACTGCAGCAGCTTCAGAGAGAAACTGAAGAGAAGGAACTTGAACTGGCCAAACAAGAAATGGTAACAAGAGTCAGAAAATCCGTCTCTTGTCTTTACATGACTGCTTGAGACAAAGCTTCCACACTTCTAAAAATACCTGAGCAAAAGGAGCGGAGATATGAGTTGGAAATGTAATACAATACCCCTTTCAAAAAAAACGAATTTCATTTCAAAAGCAATAGAAAAAGAGCATATGATTTGACATTCTGGAACAGAAACTTTTATGCTATGAAGCAGTGGCAATCCACTATTAATAACAACGGGCAGATTCTCCTCTGTGGTGTGACTGCTTTGCAGTGAAATGCAGCACAGGACTTCCCCAGGGCAAGGAGAAGACTATGCCAGTATAAGGGGATCCTTCTGCAGAAGTCAGGCACACAGTATCTCCTATTCCACCCCTATCTGCCCTTCTGGTTGATGGTGTAGATCAGTGCTTCCCAGCCTCTTTGGCTCGAGGGTGACGGGCCATAGATATCATTTTTACTCCCCTGAAGGACCATCAGTCTCCGCCAGCAGGCCCCCCTCCTCCATCCGCAGCCAGACAGGACGACGCTCTGCAGGGCTGCAGCAGGGAGACCACACATCCTGTAATCCTGTGTGCTCCACGTGGGTCCCTACACAGTGGCATCCTGCTGCAGCCAGTGGGATGGAAGATCAGCACTCCACTCCCTCTGGCTCCAGCAGGGACCCCAGCGCCTATGGACCAGGCAGAGCGCTTTGCCGTGCTCCCTACTGCAGCTGGGGGGCTGGAGCACTGATCTCCCATCCCCATGGCTGCAACAAGGAGCCTGCATGAGTCTTTTAGCCCCACAGCAATGTGCTCTGCCTGGGGACTTCCTTCTGCAGCCTTTGGGAGGGGAGCGGTGGCCCCCTTGTCCCCCACGCCACAGGCTGGGAACCACTGGTATAGATGATGTCTCTAGGAAAAGTGGATCATAGCTGAGGTCTCTCTGCACCGTTATCCTCAGCTATTGAAAGCTCGGGTAACTTCAAGCAGCTCCCTGATGAAGCTGACTAAGCGGGTTACTGACCTACAGTGATGGGAGTGGGGAGTGAACCAAGAGCCAGTCAACGGTTTGAGTTTACATCCTTCTCATTGCTTTGTGGGCTCATCAGCTGCAGATGAGAAGCTGGACTTCTATGTATTAGAATACTAATAGGTACCTCAAACTGATCTCTCACGTCAGTTATTTTTTTCCGTGTGTAGAATCCCACTGAAATAAACCGTCACACTTGTAACAGCAGTTTCACATCTGGGAGCATGCTGTTAGCGTTGGTCAGATGAGTCAGCAGTCCGTTTATTGCAGGGCTGTGTCAACATGGCAGTTGGCAGTGGCTGGATGCATCTGAGAGACTCAACATCTGTAGGAGAGATCCTGAACACTGGTGTCATGTACAAATACCCAGCTTTCTAGTATCTAGCATAGAGCCGTAGTATACTTTGGGGGGAAACGAAACTCTTATTAAAGGTTTCATGTAAAGAGAAAACATACCATACCATTTCATGGAAAATTTTGAAATTTCAAATTTAAATTAGAATTCAAATTCAAATTAAAAAAACAGGGCTGACCAATTTTCTTAACAATTAGAAGTTGCTTTCATACCATAAAAGCAGGATTTTAAATGATGGAGAAATGCCTTTGTCTGGGTATCCTTTAAATGTTAGGAACAAGGAAAAGAAAAACTAAGAGACTAGCTTCTGTTCATATAGCAAATCATTTCCTATGCTTCTCAAATTGATTTATCAGTGTGAATTGAAGCAGTGTCAATTCCCTGTATTCCTATTCTAATATCGTTGGTGATGGTCCTTGTTTTTATTAAGCCAGTAATACCCAACTGTCTAAACACCCGACATCCTGTCTTCATAGATTCTTCAACACCTCAAGGAAGACATTGTGTGTAAAGAAAAAAAAATAGAAGACTGCACAGCTAAACTGAAAGATCAGAAACAACTATTGGAACAGGAGCTAACAGCGCAACAAAGTAAATTTGAGCAGACAATAGCTAAAGTGAGATTGGCAGAAGAAAGAGTTGGGCAACTGGAAAAGGAGGAAACCTGGTGCACAGCACTGGAAGAAAGAGTCAGAAAAACCAGTAAGATACGTCTCATGCTTATATTTACGATCTATAAGGGCTGAGCCAAACCCCATTGAACTCAGTCGGAGTCTTTCTTTTGACTTTGCAGGGCTTTCGATAAGGTAACTAGAGCTGATTCTTAATAAATACTCATTGAGCGTCTCTGTTTGGGGCTTGAGATTTCCCTAGGCACAACTGTGATATTGTTTGTTTAGCAGTCCAGTGTTCATGAAAATAAGCAAAATTGTATGGTAGTTATTTGCATATCAGTTGATCTTGAGGGCATGAATATAACAGAAGGAAAAAGTGATTCCTGCTCTCCTCTGTTAACCAGCAAGACAGATGGACATAGGACTGAAAAAGGAATTCCATAATCTCATAAAAGGACTTGGTGATAATTGAGGCATAATCCATTTTAATATTATTTCAACCCCTAAAGACCAATGGAATTTCATTACAGTGTCCTCTTGACGTTTTTTTAGTCGGCAAGATTTTAATATGCGTTTCAGAGAAGATAGATGTTAGTGGCACCGTTTCCATCTTCTCTGCCATGAAAGAACCAGTTATCACAGCAGTCTGGAGACGTGGCGGGCCCTGGAAACAGAAGAAACTATGGTTTGCATTATAGAAACATTAAGTGGTTCTGTAGCAAGAGGATTCTTCAATTACTGCCAAACACCCAGTGTGAGTGGATGTGCTGCATTTCTGCTTCTTAAAGTTGTTTTTTCAAAATGTAATTCCAGAACAGCAGCTCTCCGAAAAAGAAACACAGTTACAAGAAAAAATCCAGGAGTTTTCATCCCTCCAGAAAGAGCTGGAACTCTCAAAGGCAGAGTTAAACCACCTCCAAGATCAGATCCTGTCCGAGAGAAAGAAAGCAGAAAAACAAATCACAGGTCTGAAGGAAGCAATCAAAAGCCAAAGGACACAGCTTGAGAGAGCACTGAAAGTATGTTTTCATTGTGGTGTTATAAAAAGAACTTTAATTGCTTTGCATTTTTCTTTAGAGAAAAATCCTGCATGGTCCTGGTGAGCCTCCAGGACCCAATTCAGGCAACCAGCTTGGAAGTCACTCACCCACACTGTGCTCTTCCTATGGTGTCCTGCAAACACTCTTAGTTGATCCCGTTTAGATTGTACTAACGTGGCGCAATATCATTTTAGCTCAGAGAAATTGTTTTATATTTGGATGGTTGGTTTGTTTTTTCTGAAATGAGTTTGTCAATGGGAAAAAAGGCAACATTTCAGCCATTTTCACATTTATATCTTAGGAAAAAGAGCATGAAAACAGTTTTTTGCAGAAAAAAATGGCATCAATAGAACGAGTGGCACATGATAACCATGAACGAGCAAAACGCCTGATTAAGGAGCTGGGTGAGATCCAGCAGGATTATTTGGATCTCAAGTCACAGGTACGGAACCATAGTTCCTTTCCCTTGCATGGAAGTTATGTATCTTCTAAACAAGTTGTTTCATTTTTAGTCTCCCTGTGTTCACTTGTATTATTATTAGCAGGAATAAATGCATTGAAAACTTTCAAACTGCACACATCGAGTTAGGGCCGTATAGTGCAATCCTTACTTATGCAAAACTTGCACTGAAATCATGGGCTACAGGACTGGGCACGAATTGCCCTCACAAATAATCAGTGGTGTTGAAAATTAAATTGATGTGATTGGGAATGCGCTTTTATCTATTATGTGCACATGAATGGAAATCCCAGTATAATTTGGCAACCTTTTAAGGTGCCAAACCTCTTTAGAGCGAGCATACATCTGTCTGTCTTTACTGCTGTTTAGATTAAAACACAGAAAGATTTGGAAAAGAGGCAAAAGGAGATAAAGGATGCAGTGAAGATGCTAAAATTGGAGGTGAAAGATGAAATTAAAACTGGCCTTAAAGACCTAAACCAGTCTCCTCCAGAGCTGTTGGATGATTTGGAAGCTGTGTTTGAAGAAAAAGAAAGTCTGGAGTGTGAATTAGAAAACTTAAAGGAGAACTTTCCATTTGCATCTAATGAGGAAGGGCAGCTGTCATTTGAAGAAAAGATGGATTTGTCCAAAATCCACTTAATGGTAAAATTACTTTAACCTTCCCCCCCCCCCCCCCCCCAAACACACACCCTACCTTTATAAATAGTCAAAACGCTGCATCTGTGTACACCAGGGTTAAATTGGGCCCTATTTGTTTAAGTTGGCCATTCTCTCTGATTAAGGCAGGATCGCATAGTACAGCTAAACTAAATTTTTCTACTGCAGCATTTTGGTTCCTCATAATCAATCCAATCCTGCATTCCTTACACCTTCCAAACTCCAGTGATTTCACTGGAAGACTTGTGTCTGAAAGAAATGGAGAATTGGTCCCAATACATATACTATAGGGTTAGGGTTTATACTATACGGTGTAGATTTTTTTAAACAGACTTTCAACTATGCGTTTTGACTGTTGAATATGATTCTCTATTCTAAAGGATGAACACTGGCGTGGAGAAGCACTCAGAGAAAAGCTGCGTCACCATGAAGATCGGCTCAAGGTTGCATCCTATACCTTATATAATGCATTATTTATTTATAAATGTAGGACTCCCCTCTAAGAATTCTTAAGCCTTTTTTCCGTTGATTCTTGAACCATAATTTTATATATTTTGAATACTTTTTGCACCATTGTAGCTCTTTCTATTGGGATGAAAGGGAAGGAGAGAAAGACACTGTGTATTTCAATGTGAATTAATAAATTATTCAGAGTTCATGTTGTTAAAACATGCTTCCCTTCAGAGTACTTTTTCAGAAAGGCTTTTGCACGTGAATATTGTCATAAAACTTATCCTTCCACAATGGTTTGCATTAACAGTGTTATAGTTTGTAATACAAGTCTAGTCACAATCCCCCTGGAACCTGAATCTGGTTGGAGCACGTGTGCTGTTCTTTGAATCATGTCTGATTATAGTAGAAGATACCATAGGAACTGTGCTTTTCTGAATGGTCAGGATAAGTAGATTAGAACGGGTAGGCTAAATAACTTCCACTATATTGTATTAACATTGTGTGTGTGTGTGTGTGTGTGTGTGTGTGTGTGTGTGTGTGTGTGT
>ML685804.1:12826392-12888556 GCA_007922175.1 Pelusios castaneus
TGTGTGTGTGTGTGTGTGTGTGTGTGTGTGTGTGTGTGTGTGTGTGTAATAATTTTTCTGCTTGATTAAGGCTCAACTTCGACACTGCATGTCGAAGCAAGTGGAAGTATTAATCAAAGGAAAACAGCAGACGGAGGGCACCCTGCACAGCTTGAGGAGACAAGTTGATGCATTAGATGAATTGGTTAGCAGCACTCCTACAGATTACCTCTTTCTGTCCCAAAGCTCGTCAGGTCTACTGGCTTCCCTTCCCGAGGATCTTAATGTTACACGGAACCAGGTAACACTTCAGAATATCACATTTTCAAATCAGCGTGGTCTGTTAACTCTGGCCCCCTGCCTTCGCCAGAGATGCACTTAGTGTTTTCTATGCTGCCATAGAAGTTTTCAGGAAAATTTAAAACAGATGAGTTTTGAAACACATGCATACGACACACAGTCTCTCCCTGTACACTTTGTTAATTTGTCCCAATTGTGAATTGGCTTTCTGAAATTGAATTTGTTTTAATCACTTCTATTGACTCATACTATGGGTGTTTCTTGGACTTAATTATTAAAAGCATTTTTTGTACAAGAGGGACTGGGGAGCTCTTAAAGGAACTTAAGTTTCTGCTTGAACATTTCCTACCTAATATTGGTTACAATAAACACCTAAGATGATTGTAGCCAAAAAAAACTAAAGAAGGAGCAGTCTGTTTTTTCAATTTCTGCATCATCGGTTTTGTCCTTCCCTGTACAGAAGAAAAACAGACAGGAAAGTGACGGTAAATCCACAAAATTGGCAATTAATACCTGAAACAGCTTTAACTTTTTTTTTAAAAAGGTTAGTAGATTAAGTTGATTGTGTCCCTTTAACTCTGCATGGGAGTTTTACCGAGTTTAGGAGTTTTGTACCATTGTAATACAAGATTTGAAAGCGACATTGCAAACATATCTTAGACACCATACATTGTATTTGCAGCCCATGTGAAGTAGGCAAATAGCCATGCTTCCATTTTACAACTGAGGAAACTAAGGCACAGTTTACATGATCTCAAGCTCAAATCAAGTCACATCTAAAGCAGTAGTAAAAACCACACTTCTCCCATTCCTCTCTTGGACCAAATCTACTGTCATAATGCTCCCCCTGGGAAGTGACATGTTTCTTCAGTAAATAGGTGCTATTATATACTCACTTCCTGCTCTGTGGCCTTAATGCAAATACGGCCCTTTAAGCTGACAAATGAGCATAGCAACATGGGGGGGGAGAGGGAAGTTTGTGGGTAAGAAATTTGCCTGCCAAGAGATATGGATCTATTTTATGACCACTGACTGTGCTGTTGGGGGGATGCGTGGGTGGCACTTAAGCTTTATGTATTATAACCTTCATGCTAGATTCAGCTAGAGTCAACCGATTTGTATGTGTAGGACTCTTCTGTGTGAGTTTTGCCCAAGTCTGAAGTTTTGTTTAGACAAAATTCATTGGAGGGGGATGTTTACCATAAACTTCAAGTTTAAATCCCACAGGAAATGGGTGTTCCAGAATTAATTTGATAGTCATTACATGAATTACATACTATTTCTCAAGATAGACTGGTTAGTTCCCCCCCCTCCCCCCCCAACCTTTAGGTTGCTGTGACAGGAGTGGTCAGATCTCCTAGCAGGCAGCCAGCCAGCATTTCATCTCTATCTCACTGCTTCCCCCAGTGTCATACGCAATAATCTTTCTAAACCATCGAGGTAAGAGATTGAGTCAGCTGTTCCCTGCATGACAGATTAATCACATAGATCCACATGGATCACGTGTAGAAGTTCCCTTTGAAGACTGGGGACTGTATGGCCTAGCACATACCGTAGCTCCTCGTAGCGGGGTAAGCAATAGAGCTTGCCCCGATATTGATACGTGGAACCAAGGCGTCGTATGCAGGTGCTTTTTGGATAGAAAACAAGCTCCCCAAAGAAATCTCCACCTTTGTTTTAAATTCATCCCCTCTTGTAAATTGTTTTGGCTCCACCTGTTTGGTGAAATACTCCGCTCGTGTGCCTCCAGTGACTTGACAGGTTGCACACTTCTATAGGAAGCGGACAAGAGAAGGGGATTGATTGCATGTCCCTCTTCCCACCGTGGCATCTTGTCTCTAAGCTTCCTGACATTTCAGTCTGGCAGCAGCTAAGGTCAAGCTGTAAACCTGCGCTGGATCTAGACCACCCAAACCCTGCCTTACATTGAACCCAGAACCTTCCTTTCTCCTGCTAATGGTGCTATTTGAGGCAAATGTTCTTCCTCAGCTAGAAGCTATCACGTCATGTGAGTCTCTAATCGACTGCATCACTAGAGATGTATGAAGACCTGCTTTACAACTGGCTTATTGGCCATTTTTATCTGCCAACAGCAGCTGCCTTTACTATACTGTGGCGCTGGAAACTTCCACATCAAGACGTGTAATACAAGTGTCTGTAAAAAAAAAAAAAAAAAGCTGACAGAATGTGATCCAGTGGCTCTTAGCTGCCTCTGCTCTTAGAGCATAAAAGAGCAACATCTTGCATCCAGAACTAAATGTCTGGCTGGTGTTCTAGCAGAATCACTAACTTTCCCAAACCTTTTGTTTTGTAGATAAATGCTGAGATTGAACACGGCTACCACTGTATGGTTGGGAATGATACTCCTTCTAGCTCCTGATCCACATGTACAACCTGAAGACTGCTACCTCATTAGCTGGCACGTCTGGCTAACCAGACACACCATACAGCCGCTTGGTCCATTGTTCTTCAATATTTTTGTCCATGTAAATAGCTGGTGCTAAGCCCGCCCATCAGTACTGTACTTTTTTATGGTTCTGTAATTTAAGTCACTGAAATGAGAGAGAATGGTAATATTTGTTATATTAAAGCCCGGTGTTTTAATGTGCTAGAGAGGACTGAAAGCTTTGTGCCCCACAATTCTTTCATATCTTTTAAAAGAAAACCAAAAATCAGACATTTCCTTCATCGGTTGTCAAACAAATGCCATTATTCCTCTAAGCCTTTATGCATCATTACTTGGAATGGAATATTTTACAAAAAATAAAGTTCATATTGATTAAGACTTTGCACCTACCATTTCATGACCTTGTTTTTCCAAGAATTTTGTATTTGACTTTTTATAGAGACTGTCTCATGGCTGCACTGAGACCTGTATCCTGAAGTTCCCAGAGCTGCGTTTGTCACACTTGAAAACCAGCCAGGTGCAAGGCTGTTAGTATGGCAGAGATTTCATACAGAAAGTGAAACAAATGAAATTAGGATTGTGCAGCTCTCCAGCCTATTTACAATTCCCAGGATCTGCTGCAATACACAGATACAAACCTAAGTCACTTTCACTTAATGATTGCTGCTACTGGCCGTTAAAATAGGCATTCAGTCGAGAACTTCCTTTCCTAGCATACTCACCAGAACACGACTGTTCCTATCAGAGCAAGTGGCCCACCTTGTCTTCCTCTTGTACTTGTTCAACATCCATAAAGTGACTAATACACTTCAAGGGATCAAGTCAAGTAACGTACAACCCAACCCTACGGTGCTCGTTAAGTGTGACAAACCCATTCCAGCAACCATTGAAGTGTTTAGACCTAGGTCTGCCAGGCCAGTCACTAAACTAGTCACCTCAAAGTGCGGAGTAGACAGTCAATGCATCGTGTAGCTCTTCATTCCTTATGGAATGATAAGAGTAAGCCTAAAAGGTAAGGAATGTATTATCCTACACAGCTGAAAGTTATCTGCCCAGCCACTATTCATTCACTAATCGAATACAGCCAGGTTCCATTGACTTCCAAGGTTCCCACTTCAGGAGTGTCTGCCCCTGTGACCATCTAGAAGACATACCACAGTGGGAACTGAGCCAGAATCACATCACCCAACTTGATTGAAAAATCTAACTTTTATTCATGCAGTACAGCAAACGAGCAGCAAATATCCTTGAACAGGTATCTGCCACTCATACAGGCCTCCACTGAATTTAGAAGTGCTCTGGAGAGCATGTGTCCCTCAAAAGGGAAAGTTTTCCCCCTAAAACTGGCTTGCAGCATCGTCTCTCCAGTAAAAGCAGTCGATACTTTGCGTGCTCAATCCTGATCTCACTAAATTAGTTTGTTAGAATTTAACAGGGGCGTCAAGAGGTTCTTGCATGAGTGACCAGAGAGCAAGGCTGAAAAACAGATGGGGCAGGAGGGTGCATGTAGGTGCTTATATAATAAGCCCCGACAATCAGGACATGTGGTCACCCTGTTCTTGCACTTCCAAGCAGTTGCAAACAAGCTGGTGTCCAGCAAATCGCTTGCGGCATTTCGACGACTGCACAACTGCTAGAGGCGGAGGCCCCTTCTTAGAATTGGGTACTGAAACATTCCAGTTTTGATGTGTCTGCACAAACCAAGAGCTGAGGCAGGGTCCAGGGGGAGGTCAGATTCTGTCTGACGGTTAAGACGGTGTGAAGGAAGAAGTGGAATGCAATGATTCCACTTCACTGCAGTGCAGCCTCATCAGCAGGCAGAGTATTTTAATTACAGATTCAGCAAGTCCATGGGATGACCGGGCCCACTCATGAGCTTCAAATAAAGCAATCTACTCTAGTTTATCTAGATACAGGTACTTTATTTACAAATATTTAGATTAATAGCATTGTTACACCAAATGAAGAGTACAGCAGTCCAAACATGTCCTTTCTGTCACAGAAACAAGGAGCCCTACTGTAACTTACTCTGGGAATAAGGGTACTGCACCTCAACAAGCTGTAGTCATTAGAATGTGGTTTACTTCACCCAAATTTTGTTCCGTCAGCAGGTCATGGTCCCCAGGCAACCCTTATGCGGTGCCACTTTTTAGCAAAATGCATCAGCCATAAATTTTTAACATTATACCAATCTACTTTAATAATCTGAGGTTTAAAAAGACTAGCCAGACAAAAAATCAAGGGACAGTGCACAAGTTACCCAAACTCTAGTGTCTGCACATTCCAGTTTTGGCTTTTATTTAACATTGACTGTACAATAGTCTGGTACCACGGTTTGCTTACAGGTCTGAACATTGTATAGTTTCTCTTAGTGTCTGCAGAGAGGGATTTTAAGACTATTTTGTATTTTAAACACTGCAGTCTGACTAAATAGCGCATGAATGCGAGGCACAACAAAAGCATGTTCTTTCTTAGCCGTTTATTCTTTGCCCCTGCCAATTTGAAATCAAATTTGAAATTTCAGAAATGAAATCATGGTCTAGCCTTGCAGAAAATATCAGCTGTATTTTAATGTCAGCATGTGCCTGGATGCTATTTGAACTCTGATTTTATGGAGTATTTTTCAACATATGTAATTTCATCAAGGCAGTATTCAAAATGCTTTTATAAGAGGGATCCTAATTAAAAAAAACCTTTTCACTGTAGTGTAAATAAAAATGCAAAAGTAGTTAAAAATCCCTAGAGAGTTCTGACTGTCCAGTTCAGAATATGACTACTCCAAAAAAGGTATAAAAGCATAAAATGTGCAATAGAACCAGCCATTCTATACAATGCAAGGCAGAGAGTTAAGCCCAATAATGCAAAATGCTTCCAAAGAGAGAAAAGGTTCGCACACTGTCGATTGCACAAAACCAAGGTTAAGAGAAGGGCCTAGATATACCACAGTGCAAAGATGGAACAAAGAACAGATATTCCAATAGTGTTAATATTGTTGCCTAGGGAGTCCACTCCCACCGCACAATACGCATCGCTGACACCAAGGAGTTACGCCTATGTTAGTGAACTGCAGTGACATCTATGTTTGTCCTAAATGGGGCGACATGGTCACATAGGTCAAACTGTACAAACTGATATTTTCTTAGCTACTGTTCTAATGCCAGTAATCAATTTATTTTCTTCATTAAAATCATATACACAGGATGTATTTAACTGTTAGCTCAGTTCCTTCAAATTTTATACATATTTACGGTCTGTTAACAAATGCAGAGGATAAAATGGCAAAAAAATGTAAAGCTACTGAGCACAAGAAGGAAGAATGGACTGTTTCCCTGTGCTAGGCTAAGATGGAAGTTGCACACTCCTGCACCAAGCTAACCCACCCCCCCAATCACAGGGAATTCCTCCTTTGCTACCATCAGAAGTCATTTCACAGCAAATCAGTTACTATGGACAGATTTAGAACAGTTACAGATGGGGAAGGAAGGCTGAAGAACCATAAAATTAAACCGTACAAGAAAAAGCCCTGCAAGAGTGGAAAATCATGAGTCCAGCATCAGTGCTCAGTTTAAATCATGTACTGGTGACACTATCACAGGGACAACTGGAAAAAAGTCTCGATTTACCATGCAGGAGAGGTTTTATTACTCTACTTGCCTTTGATAACCTGATTACATCTAAAGTTGTTTAGCAGTTTAGTATTGTGTTAAACTGTTGTCTCAGAGTTTAATTAAACCCAGTAAGATGTACAGAAGACAATGAAGCAGTCAAAAGTACCGCTTCTGACAGAGGTGAAAGGTCAAATATGGAACCATGGAGTAGATGTCACTAGCAGCCACAGCCTTCTCTCTGGGGCTGGGGTTCACTGGTTAGTCGACCCCCCTGTGGAGCCGAAGGTTTGTGTTGTACGCCCGACTCTGCAGCATTCAGATCCAGGCTTCCATCTTGGATATTCTGGTAGATTTTCTTGGCAGCCTCCAGGAATGCATCTTCAACATTCTCCCCTCTTAAAAAGAAGCAGCAATATCAATTCAAGTTTGCACTACATTGACCAGGAAGCCATGAACTGACATGGCCCTGCCACCTCTCTCTGGCAGGATCTAGCTGACATTTACTAATAGCAACATTGTGCATCGATTATACATTCTGCAGGACCAGTGAAGAGGACAAGCTGGGTACGATCAATGTCACCCACCTAAAGCAGCTAACCCCCGCTGTGACTTCGAAAAGTCAACTCCTTAATCAAGTCTTTTACAGAGTACCAGGCAACAGGGGTGGTTTTCAGGTGCTGTTATCTCCAGCTTTTGGGGAAATCAAATCTGTCAAGTCATCCTTGAAGTAGACTAGCCAGTAGCTCTGTTGGAATTCAAAATAGGCTCGACACAGCTACCCTGATAGTTAAGAAGTTTTCCCCAACATCCTATTTTAATATCCCTTGCAGCAATTTAAGCTTATTCCTTCTTGGTGGTTAAGGGGAACAATTTATCACCCTCCTCTTTTGAGGAGGTCAAGAAGAAACGCCCTACAGCAGCTTCTGGCAGCACAATGCCCACAGCCAGCAGGAGCTCCTGAATAGCCTTGTACAGGTCCATGGGCTCCAAACACGCCGCACAAGAGACGTTTCACATCGACCACCACAGAACCAGCAGGGTCATTACAATGAGGACGCTGAACAATCCACTAGAGCAGACTAATTTAACCAGTTACCATCAGCCTGCAGCATAAAGCACACCCAGTGAAATGCTCCATTTCGTAAGTGCAACTGATGGAGGAAGTGTTGCCTGAGGTCTTAAATGACATCAGTTTAGTAGTTTCAGTTTCCAGCTGAGCAACTGAGCAGCCATTTGCTTGTGAGATGGCCCAACAGAGTAACAAGATGGCTGCTGCAAGTTAAGGTTAAGATCAAGCGAAAGTGCTAGACATGCTCTATTCCTCCCACTTCCGGATATTTTATGGCAAGCTAACCTGAGAAATCAAGGTCACTTTCACCCACAAAACCACAGGCTAGGTCCCTTTATGAAACTGTGTACTGAACTTGAGACATTTTACTTAAAACAAGATTGTTGACGTCCAGAGCAACCCTTCCAGTTTCAGGCGGTAGGCCTATCACTTACGTTTTTGCACTTGCTTCAAGGAACAACAACCCTGTTTAGAAACAAGATTGAAATTGTTAGGTACACGAGTTACTTCACGTTCAGAAGAACTATACTGTAGTCACAATCCTGAGAGGAGTATGCGAGGACCCAATGAAATTTCATACTAAATGTTTTCCAAAATATTTAAGGATTTTTTTTAAAAAAATGTAGGACACCAATATGCAAACTGGATTTCTGGTACTAAGGTACGCCGAGTTAGAAGACTATAGGGCAAAAGTGGAGGTTTTACATAAACACAAGAGAAGCAAAAACACACCATTTTCTTCTGCAAATTGTTTGGCCTCTTCATACGTAACATCTCTCTGTGCTTCCAGGTCTGCTTTATTCCCTATGAGGATTATCACCTAGTTCAGAACAGAAAAGCCATTAGTCTGGAAACTGCTCTTTAGCCCCCCTCCCAGATCAACTTCTATTAAAAAGCTTCCTCAACAAGGGATGATACAAGAACAATGGCAGCTCCCTGCCCATGGCAAGTGGGAAAGTGTGGGGCACTCACAGGTTACCTATGTCTAAGATAACCCACTAAGCAGCAGTCTCCCCCACAGCCAGCCAGGCAGGAGGAAGTTGATGCAAACTCTCCCAGATTAGAGGAACTGCAAAAGTCCAGGACCTCTGCAAGTTTTTCCACTCAAGCAAGCTGCAGGTGGCCCCAAACTATGAGTGCGCCCCTCCCAAACAACAGGTAGGCCCATTCATTTGATAGACCAGATTCAGTAACAAGTAACACTTCCCAACAGACCACCCGCACAGAGTCCCTTACTCTAGCAATAGGGCAAACTAGGGTAGCATCTTGTCTCTCTAGCAACATCTCCACCATGAAGACAAGAATAATAGGAACTCCAGATGCCACATTCAACCCTTGTCCACTATAGGATTCCCATAACCTAAGGGCTTGCAAAAGTAAATGCAGTTTTATTCTATCATATCTACCTCTTGTATTTATTCAGAGTCATCTGCTGATTTGACTTGACTGCACATTAAAAAAAAAAAAACAAAAAACACAAAGCACAAGACATTGTAGAGGCAACACAAGCGTGGGGAAAAGATTGTTCTGCAACCAGTAATGCACTAACTGAAAGAACATGGCTTTTCATGGGCCTGACAAAAAATAAAAAAGGTATAAGTTGTCTGACTCTTCATCAAATCAGATCAAATATGGAGTCTTACAGAGCACTTTAGAGAGATTTAATATTAGAATCATACTACAGGAGCTGGAAAAAAAGTCTTTTGGTCTCCAAGAGGAGGAAGAGAGGACCCCAGGAGAAAGACTGAGTAGTTTCCTATGTTCAAATTTTGAGAAGAACAAATTAAGTTTAATTACTAGGCAAAGGACAAGTTAAGCTTTCAGTTTAAAAGCAGCAAGTTATGATAAAAAAGGAGCAGAAGAAAGGCAAATGTTTGTTCCCTATTAAGGAATACAGCTAGGACTAGAAAAACTGGAGTAAACTTGAAGCACGCCATACATGAAGGACAGCACACTGAAAGCTTAGGTAAAAGAATATCACCATGCATCAAGGAAATACATTTCAGTCTCAACTGTGGATTTCTTGTTTTGGGATAAGCAACTTTAAAAAAAGCCGTAAAAAGGAGTCCAACTTACAGTATTTGGATTGGTGAGGTTCCTTGCGTCTGTCAACCAGCTGCTTAAATGGTTATACGTGCTTCTTCTGTGAAGAGCCAAGGAGAAGAATTTAACTGTACATGCACCAATAGTATACTTTTCAAAGATGTAAAACACATTTGACCCAGAGATGAAATGATAGGTTCTCTTCTGAATTCTGAGCAGAACTAAGCAATTCTGCCAGCCCACGAAGAAGCATGAACTCTGTGGAGAACAAGCCAATTACTTCACAGATGCAGTATTACCACTTTCTATGAGGGCGACACATTACCACACATAGTTATATAAAACTCTTTAAAGTATTTTTTAACTAATACTCAAAGAACACTGAACTGTGGAATACGGCTTAAATAACTGCATAAGATTCTGTGTTCTTTAAGTCTTAGTTCTAGCAAATTAGGATGCACAAAGAAATGTGCACTAGAGAAAAATATAAAAGGCAGAAAAAAATTTAACACTAAACCGCACACTAAAGCACAAGAACGTACCCTAAACATGAAGATTTATATTGTGCAATGTCCCGTGAAGTCTGCTCTTTGCTCAGAAGAGGCAATGCTTTCAGATTGCTCTCTCTCCTCCCTCCTAACCCATCAAGTCTCAGTGACAGTTCTGTACTAACTATTCCTTTAAAAACAACGAGAGTCCTATGGCACCTTAAAGACTAACATTTCTTCAGTCATAAGCTTTTATGGGCTCCAACCCACTTCGTCAGATGCATCTTTTACAAAAATTGGTAATTAAAATATTTAGCTGTTATCAGATTGTATATTCTTCAGCAGATCACTAGCTGAGATTCCTCAATTGAAGGGAATTTGGATTGAAAAGGTGGGTGACAATATCTTTTACTGGACCAATTGAAGTTGAAGAGACAAGCTCTGGAACCACACTAAGCTGTTCTTCAGCTCTGGGAAAAATACTCTCCAAGTCACAGCTAAATGAAAGGTGGAACAGATTGTTTAGTGTAAGTCATTAGCACGCATTCTAGGGACCATTCAAGATGAAGTGGCCCATTAAAACACCTCTGCACTCATAGGACAAAAAGGAGGGTTAATGCATTACAAAGATTGTTGCATTAAGTAATAAATTCAGTGTCTTCACTCCAGGATTTTTAGTGTCTAGCAGTTATGAATTTAAGCTCCCAGGCTCATACTTTGAAAGCAGATGTCCTTCGAGGATGACATGTGATAGGTCAGAGAGAGTGACTGCTTTGTGAAAAGTGTTCACACATGGGAGATAGCATGTTTTGGTGTTATTTTCCCCATAAATTCATTCAAGTGTGTTGAAATTATCTGGTTTTACCCAGTTAATGGAGCGTCTAGTGCACTCAATGAGATACACCACACGATGTGATAGACATGTGTAGCATCCATGGATCTTGAAAGGTGTGGTGTGGGGGGGGGGGGGGGGGGGGGGGGAAGAGGGGAACACTGATCACTGCAGCAGTAGAGATGTATCTTGTTGTTCTGGCACCGCTTTAAACTTAGTGTGTCCTGATCTGTGGGAATTTGGATTGTCATTTCATGGCTTTGATTCCACTTGTCATGCCCCCTCCTTTGAGGGAACATGACTGGTGCAGGCATACATCCCTGCAGGGAATAGCGGATTTTGTATGCTTTGTTCCTTATTTTGGAAAGAACTCACTAGTTCTTCTTAACCAGTGAATAGCCTATGAGTCATCTTGCATAAAAAAGACTAAACACACACCTCACATTCCCATAGCTCCTTTCAGAAGCTATCTGATGCTTAGACTTGGAGGCTATTCAGCAAGCTTTCCCTTACAATTTCTACATGCCAGTGCAACTTAGTTTTAAATACAGCTTCCCCGTGCATTATATAAATTTCATCCATTTTTATAAAAAACTCACCATCCATTTCTTCATGGATAACGAAGGGGAAAAATATCTAACCTTTTAAGTTCTCTAAATACACACTAATAAAGGGATGTGGAGCAAGATATTAAATAGATGCTTCAAAATCACCACCACTTAGTGATGCATTGATTACAGGACATTCATGTGGAACCTGACTATTCAGTTGTGTTTCCATACAATGAATCTAATATGTAGCTAAAATATGTTATTGGTTTACCAGCAAATGAGATTACAGATTACACACCAAAAAGACCATTACAGCTGGCAGTGTCATTTATGACTAAATAAGACCCTGAAGATAGTTAGTGTCACAAACAATTTCAGTGACAGGAAAGTTACTACCTCTTCAAAATACCAAAATCTTTGTTATATTAAAAAAAAAGGAAAGAGACCAGACTGACTGTGCAGTATTTACTGTATTCTTTCCATTCAGGGAAAACTAGGCCACCTCAGTTCCAAAGACTAGATACACGTGAGAGTTTAATAAAGCTTCTGCCTGTTCTCAAACAACTTTATAGAGTTTTAGCTGAATGCCATAACCCAAAATTTCACTGTATGTTATCCTTAGTGAAAACAACTTGAGTCTTAAAATATTCCCATCACTATGAAAAATCCCGATTGTTACGAAATTCCCATCTTTATGAAAAATGAATTAAGTCCCATACACTGAAGTCTTAGAGACACAGAACAACCTCTCAGATAAGATGGTTTAAATAAGTTGAGAGAATGGTAGTAACACCACAATGCTTGAAGGGGGAAGAGTAAACAGTGGACATTTGTCAGCAGAAGCTTGCTTATGCAGTACTTTGAGATTCTGAATTTCACATTTATTAAAAAAAAGTTAATTTGAAAGTAAGCAACCAGTGCTTTACTTCTTAAATAGCTGTTTGTAGAAGGGAAGGGAAATGGGGAAGGCTGCAAATCCACCATCCAGATACCTAAGTAGTTAGAAAACCAAGAGGATCAAGCCCTGAAAAATTTTTTGTTTGTAGTGATATTGTAAAGCAGTGTTCCAAACAAGCTTGGAAATAAATTGGTAATCATACCAAGTGTTCTATTTTAGCTGTAGCTACAGACAACAAATCAGACAATATCTTACCTAGTAATATCATAGACCATGAGTGCTCCTGCCGCTCCTCTGTAGTAGCTTCGTGTTACAGCCCTAAATCGCTCTTGTCCTGCTGTGTCCCAGATCTGCAGTTTAATTTTTTGGCCACTAACTTCAATTATTCTTGTACCAAATTCGACCCCAATTGTGTGGGGACAGTCAGCCATAACTGTCACAGAAAGATAATTCATAAGTTCACATCTTTCTACTAGAAAGGTTCTGCCTCTCACATGGGGGGGAGGGGGGAGAAGGAGAAAATTAGTCTAGGTCAACATACTTTCCAACAGTAAATTGCTTTTAATTTACGTAGCACTGAATGACTGAATATTTCCTGAACACAATGGTAGTTTTAATGCACTGCCAAATATTTACAAAATGGTCAATTCATAAATCAGAAAACTCCTAATGGAAGTTGCAAATGCATGCATCATTGATGTGTTTGGCAATACAAGCTGGGTAACCGAGTCAGCTTCAATTGCTTCAGTACCTATACTTGTGAAAACAATTTCAATTTGGTCTTAGAGGCTAGCCAGGACTTGAAAGAATTAAATGAAAACCCTTAACACAATCATAGGAGTGGTCATGCCAGATCAAACCAGAGAGCCATCCAGTGTAATATCACTGTAGTTGATGCTTGAGGAAGGTTTAAGAAACATTTCAGTAGAAAGTTCTAAGATATTGCATCAACAGGAAAAACTTCTTCCTAATTCCCATTAGAGATCATCTTATACCCTGACGCATGAGGGTGTGTATATACTTTCCAAAGCCCTTTAAAAATAATCTTTATTTTACTGGAAGTTTATCTATATAGACATGTCCAATCATTCTGGGGAATCTTGCCAACCTCCTGGCTTCTAGGATATTTCGTGGCAGAATACGGTATATTCATTCTGTTTGTCCATAAATTTAAGCTTAAGTTCTATTGCCTCAAGGTTTAGGGAACTTTCAAGGAGTTATAAATACTTGAGGCATTCTTTCAGATAACATCTTCAAAAATCAGGCCACATGCAAAAAGATTGCTTGGTACTATCTTTGATTAACCTATTCACACTGGAAAGGCACTTTCAGAACCCTAGTTCTCACCAAGAACGGTGAAGTATAGCATGCACGCACACAAAGCTGGGTAACAATTATGCAAGCCAAGGACATGAAAACTAAACTACCTTATCCACTCCCAAGTAAACTGCATGGGAAAGTTAAGACCATACTGAGAGAGCCACAACAAACATTCAACACCACTGAAGAAACAAAACTAGCAAAGCTTGAACTGTGAAGCAACACTCAAGTCAATGATCATATACCACAACTCTTGGCAGGGAAGGGGGGGGAAAAAAAAAAAAAAAAAGGATGTTGCAGTTATAAAACAGGTTATGATATATACACACGCATGATGGAGCATATATCATGCAGATGCAGCAGCTGTGACTCATGACAATCAAGCTATAAATATAAAATTAATTCCAGCATTAGTTAAACCTGCAGAAGACCGTCTTTGATTTTCAGCAGTTGTGTCCCACTTTGAACATCAAAAGTATTAACTCTCCTCAAAGTGAGCTTTCGCATTCCAACAGACACTCTGCTCTCACCGACACCAATGCAAAAAAGTAGGAATATTTGTCAAGTAAGTTTAGCAGTACACTTTCGGAGCCAACATATAGCACAGGCTTTCCTAGCACCACTCCTGTTACACAGATGCTTTGGGAATGCTATAGCCTTTAGCCCACACATCCAGAGAGTAACAAGTGACCTGACAGGTCGATTTAACTGCTTCTGTTTGCATCAGTCTGTCTATGATGGGTCTGCATATTTATAATGGGTAAAGCACCAGAGGGAACTCATGCATGCTGAAAAATAGTTTACGGGAGTAGGGAGACAGGGAAAAGAAGCATGCCATCAGTTAAAACAGGCTCTGAATGAAGATACTCACATTTCTTTTCTGTGAATTGGTGAAGCAAGCAGGACTTTCCTACACCCATGTCCCCTGTTACAGAGAAAACAGTTACTGTATTGATAACAATGGCTTCAGAAACTATAGTTCCTTCCATTTAAAAACATCTGACAAGCTTTCCATTGAACACAAGTTGCTTGCTGGACCATGCTTTGCTATGGCTGTATGCACGAAGCGATAGTTCACAGTACACCCTGGTAACCGTACTTTTCCCAATGGCTTTGTTCACAGGCATAGGGGAATAGGAGCATCCAAGAAACCAAACAAAAGGAAAGGTAACAGAGTCCTGTGGCACTTTTAAAGACTGACCCAGTAGGCACCCAGAGGGGGAGATACCGAATTTGCAATTTTCAGAAGGGCAACAGGAATTTTAAACTCTGCACCGACAGTCAGAGCAGAGGCGGCCCTTTAATTAGCATTTTACACCAGAAGGCAGGCATGTCCCAACAGCTCAGCAAGTGTGAGGCAGCTGCTAGATTGTCATCTTAGTCCTGCATTAGACTCCAGCCCAGGCATGGCAGAGTGGTTCTCACAGCACAGAACTAACCGATAAACTCTAAAGGATGAAAAGAGCCACCATCAGAAGAGGAAAAAAAACAATTGAGGCTCTTATAGCAACCTTGATTTGCATGCCTTTAAGGCAAAATTGCCCCCTACAGATTCACCTACATAAAAACAGTTGAGAGTTGCATAAGCAATACAGTGAGCCCAATCCTACTGGGATAATCATAAAAAGACAGAAACATAGGGGAGAAAGAAGCATCAGGAGGTCATCTAGCCCATCCCATACACTGAAGCAGGATTAAGTAAACCTAGGCCATCCCTGATAGGCCTATGTCTAACCTGTTCTTAAACGTTCCCAGTAATAGAGAGTCCAGAACCTGTTTGCCAAACATCCAACATAAATCTCCCTTGCTGCAAACTGAGATTGCATCTTGCTCTCCATGCATATGGAGGGCAGGACAACAGATACTTAAAAGTTGTTAGAGGACTGTTATTTGAAGACATATTCCAGTCAGCCTTTTCCCCTCTGGACTAAACAGGCCAAATTCTTTCAACCTTTCTTTGTAGCTCATGTTTTCCAAACCTCTTATTTCCATTGCTCTCTTCAAGACTGTCTCCAGTTTGATCACATCTTTCTTGAAGACTGTGGTGCCCAAAAATTGAGCACAGTACACAAGCTGAGGCCTCACCAGTGTAGAGTAAAGCAAAACAATTATATTCCATGTCTCACATATGACACTCTTAATACAGTCTAGAATGAGACCCAGTTACATCGTATTGTTGATCCACATAGCGGATCATAAATTAAAACTCCCAGATCTGCTTCAACAGTACTGCTGCCCAGGGAAAAAGACTAGTTGGGTTTTGTATATGTATTCCCCCAAAACCATGGGCTTTTATGCAGCTACAGCATCATGAACTACTAGAAGAGCCACTTAGCCAAGAGAGGAATTCACTGCCATACCAGCACTGAATGCTGCAGGCTTTGGCCCAAGGGACACACCAGGGAGCCTCCAGGGTGCAAGGTGGGAAACCAAGGACTGCAATAGCCCCCATAATTTGACAGTATCCAGAAAGCTTAAAGCCAATATTCAGAAAGCTTAAAGCCAGTATGGTTTTTCTTCCCCTAAGCGCCACTGCATGCAATCATACCCATGGTTATCAATATGTTAATGCTGCTATGTGTTTTTAATAGAAAGATTGTGGTTTAACACTAACAATTAAAAGCAGCAGCATATTTCAGGGGTTACAGAAATCACTACTCTGATTTCACTGTGTAGGGTTGCAGAGGCAAACTCACACAAATAGGCCACTCAGTGAAACCCAGCAATACAAAGTACCTAACAGGTATTTGTTACGAAAGGGTCATAGGTAGTACTGTAAATGTGACTAGGAGCGTCCCACTGCAGGAACATTCACTTCAGTTATTTCTCAGTCACACTGGCTGCAGACTAATTTTTAGTCTTAAACAAAACAAAACACAGAACTAGGTATGGTATGCACAAAGCTTTCTCCCAGGCTGAGTTGAACGCACTAAAGACATTGGCCCAGAAGACTCTGAACTTCTCATCCAAAGACTTTGTGCCTCCCAAATTTTGAGCTCTCCACAGGCTCTTGTGCAGCCTGCATTATAAATCAGAACAGATGCTGGATTTCCAGCATCTTTCTACACACCCTCAGTGCCTAACAACTAGTTTTAAGCCCAACATTTTAATTTTATTTAAAATTAAATACCTCTCTTTTTAAAGGGAAAAAAGTATTTAAAAATCATTGCTACCTATGTTAAAGCCTAGACTTATTTTTAGAACCATTTAAACAACATTCAAGCAGTACATGTTTGCTGCCAAAGCTTTCAAGAAAGTAAAACCACTGAACTGGTGGAAATCACTGGCCAAGAACCTGGAGCCAGAGTTTGTTGAAGTGCTAAATCAACTTTTGACAGCATTAGCCTCTTCTGCAGGTGCAGAGAGAATATTTTCTTTGTTTCTGTCTATTCAACTAGGTCAGTTTTAAGTTGAGAAACCAACTGGAGTTGAAAAAGCAGGAAATCTTGTTTTCTCTCTTCCCATCTATGAATAAAAATGAGGTGTGAGGATGAGATTTACTCATTATAAAATCTAGATGGACAGTTATCAAAAGCATTCAATTCAACATTTGTGTTTAATACATTAGTTTTAAATGCAAAACATGTTTTTAAAAAAGTTTTTTATTAATTAAAAGCAATAAGACATATGCAAATTTAACTGAATTCCAATTTTCAACAAATGCAACAAAAGTAAAAAATTAGTCAACTGTAAATTAAATGCATCACTCATCACCTTCTAAAACAGTAAAAAAAAATCTGAGAAATGTCTGCTATCCTATATTTGTACCATTTGATTAAAATCCCATCATGCATAGGTGGGTAGAATATTATTAAAATGGGGGGGGGGGGGAGAAGGGGGAAAGAACAAAGAATCTGACTACAGTAAGGTCCTTTACAGTGTAGAAATGTGTACTGGTACCAAAAAACAGGCAAAAATATAGCCACTTTCAATCCCAGAGAATTAGTGACTAACATTCTAGTACTGCAAGGTTATACCAGAATATAGCTCCACCTTGCTAAAGGAATGACAAACTTGTACTCTCTCCCTGCTCATAAATATGTCCTCTCCGCTGAGAAAACTACACTCAGAACTATTATGATTTTGTTTCAACGGCTTTGTTTGGACTGCTCTTTTTGGGCAACTATTATGCCCAGCAGCCCAGAGTACAAGATGATCCAGGTACACAAATAAAATAGATCACTACAACAACACCAGTACTGTCATAATATTATCTTCACTAATTTTAGAGCAGTGCAAGTAGCAAACTAGCTAGATGTTTTCTATAGAAGTGAGTTTGCATGCTTTCCAAATTGCCCCTCTCCATTCTATAAGCAGTTAAAATCCAATAGGGTTTGCAATGCAACTTTTAAAAAGCACCAGAAAAATCAGATATACGGAGCTAAGTGATGTTGCCTTAGAAATAAGATTGAGGGAATACAACAAAGTGCAATTAAAACTACTTCTGCAGCGCTCAGAAACCAAAGGTTGGGGGATTTCAGTAAAAAAAGGGTTTATTTGCCACTAACTTTAAAATACAGTATTCCATAGATCAAAGTTTTGTGGGGCTCAAGAGAATGAAAACGAATGATAGGCAATGGAAGAAGAAGTGTACATAATGAAGAAGGTTGCTCTAGAAGATACACATTTAATGTTATCCCTTCAGAGTTCAGGTGCCTACGGACAGAATCTAAGGTGTAAGCATTCTCTCTCTCTCACACACACACACACACACACACACTATGTTTTTACTCTAAAAACAGATGTTAAGTTCATACTTACCAATAATGATGTACTTAAAGATGTAAGAGTAGTTGTAAGGTGCAGTTGCCATTGTGGCACTATAAAATAATAAGAAAAAATAAAACAATACAAATTAACCACTTTAAACTATTGATTTAGATACATTCCTCCCTCTATAAGGAGTATAAAACGAATGCATAATTTTCCTTGAGCTACCCTTTTATTCCAATATCAGATCTCTATTGCATTTCCATGCAGTAAGTGGATTAAGATATGCAAGTATTTAAAGCACAAGGTACATGGCATGGAAGGGTCTGTTACTGGATATTCTGAAGCACTGTCCATACAAGGGACTCCATGAACAGAATTCTCAACTGCTGGTATAGTTCAGCTGCTCCATAGAGAAGGCTCCAGCAGGAGTGCATGTATTGTATAACCAGATTCTTTAGTGTCGATAGCGTGACAAAGAAAATAGAAGAATGACATTCCAACTTCCAGGTTTGTAGGGAAGTCTCACTTTGACAATACAGTGCTAGCTACAATTTAGAATACTCTTTTGGAATCTTTAGATAAATCCCAAAAACTTTTCTAAAAGGAGTACATTAAGATTTGAACCAAAGCCATAATAAGTTTCATTTACAAACAACAAATAGAGTACGACAAGATGTTTTCCAAAGATAATATGCAAATCTGTATTGTCTGAGTAAGCCAACTTAGATCACTCTACTTCAGAGAGAAGGCTACTTCAGGGCCCATGCTCTGTTCACTAGACCAGACTTCCTACCCCCTGGCATGGAGAGACTTAAGCCACAAGTCAGATGTTCGGGAAATTAGTCAATTGTTGCTTTGTCACCCAGTGAACAAACCTCAGTAACTTGATTACTTTTACATTATTTTCTTTTATGAACCAATATAAAAAATTGTATGTTAATTAAAAATATTTTTATTTAACTTTACTATAAATGGTGTACTAATGCGAGAAGGTGAATTATTCTGGGAGGGTTAGACAGGAGAAAGGAATGCTTAGTTCAACAGATGTAATTTTTTAAATCTAAATGTAGTTTTATTTCAGATACCTCCTTAAAAGCTGGAACTGTAGTCCTTGCGATTTCAACATTTCTGAATGAGTCCCTCTGCCTCACAAAGACCCCTTTTACTACTTCAAAGTATGGCCGTGTCCTGCATTGTGCAGGAGGCCAGACTAGACAATCATGATGGTCCCTTCTGATCTTAAAGTCTATGAGTGAGTTCTAGTCCTGCTCAGACATCTCCTTTGCAGCCTTATCCCTCACTAATTGCCTTGGTGACACCTCTAATGCATTGGATTTTCTACCTCCCAAGCCCCAGGTTAAAATGAAGATACTCATGTGGGTGAGCAGCACTAAGTGCTATTTAAACATCAAGTATTCTCATTAGTTCAACATCTTCTATACTCACTTTTTTTTTTCAACCCTCCCTCACCCCACAGCATGACAGATTGCCACCGATTACATAGCAGTGCTCCTCTTTATAAGGAACTAGCTCTCTAGCCACTTAAGCAATATTACAATTTAGTGGTTTCACTCAAGGCAAAACAAGCGTGCTTATACATGAAATGGATAAATCAATTAAAATCAATGGGGAACACTACAGAAATGCTGGTGGCTCAATGGCGTTTTGCTATGTAATACAGTAAACATTTCTCCTTCCTTACCTAAAAAGGAAGCTAATCCAAACCAGTGACAACTCAGATAAGAAAGCTCAAGATGGCTGTCTATATAGCAGGAAGTGCAAAGAGTGTGAAGCCCCTGAAATAGTATGAAGAACAATTTAAAGTACAGCAGGAAGGACAGAACAAAGACTCCACAAGGACTTTTTCTGGGGTGGTGGTGGTACTGGTGGGTAGAATAGGTTAGAAGGTCTTAATGTGTGCCAGGGAGAAGAATTTATGGCCAGGACTACAGTTTTCTTCCCATCTCCCAAAGACTATTATTCACAGAACAAACTATGGGATCTTTAATTTCCTCCTCTAAAGATTGTACCAGAGCAACGAAAGATAATAGTTTTGCAAGGACAGTACTTCTTGCTGCTGTACTGAGCAGAAAAGCAAGTGTGAAATTCAGACACTGATTTGACTGATTTAGGGATGAATGCTTCTAGCTGAGGTGTAACTTCAGCATCAAGTGTCTTCCTTTCATATAAAAGATTTGAGGATCTTCTAAGATTACAGCACCAGTTCCTGGATGTATACTGATATTTCTTGCAACGTTCCTGAAGATCATCAACATATTTATTAAATGAAGATTTCTTCAGTGTCAGGCGAATGTCAATGGTTTTAAGGACACGAAGAGTTCAATGTCAATGCAGTTTTTCTAGTGTGGACACACCCTGATGCTGCAGATTTTCTGACTGCATCTGCCAGGTTTTATGCTGGAAAGGAAGCAGAATAGTCCCAAGAGCAACAGCATCAGAAGTTGTTAGGTTTGCTGAACTAGCAGGATCAGTATACATTTAAGTTGCCTCCTGCCTTCTCTCATTATACAAGATAGGGTAAAGAGCTTCTCTGTTGAGCACAGCTCTCAAGGCATGAAATTTCACAGCTCTGAGCAACTTCATTAGGTTTCTTTAAGTGTATGTAGATCAGGCCTTGGGCATTCGTCAGCACAGTGATGTAAATCTGGGGTGCAACTTTTTCCCCCCCACACTTCTAACAGATGTCGCTATGGCAGCATAACCACTGAATTTAGACTAGATCAGAGAAAAGTTGTAACTCCTTCTGGTTTATAAGTCTTTAATTGTTTAGAGCTTTCATCAAGGTATTTTTTTTAAAAGCCAAAATCAAGTATTTCTTAAATGATCACTCAGAATATTCCTTAAAATTGTTAATACAATTTTAATAAGTTAGTGTACATAAGCCTCTCAATCTACATTTGTGCTGTATCACTTCCAAAAAAGCAGGTGTATGAAGCCACAGAACTTACAAAAATGTATACTGTGAATCCAGGTTACACACCAGCAACTGTGCAAGTGTCTAATCCTGGGGTGTCAAACTCATTTGCTCTGGCCAACCAGATTTGACTTCAACGTACTTCAAGTGGGGTGTACATATCATAAACCCAAATACTATGGCATTCTTGCGGCATGGCATAGTGCTTTGTATGTGAAACTGCACTCCACGAAACGCATTCCTCTATTCCCCCTCAGAGAGAGGGTACAGTCTCGCAGAGCGCAGTCTCGCATAACCAAAGCTCCATGATGCACTGCTGAGATGCAAGATCGCACCCACTTTCTCTGTTTGTGAATGGGTTCTGCAGAGCGCAGTCATGGGCCAATACAAAATGTATGAGGTAGCTAAAAAATTGCTATTCCAATCATTACTTAAGAGTGTAAAATTGTGATCCTAATTTCAAGATGTTAATGATCACAGATTAAACCGAATTCAGTTAGCCATTTCCAAGTGCCTGAAAGTGGTTTTGGATCCAATACAGGTAACTTCAATTTGAAATTAGCTTCTAATTTGTTGGGGAGTTAGAGAGTGTTTTATACAACTAAACGTTAGACCAGTAAAGTCCAGTGATTTTCAGACTATTGGTCGGAACCCAGTACTGGTCACAGACCCTCAGGTACTGCTGCTGCCACCACAAGACTAGAATGCGTTAACTCAAAGATGTAATGATTTTTTTCAACTGGGTTCAAAGAAAAAAAAAGTTTGAAAACCACTGCTCTCGTCCATTATTTTGTCTCCAACAGCGGACTATCAGATACTTAAGAAGCTGTAAAAATCCCTGTAATTAAGGATCTGTCAATAGAATGTTACACAAATATTCACCATGAACAGTTAGGCTGTCTTAAGTATATCGAAAGATGGATCAGGCCATAAGTTATCAACTTACTGACCTTTGATTAACCTGTGAAATGCTGTCTTTATGTTGGTTGGCAAAGAACGTAATAGGAATAAAAGGTTCAGACAGCATGATTGATACTAGTAAATAGTTTTCTTCTATCAGCTTTATCATTTGTTATACCACCTATCCCTTCTTGTTCAGTTAGTTCTAGCCTTTTTAATGCCATCCAAAAGATTTTCTGCACTTCTACACGTTTTCAATGCCACTCCCAGGACCTTTTCTATTTCTACTATGTTCTTGGGAATGGAGTAAACTAGACTTGACACTGAATGTACCACAATTTTATATAATATTCTTTTCAAGGTTAGAAAAGAGGCTAAGGGTGGGTGGATATAACAGCGGATTATAAAATCATGAACAGTATGGGGAAAGTGAATAAGAAATTGTTATTTACCCCTTCACATAACAAGAACTAGGGGGTCACCTGATGAATAGGCAGCAGGATTAAAACTAACCTCCGTATTTCCTAAGACAACGCACGGTCAACCTGTGGAATTCATTGCAAAGGCAGAAGTACAACAGTTTAAAAAATTAGGTAAGTTCAGAGAGGATAGCTCCATCAACGGCTATTAGCCAAGATGTTCAAGAAAGTAGCTCTAAAGCGCTGACTGCCAAAAGCTGCGAGGAGAGGAGGGGTGGATCTTTCTAACTGCCCTGTTCAGTATACTTCTCTGATGCACTGGTACTGGCCACTGTTTGAGAAAGGATATTGGGATAGATGGACCATGGTCTGACCAATAAGGCAGTTCTCATGATACTAAAAAACTTGCTTCAATATTAACAATGAAAAATTGTTCAACACAAAATTGATGCTACAGAAAAGATATCGGTGAGGTACTAAATTTTCCTTCACCATCGATGAGAATTTTGTGACTTAGTAAAGCTTCAGATGTCATAGAAATTTTCTACTATAACAACAATTAAGGAACTGATTAAAGTATAAAAACATCCATTTTACTTTCTTCCTATTTTATTGCCTTAAAATCACTAAAAAATGAGCAACATATAAATCAGACTATATTTAATCAGGTATCTCAAAGTGTGTGTTGTTTAAGGCAGCGATTGTCAATCAATGGGTCCGCAGAGCCCTGGGGGTTCACATGCTATGTATAAGGTGTCTGCAAAAAGCGATTATGAAAATAAAGTTTCAAATCCCACAGGACACATTCTGTCCTTTTGATCCAAAGACAGTGGCAGCCCATGCCTCAAAACACATAACAGATGGATTAAACAGTGTATGTTGGAAAGGAGGAAAAAGAAGCTAACATGTTAGGCTTTGCACATGCCTGTAACAAGAAACAAGTCTGCTCCAGATAGCTTGTAATCTTAACACATTACTAGAGATAGAAGGGGGAAGACAAGGCACATAGAACTAACATGTTTGACATAACAGGCTGCCACACCACACCAACTGTCTAGCCACCCTCGCATGGATTATCTACACACCTACATACACCAAATCACTTGTATTCACATCTGATGAGATCATGTGTATTTATCCCATAGTCATGGCTTTCAGTCCCAGCAACAGAATTCTCTCTGCCCAATCTTATTCCTCTGACAGAACCCTGGCCTCTAGGAAACCCCACATTAAAAATTAACTCCCCATAACCTAATATGGACCACCATGAAAGTGGAATTAGAGGGCTATTTAATGACTGCAAATCATTTCCTATGCTAAGCATAGGAACAAAGAGGGGAGTGAAATCTGGAGGATTATGATCTTGTCTACATAGAAGAGTTGTACCAGTTTAAGTGAGATTAGTCTGAACAAGGTTAGTTAATGCAATGCTCTCTCTCACACACTTCCACCCACACACCCTTTGGAAGTAGAAAAACAAGCTCCCAATTGACTTCACTGATGCAGGGGTTTGTGTTGGTTTAGCCAAACTGCTTTAAATTCATGATTCTGGTTAAACCAGTTCAACTTTCCAATATAAACGTGCCAACTACTGTCTTATTTTTAAAGGGCCCCAATCATTTAGTCCAATCATTTTCAAACCACGGGTTGGGACTGGGTCGCAGACATTCAGGTACTGGGTCATAGCACCCCCTGCTGCCACTACCCAAAGACTGGAATACATTGCTCAAAGATGTAATTATTGGGACGCAGGCATAAATGATTTTTTTTCAACTGGGTCCTAAGAAAAAAAAGTTTGAAAACCACTGACTTAGTCCACATTAATAAATACCCTACAATATAGTGAACTCTGATACACTACTTTCCATCAGCTGACCTCAGAATCTTACAAAGGAAGCCAGTATTATTGCAATTTTACAGCTCTGAAGCTGATTCACAGAAAGGTGACTGACATCATTTGCCCAAGGTCACCCAGCAGGTCAGACACAATCCAGTTCTCCAGAGATCCGACTCAGTGCCCTGTCCACTGGGCCATGCTGCTTCTCAGTAGTAATCATTATCAAGTCTCAACATTAAACAATAATGTAGGTACTTCTAGTCCAGAAGAGGACCAGAAGGACTATGGAAAATGTTCCAAAGAAACACTCATGTATAAATACATTTTACAAGCTTAACTGTCATGTGGATGGTCTCCTCTGCTACTCTTCCAGGACTGTATACTTTCTGTCTCATTTCCAAACTTAAAGAGAAAAAATGCAGACCATCCTCATCCTGTTGAGACTCCCCAGCATCTTCCTGGTACTAGCTCCCCATGTTAGTTACTTTATTTCCCTCATCAGAGACAATGATGTTGATACACACTGGCTTCTAGTTTAGAAGAGAAGCATTCTACCAAAAAACCAACCAACCTACCCACCCACCACCCACTTAGTAGTTTCAGGACCCGAAAGACCTGTTTTTGTCCTGTAGTTATCCATCAATTAAACTTGACAAAAAATTTAAAAAACCAAGACTAAGTTCACAAAAGGGCTTTTACTTATAATCCTGTTGAGAAGTTTAATTCATTTGAGGGTTGTTTACTGTACACTTCTATCCAAGTACTTAGCAATGTATTTAATGACTTATCTGAGACTTGCCTTTTGTAGACAAATCCTCCAGGAGAAAGTGGTCTACAGGTGGTTTCCACCCTCCTCCACCTCAATTTGATAACAGTACAGAACTGTAGTTTCATATGGACCCATTTTAACGTAAAGTCTGTTTCCCATGCTCCAATTCCCAAAATAGCTACTCTAAAGCAACCTTACTTATTATTTATTGTCTTAGTGCATCTTACTGCTATTCAAACTCTTTTTACCCACATTAGTGTTGCAACACTTGTACTCCATACATTCCCTACACTTTAAAAGGGGACTAGCAGTTAGTCGTATTAGATACAATCAGCTTAGGGCAAGCTATAATTGAAGTAGCATATTTGAATACAGGTTATAATCAACGTGTTTTAGACATAATATTGTCTCAGTAATTAAGTTCCTAGTTCCCATCACAGTCATGTAAACACACATCTCCTTCACACCCCTATATCAACTCCAGAAAGCAGCTAAGCCTTCAAATTAGGATTATAGCATTAGAATGCAGCTCTTCTCTGAAAAGGGATTCCAAATGCAATCATGGGTTTTCACGTATATTTCTTGATCAAGTAGAAGTTCCTCTGTTTAGAGCAGAGTAAGAAATGTAAACTGGAAATCATGTAAACTCATCCCGAGCTAAAAGTCTCATGATTATTACTGCTGATAGTACACAAGATGGGGGGTGAGGGGAGGGGAGTTTCCATAGTCCAAATGAGGCCCTTATATCTGTGCAACTTCATTACCCTGAATGGGTTTGCATGGGAGTAACTAGTAACTTGTCAACAATTCTGTTATGTGCATGACTGAACAAAAGACACTTGCTCTTGGTATAGCTATAGCAGAACTAAAACAGCCAAGAGTAAAAATGCAACCAATAACCTTGTCACTGGGGTGAGCTGATGTGAGCATACACAAGAGGAAAAATTTGATGAATAAAGTACAAATTTTTAATTTCATCTCTGGGTAGACTGTGTGCATGCGTAGTTCACATAATTTTTGTCTGTGTTTTATTCTGATCCTCTTCATCCTTACAGGAGATAGTACAGTTAACAGCCAGGTGCAAAAAGATAACATGCTGCAGACTACATTTATAGACTACATATATTACCTCCAGAATCTTACTAGTACCACACAAAGCAAAGAGGAATTATCAAGTATAACACAGTGGCATATGAACTGTACGTAGTCATCAGAATCACTGGCAAGTTATTAGTTTGTTTGTTTTTTTAATCAGAAAACATCTCGTTGTGTTGGCAATATAAAGGTTGTTTATTCTATTGAAGGAAACCTCTCAGTACCACTAAAGATTCGGTCTACAGAAGATTTTGTGCTAGTTTACAGGTATAAGCAGTTTCAAAGCTTCACAGTTAACTCAGATTTAAAAGTACAGTTCTTCTATGACTACAGGACAGAACTCTTGAAACAGAAGTTTTCCTTTTCTAATTTTAGTCATCTGTTTTCTTTATTGACAAAAAAGTCGGTGAATTTCTTTACCCCTTTAGCACTGCAGAGCCATAGCAATTAATACTCTTCCTTCTGGATATCATTATACCACGTGTTGGCAACCTGTGGCACACATTCCAAAAGCAGCACATGGACCGATTTTAAGCGAGACATGGCATCCTGTCCTGGTGCCAGCACCACCAACACTAATGCAAAAAGGGGGCTCCAGAGTCCACCCCCTCTGCCAACATGCTGCAGAGTCTACTCCCTGCCACCAGCACTGGGAGAGGGCAGGGAAGGAGTCTAGGCATGGCCCTTTGTAGAGTTGCATGCACAGGTGTCACTGAAGACAACGCTGGCTCTCAGGACCATAATATGCATGGATGATGTGTTATACACAAGAACCCAGGCCAAGATTGCTAAGTTAGCAAAAATAAAAAATGTTTCTAACACTTAAGCCTTGTCTGTGCTAACCTTTACACCAGCAAAACTTCTGTCACTCAGGGGTGTGAAAAAAAACCCACACACCCCCCAAAGTGAGAGAGGTTTTGCGAGCATAAGCCCTTGTGCAGTCAGCGCTATGCTGGAGGGAGATGCTTGCCCTCCAACATAGCTATCACCACTCATTAAGGTGGTTTTATTATATCAGTGGGAAAGCTCTCTCCCATGGACATAATGGAGCTACACAAGCACTCTTACAGCAGCACAGCTGTACCAATATAGTGTGCAACATTACAACTACACCTTTATTGCCCACCGAGCCAAACTATTGGAATAGGATATTACTCTACAAATTTGGGGCAGGAGAGGAAGGTAGGTGCAGTGGATATCTTCTCTCTGTGTACAGAAGTCTGTCTCAGTATTAAGGAGACTTTTATCATGTGCTTCTGGTATGGCCACTCAATCAAAACCAGAGATAACGACAAAGGCAAGAGTCAAGTTGGACACCAAAATCCCTATACGTTATCTTTAGTTCCTTGAACCAAAAAAACTAAAGTGTAATTGCATTATTTTCTTCAGAAACCATCCCCTTGTACCTTTACAAGGCTATATTTTAAAAGCTACCTTGAATTGGAAGAAAAATTTATATTCAGCTCAACTGAATATGAAGCACTTCTTCCACTGCTCCTTTAGCAGCAGAGCCACATTCTCCCATAGGTATCTATCCCGAGCTAAGCCTACATAGGCAAATCACATAGTGCATCAAAATTTTGGTAACAACTAGATAGATAAAATAAAGTTAGCTACAGTTCTTCAGCAATTAGTTACTGAGTTTTTTAAGTCACCAACTTGATACAATACATTCTTGATCAGCAGGAAGAGTACACATTTCTTTGGTCCAGGAGAATGTGGTGAAAGAAGTCTTAAAAAAGCCCACTGGATACACAGAAGTATGGAAATAAACATAAAATTATAAAAGATACCTAGGTTTCAAAACATGTTTCAAAACAGCCCATTTTAATATTGGAAACACTGCCATATATTTTCCTTTAATCATAACTTCATTCAAAACAAAATGTACCCAATGTACTTGTGAATACCATGTTTCCCCAATTTCAAGATCTCCCACAAGTCATAAAAACAATGAGATCAGAATTTCTTACCACGGTTCAGAACTAAGTGGTTTGTCGCTCTGTCACAGGACTTAATAACTTGCCTTTTTTAAATGTAAACTTCCCCAGGGCAGAGATTCCCTTACCTATGTTTGTAATTTGCCCTGCACAATAGACTCCATCCCAACCAAAGATTTTAAGTAATACTAGGATTTAAAGGTTTACTTTCATTGTGTTTAGAAAGGCTCTAGTAGTATTTATGCAAGAAGTTACTCCCACTACAGAATCAATTTCTAGTTCAAACCTTTACATATTTTTTGGAACTGTGAATTAACAGGAGGGGTGTGTGTCAAAAGCTATTGTCCAATGGTAGTAGTAATTAACAGTAAATTGTATTTTATGGTTCACTTGGTTAATAAATGTTTTTGTAATATTCCTAAAATTAAAAGCTGCGATTTTAAATACCATGTACCTGTATGGACTGCAAACAACGTGATTTTTTTGGGGGGGGGGTCCCCCTTTCATTTTTAGGTTTAAAAAAATGCCGTTTTCATACGATCAGGAGAGTCACCCCTAAAAATACTTCTACCTAAGATCTTGGCTCAATACTTGTGTCCCTCCACCCCTCAAACAGCCACTCAATGAAGCCTATTGCAAAGAAATAAAGTAGCAAAAAAAAAAAAGGCTGCAGCAGCAATAGCAACACCCCTGCGGGCAGATCCTGACAGGCCCCTCTCCAGCACTGATGAGGCCAGCACCATTCCAGTGTGGAGACGAGTTTGGGGCCACAAGGCAGCCGCCCACACCAAGCCAGGCCCAGCCCGAGATGGGACCTGAGTCTTTTGATCCATTTTCCGGCGCCGCATCCGCACCAATTCTGCCCGCAGGGAGGGCGAAGGTGCCGGGGGGGCTGTTTCGATTCCGACACGGAAGAGACTTTTTCCCCTCGCACGAGACGGGGGGGCAGGAAGGAAAAGGGGGGGCGAGGCACCGTGTGCAACGCGCCCCCCCCCCGCCCTGCACACCCCTCACACGGCGGGGCACGGGCGCAGCGAGTGTGCAAACGCGCGGAGGCGGCCGCGGCCTAGCTCGCCTCACCTGGCGGGGCCCGGCCCGCTGCGCCCGAGGACACGGAGCCCCCCGCCCCGGCGAGGCCTAGGCCGCAGCGGCTGCCGGGCCCCACCGCGGGGCCCCTCTGCGTCAGCTCCCAGGCAAGGAGAGGCCTTGTGGGCCCGGCGCTGCGGGGCAGGTACCTGGGCTCGGGGAGCTGGTGGCTGTGCAGCTTGGCGCGGCGGCGGCGGCCCGGTCCCGTCTCTGGGCGCTGTGCGGCTCTGCTTCCGGCCGGGCTCTGTCAGCGCTCCCCACAGGCTCGGCGCGGACGGCTCTACTGCGCCCCCATCCCCCACTTATCCAAGATGGCGGCCCCCCGTGCGCGGGGTTTCCCCTCCCACTCGCCACGGGCGCCGGCCGCACAAAAGCCGGGCGCGAGCGCCGGCGCGCGGCCCAGCGTGCCACGCCTCCTGGCGCGCGGGGGGCGGGGCCCCAAGAGGCGAGCGCCTGCGGCGCGTGCGCGGGCGGCGGCCGCCCCGCCAGTCTCGCGCGCTCTGGCTGGGGCGCGCGGGAAAAAGCCTCGCTTCCGTGAGCCGCCAGCCGACCCCGCCCCCACAGCTGCCCCAATGGCAGCGCCCCTGCCAGCCACGGTTCCCTGCCCACCCGCCCTGAGTGCTGCCCTGGGGCGGGCTGCGGGGTGCAGGCTTGGCGCACACTCAGTCGCCTGCTCGTCAGCAGGGCGAGGACCTCTGGCCTGAGCCCCATCCAACTCCCAGGGAGGTGGCCCCGTGTTGGCCCCGCTCGGGGCCCCTGGAGACCTGAGGGCCACAGGGATTAAAGGAAGGGGGGACGCACTGGAACCCGCTCCGGGGCCCTGAAAAATAGAAAAATCCAGCAGAACGCCTGTTCCGCCAGAATGATAAATATTTTTCGGGAGCGATAACTGGTGCATGTGGTACAAGAAGTGGTTGCAAATCCCTAGCTGGGCTGAGGCCCGCCCATGCATGAAGGGGGCCCAGACAATACGGGAAGGGGGCCCGGAGATAGGGGGGTTCCAGGGCCTGTCAAATTATCCTTTAACAACTGAGCGTCACACCCTGGCAAATTATGGGGGGGTCACGAGGAAACCACGAGCACCGGGGTTCAAAGGGGCAATGAGGCCAGATTTTGGAACAATTGTGGGGGGACGTTGGATGGCCCAGTCCTGGGTTACTCTGCAGCAGCTTTTTGGGAAGATGGGTGGCAGCTGCCCCTGTCCTGCCAGGTCGCAGCTCCCTGGAAGCCGGGCAGCAGCCTTCACCGCCAGGCTGGGTAAAAACACAAATAAAACGTGAAGTGTACTGCAGATGTGACATTTTATTATTTGTGTGACATTTATTCATTACAATTTTGCCCCCTTTTTAAACCAGAAAAGTTTCTAGCCCTCGCAATCACAGAAAAACACTTGCAAACATAAAACATTAGAGGCTCAAAAACCAGAGCACAAATTTAAAAATCTAACCATTTATTATTTTTAAAGCCTTGTGGTTTTTAAATCAATTTAATTATTTTTTCTTTTGGTGTGCCTGTCTCAGTGTTTGGGAACTTGGGGCTGGCAAAACTGAAGGAGTCAAAGAAGAAAAAGTTGCAGCTCATGGAAGAAAGCACTGAAACTGAGTGACTCGGAGAATGAAAAAATATGACCAAAGTAACCTTATGGAAGAATTCTCTGTGTTTGTAATTTAATAAAACTATCAGATTCCTTAACCAAACATAAGGTTTCATTATGTAAACACATAAATTATAGAAAGATTTTTGTCTTCAGACATTAGAAATCAAGATAAATAGCCTTTGAGGCTAACCTTCATAGCAGCACTTTAACGGTAGGCTGTATTTCCGCTGAAATATTTTTAGGTTTGCTTTGTTTACAAACCTTAGAGTCTAGAATACCTGTCACATCTTTATTCAGGGAGAGATTCTTACAGTAGCTGCTAGAGGGCAGCTCTGTGGCATGGTTTCAGTGCATGATTTATGGTTGTGAGAATGAGCAGACTGCTGCTTTGTCTACTTCATTACATGAAAAGCCAATGTCTCAATTAAGGCAGGAAAACAGATTCCATTTATTAGTTTTAGAATCAAAAGTTCACTAGGATTTAAGTGAGTTTGGAAAAAGTTAGTGGTTCTGCTTGTTTAAATATATATTTGATGCTAAATCCAGATACCATAATTTTTTCCTCCTACCAAATATTTGAAGGATCATAAGGGTTTAATTCTAATCTCAGACACACAGACATACAACATGTATTCTGACAAATCAACACACTTTGATAACATTTCAAGAGTGGCATATTTTTTAAGATATGGTGCTGCAAACCCATAAATAGGATACAAATCTAGCTTTCAGATGGCACATTCATTTGAGATCCTTGCTGCCCATCCAGATTAATAGTAAAGATCCTTTGACAATATCCTATCCTTCTAGGAGATGTATTGAGAATTTTCCATCTCTAACTACTTTGACCTTACGATTTCCTTTTCCTTGGTGTAGAGCTATACAGGAAATCCTCCCTTATAACAAACCTCTGTCAGCTGTGAAATAGCCAGTCCCTACTTATGATTCAGCCCCTCATTGTGTAGGGTCTGGAATTCCACTGCCCCAATTATGTGGGCAGAGGTTATAACATGAGCCTGAAAAGAACCACATGAGACTTAATTAATTTATTCGTTTTTTACATCTATAGCAATAATAAATAAAAATATTTATGCCTAATAAAAACCAGATAGCAAAATGATGGACTCGTTCAAAAATAACAGATAGACTATTAAATTTTATTACTGATATAAATCAATTTGTTTTCATCACAACTGTTACCATCGAGGCACCTACTATGCTAATTAAAAAACTATGGTGATGAGTACAGTATAAAGACATATAAAATAATTTTAAACAAATAACACAGGTGCAACAGAGCAAATTTCCAGTGTTGCAGTACCATATATGGAATTATTTTTACCAGAAAAATAATTTAAAACAAAATACTAGGGAGAATTTCCACAACGGAGAGTTTCTTATAGAAAATTATACAAAGCTCTTAAAGAGATAAGGTAGGTGAAGAAATATTTTTAAATTAAACAACTTCTGTTGGTGAAAGAGCCATGCTCTGAAACTGCTTGTCTTTAGAGCCCCGCAAATCTGTGGATAGCCGCAGTGTATCCACAGATATCAGCAGCCTCAGATGCGATGTGGATCCACACACCATTTCTTGCAGATGCAGATCGGATGTGGATCCACATATTTGTATCTGTGCGGGGCTCTACTTGTCTTCACATACAGTGCCACAGCTGTGCAGCTGCGGCATTTTAGTGAAGATGCTACTATACCAATGGGAGAGCTTTTCCCATCAGCATAGTTTATTCACCTCTGTGATAGGCAGTAGCTATGTCAATGAGAGAAGCACTCCCATCGAAATAGTGCTGTCTACTGGGGGGGGAGGGGCTAGGTCAAACTACATTGTTCAGAGGTGCAGATTTTTTATTCCTTGAGCAGCATGGTTTTACAGATATAATTCTATAGTGTAGACTGGCCTCTGTACATTTCCCCGATCTGAAGAAGAGGTCCATGTAAGCTCAAAAACTTGTCTCTCACTGATACAAGTTGGTCTAATAATAAATACTACCTCACCTGTTTTCTAATATCTTGGGACTGATGACTACAACAACATGGCATACATTAAAACTCTTAAGTCAATTACATTGTGATACACTATTTTTTTAAAATATACTCCCTTTAATCCCTCTACTTTCCAAATTCTATTATTCCGCTAACACCAGATAGTGTAACATTGCCTTAACAGCTATTAACTTAATGTAATAAAATTAACAATTATCACTTATCAATCTATAAAGGGAGCTTTTGAAATACAACACGCTAAAATTCCATGGTTATGACCCTTGTGCTCTATGATCACTGATTTCACAGCAACATTTACTATGTAAAAAATTCACTGCCCTAAGTTTTATACCTGTCCCCTTCTCTGTGAAACTAATTGAACTCCTTCAAATATTTTTTTAAATTCTATTCTAAGCCATTATTTTCTATTATAATATCCTAAATTCAAAAAGTCATGTTGGCCTAAAGGGGTAGCATTCAAAAGCCCATGATTTTTGGGGCCCCCTGGAATCATCAAAATGAGGAACCCCACTTTCGTATCAACACTATTAAAATAATTATTTAAAAATCCATATTAATGATCAAACAAAACATTACTGAAAAATTACAACCAGCGCATAGAACCAGCTGCAGCACATTGGTTCTCTGAGAGTGAAAAAGCAATCGGTATTGCAAACACTGAACTAATATCTTGATTAAAAAATGCATTTTCAAGCAATTGGGTACATAGTAAAGCTACAGGACTTCCAAAATTATTTTATTTACTTGGGTACATATTAACATATCAGACTGTGAGTCAGGGTTGCCAAGAATATATTCTCTTTTAAAAATGAAAAAAATCCATTTTTATGAGTTAGCTGAGATGATGAAAGGCAGCTTTCAGTTGTATGTCATCCTGATAACAGAATAAGACCTGCTTTGTTTAAAAAAGTGAAGTGTAGGTAAGAGGTGTTGTACCTGTTCGCATCAGAAATTTGCTTCTCTCTAACCTTTGTCCTTCCATTTCACTTTTACAGTGCACAAAGACACGTATGGTGTTTTTCTTTTTAAACATGAGCAATCACTGGTAAAAGTAAAGCCAAGCTTGAGTAGACAAGATTGATTTAAAAGCAACATTGGGTCAGTAAGAGTCATAACTTCAAAAAATGACATCTAACGCTCCAATTGCTCATTCATGCACAGAACAATAATAATACTTTGCACTTATTATATAGGATGTGTGTGTGTGTGTGTGTGTGTGTGTGTGTGTGTGTGTGTGTGAGAGAGAGAGAGAGAGAGAGAGAAAGAGAGAGAGAGAGAGAGAGAGAGAGAGAGAGAGAGAGAGAGAGTGCAAGCATAGTGCTCACTAAAGATTAGAGCTACACATATGTTAAGGAGCCTTCTATAAATTTGGGTGATTTCCTTTAGTTCGATCCATTTTAGATCCCAAACCAGCACACACATTGGGCAGATTAGCTGTTTCTGTATACAGCTTTGATTTTGGCCTTCTGTAACAGGTAATCAGCAGATAATGACCTTTTCCCCTTTCCAGAGTTGGGGAATTTCTATTAACCTCTCACTTGGGATTCCCCAGAAAATCCACTTCACACTTATTGTCCTAAAAGTCCATATTTGTCTGGCCCATTTTCAGTATAGTCTTTTGAACTCCCAGGTTTTATATCTGTCACAAGTACACACCGTGCTGATGCAAACAGCAAAGTCTGCATGCACTGCATCCAAGTGATATATAAACTTCAGCGGCCGTACGCTGATGTCATTTGCATCAACTGAAGTCTATAACATAGGCATGACTTTATTCACAACATATTGTCAAATATGATAAGGAACAGTGCAGATTAACTATACATTTCACTTTCTTTGTGTTTGTGGATTTGAATTAGACATTATTTTTGTGTGTGTACTTTTATCCAACCGTCTTAAAGTATTTAAAGCTCACAAAAGACATTTAAACCACCCCAAAGATTGGGTAATGACATCTATTATTTTTCTTTTTGTCCATTTACTCTCTTCTTGAAAGCCCTGCAGAAGTCTTGTTAACTAAAGTTTTCGGAAAGGGCTGACATCTGCCTATTCATTCTGGACATATAGGTTGAACCTAACAACAGTAATTAAACCCCACTAAACTGGAAGCAATTTGCCTGAGATGGAGTATCTTGCTCTACCCTTCTTTATGGATCGCATATTGCAACAAGAAAATTATACTTTGACTAACCAGAAGGAAATGCTATACATTACAACAGAACAGCTAACACATTTATTTATCACATGAGCTTTCGTGGAAGAAAATCCCACTTTGTCAGACACTTAAAGATGGAGAACTTACAGTCTGTTTGAATCTAAACAACTGCTTTGATTTGCTGTAACAATCTGACCTGATCCTATGACTTACACTTGCCTGCATTTATTTTCCTCCCATTCTATAAGTTCTCCATCTTCAAGCATCTGACGAAGTGGGATTTTCTCCCATGAAAGCTCATGCAAAAAATAAATTTGTTAGTCTTTAGAAGTGCCGCAAGACTCCTTGTTTCGCTGAGCTAGACTGACATGGTTACCCCTTTGGAACTTGTCAAAGGAACAGCTACTAGTGAAAAAGTAACAAAATTTTGTGTTAAGTGTTTAGTCACTTTCAAGTTACAAAGGAGGAGGAAGCAATTTAGTGGCTTGTATGGTGCAAAGTATTTAAACAGGCAGAGCAGGAATTCAACATATCAGAAACAGAGTTCAGAAGAGCAAGCAAGACTGTTAAATGATGTGTCCTGCTTTTTGTAACTACCACATTATTTAAAAAAATATATTGTCCAGTAAAGACAGAAAAAATTTGGAAGTACAGACTCAGACAAATACCAGTTCTTTACCCATCGTACATATGTAGAACAAGAGACATGATGTCATACTTGTCGACACTTTGTTCCATTTATGTAAGTTTCTACATATCTTCAGAATATTTTGGAAATAACTATGGAAAAGTTACTTTTAAATGATAGATTTTATATTTACTTACAGAACTGATTACATTTTTTTCTTATGGCGGGAGGGAGGAGGATATGTATTTTGCAGTTCTACCCCTGCATTTGCATGTTAACTCAACAAAAATGCAGGTAGCATTATATGACTCATATTTTATGTTTCACATTTTAAGCATTATACACATTTTAATTTCCACAGTAATAATAATATAATAAACATAATTAACTCTAACACTGGAGTCAATGTAACCAACTACTCAGGCATGGTCATTAATCTAATTACCTGCTGTATATTAAGCAAACATTCCCAGGAATTAGTAACACTTTTCTGAGAAAAATACTTTACATGCAAATTTCTAGTAATTTACAACTTATTGTCAAAAAAATGTTAGTTAGCATCATATTTATAATACATTGTAGCAGAAGATGGTGCCAGGGTATATTTAAACGAGGACACAAGATGGGGTTTGTCTGTTTGTTGTTTTTAGAATATTTTAGCTACCACATTCTAACTAAATGTACTAAAACTCTCATGTAAACAAGACAAGTTGTACTTCGGCATGTACTGACTAGCTAAGTGTTAACTGCTTGGGACAGTAGAGCCAATACAATCAAATCAGAGGCTCCTGATGAGGGCTTCCTTTGCCAGAGCCATACTTGAGTGCTTGAATGTGGGGATGGGGGCACCTGGCTAGAAGGGAATTCTCCCGTATGGGTGGGATTTTCAGTTAGGCCAACACTGAGTGCTTTTGAAAATCCTATCCTGTGTCTGAATGTTTCTAATGTTGCTATAAAGAGAGAACCACACCTAAATGTACATATACCAAAGCTCTATATTAACTCGAGGTTCCAGTTACATAAACATTGCTCTCTTGATTTTCTCACCACAAACCCCAGGAAAAATACAGCCTTACATTTGCACGGTTGGTAGAGGGTTGGTTTTTTTGTTTTGTTTTTTAATATATGGATATTGTTTGTTTCGTGTTTTAAAATTGATGATGCCTGTGTATTTTTGAATGAATGACTATTTAAAGTACATGCCACTATTTCTAAAATATGTGACATTGAAATGCATGGAGAATGAAGAGCTCTGCTTATCCAGGAATAAAAAATGGATGTGGCAGTGGAAATGAACCCCAAACAGAAGGAACGCTCCCATGGAGAAAGGGGAGTTTGCTTTTTGTACTTTATTCAGTCTTTGCAAAGTCTGCTGTTAATGATACCAATCCAACCCAGTGAGAGGTAAAAAAATTTCCTGGATGCTACTGAGAGAGCACAATTCAGTCCTTTGATTCCATGGAGTTGACCCTAGTTAGTGCAGAAATCATCATTCTGTAGCTAGTGGAGATGCAGTGCAGTGCCTGTTTCACACACTTATTCCTGAGGTGTGATGAGAAGGACTATCTATGCCTTTTTCCAGGACTCCAGCAGTGCTTCCACTGAAGGCTGGCTCAGAGCATTCTTCCTGCTAAAGGGTAATGGAGAATACAAATGGAAACTGGAGGAGGTGGCCAAGCATTCCACACTGGATTTATTTAAATATAAAAAGAATGTAAAATAATTGCACTCCCAAATAAACTGCAGGATAAGCCATATCCCTTAGTTCTCCAGTAAATAGATGCTGCAGGTTTCCAAGAAGAAAAGAACCACAAAGCCTGTTTTATACCAACCATCAAGAGCAATTTAATGAACCCTTGGAACAAAAGGCTTTCAAATAAGCCAAACAACTAAATCCTTTTTGCTGAGATCTGCTGACTGTCATATTGCTAACAAGCCAACCAAACAGCAATATTGCATTTTAATCCTGCAAGGAGTTCAGTTCCTGGAGTTCCTCTTTCACTTGCTGAAGTATCAGCCTTTCATCACTTTGAAAATGTAACGTTCGTTATTTTATTTTTAAGGTTTTCACCTTAGTTCAGAAGAAAAGGTGATCATATTTGTCTGCTTTACCCCACGGTTAACACAGCCCTCTATAATAATAATATGTGTTATAGCTAGGATTCAGGGATTTCAAAGTGCTTTTAAAACATGATGTCATCCTCCCAACATGCCTGTGAAACAAGGAAGCATTTTTGAAATCCCCTTTTGTAGGGAGCATAGAGAAATGAAGTAGCAAAAAGACACAAAGAAAATCAATAACAGAACTGGGAGCTGAGTTCCTGACTCTAATCATTGTGCTCAAGTCACCAGTAACATTCTCTATCCCCTCTTGTTCACTAAACAGATCCTTCAAATTGATGTAGAAATCTCCGTGGCTGGTTTCCTTATTTAACTAGACTTGCATAGAGAAAACCGCAAAACCAATAAGAACCGTGCTGTGGACATCTTTCACCGAAGAAGTGCAAGGTACTTTACAAAGAGCACCTAGTTAAGCCTCACAAAACTTCTGCGAGGCAGATAAGCAGGTCATTTTATATCTGTTATGCAGATGAACAGGGTGAAACACAAAGTCATCAAATGGTTTGCCCAAGGTCATACGGCAAATCAGTGCAGAGTCACAAGTAAAACATGGGAATCCAAATGACACAGTCCATTTTTGCTACCCCCTATGTTCTCAGTACAATAAAGCAGCTGTTGTTGGTTTTTGATTTATCACAAGAAAATGTTCTTAGTGGAGACGCACACCCGAAAGGAAATATAACCTCAGCTCAGAATATACACAGCAATTGCAATGATTTCACAAAGGACTGAGATGTGTATTCACGCTGGTGAAAATACAAGAAAGGAGATTCTGAGCTCCTTGTAATTTTTTTATATCCAGGCAAGAAATATGCAATATTCAAAGCAGCTGGAATCAATGGGTTATGTTGGATCACTCCATGACCAATATTCACTTAGTCAAATCTAGTTGCACTGCAGTTTTATTGCAGGAACTGTGGGTCCATTTAATTTGCTCTGTTCAACAGAGATCTCCACAAGAAAACGGTCTTTACATTGACAATGCAGAAAAGGGTTGATTGGAAGGGTCATCATTCCAAAAGAGTGTGACAGAGCCGGGAACTGAGTTCTAATCCTTGCTCTTTGACTGTCTTCTCCTCCGGCCTTGGCTAAGCTTCTTACCCGCTTTAAGAATCAGTTTATTCATGTGACAATGGGAATAACAACACAGTTATTTACCTCATAGCATACTGTGAGGATTAATTAGTCAATTTTGTTGCTGTAATTGCTCTTGTATTCTCCTGGCCTAGGAGAATACCTAGATAACAGGAATATCGATTTTCAGATGAGATTTCTTTTCCTTTATCTCCACTGTCACCTTTACCATTCCAGCAAAGTTACAGTGTCCATGGAGCTGTACTCAGGATGGCCACTCACCTCTTTATACACATAACACTACCTGAAACGAAAAGACAAGCACCAAAAAACATTAAAAGATTGTCCAGTTCAATGAAAAGATTTCTTGGACTGAACCCAAAAGGGATTGATATTCATTTTTGAATGGGAAGCAATGACTGGACCAGCAGACAAGTTTTCCAGTGCTGAAATGACAGATTGCTTCATTTCTCTAGTCAATCTGGTGCCCTGTTACAGAGGATGGTGGATTACATTTACAACAGAAATCATAATGATAATTTCCAAAGGGGCAGCTCTGTTAGTCTAGGTCAGCCAAACAAACAGGGAGTCCTGTGGCACTTTTAAAAACTAACAGATTTATTTATCGCGTGAGCTTTCATGGGAGAAAATCCCACTTCCTCAGACGCTTTGAAGCTGCAAAGCGGGATTTTCTCCCACGAAAGCTCATGCGATAAATAAACGTGTTATTCTTTAAAAGTGCCCTAGAATTCTGTTGTTTTTCTGCAATAGACTAACACGGCTACCCCTTTGGATCTACCACTAGGGGTCATCTTATAGTTTGCAGGTCTCCAAACTAAAGATAGGCCTTAATGTGGCCAAAGGATTGGTCCAAGGTCCCTTCTCTTCCAGTTCCTCTAGCCCAGGGACTGTTAGTCTGGGATGTGGCACCCCAAAGCACAGAGTTTGTGCTTAAAGTTGGCTCTGTCCCTCACCCTCACATAATACAGGTTACTCTGCTTGCTAGGAATACGTACACACATAGACCTACCCTCGTGGCTGATTTTATTTGTCTCTCATAGCAGGACTCAGGCGTAGCTGAAGTTACCATTAAAACAACACCACCATCTACTGATTAGAGAACATTACAGAACATAATTCAATTCATAAGTAGTATTTAGATTAACAATCTTCTTGGCATGTCACAACACTCTGTGGAGGAGCTGTGATATTTGCCGGCAGTAGTTCTTTGCCTCAGGAAGGAAATCTCTTGGCTGGAAAAGAGATGCTGTTTTCCTCTAGAAAACAGTAACAAAGCTTGTGAAAACAAGACAAGATCAGACAATGACATTTTAGGCAAATTAATCTTCAGGAGATGCCCGTCCTGCTTCTGTATAGATTTTGATGCTGGTAACTACTGAGCAGTGCATCTGCAATTGTTCAGTTTCACAGCTTTTTTCAATCATGGGAATAAACTTTAAACTGTCTTTTGAGCTAATCTCCTCACCATAATATCTATGGGCCCTCAAAATTAAGAGAAATCTCTTTCTATCCTAAAGGAGAACACTGCTCAGCTCTCTCAGTTATAGTAGTTCCTTACAATGTTCGTATCCCACCAGTTTAATTCCAGTAGGGTACTGTCAAGGTCACTTCTGACATGATCAACTGGGAAAAATCTGTGTGAATTGGTGAGTCACCACACTTCGGAGGAGCTAAAGTTTGGGGTTAGCCTGCTCTCTAGCAGCAGTGAGTTCCTTATCCACAGCCCCTCTACTGAGAACACTCTGAACCTGAAGTGTTTAAACACAGTCTTTGTCAGCCGAAACATCCTATTTGCTGATCCGGGACAGAAAGAGAAGTAGACATTAAGATATCTGAATGTCAAGATTTCGGAAGGCCTCAGACAATCTTCTGCACAATAGAGACTAATAAGCATGACGGATCTTGCAAAAAGCAGGGTTTTTTTCTACCTCGCTTTCCTTTGTTTATGCAGGGTTAATTCCTTAATTCCATAATGAATGGAATGATGGCCTTTGAGGGTATCTGTCTTTTCTTTCCCAAACGGATATTGTTTGTTTGGACACACATTTTAGGTTGCCCCAAATCCGCTCACCAAAACAACAATAGGAAGAGAGCCTTGATGAGGTTTAGGAAGAGATCACATTCACATCCAAACATCCACTCCTACTGGAAAATTGTTATCAAAAAGTAGGACTTGACTTTCCAGCCTCATGCACATGAAACTTCTACCAAAGGCAATGGATGTTCCATATGAAAAATGATTGTAGGGCTGTGGCCCTAGAAATATACAAAGGTCTCTCAACAATTAGGGCAGCAGAGGGTCTATCGTAATTTTTATCTAAGACTAAAAAATGTTTATACTAGATTATACTGTGCTCACAGTAGGTAGGAAAAATGAATTTGTGGTTAAAGCACAAAACTAGGATCAGGCAAGCTGTTCTACCCCAGCTTTGTGACGTACTCGCTGTCAGTTATCAAATTACTTAAACTCAACTTAAACTTTGCAGAATAGTTTATCCAGTTATTCACTTGGAGTCAGATATTTTCTTTATGAGGTGTTGGGAAACCCAATTAATATTTATAAAGTGCTTTGAATTTCAAGAATGAAAGATGATATACAAGTGGGAAGTGTTATAATTTGCAGAATTATGTTTCATTATTTAGTTGGAGAGAAGTTGTCTGAATACGTTCTAACATAACTCAGTGCCATTGATTGCACCAGTTCTAATGCCAATAATAGCAGCTGTATGGCCATCACATAGATGACCAACATTAATAACACAATCTTGCTTATTCCACATGAAGCATCCAGTTTCTAGAGTACCGATGAAGTTGTTCATGTGTAATCTGTTGTTAACATAGGATACTTAGTTTTCCCTTTCCCTGTTATAATACAAGTGATCCAAAAGCACAGCTTCAGAAAACTTGACCATTGTTAGTATATGTGGAACAATATAGGATTTGAAATCAGATATGTCTGTTCAAACTCTGATCGTCTTCTTCCTTCCTTGTCTTTTTCTCTCTGTGGTTTTGTGCTTATCTAGATACACTGCTAGGCAACAAGGAAGAACCATATCATAGTTCAGGAACTATTTAGAAATATGGAAGTTACTTCTGCAAGAGTTAATAGTTTCTTTCACTCTGAAATGACTAATTGTTTGGTATTTCCTTCTCTTCTATTTTAAGTTGCTAAGCTTTTCCACCATTGTTTTGCCATTTCATTTGTGGTTTCTGTAGGAATTTTCTTCTGTAGCTAGTTTTTATGTTCTTCCTCTTTCTTGGTGTAATGGCTTACTCTCTCTTTCTAGTTCTTTCACGGCTGTACGGCATGTGGGTCAAACTACATTCCCATTTATGTCTATGCAACCAATAGACTTCAAATGATAGTAAATAATGTTATAAATATATATGGACCACTCAGTCCTGGTATAAACAGATACAAATCCACTAAATTCTTTCAGTTAATGGTGCAGCTCCACTGAAGTCAGTGAAATAACTAAGCAGATTTTGGCATTCTTTCTCAGCATTGTCTAGCTTTTTAACTTTACCCTCAGGTGCATATAACAAATTGCTTTCAAATGGTCTCCTCTCCCTTGAGAGACAGGAGAAACAGTATGGGTTACCAATCTCTAGTTGTCTCCCTTATTAATTTTCCCCCATGTCTTTGAATAGCTCAATATATTCCTGTATCTATTATTACCATGTTAATTGTTTATCTAGACCATTAGTTCAAATCAAATAACTTGGCCTATGGAAATTCAGGAGAAGGGGGGAAGATCGTATATACTTCCTCTACCCCAGCATGGCCAGCCATCTCCCTTATCCAGTACATAAGTGGATGGAACAATCACTTTGCTTACTCTTTGCTCCTTTGTTCGCATTTTCTGGCATAGCAAGCTCAGCCACTCTCCCCCACCCCCACCCCCCGAAATATCCCTCTGCGGAGGCCTGGGAAGAGAGGAGCTGTGTAGAACTGACTCCATCATCATAAGAATACTCAGTGGGCAGATTAAGCCAATTTTGTACCACTGGAGAGACAAAAAGCAGGCAGAAAAAGGTTGAAAATCTGTCTCTAATTTCATTATTTTGGTTTGTAATTAAATTTGTTTCTCACATGGCAGAGCTCTTGGGTCAAATGAACCCTCATAAACTCTTACAAGACTAATGTTTTAAGGCAACTCCAGTTTTGTTTTGGGTCTTCCCTTTATCACGCAGGATTTGGATTAAACTGAATCTCAAAGCCAAATCCCAAGCATACAAAAACATACAAACCAAACCAACTCCCAATTCCCCATGTACCAGATCAATAAATATTTGTGCACCTTCACGATGGATGCCCCTGATCCAGTGAAGCCATTACATGGAAACAAGCTGAAGCTGTCAGGGCTCTACACTGCCTCTTACTATCTCTATTTGAGATTCAACAGCTAGAAATATAGCTGAGTTGCTCTGGTTTTGTTTGACCTATTTTGCAGATCACATGAAAAGTGGCTATCTTTGAGACCGGTATATTCTAATTTTGGCTTAAAACCTCAACACTACAGTTACACTCTCGTGTCATTATGCAAGTAGAACAGTCTACGTCTGACACCAGCTATCTGCAAAATACCCTCATGCCTTCTTTTCAGACCTAAGATAATTTAATCGTCTTCCTGGATGATATGACAACACATCTGCAAACCAGACCATGTCAACATCTTTCACAAGACACACGAGTCAGATTCTCTTGAAAGAATTAAGATTGGTGTGCTGTTTTCAAACCCAATAAAGGACACATTGGAGGCAAACAGTGGTGCCAAGAGATTTCTGTAATTTAATTATTCCTTTCTATGATCTATTTAAATATGCAAACTAGCTCCATCAACACCTGTACCTAATATATTTTAATCACCATGTTAACACATAATAACAGGCCTTTCTAGGAATGCCATCGAAAGGAAAGAGAAATTAGCCTGGTAATGGATCAGATAAATATGTGTGTGCACAGATTTGAAAGTGTTACTTCCTTGGCAAGGAGCAGTGATATATTAATAATCGTATGTGGTGGTGTTAGCTTAGCTTCTGTTGGTGAGAGAGACAAGCTTTTGAGCTTACACAGAGCTTGCATTGAGCTTCATATTTTTAAAGCACTTTACCAATTTTGAATAACTGACATCACCAAGTTCCTGTCCTCTTTTATTTTGAATCCTTGCCCTCCTGACACTAGCTGCTGGATTTAACGATTAGCTATAATTTCATATCACACACCTTTTGTCAACACAGCCCTTTCAGAAGGCTTCTTCCTGGAGACTAAGCAACTTAGCTCCTTTCCTGTTCAAAGTCCAGTTGTTTGCACTGCTAGGAGTAGAGCGAGTTGAAAATTTGACATCAGAAAGTTTTTCTGTAGGAAAAGGTTGTTGCATCAAAATCGAAACTTCCTGCCTGGAATGAGTCAATGTCAACACATTTTCATTCAGAAAAAAATCAAAACGTAGCATTTGAATAATGACCATATCAGAATGGAACATTTCAATTTTTCATTTTGGAGCTACTTATCATTAAGAAATTTCTGGTTTGTTCTGGTTTGGAACTTAAACAAATTTTGAAATTACAGAATTTCCTACAGAATTAAAATGTTAGTTCCATAAAGTTCTAATCAGGAGCCTTTTATACAGCTTGTCCTTTTACTCCTTACTCAGGTATCACTACTAGTGCTGGCTGTGTTTGACATGACTAAGGAATGCAGGATATAGTCTTGCTTCTCTGAGTGTTCCAATAGGTGAGAATCCAAAATTCACCACTTTTCATTTTTCATTATGAAACTTTCCATATAGGTCCAGCCAAAAAGCCATTGGAGATTCCTAGGTTTTCAATAGATATTGAGACTTTCAGAGGAAGAAGAAATAGATGGAATAAACTAGGAACAAAGAGAGGAGGTTGCAAATCTAGAAGCTGGATAACGTGTGTCTAGCATCTGGATTAACAGCAGTAAATGAGGTGGAGATGAAGTCTCTCCTCAGAAAATAAATAAATGATTGTCCCATAGTATGAGAGCAGAAATCTGCCTGTGTACCTCTAATAATAGCATTAGTACCAGACCTCTTAAATTTTTTTTTTAGCTTCAGTGATTGCCAAGGAAAAACACACTGGCAATTGGTTTTTAACATTAGCCATGATCTTGTTACATTTCTCTGCAACTCCAGCAGTTACTATTCATGGAATAGGAATTTTGTAAATTGCCACAACATGGTGGCACTGTGTCAGTTTGTCAGCACATAATGCTTTGGTCAGCAGTGGCTCTGGGACAATTTTTATTGTGGGGTTCTTGAGAGTCATTGAACCAAATTGTAAACCCTGTATATAATGGAAATCACTTCAAGAGAGGGGGTGTAGCAGCCCCCAGCACCTCTAGTTCCAGCCTCTGTTTGTCAGGATGGAAAGGCACACTTATTTGATGACAAGGTATAGACAAAGAAAGAAAAAACACAGCTAGCTGGGTGCATGTTTATCTGCCTGTGTCATGTTTGCCATCACACAGCTGTGGTAGGTAAGAAAATATTTGCAAAAAATGTAATTAATAGAAATTGAACTGGTTTTGAGAGATGAAAATGTAGATCTCATATATGTTGCTAAGTGAAACATATAAGAAAAAAGGCTGATTAAGCCTAATGAATTTCAATAGACCACATTCATTGGTAGGCACCAGTGGAGTTGCAGAAGGGATGTTTCATTTCTCAGGGGCTCAAGTGGATTCTCCAACTAAAAAAATAGCTTACATTGAGCACTTTTCATCCTGAATGATCCCAATGTGGTTACCAAACTGATATACACACTATAAACACGGAACATTTTACGTCGGAAAACAGAGAATAACTTTGCCATTGGAAACTAGATGGTAATGAAGAGAGGCTGAATGTAATTACCAAAGCTGGATTTTAGCCAGAGCACTGAGATGAAACCTCTGTTGTTATAAAGGTGCAATCTGATTCTTTTCCTCGTTCTATAATGGAAGTAAACCTCCTTTCATTTTCAGTCTACCTAGCTTATGTATAAAGCTTTCAAGCTTGAACTGCAGCAGGAAAACGCACAGTGATGATCCTGGAGTACAGAAGAATGAAACTGTTCATTTGCAAATGATTCTGCCCCACTAGCTGGAATTAACACTGAGACCTAGAACAGTTTATGGAATTGCTAAGACACCTTTTTGAGTTGTATGTTTGTGAATAGTATGTAAAGCATCTGTCTACTTTATGCCTGAATTGAGCTATTTCCACCATACCTTCACTTACATGAACAGAAAATATTATTTATGAAAAAATGTTTTCACCCCTAAATCCCAAAGATTAACAACAATTTTTTGCAAGATAAGTCTCTTCTGTTAATTTAAGGTTTTGGAACATGTGTATGTGAAATTCTATATGGCTGAGATGTAAAAATATAAAAGAGCATCCATCCAGTGTATATAAAATAATAATACGGCACGCATGTGCAATACAACTTCTCAGGCAGCGTACTCAGAATTCTTATGAAATAATTATACAACATATTTACAGAATGATGCAATGTGATTATCTAAGAATTCATGAATGTATAAATCTATTGGAGCAGAGTGAGAGCTTGGAACCAGAGGCTTGGCATGACAGGCCAAGAATGAGGCTAGTGGAACAAGCTATGATATGAGGTGTAAGCTGAAAGAATTGTCAAGTCTGCCAAGTTACCAGAAGTCTGGGGCTATGTACACACGATCACTTTATTGCGCGGTAAGGCTCCTTACCAAGCAATAAAGCAAATAGCGTACACACGATCAATTTCTCTGTTGCGCGGCAACACCCTCTTGCTGCGCAACAGTTAAACCACTCAAAACGAGAGTGGTAGCATTATCGCGGAAAAGCTGTACTCACGGTAATGCTCGTGTGTACTCAGTGCCAATCGAGGCCACTCTGGGACATTGGAGCTGTCAAATATGTAATTTCACTGCTCTAGCAGAGCGGTGAAATTGAGTATTTTTGGGAGCTGCCCGGTTTGGCAGCTCCCCTGGACTGAGCTAGGGGGCTGGCCCCAACCGGCTGTCCACGCTAGTTCGAGCCAGCCCCCCCAGCTCAGCTCCCAGGCTTCGGGTGCCGGCAGGCGCTGCCGACAGGTGCCCCCCATGCACTGCTCTTCTTTCGCAAAGGAGCATTCACACGGTGAATGCTCCTTTGCGAAAGAAACAGCACGTGTGTACACAAGAAAGCGCTATATTTATAGCGCTTTCCTTGTCCCGCAATAACTTATTGCGGGACAAGTGTTCTCGTGTGTACATAGCCAGGTTGTGAACTTACGACTTCACAAAAACTGGCAAAGATGTAAACTGGTACTGCAAGCATACATAGTGCTAAAATAGTAGGTGACTCTCTCAAGTGACACTTTAATGGATGAAAATGGTTTTTTTAATATGATGAATAGAGATCTTGTGCTTGAACCATCTAATACAAGGGTATGAGTAATATCAGACTAAGAGGGCAGAACGATAGTCTGAAACTGTATAAAAGAGGGTGCCTCAGGGAGCGACTTCAGGTGGCCAAGGGTGTAATGGAAAGTGCCACCATTGACAGAGCCATTCCATTGCAAAGGGACACTCAGATGTTAAGTGTATTTGTAAGACATAGGTCGCTTTTCATTGTGCTTCATTGCAATAAACCTGTCCGGGTGCCTTTGTTGCTCGGCAGATCCGTGGTCATGTCGATTCATTCAATCGTGAGGGCTGTCTTGGTTACTGTGCAAAGTTGAGACAACACATACACACACAACCAACAACTGACTAAAGCATGCCGACAACATCTATATTATCACTACACGACTAGAGAGGGTTTCTGGATATATAGACCCATTGATTAAGTCACTTAAAAACACAATAAAAAACTAATAAAACAAATTCCACATTAAGAGAAAGATAAACAGTATTTAAAATTAGTAATTTGAAGTGGGAGGAAGATGTGGCAGAAATCCTTTTTAGGAGGGTCCTAGGGAATAGATTGAAAAGTATTTATAAAATACCTGCCATTTTATGCAATCTGGCCCACGTCAACGGAAAAACAAATACCTAAATAAAATGGTTCTTTAGAAGTATTTTTATGAGCCAGAGATAAAAGGAATCAATGATGGAGCAGTGTTTGTTCTAATCTGGCACTGAAGTAAGATGAAGCAAAGTTCAGGCTTTATTAAAGAGACAATCTACTTAATATCTTACATGATAATTGCAGCCATACTGAATAGTCTGCCTGGTACAGGATACATCAGGGGTCCCTATACACCAAACACCACAGAAAATACTTGAGTCAGATCAGGAGGACATTTTCCGACCAATGACGTGCCAACTCAATGTACACTTACTTTGCATTGCTTGGCTGCTTGTCACTTCCTTTGTATTTGTTGGTTGGTCTCCCAACCCTAACATTCATTTAGTGTAATCTTGAGCTAAGAATTTAGAGCTCAAAGAGAGCTAAATGCAAACCCTAAAGCAAAGATACTGATTCCATTTTAGAGCTGCAGCCCCGCACTAAAACAACTGAGCACCACTAATAAAAAAAAAAAGAAATGGGCATCTGATTTGTTTCTCATTCTTGACATGTACATTTTCTTTCATTCAGGAGCAGAGATGAGCTATAATACAGCTGGACAGCGGGGGGCGGAGGGGACCGGGAGAGGGGATAACATTTTCCATGCTAGCAGCCAAATATGAAAATTGTATAACTTTTATATTGCAGCGGTTGCATCATATTTATGCATAAACTGCTATTTAAGTCTGTGTTTCAGTATATGAAAAAGGGAGTGTAGAAGTCATGTTTTTTCTTCCAGTAATCTGCAGACTGAGAAAAGACAGTAGCCGTACGAGGAATGCCAAACAAATAAGGAGTCCTGTGGCACTTTTAAAGACTAACAAATTTATTTATTGCATGAGCTTTTGTGGGGAAAAATCCCACTTCGTCGGACGCTTTCTGACGAAGTGGGATTTTCTCCCATGAAAGCTCATGCAAAAAATAAATTTGTTAGTCTTTAAAAGAGTGCCACAGGATTCCTTGTTTGTTTGACTGACCTAGATAGACTAACATGGCTACCCCTCTGGAACATATGAGGAATAGTATTCACTTAAGGAAGAGAGCCAGGCCCCATATGAATCAGAAAGGTTGTTATGCTCAGTAACTTATTTGTAAAACATGAGACATTGGAGGAAGCCAAATAATATGTAATAAGATATTAAGCACATGATAATGCAAAGCACAGAAAAATATAAGTGGCAGAAGAGAACCATATTCCCTAGGGGAGAAGTTATTTAAATTATAATGATTAATCTAGCACCAGTGACACCCATACAGCTTTACAGGAGATGTCATTTATCCCCGTAACCCATTCATTCCTTGGTCTCTCTGGTGATGTTGCCAACAAGGTTGCCTGATTCTACAACTGACTCTGCATGGGGCGACTTCTGAACCATTCCACAGCCCCACTGATTTAAAAAACATGTTTTGGGCAACTACAACACATAGGATAACAGCTCAAATGTGAAAAGATGGGGAGATACCATTAAGTAGGAGATCAACATAGGAAGGCTTCAGGGAAGAATTAGAGATGTTTAAGGAGAAGAGGAAAGGAATTGGCATGCTGCATGTTTGAAATGATTCTGAATATGGAGTGGTAAGCATGAAAGAAATCATGGAAGACAGACAATTGTTCAAAGTCAGAGGACTTCCATGCCTTCCCCATCTCCATGCTCTCTACAAATAAATCACTAGGCTGATATACCAGCCAGAAACTGAAAAGTTGGTCCCTATGTTCCTCATTTCTTTTGCAAAATCTGTGAGACTACTTTAGTTTCAAGTGTTGACCTTGAAGAACAGCTGGGACTCATTTTAACTGGATCAGATTGCTACTTGAAATGATCAAGGTTCTTTGGAAGGTCCTATCCCCCATGTATTTATCTAATTCTTCTTTTAGAATAACTCTTATACTTTTGGCCTTCCCAACATCTTCTGGCAATGAGTTCCACTGTGTTGTGGGAAGAAGTACTTCCTTTTGTTCGTTTTAAATCTGCTGCCTAATAATTTCACTGGATGATCCCTTGTTCTTGGGTTGCACGAAGGGATAAACAACCCTTATCATACCCCCCTTTGTCATCTCTTTTCTAAACTGAACAGTCCCAGTATTTTTAACCTCTGTTCATATGGAAGCTGTGCCATGCTCCCAATAATTTTTGTTGCCCTTTTCTGTACTTTTCCAATTTTAATGTATCTATTTTGAGATAAGCCAACCAGACCTGCATGCTGTGTTCAATGTGTGGGTGTACCATAGATTTATATAGTGGCCTTATGATATTTTCTGTCTTCTTATCTATTCCTTTCTTGGTTTCTATATTCTTCTAATTTTCAAACGTTCTCTTAATTTTATAATGGTTTCTAACATTCTGTTAACTTTTTTGATTGCTGCTGCACATTGAGCAAATGTTTTCAGAGAATTATCCACAATGACTCCAAATCACTTTCTTGAGCAGACAGCTAATTGAGACCCCATCCTTTCTTTATGTACCGTTGGCATTATGTTTTCACTTTGCACTTTTCCACATTAAATATCATCTTCCATTTTGTTGCCCAGTTACTCAGTTTTGTGAAATACTCCTGTAACTCATCACAGTCTGCTTTGGACATAACTATCTTGAGTAATTTTGTATCATCTGCATTTATTTTCCTCCCATTCTGTAAGTTCCCCATCTTTAAAGCGTCTGACAAAGTGGGATTTTTCTTCCACGAAAGCTCATGAGATAAATAAATGTGTTAGTCTTTAAAAGTGCCACAAGATTCCTTGTTTGTTTTGTATCATCTGCAAATTTTGCCATCTCACTGTTTATCCTTTCCCAGACCATTTTGAACATGCTGAACAGCACTGACCCCAACACCCCCTCCTTGAGGTCACCACTAATTACATCGCTTTACTGGGAAATTTGACCATTTATTCCTACCCTTTGTTTCCTGTCTTTTAACCAGTTACTGATCCATGAAAGGACCTTCCCTCTTATCCCATGCTGGCCTGCTGTGCTTAAGACCCTCTGAGTGAGAGCCCTTGTCAAAAGCTGTTTGAAAGTTCAGATTCACTGTATCTTCTGGATCAACCTTGTCTGCCCCCTCCTCAAAGAACTCTAATAGATTGGTGAGGCATGATTTCCCTTTACAAAACCCATGTTGACTCTTCCCCAACTTATCATGTTCATTTATGTGTCTGATAAATCTGTTCTTTAATGAAGCTTCAGCCAGTTTGCAACTGAAGTTACACTAACTGACCTGTAATTCCCAGATCGCCTCTGGAGCCTTTTAAAAAAATCCATGCCATTAGCTATCCTCCAGTCATCCGGTACAGAGATTGATTTCCAACAATAATTACATACGCCAGTTAGCAGTTCTGCAATTTCATATTTTAGTTCCTTCAGAACTCTTGGGTGAATACCATCTGATCTGGGTGACTTACTACTGTTTAATTTACCAAATTGGTCCATAACCTCCTCTAACAACACCTCAGACTGGGACATTCCTCACTTTGTCATAAAGCTCAGGTGTGGGAACCTCGCTCACATCCTCAGCACTGACGACCAATGAAAAGAATTAATTTAGCTTCTCCACAAGGGTCTTGTTTTCCTTCCAGGGGCATAGCCCCCCACCTGCCCAATCAGCAGGGGTACAGAATTCTCCTGGGACAGGGGTGAGAAGAGCAAGCGCCTCCAGATCTGGGACTGTGGGAGAGCCAGCTCCTCTGCCACCAGGCGTTCGTGAGCTCAGCCAGTCCTGCTCCTGCAGCTGCAGGGGGGAGGAAGCCAGCTTCTCCAGCTGTGGGGACATGGCCGGGGTGTGGGGAGAGGGAGCTTTGCCAGAAAATTCCCTTCCAAAAGCAGCCACATTTTTATTCCTGTGCATGTCCGTTCTCTTGAGTGCTCTTTTACCACTCTGCTCTCTAGTGTGACCCTGCGGGTTGTTTGGCAGGCTTCCTGCTTCTGATGGACTTTAAAAATGTGCTGTTAGTAATTGTGTCTTTTCCCAGTAGCTCTTCACATTCTTTTTTGACCTGTCCAACTATATTTTTTACTCTTGATTGACAGCATTTATGTTCCTTTCTATTTTCCTCAGCAGCATTTGACTTACAATTTTTAAAAGGCATCTTTTCCCCTCTCTACCTGTTTTGTCTCCTGCTCATGTGTTTCATCCTTGATGTGGACGATCCATCAGACCCCACAGTCCATCCAGACCTGGGCCACTGGTGATGTTTCTAAGGAGGCAGCCAATTAGTGCCTCGGTTTTAGGGAAGTATGGGACCTGAAAAAATGTTTTTCGGTTGTTTCTAATTTGTACACACTGAACTGCAGTTGTTCCAACCAAAATGAGAGATCCGGCGAGGATCTTTAAAGACCAGAGGCAAGGGGGTAGCCTCTTGGGTTGTTGGTCTTCTGGGGAACCTCAGCCGCAGATCACAGCTCAGGTCTCCTTCCTGCAGTGCAGTGGTTTTCAAACTTTTTTCCTCCGAACGCAGTTGAAAAAAATCACGACCCTGCAACGACATCTTGAGCAATGCGTGCCAGTCCCTTGGCGGGGCAAGCAGGGCGCTGCCATCCAGTCATGAGGGTCTGCGGCCAGTCCTGGGTCCCGCCCGCAGTCTGGAAACCACTGGCGTAGTGAAACAGCAGAGGCCTGGGGCCCTATTAAAGACTAACAGATTTATTTATCGCATGAGCTTCCGTGGGAGAAAAGGCGTTTCCCACCTTCACAGCGTCTGAGGACGTGGGATTTCCTCCCACGAAAGCTCATGCGATAAATAAATGTTAGTCTTCAATAGGGCCCCAGGCCTCTGCTGTTTCTCTACAACAGACTAACCCGGCTCCCCGCTGGAACTTGGCCAATGCCCGGGCTGGCTCTGCGTCCCAGGACCAGCTCCTTCCCGTTCCTGGCTCTAGCGCTGCCTAAGGCTGGTCCTGGGCGCCCCCCATCCAGCTAGCTCTGGCCTTGGCTGGCTTTAGGGAGGCAGCAGGAAAGGGCTGCGAGGCAGGAACCGGCTTCCTCCTGCTGCATCTGCCTGCGCCCCGGCTGCTACACAGCGAGCCCGCCCGGGGCTCCCCCAGTCCCGCCCGGGACACGCCCCGCTCCCGTCCTCCTGCGCTGCGCATCCCCAGCCCTCCCCCGGGCCACTCGGTGCCGCCTCCCGCAGCTCAGCCGCAGATCCAGCCGTCTCCTGCCTCTAGCAACAGCTGCAGGTGGGTCCGGGCCGGGCTGGGGGGTGCCTGGGGCAGGCGGCGGGGCTGGCCCGGGGCGCAGGAGCTGTCCTGTCCCTCCTCCCCCCCGGCTGCTGGGGCCCGATCCCGCCGCCGGGGGGGCAGCCGGGGTGCCCGGGAAAGGAGGGAGCCGCTGGGGCTGCAGGGCACTGCGGGAGGGTGCGTGTGCTCCTGCTTCGCGGTGTCTCGTGCAAACCCGCGTGCAAGAAATACTCCACGCGTGCCCTAGGGGCCAAATCCTGGTCAGGAGCTGGGCGCCCTCCGCTCTGCTGCAGGATCGAAATAAACTCACCTTCCCGGGCCGTGGTGTCGGTATTTCGAAAGCCACAAACTCCCTCCCGCCCAAGTCACTGAGCGCTGCCTTTTTCGGAGCAAAGCGGTGCAAAGCCAGAATTGCAGCTGCTCATTGCAACTCGCAGGACTATTCAGACATCCTTTGAAGCCGAAACAAACATTTCCTTGGGAAAGGGACACTGCCCACCTAAGAGGTAGCCAATGTCTTCAATCTCAGCCGCAGAGTGGAGCGGACGCCTCTCTGGATGCACGCTCAGGGGGTTCTTTGCCGAGGGGTAGAGAAAGTTGCTGCTGTGAATTTTATATTGTACATTCTAGCAGGCAAGATGGAAGGTCACCATGAGTCATTGTTTGCCCAGGCACACGCCCACATCAATGGGCATTACTGAAATGGTTTTGGATGGCAGACTCAGGGTGGAAACAGAAATCTAAGCCTGCAGCGGATTTTGTGTGTGTGTGTGCGCTTTCCAAACAAACAAGCAAACAAAATCTTCTTTTGAGCCAAATCTAGTAATGCAGACCTGCTGCTGGAATAGCCCTGGTATCTTCTCACAACCTGATAGCGACGGCTGATCAGTGAGATGATTTCAGAGGCACAATAACAGTCTTCCCATTACTCCAGCGTTGAGGGCAGTATAAATATATTTCAATAGAATACTCCTGGGACAGAGCTCAAAGAAATTATGTAATGTGGAAAGGAAAGCTGATTTCAAACAGAAATCATTGTATGTTGTCTGCTGATGACATACAAGATCCCTGCCCCTAGAATCTTGCAATCCAAGAGTAAAGAGAATATATTTGGTTTGGTAAAACATCCCCTTGTGTGAACAGAAAATGTATGTTCCAAATCCCTTTGTTTCATGTGGTATGTGGGATTAATGGTAGGGAGCCTAATGTGTGATTTGGCATTCTGTGGTCTAGCAACACACCATCTATTTTTGGGATGTCTATACATGGTAGTTTCTGTGGTTCAAAGAATTCAACTTTACTTTTTAAAATTCTCATAAAGTCAGTGATAACGTTACCATCTTTTTTCCAAAACCGGAATACTTACCTTTTTGTTGCCTAAAGACAAAAATACCCTGGTGTGATCTGATCTAGAAAACCTGGAGACGCCTCCATTCCACAACATCCCATTGCTCTGGTTGGAAACTTTACAATAAGAAGCCTATGAAGATTGTATTGGTGGATTTGCAGAGCTCAGCTGGCCAAGGCTCATTTTGCTGTGCTTTACAACCGATTTAGGATAGATGCCATATGCTGGTAAAAATAGAACAAGTCTGTTCACATTAGTGCTGGGAATAATGGGGCCTTTGTGTTTGTTTTTTTGCCTGGAGTAAAGTATGTTTTGAAAACACTATTTGAATAGAAATTTCAAAGATGTATACACTTAAACGTATTTAAAATGTTTCCTAGGAAGAGTGTTTAAAAAGTTATGGGGATGACTTGTTTCAAGGAGGCCTCATTAGTAAGTAGATCCTCTTTGAATAAACTGCTTTGAATATTAACTTGCTTTGGGAAAAAATTCAACTTTGCTAACAAGGATCCTACCATCATTCCTCTTCCTGAATCTGTTATTTCTTTAACTGATAATTGCCGTTCTTTCCATCTTCCATAGCCAGCTTTATGCATGATGCAAGTTTAATGGCAAAAAAACCTTCCCTTTGCTGGGGCATGGCATGGCTCAGCACAGGATATTCTTCCTTTAGGATAAAATGGAAATGCTTTTATAGCATCTTTCATCCTCTAGGTTTCTCAAACTACTTTACAAAATAATGAGTTAAATACTTGTCTGTTGTGACTGTCTAAGCAAGTGAAGCCACATTTCGGTGACCAGGGTAGTTTTCACACAACCTTAGGTGTTGCAATCAGGTTTATTAATTTTCTGTGAAGTGCCATGGGTTCTCCTCACTGCTGCTGCCAGAAATAAGCACTGTTCTCCACGTGATGGCTTCTAGCATTGAAGCCGCTTTCTTGCAGAGCGCACCGGTGTGTCTAGTGAGTCTAGTTTTAAGCTCTATAACAGACCCACCCCAGTATGGCCTCCAGTCAAGATCTGGTGGTAAAAATGCTGGCTGACAAGATCCCTCTGTCACAGGGACTCTCTGTTGCGTAAAACAAACCAGGAGTCCTCTGGCACTGTTAAAAATTTATTTATCGCATGAGCTTTCGTGGGAGAAAATCCCACTTTGTCAGACGCCTTTGAGCGTGAGCCTCTCGATGAGAAAGATAAATTAATTCTCTCTGTTGGCTGGGCAGTGGGAACTTTGCCATGGGTACTCAGCTCAGCCTAAAGACAGTCTGGTTTAGCTGGAAGTACCTGTGGTCCCAGAGGATGGGATGCAGTTATACCTATTGAACAGCATGATAATTCACGGAGTGCGGAGGCCAACATTTTCAGACGCAGAAGATTAGGGTCGTGCCAATCTGCGGATATCCCTTTTATATCGGCGGACCATTTTTGCGGATCAGATGCAGATACAAATTTCGTAACTACACAGGGCCTTACATATGGAAGTTAAAGGGGGAGATTTTCAGAGAGAAAACTGGCTCTGAATGTCAGTCACTTGTGTCTCTGAAACACTCTCCTGTAATAAAGGCGAACATGGCACAATGAACGGCTGTTTTCCACAGCCCGATGACAATCAACGTGTTGGGAGGGAAGAGGGAAAAACGGAGCCAGAAATCAAGACTTGCCTGTTTTTAAATCACTGGTTCTCAGCCTTTTGTGGATCACAACACACTTGGTGGCATGTGCGATCCTACAGGACAGACCAGCCTCCTCCCCCAACCCTGAAGTGAGCTTGAGACACGCTTGGCGGTGTACAGGACACACCAGGGCCCCTCCCGCCCAGCTCTCCACGACACACTTACGGCTGTGCAGCGACACAGGCTGAGAACCACTGTTCTAAACGACTAAAGAGCATCAAGGCAGAAATTAGGGAGAGTTCTGTTTGTTTCAACTTTAATCCTAACATAACCTAAACTGATCATGAGTGTTTCAGCCTGGGACCGTCATTGCCAAACCACAGACCTCTGCCAGAGGAGAGAAAGGAGGGGCGTCACCAGCTGATTGCGGTAGTGGGCAGTTGTCTTCTAGACAGCGGAGGCAGGAGCACGCCACGAGCTATTTTTATGGCATAGAGGCCTTGCTTTCAGCTTCACCTAGAATGCACATTGTCTTAACACTTTCTATTAATAAACCCTATTTAGACAAATTTGTTATATGTGGATTTATAAGTAAGTACCTCAGGCAACTCACAGGCGGTTAATGTCTCTGTCTACATCACAAAGTTGATGTTATTAGGAGGAAAGCTAACAGGATGATGAGCCCTCCTACTACACAGAAGCAGCACGTAGTATTTTATTCGACTAAGTGCTGCCTTATATGGGTTTGAATACAATAACTTCTCTGGTGCAGGAAAGGGATCTGATCTAGAGGCTCTTGGAGGGAACCATGCCATTTCTAAAATAACTGGCCTGTCGTTGGCATTTACATTTGTTTTTTCATTCTCTTTACAAATATGATCTTTCTGGTTTATAATCAGAGTTTGAACACCCGTGCAACTAATCAATATCTGTTCCCTGGAGGAGCATGTAGGAAAAGAGAAAGTAAAAGCAAAAGGAGTCAGTGGGAAAAGTCTCTTGTGCAGACTCCATGGAGAGCAGGAATGGCATTCCAGAGGACAGCCTACTGTTTCCCCTCCCCCACCCCCCCACTTCCTGAAAGGTCCTGGGTATCGGCAAATGTATGATATTTATTCCACATCATGGAATCTCAGATTTCCTGATGGGCAGAGTATATTCGTCTGGCTTTTCATAAGCACACTGCTAGACCATTCTGTCTGCTATACCTGCACCACTGTGTTCATGTGTACTCCTCCATTTGTATCTGTTCAGCTGGTAGCTGTTCCGGTATACATTATTTTCATTCAATTTTTCTATTGCACCAGATGCTACAAGTGGGACCATTGTGTGAAACGCTATACAAACATAGGTGAGATGTGAACTCTGCCTAAAAGAGCTCAACAGCTGATACCTGTTTTACTAGTACAGATTCATACTTGTTCTGTTCAGTGACTACTGTGTTCAAACCGGCACCTGTTCCACTGAGAGGATTATTTTTCAGGGTGGGTTCTTAACAAGTGTATTAATAAATAAACTGGTTTCCCAGTGCCCCATAGGTGCATTGTCAGACACTCAAAATCCTAGAGCACCTCTCTCAAAGTATCTGTAAGCGTTTTTTAAACACCGGCAGCTAGCATTTTAGTAGCACCTGAGATGTTGGGGGTGTGCCTCGTAATGACAGGCATCTTGAGAGATTATGGGTATTCTGCACCCAGGTAGGGAAGGCAACTGGCCGGCTACTATCTGTACAAATGTCAAATTTCCTAGTTCAATAACTTCATCACTGGCACAAAGCTAGGCTGAGTGGAAAGGAACGCTCTAGCAGTTGGTTGTCTTCCACAGGGACTAATCTGTGTAACTGGTACCCTTCTTGTAGGAGGATTCTTTGTAGCCTACGGCACTAAGTTATGCTAGAAGGGCTTTGCAAAGCAATAGGAAAACCCAAAGTATCACATCTATCCATAACTGATTAGCATCATACCAAAATACTATCATTTGCTGTGGTATTGTATTTAATTCTGTCTAGCTAGTTGCAGTTGTTCTCGCCATTTGGAACCTCATTGAGATGCGTCTAGTTAAATGTGTGTCTGGGATATTCCGAGTAGGAGTCAGTGACCCTGACGATATTCTTGCTTCAGGGGACTTGAGAAAACTGGCTCTTTTCTTTCTTTCAATCCTTTTCCAAGTGGACAGAAAGTCACCCCTCCTGCCTTCCAGCTATATGACGATATGGGTTTTGAACACCACCTCCCCCATGATGAGCCTGAAGAATCCCAATTGATCTCAGACATGGAGGCTTCTATTCTGGGCACAGCCATCACTGGAGAGAGGCAGGTCTATATTAGGAGCTATAAGTGAGTCAGTGGGAAATCATCTGATGAAGTTTAAACATATGGATTTAGTAAACGTTTCCGCAGAAAAAATTCTAGCTACCATTCAAAACAAAATGTTTAAAAGCACAGGAAGAAGTGAATCATCCAAAAGAAGCAGGATCTTTCAGATTGGACAGAGGTCCCAAATACTAGCTGAAACCAGCTAGCTGTTCTCTTTCACACTTTCTGAATGGAGAAATGCTTTGAAAGTTCCTCAATACCAAAAGTCTGAATCCTGTTTATAAAACCACCCAGAACTATCTGTGTAATCACTACCAGGAGAACTTTATACACTTTGATATGAAGAGGAACTAGGTAGCAAACTGGCTATGTATTAACAATATTGCCTTCTAGTAACTGGCTGGCAGAGATTACTGTCAACTAGCTGGTAAGAGGATATTTCTTTAGCTCAGGCTGTGGGAGGACTCTCTTTTTTATGCAACTAAACACAGGTTCCAGTCCTGGCTCCTCAAATGTGTATGAATGCAATAATTGTGTGTAAGTTTGTTATATCGGGCAGAGAATTGATAGAAAATACTCATATTTATATTTTATATTTATATTTGCAGAGCTGCCTGAAAACATTAAACTTCTAAATCATCACAACTCCTCTGTGGAGCTTTACTGTCCAAACTGAACGAAATGGAAGAAAATGTAAATCAGTATAAAGGCTGGAAATAAATGACAATGTTACTCTCTCTTTTAATAATGTAGGCTGTTGGCAATACAAGTTTTTTAAACGCAATCCTCGTTGTTTAAAAGGATAAGTTCTAGTGAAACTAAGCTTTTAGTGTAAGTAATGTCAGAGGTAAACAATAGACGTGTTATATGTGTCAGTGTGTGTTTTTCGTAAAACAGACCCAGTTACTGTCACAGGAGCTCAAGAGCCTGTGGAGTACTTACTATTTGTCTTTGTATCTCATTGTAGGATTATAATTTTGCCCCATTAGCCAGCTACAATCTGAGGATATTAAGTGGAAAGATAAAATTGGTTTCCATGAAGTGGAATATCTATACTACAAAGATAATCACACCTAAAAATATTATCTACCTTTTCTGCATGAGTGTTATACTAGTGTGGACAGAAAAACTCCAAACCTGTTAAGGAACATAATTTTAGCCAAATTATATCACAAGGTTGGTGTCATTCCTTCATGGTGATGACATATTTTTCCTTTCCATTCAAGGTGAGAAAAATATGTATCCCAGCGGTTCTCAAACCTTTTTTGTAGAGACCCCCTTTGAAAATATTTCGGGTTCTGACGACCCACCGCAGAAAGTGACAACCCCCACATGTCCTGCCACCATGACTTCTGTGCTGCAGCTGGGGGTGGCACTGTCTTCTGAGCCAGGCACCCAACCAGCAACCTCTGCGCTCTGACCACCCAGCTCTGAAGGACTCTGCCTTTCAGCCGTGGGTGGAGGCTGACAGATGCTGCTCCAGCGTGCATGGAGGCTGACAATGTGCTACCTCCTCATAACATCCTTGCAACCCTTAAGGGGTCTCAACCCCCAGCGTGAGAAGCCCTGTGCTATCCCATGTTTGGAACACAGTCATGGATCTCATTGTATTTGAACCAGTATTGTACGTTTGGGGCCTTTGGAGAAGAGAGGAGTCACCTGTGACTTTTCATTGGTGGAAAGACAACAGAGTCCTGTGGCACTTTTAAAGACTAACAGATGTGGGATTTTCTCCCACGAAAGCTCATGCGATAAATAAACAGGACTCTGTTGTCTTTCTACAATAGACTAACACGGCTACCCCTTTGGAATTTTTCATTGGTTGAAAAGTCAGCTCTTCCTAAAGCACATGTGGCTTCTTTTAAGAGCCGAGACTGTTGCTGTTCATGGGCTGTGAACTGGGCAGAGCTCAGAACCTGCTTTGAATGGACATCTTGGATGTTCCTGCCATTCACCATTGTCTCACCCTGAGAGATGAACACTGTTTGCCCTGGGAGGCCAGTAGAACCACATTCCCGTGACGGAGAGGCCAATAATCCTTTTCATCTCTTCCCCCAAATGTCTACTTTCCTCTTTGTTTCAGGAGCAAGGAACCACCTGTTATCAGAATTAACAAAAGCTAATCTCCGTCACCTGGTTTACAACAAAGGCTGTTTTTAAAACACAGTAAGAGACAAACCCTGGTCTAAATACTTTACAACCTAAACAGAGAGAGAAAAAAGAAGCTCAAAGAACTAAATTGTCTCCCCTGAGGTCAGTGGCAAGCCAGGATTAAAAACCCAGGTCACCTGAGGGCTACACAGCCCAGTACTCTGTCTGCAGTAGGCCACATTGCCTCTCTAGTTACGCCGGTACAGCCTAGCTCTTCTGGAATAACTCCATGTGGAGACAAACTCAGAAAAGCAACTGGGTAAATCCTGCCCCACTTTTTAAATGCTGCTTTTGAGAAAGGAAAATGCTTCAGCAAAAGAGGAACAATGAACCGAGAGGCTCACTTGTGTTTGTGTCCGTAGGATAGGGTCTGGAAAAATATTTGCTTGGTCTGTCTGTTCTGCTTCTATTGAGATGAATGAGCCAAAAACCGTGTAAGCACCAAGTACTTGTATGGTGGCTGTTTTAATTCTTGCTACATGTCCCCTGCTCAGATCACATCCTTCCTTCCCCTGCTACCAGAGGCTTATTTGGGGTTTTGAACATGCACAGGTTTGAGCTTTATTAATTAATAGTTTGTAAACATTCAGTGCTGCTTTATATATTGTAAAGACCTTCAAGAGGAGGGAAGCTGAAGGTTGTACAGAGATGCTTTGGGGCGCAGGTGCTTGCTGAAGAGGGAGGAACTGGTTAGCAGGGTCACGGCTCTCCCCTCCAGCATCTGCTGCTGGTGTTATAGGGACAACGCTCTAGCGCTCAGAGCTGTGATAAGACAATGTTGCAACTAAATCTTCTAGTCACAAATGTATCTTCTCTTCTCCTAATTACTTACACGTCTCCCTCCCTTGCTAAACAGATAGCAGTGGTTTCTTGACAGAGGTCACCAGCCTGAACACCTAGCATCCAGCCGTTTTGTGTTTTATGCCATCGTTACTGTGGGGAGTTCAGCTCTGGGCCTCTGCGGACTGGCTTGCATACTCAGTCCTCATTATGGGCACTTTTGCTATGGTTTCCAGTCCCTTCCTCCCACTGGAGTAATTTATTATTTCATCTTTGGTTTGGTCAGCTGGGTAGAATTGGACAGAAAAGTCTGTGTTGCTGGGGAGGGGGAAGAGCATACAGCTTAGATAGCTCGATCAACCGGGAGAAGAAGTCATGGCCTAAAGCTGCAAAACGCTGCTTCTGTTTGTGTTGTGTGACTGTGAACTGAACCTCTGCCATTTTCTTTCCAGCTGAAGCTGTGTAGAACCTTGGCACATGTGTCCCCCTCCTACATCGCCTACATTTTGGTTTTTTCCTAGTAAGACCTAATCTTAGAGTGGTTTATAATGTGGCGAGATTGTTGGCTTTTAACATGGAGAATGGTATCTCTCTGGATACACGTCTTCCTCTAAGACGGGAACTATTCTCAGCATGTTGGCCATACGCATGTCTAGGTGAGTTGTGCAGAATCTGTCTGCAGTGAAAATCGCCTTGAGTTAATAAACTAAAGACCGATTCTTGTTTGCATACTTACCACAGTGGGAAGCATGTAAAAAAAAATATTGGTTCTTATAAAATAAACAAACAGGTCTTCTGTCCTTTGGAGAACATGCCTTGGACAGATTCCAGTAAGCTGTGTTTATACCTGTAATGAGGGACAAAACATTAAATGGATTTGTGTGTGTGTGTGTGTGTGTGTGTGTGTGTGTGTGTGTGTGTGTGTGTGTGTG
>ML685804.1:12893824-12941189 GCA_007922175.1 Pelusios castaneus
ACACACACACACACACACACACACACACACACACACACACACACACAGAGCTGTTAATTTTTTTTAAAAAGCCCTTATAGTTCTAGAAATGTAGAGAACTAAGAAATGGCCATTTTAGATATATTGCAATATGATGTATGTGTCTCTCTGTGTGTGTACCTAATCCAATTTAACTGGATACCCTAAAAAATCCCGCCTTCCTGTAACAGTGTTTCTTTCTTTACAAAGGTCCGTAACGGAATAGTAGGTGTCCTGTGGACTACTAAAGTGAACTGTTGCAAAATGGCATTTTAACTCAGAGACTTGGTTCCTCTCCAGTTTATTGGCTAAGAACAACTCACAGTTTTCCTACCCATTTTGAAAACAAATTCTGATGCTTATATCACCACGTCTATATTTGTATAAGCACACACAATCGGTTTCTGAAACAAAGACTTCACTCAGTTAAATCTATATCAACAAATTGGTGTGCTGTTCCCTCCCCCCCTTTACCAATAATGTAGTTTAGAAGCAGATGTACATTATTTTTTCACCTCTGTCTCCTCTCTCTTCACATTATCAGTAAGTAGCGGCAGCAAAAAGTCTTAATCTTTGTGAAACGGCTGAGATTTAGAAGTACCTTCATTGTAGTTTTACAGCGTTCAGAGCTGCAGCTGTTCTGAGGAAAGACTTGTGTGCAAATGTTGGTTTCTTCATAAATCTGAATATTGAAGTGGCTGATTGAATAGCTCCTTATCTTATTCCAGTGTCATTATTTAAGACTGACTCTCGTTTCAGCGTATTTTAATTTGGAACCAGACTATTTTTATTGTTTTGCACAGTGTGGTCTGCAGGGCTCTGGCAGTGCCCGCAGTCAGCTGATCTTTTGGTTAAATCCATGCATTCCTAAGCTTTGGTGAGCCTGCTGGGACATTTGTGGTCAAGTGTAAATCAGAGGCTTCAGTAGAGGAAAACTATTTTCCCCTTTCTCACTGGGCACCAGATGATTCCCCAGCGATTGTTGCAAACTTCTAAAAGGAGGAATTCTAGGTGGGGGCTGCAGCGAGGAGGAAAGGGGGTGTTTGGATTAGGGATGCCAAGGGTAGGTCAGATTAGAGTGATCGGAAAATCCATTCCCTGTCATTGACTTTGCACTGGGATACAGCAGGGAAAATGAGCAGATGTGGTTTTTGGGCTCTAAGTGCCCAAATATGTCATATTACTGGGCAGGGAAACATGCTCTCTATGCATTTGTAGACCTGTAGCACCGAGGCGCTCTGCTGAGATCGGGCCAGTCAGATGCCCAGAAACGGGCAAGTTAGAAAGAATTCAAAGAGCAACAAACATGGTAAAGGTGGAGAAAGAACAGGTGTATAGGGGCAGCTGAGTGCAACTTGGCTTTCTTCTCCCTCCAGGGTGGAAGCTGCACCCCTTAAGACTTCTGAAAGGAACTCTACAGCATGCCAAAGGCTGCCTACTGGGAGACATCCCCCTCAGCCGATAAACTAACAAGCGTTCCTTATCCCAACATCTGTGATACGTTCGGTCCCTTCTGTTACCATCAGGGGGAGAAACATTATAACTGGAGCCCTGCATTTCTGGTCCCGTCTTCATGCATAGACACCCACACCATAGGTCGCCCCACCGCAAGTGGCCCCCTGGTTCCTAGTCTCTAGGAGAGGCCGAGAATTAAGTGAGCCAGGGAGACTGAATGCCCCTTTCTTGGCGGGAGTCAGAAGAGAGTTGGGACGTGCTGGTAAGGGCAGTGTTCGGGGTGGGACGGAACCTAATCTGCATCACTGTGATGCTTGAAGCCCTCGGTACCCAGGGCAGACACCTGTCTTACAGCAGCAGTTACTATAGAAGAGTGGACTTACCACTAGCGTGCCCCCTCACGGCTGGGTGTGGCATAGCATCTCTTTCTTCTCTAGCACCCCTGCCGATGGCCGCTGCAGCGCTCTGCCTCTTCTTGCAACTCAGCCAGCTCACATTTGAGTTCCACCTCTCCTGGGGTGAGAGCAAGTCCAACGCAAAAATTCAGTGTCCTTGCAGCAGGGCCTGAGAGCCAGGCTTCTTTCAGAGCTACAAAGCATCCTAAAGCCCTTTTCTGTCCAGGGGCTTCACACCACCTTGCCTGTGACTGACTGGGGAATCCAGGCTCTCTCTCTACGTGGGTGCCGGTCCAGAGACCCTGGAAGCAGCCAGAGTCTGCTGTATCAGGCACCATGACTCAGTCTCCCTCCATCCTACCATTAGCTTTTCTTCACCTCTTTTCCCAGCTTCTTGCTGGGCTCTTCATACTGAGCAGTGCTGCCCAGGGCTTCTCAACAGAGGTCAGCTTTCTGTCCTTGTATCAGGGTCAGCTAGAGGAGCTTGCTCCAGTCCTGTGTCTTCAGGTACCTTTTCCCACACAGGCTTCCCCCTGGCCCTGCAGGAGCATTCCCCAGCTTTCTCTCCTTTCTCTAGTTCCAAGAAAGGACCTTTGCATCTCTTTCTCTCCCCATGGCCCCTTTTGTGCCAGACCTCCTCTCTTTATAGCTCCACCCAGCTCCTGTCCAGCTGGGCTTCATCTTTCATTAGGCCTGGTGAACCCTCCAGGTTCAGCCAGGTGGGTTAATTGCCTTCTCAGGCCCACATTTACCCTTTCCCTGCTTGTGTGGGGTGGTCACCTCACCACAGTTCGCTGAAAGCTTTTTTTAAAAGAAGGAAACTCCAAACTGGAAGACTGATTTACCTTGCAACTGAACAACTGGACAATTAAAACGTCCTTGTAGATGTTACATTTCATTCACTTCATGGCTGGTTTTTGTGTGCCATAATGAGTGAGTGTATCCCCATAGCTACCTCCGTAGGAAGGGAGACATTTCTAAGACATTCTTAGATAGATCTCTCATGCTTACTGAGATGTTAATCACACATCACGGTTCCATAACAAGTAGTCGTCTTCTGCTGTTTGTTCAAAACACAGGGGTTTCTCTCCGTAAAAGCATTTGTTTTCAGCAGTAAGCAGCCCAGCACTGAAGCTGTGTATTCCAAGCCCTATGTTTATGCAGCTCTTCTCTCCTTACATTTCTGGGTGTAAGATGTTGGCTTTCCATTACCGCAGTTGTGAGGGCGATTAGGTGGTAATACTGGTTGGTACTTGATGCTCACTTCTTTGCCTTACTTTCCACTAGTGACCTCTTCTTCTGTCATCTATGTATTGACCTCTGCCACACGTCAACAGCAAGCTTTGAATCCTTTGGCCCCAAAGCACAGGTTTCTACCATTTTGGGTAAAGGAATAACTACATTTCTTGGCCGTAGTAATAGGCTGGACCAGCCACAGGAATGTTCCATGTACCCAGCGCCTTATGTCCGACCTCATTTTTTATCGAAAAGCATCATCACTTATTTCCTCGTTATGTTGGTCACATGATTTTTGTTTTGTTCTCCTTTCCTTACCCCCTTCCTTAGTCTGCCTTCATGCTTTGCACTTGTCTAATTGATACTATACATTCTGCGGGATTTTCAAACCCACCTAAGTGACTTAGGACCCTCAGTCTGTGGGATGTAGGCTGCTAAGGGCCTATGTTGCTTTTGGAAATGGGACTTAGGCACTTTTCTGTGAGTCTTTCTCCCCCCCCCCCCAGTCTCTGTGGAGTTGTATGCAAAGTTCTGGCCCTGTATAAATGTTTATGAAGAAATACTTGAGACTGTCTTTCCATCCGCAAGGAACTTGTCTCTCCGTCCAACTTTGTTACTAATTTGTTTTTCAGTGTTGTCCTCTGGATTTGGGTGGACCACAGATGCAACAGCTGTAAGAGCCATTCACTGATGGCTTCCCGGTACTGCTCAACTTGACCTGGCCCACGCTTAGATTCCAGCAAATGTTTTGCTGCTTTTCAAACCCTTGGTGCACTGTAGGAGCTCCCTCCCTAGGGAGGTGGAAAAAAACTGTCCAAGCTCAGCCTGATTAAGATATTGTTTTTATTTTCTGTTAAAATTCCAAGGCCTTTTTTTGATACTTCTTGTCAGAGATATATTAACTGAGCAGGAGCTTGCCAAGATTTGAAATATTTAATAGCCAAATGTCCAGACACAGAGCATCAGCTCGGAAAATATGGAACGAAAGACACAGTGTTCTAGCAACACAGAGATAGATCAAAAACAATTCTCAGGAGGAGAGGAGAAAGCTTTATTAGGATGGGGGGGGCAGGGAGGGTGGATATGCCATCACAGCACATTTATAAGAAAACTCTGCTTGGGTCTTCAGTAGCGTTTGAACCCAGAACCTTCTGCACCGCAGTGCAGTGTGGGAGCGTTGGGAAGACTAGGGAGTGGGAGCGTTGGGGGAGTGGGAGCGTTGGGAAGGCTAGGGAGTGGGAGAGTTGGGGGAGTGGGAGCGTTGGGAAGGCTAGCGAGTGGGAGCGTTGGGAAGGCTAGCGAGTGGGAGCGTTGGGGGAGTGGGAACGTTGGGAAGGCTAGGGAGTGGGAGCGTTGGGAAGGCTAGCGAGTGGGAGCGTTGGGGGAGTGGGAACGTTGGGAAGGCTAGGGAGTGGGAGAGTTGGGGGAGTGGGAGCGTTGGGAAGGCTAGGGAGTGGGAGAGTTGGGGGAGTGGGAGCGTTGGGAAGGCTAGGAGTAACTCCATCGTGTGGTAGCCGTATTGGGCTATTATATTCTAGGTGCATATGACAAATACAGTTCTAATGTGGCCCCCAGTGGTACAATGGGTGAGAGGTCTTAGAGGTCCCTTCCAGTTTTGCCTGCTTGTTGGATGGAGCAGGTTCATTGCTTGTTCTGTTAATGTCATGGCAGGAGATGGTCGGCTTGATTCTCCTGTCTTTCCCCACCAGCTCTACACTGGACTAGATGAACTCAGGAAGCCCAAAGACTGCTAGTTACATGTCACGGTTACCTTGCTAAATCCCTAGATGTGTATGATGCAGAATTATTGACCGAGCTGTTGCTCTCCTATCTTGTCTGCCATGGGAAGTCCTTTTGCCACCAGATGAGTGGTCCTTCATGGCTTTACCTAAGAGCCTTCTGCTCCATACCAATTTCATGCTAGGTTGTATAGAGGCTTAAATCCATGTGCAAGAGACCCAAAGCATTTGATAAATGTTGCTTCTTGCTTATCTATATGTACAGGGAAATATGAGTACATCATTTCATCCTCCGTTCACTCAGCCCGCTCCCTTTAGCACTCTTTGTCCTTTCCCACAGTTCACTGATCTTGGCATTAGAATTTTTTCCTCTGTAGGCCTTGCCATCTGGAACAGCCTTTTTGTTCCTTTGCAGCTCATCAACTCTCCATCTATTTCCAATCTGAAGCGGAAACACTTTGATTTTGTCTCTTTTGCAGATGCCTCGCTCTATTATTGGCCTTCTGACCAAATATTTAGTTACGTGTCTATTATTACACCACCTGCTCTAATGAATACCATATTGTCCTGTATTATTGTCTTTTGGGGTGGAACCTCCATGAATGACTCTGTACAGAATAAATCTGTGTTGCTTCCAAGTGGACCGTGTGCATAGGCATGTTACGCCCTTATATTTCAGTGGAAGCTGGGTGTGTTTGTGTGTGATAAGGCACTGGTTTGTGCTGCACATCTTTACTGACAGTGAAACAAAGGAGCTGGGACTCCTCAATCCCTCTTCTGTTGGATGTGGAAAAGGGAAGAATCCATTTGCTGTTAAAAGTGCTTCTTCCGTTCCAGTGCGAAGCAGGCTACAATTGCATTCTTCTCCCAGGTTTTTGGATGATGGCTCTGTACAATGGCTGTGCAAATGGTGTCTCTCTTGCAGGGCTCGGCTATCTCGTTACAGCAGCTGTTCTTTCAGCTGTGGTAAGTGAGCGATCATAAAATTAAACAGTGTCAAAGTTTCACCTGCTAAGAAAATACTTGCCAGGCTTGCATTCATGGGTTTATCCCTCTGTAAAAGGCTTTCCTGATTCTGTGGTAGGAATTTGGGAGTAATTAAGTTGTGTGGTATGCAGAGTGGAAACTGGGAAGGCACTTCTTTGTAAAGATCCATTTGATGTTAGGGTTCAGGTTAGATTCCAATCTGCAGCATGTTGTATTTCTTCCCTGTGAGCTGAGCATACATTTGATTTTTGTCCATTAACTTCTCTGAACTTTCCTCTTGGTACTGGATGCTTATGATATTTCTTTCTTCTTCGTTTTTATTTATTATTTCATGGTACGCAGAGGCATGCTAGGTCTGCCAGACTAGAGGGATACAGTCCCTTCCATAATCTGAAATACATCAGGACTGATGTATTTCTTTAATATTGCTATCCTGAATTCTTTCTAGTTGCAGCCAGTCAATCATTGTTTTTTCAAAAGAACTGATAACAAATTGTCTGTACTTAGCAAACAATTACAACAATACGAGGGCAGTAACATCAAATTAGAATTGCATAGTGTGCTAGGGACAGGGGGTTTGAAAGGAGTCATTAGCTATCAGCAATTATGATTTTATGGGCATAATTCCTAGCAGTGAGAAGCCACACGAAAGCATTTGAGTAAATAGTGCATCATAATCATAGAAGCACAGACATTACGGATGTAAGAGTCCTGTTAGGTCACCTGTCCATCTCCCTGCTGATATCAGATTGTTCTCTATTATGCTTTTCCCAGTCTATCAACCATGGGATTCCCAGCATTTGTCTGTGAGAGACTAACACATCACACATCACTTAGAGAAACCACATAAAATATAGAGATAAAAGAAAAAAAATATATCTATTTCCCAGAGCTTGCAATTTATAGACCATTTATATAAAGGAAAGGATAGAGAGGGAATTTCCTTCTCTTTTGCCTTCACCCTCATACAGATAAATGACCAATAAGTAGAGAAGAGAGAACTGTAAAACTGAATGGATAGGGAGAAAGTATCAGATAAAGAATAGAGGCATAAAAGTCTAGGAAGGAAGCAAGTCAGGAAGTAGAGAGAGGTGGAAATAGAAAGTAATAAAGGTCAAGAGGGATTTTTCTTAAATGATTTCAATGTGAGAGGCAATGGACACTTCTCAGTCGTTGTTTGGAACCACAGTAATTAGGAGTCCAGGAGCAATTTTAGTTTAACAAGAGCGTCATTGTATTGCACAAGCTGACAAGAAATCTCTGATTCCTTTCCCTCTCCCAGCCTGTCAGCATGGTGGAACACGCTGAGTTTCTGAAGGCTGGAAAAGAGCCAGGCCTACAGATCTGGCGCATTGAGAAATTTGATTTGGTACCTGTGCCAAAAAACCTGTATGGAGATTTCTTCACCGGGGATGCTTATCTTGTTCTGAACACCATCAAACAGCGGAGCGGGAACCTGCAGTATGACCTGCATTTTTGGTTAGGTAAGGTCGAAGGGGCTTGTCTGTGCCGTAATGGAGATTGTCAGTTTTTCCAACTCTTGGAGCTAAACCTGGGAAGGTGAAAATTCTCGCCCCATGTTCCTCTCATTGGTCCAGGACTCCTGGGTAACCTGCCTGGCCCCAAGGAAACAGAAGGCAAAAGTAACACTATTCATAGTCAAATTCCAAAGGGGTAGCCGTGTTAGTCTATTGTAGAAAGACAACAGAGTCTTGTGGCACTTTTAAAGACTAACAGATTTATTAATCGCATGAGCTTTCGTGGGAGAAAATCCCACTTCGTCAGACGAAGGGGCATGCGATTAATAAATCTGTTAGTCTTTAAAAGTGCCACAAGACTCTGTTGACTATTCATAGTGCCTCTCATCCCAAAGGGTCTCTCTATTCCTCAGTGCATTGCACTCCTGACGTGCAGCCGTCTCTGGGATAGAGGGCAGCAGCAAATTACTAGACTGCACAGCCACGAAAGGGAAAATCTGGATCAGATGCTGTAGCAAACCCCTGCACTTTGGTAAAGTGCCATGGGGTCTTTAGTGTCCACTGAGAGCAGACAGGACCTCAGATAAGCTCTCATACAAGAGATGCGTCCTTAGTAAAGAACATAGTGCTGAATTTATGAGCCCTAGAAGGCTGGGAAGCTGAATTCTTGGTTCCAGGTATTTCTCACCTGAGATTTAGGTGCCTTCACCCTCATTCCTGGGTGCCTGTCACAGAGGTGTGGCCATATGTCAATGTGCTTTTCTTCCCCAGAGTAGCACGGCACGGCTTCCTTTGCGCACCGAACCTCTGGGCTGCTGTAAAGCGGAGTAACCTGCTAACCACGATCAGGATTCTAATGCAGTCCGTTGCCACCTCTATGTGGGAGCAATGCCCCATCACCCCAGAGGAGATTCCTGACAGTCTGCAGGGGCCGGCTGCTGTTAGTGCCACCCTGCGGGTCTGCTAGATGTCCTGAGTTTTGGCCGGACTGAATGCATCTTGTTAAGAGCCAGGCGGTCAGTGGCTGTGGCATCTGTGGATCTCAAAGCGTTTTACAAATGCTGTTTTATGGATGGCGAACCTGAGTACTGAGACCTGGTCTCTGCCTGGCTTCCTCCCAGGAGAAGGGAAAATGCTGGAGGGAAGGAAACTGAACCTCCTTACCTGACTAATCCAATACCAGGCTGTAGAGGTTTTCCAGGAAACTAGCCCTCCAGAGACCTAGTCTTTCCTGGGAATGGTTTGCGCAGGGTCACCCAGCATTCACTCTGGGCCCTGCATTCACTCTGCTGTGTGTGCCTTTGATTTCTAGGGGATTTCTGCAGCCAGGATGAAAGTGGTGCAGCTGCCATATTCACCGTCCAGCTGGATGACTATCTGCAGGGGAAGGCTGTCCAGCACCGGGAGGTGCAAGGTCACGAATCCTCAACTTTCCTGGGATACTTCAAATCTGGCCTGAAGTACAAAGTATGTAATTGCTAGACATCCAGCCTAGCAGGGCTGACTCTGATTAGCAAGGTTTCCCAGCCTGTCCATGTCAGAGAGGAGAAGTGAGAATTGCCCTCTTGTCAATAATGGGGAATAAAATTCCGCACCAGATGTTTTCAGTGATCTAGAACTGACAGGGTGCAGAACAGTAACGCTGAGCAAAAGAGCCCAGGCTGGATTCAGTTTTGTTTTAATTTGAAGAGGGAAACTGCTCAGTGATGTCTGCAGCTGGTCTGGGAAATAGAAATCCAAGTTAAGGGCAAATTCTTTGCTCAATGCATTGATTGTATCTCTCCCCATTCACCCAAAAGGCTATGGCCTTTCCAGTGTCTCTGTTTCTCTGCTCACCACATTTCCTCCCCTTGCTGTCTTAGCAGCCATTCTGTAGTATTGGGGGAAGGAATCATTTGTCCACACTGCGGCTTGTCCTGGGGAGAACCAGTCCCAGCTCCCTTCTCCCATCTCCCCGGGACCACTAAGTCCCGGCCAGAAGGGAGCCGAGCGGTCAGGGCCAGAAGGGAGCTCCGGGTTCCTTTCTCCCCTGGACCGCTCTGGGGCTTGCTGTCTCAGGGACAGCAGTATGAGCCCACCTAGCCTGGGAGGCGAGGCTCCACCTCTCCCTGGACTTAGTAAGGCCAGCTTTAAGTCGACTTAGTAAAGTCGACCCAAATTCCTAAGTGTAGACATAGCCAAAGAGACTTTATTCTGTGGGTGTGCTTTAAATCTCACATAGACAAAGGCAGAGAAAAAGATAGTTAGCAAAAAAAGTGAAGTTTCTCATTGTATGAAGAATGAAAGAACGTGTTGTCCAGAAGCAGACTGTTCGGTGGGAGGCAGCATAGTTTAGTGGTTAGAGCACGGAGCTGGGTGGTCAGGAAGTGGGAGTCTGTTCCTGGCAGTATAGTCTTCCTCATTCAAATTCACTTCCTCGTCTGTTCACTCTTTGTCTTCAGCAGCAGAGAGAATGAATGGTGCGGTTTGGGTAACAGGGCAGGTTACCCTAATCCACCCAGTGCAATGAAGATTCAATGTAGGCCTCCTCCACTTCCTGCTCACCCTCTTTCTATTCATATTTAGGGGCTTGCTCTACGCATCTAGGGTGTGTCCCACAATCCTTTGCATCAGTCTCCCTGGGTATGTTGGAGAAGATGCTTTGGGAATTAGTGTGATGAGTGATGGGGAGACAGACAGCTCGGAGGCAGCTGCAGGTGACCCCTGGCCTTGGGGAGGTGCAAGCCTCTGACACAGACACAACCTCAGACTTTCCCTTCCCTTCAGAGCAAGAACCTGAGTAGGAGTTACCTTCTTCTTTGTTCTTTCAGGCTGGCGGGGTGGCGTCTGGTTTCAAGCATGTGGTTCCCAATGAGGTGACTGTCCAAAGACTCCTTCAGATCAAAGGCAGACGAGTGGTTCGAGCTACTGAGGTCCCTGTGAGCTGGGACAGTTTCAACAACGGAGACTGTTTCATCCTTGATCTGGGCAACGTACGTCCGCCGGTTCAACACACATCCCGTGACCCGTCAGGGAGTGGGGGGCTGTCTTGGCGAGCCATTAGCTTTTCTTTCTGTTCCGCGTTCAGCTGTGGTCGGGTACCCCACGTCATTTCCCTGACAGCACAGTGGATCTGTTCGCTCTCCGTTGCCCTGTGGGAAAGTGCTCTGGATTTTCCAGCTCTGATGAGCTGTGGGACTCCAGCCCCTGGGTCCACACTTCCCACCCCTCACCAACGGCCGCTGCCGGCTGCGCTGTCCTACCTGGGCGACGTGCGCCTACCGCACAGCTACTGCTTAGGCAGGCCGGTTAGCCACACCAGCCCGTGGTGTGTTCTTTGCATTGCACTGCCTTCTTTCCCCGGGGTGGGACTCTCTGAAACGCTGCGTTCTTTGTCTGTGCCCTGCAGGACATCCACCAGTGGTGCGGTTCCAACAGCAATCGCTTTGAGCGACTGAAGGCCACGCAGGTGGCCAAGGGAATTCGGGACACTGAGCGGAGCGGCCGTGGCAAAGTCTATGTCGTGGAGGAAGGGTCAGAACGGGAGCAAATGCTGGAGGTTACTTTCTGTGTATTTCATTGACCCTTGAGGCAAAGTCTTCCCTGGGCACTCAGCTCGGCGGGTGATGCGTAGCAAAAAGGCTGGCTGCATGCTCGCATGCAGAACAGAGTGTAAGTAGGTAGCATCAGCAGAAGCGTAGTCGAATGCCTTGGGAGTCACAATATCTGGGTCAGATCCTGGCCTTCCCACGGACTTGCTGTGTGGCCTCGGACAAGCTGTATAGCCTCTGTGTGTCCATTCCCTGCACCACAGTGTAAAAGTTAATTGGTGTGTGTAAAGTGCTTTGAGATCTTCAGAGGAAAGGGTCTATTCGGGTGCAAAGAATTCGTGCTATGTCTGCTAACCATTCTATGGTGCCAGGGACAGAAAACAGTGGGCGTCAAACCTTGTTTGAAGATTGGAACATCTCAGGTTTGAAGTTGTTGACCTACAGTTTTCTCTTGTGTGGTTTCTTTTCTTTTCTGGGCAGAGCATCTGGGGAGCAGAAACTCACAACACATAATTAGCAGATTGTTTTCCTCTCTCCCAGGTTCTGGGACCTAAGCCTGATTTGCCCGAAGGAGTCTCTGATGAGCTCAAAACTGACGCAGCCAACAGAAAGCTGGCTAAGCTGTATAAGGTAACAAGAAACAGATTGCTTCTGACAGAGGAACTCTGCAGAGGAACATTGAAATGGAAGAGACCTCGAGAGTCCACTTTGTCCAGCTCCCGGTGCTAAGGCAGGGCCAGTTCATCCCTGATAGGTGTTCGTCTACCTGTTCTGAAAAATCTCCAGTGAGCTTTGCAAAATGAGGCAGAGCAAAGCAAAGCATGTTAATGCAAGACTTCTGGTTGGTGGTACCACATCTAAGTAGCCACAGTCCCTTTATTGCCTTGACCAGGCCTTATTAACCCCCGTGTGGCAGCTGAGATTTTTCAGGAACTGTGTCCACTGTGATAAACCTGCAGAGCTTGCAGTGAGATGGCGTGGCCCCATGTGGGGTCATGACCCATAGTTTGGGAACCACTGAAGTAGAATCAATGAGCTTGGGACCCAAACTCTGTTAATGCCTCTGCCCCCATCGTGTACGCTGGCTTGATAGCTTTGGAGAGTCAGTGCTCTGTGTATACAGAGTGTCCCACAGGGTCCCGCCAGTCCTTCAGCCCTGCTCTGGGGGGACCACTTCAAGGGGAAAGGAGAGATGGCCTAGTCAATCCTTAGCCCTGCCGCTGGGGGGGTGACTGAGTAACAAGCATGGAGGTAGTTTTGTGATGTGGACCCTTGTCTATCGGAGGCCACCAAGCGCGTTGCTGCGGATACTCATTGAGATGCCAAAATAGCCCTTTCTAGTCCGTAGGGTATACGGGTAGTCTGTAGAACAGAACCACGTTTGCACTGAGGACGTTAGAGAAATGTGCCGCCATTTCCATAACCTATGGAGCTGCAGTGGTGGGAGAAATCCCTGAAATCCTGGGGGCAGACCACCCCTTTGTATCACATCGCAGCTGTGGCAAGAATGTCATGTCTGAAGGACAGGTAGGCATGAAAGAAACCAGTGCCCCCAAGTTATGACATCCGCACTGGATTGCTACATGTAGCTATGGGCGTTGAGTGAGAAGGCCTCCAGGTTCCCACACAGCATCTCTGAACTGGCCCGTGTTGCATTATCCCAGGTCTCCAATGGGGCAGGGACCATGGCAGTCTCCCTGGTGGCAGACGAGAATCCATTCTCCCAGGCCGCACTGAACACGGACGACTGCTTCATTCTGGACCATGGCTCTGATGGGAAAATCTTCATTTGGAAAGGTGCCAGGGGGAGGGAGGGGAAGTAGATAGAGGCAGCTGTGTGGGGGATCGAGATTGGATTCTTGGTCCCAGCTTCCAGCGAGGCGGGACAGCTATTCGGTTGCAGCCCTGTTAGGTGGAGGAGCGCTAAAGGGCTCAGAAGGGCGTCTTGCTCGCTGCTTCTCGGGTGGAGGCATGGTTTCTGCAGCTTGGGCCCTAACGGGAAGGTCTCAGGAGGCAGCAACAGACAAAGTTCTAGGTGGAAGAGAAGATCATTTGGAGCCACGGACACCAGTGCAGGGATGCGGATCTGCAGGTGGCAGTGGGGGCCCTTGTTTCCCCGCGTCTCAGGCCAGGGAGAGTCTCCTGCAATGCTGACTGCCCTTCTCTTGGTGGCTGCAAGGCTCCGTGGCTGTGGGGCTGATGCCCTCTGGTGGCCCATCCGAGCATTACAAACATTTGACCGTGGGCTGCTGGGCTGTGGCTCATGACTCGGGTGCAAGAGGGTGGGGCAGGTTAGTGTAATGTGATGTTTAGATTGGGTCACTGGGTCATATGCTACAAGACGTGGCATTTAGAGTCAAAGTTCAAGGCCAGAAGGGACCACCAGACCACTGGTCTGACCACCTGTACATCATAGACAGTCAACACCACCACTTACAGCCTGACCACCAGAATCAGACCCCAGTATTACAGCCATCAGGAGACTAAACCAGTGGACACCACAGTCAGGGAACAGGTGGCACTGGGGAGCTCTAAGGCCTGAGGTGCTCGGCCATGGCAGGGAATTGAATGAATGAGATGTACCAGGCGACCTGAATCATTCAGTAAATCACAGAGTGTTTTTTTCTCCCTGAGGCCATCTGCAGGATGAGCCTGCTGCAGTCTGGCCATGGAAAGGCCATGACTTGTGGGCTGGGTGACTTACTTTCCGCTCTGGGCAAGAAGGAAACCAGAGAGGTTGGTTATGGCTTTAATCAGAGGGTTTTTAAAAATCAACACTCTCCTCTTTGTTTGCTACTAAAGGCAAGAAGGCCAACTCTGAAGAGAAGAAGGCAGCCCTGAAAACCGCCTCAGAGTTCATCTCCAAGATGAACTACCCCAAACACACCCAGGTGAGTGGCCGCAACTCAGAGGGCTGCACGCTCTGCCTCTGGCCAACTCTCCACCATCAGTAGGGTGCTCCTCAAGCGTCCTTCAGCCAGAAACTTGGGGTTGTAGGACAGGCTGCCTGAGGGGCAGCAGGAAAAACAAAGGGGAAATACCCAGAGAGGACTCAGAACTGCTCCCATTGGGTGTAATGGGGTGCTGAAGGAGAGCTCCCCCTATGCGATGACTTGCCCCGTGGCGTCTGCAGATTTCCTTCAGAGAGATTCCTCCTCACTGAGCCGCGGGAACCAGTGGAACACCTGCTGGGGGTCCATGGTTTTCTTGTGCTAGTACCAGGTATGCTTGGCTGTGTCTACACTACAAAAAGTTAGGTCGACTTTGTTAATTCGACCTAATAAGGTCGACTTTAAGTCAACTAAAGTCGACCTTATTAGGTTGATTTAACAAAGTGCTTCCCCTGAACGGGGACTTAGTAAGTTGACCTAAGTGCCCTTAGGTTGACTTAATAAAGTGGACTTAAGCGTCCACACTGTGATGAGGACGATCTAAGGAGTCGACTTAGGTCGACCTAACCGGCGGTTCTTATTAAGTCGACCTAACCTTTCATTAAATCGACTTAAGGAATTTCTTAATTCAACCCAATGAAAGCCTGGTGTGGACAGGGCCTATGTTAGGTCGACGTAAGCCTCCCTGAGTCGACCTACCTTGCAAGTGTAGACACAGCCCTTGTGCTTAAGACAGGCTTGAATAGACGCGTTGGCATGGTGCAAACTGATGCTTCCCAGGCAGCGGTCACGGTGGCAGGGAACGCCAAGAGTGGGTGTGTAGGACAGCACCTCTCTCCTGGGGATAGCGGGAGGGAAGGATTGCCATGGTGAGTCCAGTGAGACCTGTGGGCACCTCCGGAGCATCTGGCCAGCTGCAGGTTTGCGACATCCCAGTTTGGTGCTGCCCTCAGATTGCTCTTTGTGACCGAATCCCTGCCTGGGGCAGCTGCAGTCTGAGGAGTGGAGTCACCTCAGGGGTTCATACGGCCCCCACCAGTGCCCATGTTACCGCTGGGATGGGCTGGAGCGGCAGCTCCACCATGCTCAGGGCAAGACTGCCCCTGATGCGCCAGCTCCCTCGTTTCAGGTCCAAGTCCTGCCCGAGAGCGGCGAGACGCCCTTGTTCAAGCAGTTCTTCAAGAACTGGCGTGACAAAGACCAGACGGAGGGGCTGGGAACGGCCTACATTTCTGGTCACATTGCCCATGTGGAGAAGGTGCCTTTCGATGCCTCCACTCTGCACAGCTCTCCAACCATGGCTGCCCAGCACAACATGGAGGATGACGGCTCTGGCAAGAAACAGGTAGAGTGGGGAGCGCATGGAGGCACCAGGATCCCTTTGGGCCAGTTTCTGTCTCCTTCGGTTCTTCCGTTGTCTGTCCCTGACATGAGAGGAGGGGCGGGTGGCACCACCCAGGTTCTTCCTTCTCCACCTGCGTTGGTGCAAAGAAGCCATGGTGTGGCGGTGATCAGTAGGGCCACGCAATCCTCTTCTCCCCACTACGCAATCCCACTTCTCAATGAAATGTTGGTCCTGGCAAGTGCTCGCCCCTTTGGAAATCTCAGGGGCTGGCCAGGGTGAAAGCGCAGCTTGCGGTGGTGGTGGGTTGGAGAAACTCTTGAATGCCACCAAGATGGCAAGACACCTTGTCATCCCCCCCACGGGCACCACGGGTCTTCCGGTGATCTGGGCCAAGGTTTGTAATGAAACCAGGTGGATTTGGCCTTGATTTGGGGCCTCTCTAGAACGGTTTTCTATGTCACCAGCTGGTGGGAGGGGCTTGTTCTTTTACCGTCTTTCCCCAGAAGGTGGCGCTGCAGGGCCGTGGCTTGCAGGAGGGTGAATATGTGACGGGAACGGGGAAAAAAAAAGCCTGTTGTTTATGTAGCACAGTTTATTCTGTTCTCACGTTTCCTGCTTTGGGGTATTTCCCCTCCCTCTTCCTGCTGTTGGTTTTGTAGATCTGGAGAATAGAAGGCTCTGCTAAAGTGCCCGTGGATCCTTCGCAGTACGGCCAGTTCTACGGAGGGGACAGCTATATTATTTTGTACGATTATAAGCATGGTGGGAAAACAGGCCAGATTATCTACACTTGGTAAGAAAGTTTTTCTGGAGAGGAGCCAAACAACAAATGCTCTTTACTGTCACTGCCTGGGGCTGGAGTCTACTCAACCCCGGGAGATTTCTCCTTGGAGAGGCCCCCCCTGCAGGCCCTATGGCCATAGCAGGGAGATGGCGATGTTTTGTTAAGAGCGCTGCAGAACGAGATCTGTGCCAGACATTAGCATACAAAGGAATCACACACACAGGGGTTGGGCCCTCCTGGCAATGCCCAGTGGAGCAGAGAAAGCAGCAGCCAGGAGAGGATGGCTTTTGCACATGGCTGACACACCGTTAGGAGCTGTGTACCTGACATCATAAGGGCATGTTCGTAACATGGAGGGCGAGTGTGTGGCTCCTGCTAAGAGCCACGGCAGCTGTGTTCATAGAATCATAGAATAATAGGGTTGGAAGGGACCTCACGAGGTCATCTAGTCCAACCCCCTGCTAAAAAGCAGGACTACTCCCCCTAAATTATCCCAGCCAGAGTTTTGTCTAACCGGACCTTAAAAATCTCCAAAGATGGAGATTCCATCACCTCCCTAGATAGCCCATTCCAATGCTTCACCACCCTCCTAGTGAGAAAGTTTTTCCTAATATCCAACCTCGACCTCCCCAGCTGTAATTTGAAACCATTGCTCCTTGTTCTGTCCTCTGTTACCCTTGAGAACAGCCTAGCTCCCTCCTCTTTGGAGCAACCCTTCAAGTAGTTGAAGGTTGCTATCAAATCTCCCCTCAGTCTTCTCTTCTGTAGACTAAATAAGCCTAGTTCCTTCAGTCTCTCCTCATAAGTCATGTTCCCCAGCCCCCTAATCATTTTTGTTGCCCTCCGCTGGACTCTTTCTAATTTGTCCACATCCTTTCTGTAGTGGGGAGCCCAAAACTGGACACAGTATTCCAGATGTGGCCTGACCAGTGTCGAATAGAGGGGAATTATCACATCCCTCGATCTGCTGGCAATACTCCTACTGATGCAGCCTAATATGCCATTGGCCTTTTTGGCAACAAGGGCACACTGTTGGCTCATATTCATCTTCCCGTCCACCATAACCCCCAGGTCCTTTTCTACAGCGCTGCTACTTAGCCGATCGGTCCGCAGCCTGTAGCAGTGCATGGGATTTTTCCGTCCTAAGTGCAGGACTTTGCACTTGTCTTTGTTGAACCTCATGAGGTTTCTTTCAGCCCAGTGTTCCAATTTGTCCAAGTCTCTCTGGATTCTGTCCCTGCCCTCCAGAGTATCTACCATTCCCCCCACCTTGGTGTCATCCGCAAACTTACTAAGCACGCAGTCTATTCCATCATCAAGATCATTAATGAAGATGTTGAATAGAACCGGCCCCAGGACCGACCCCTGGGGCACTCCACTCGTTACCGGTTGCCAACCAGACATCGAGCCATTGATTCCTACCCACTGAGCCCGTTGATCTAACCAGTTTTCGATCCACCTTACGGTCCACTCGTCCAACCCATACTTCCTTAACTTGCCGACGAGAATGCTGTGGGAAACTGTATCAAAAGCCTTGCTAAAGTCAAGGTATATCACGTCAATGGCTCTTCCCGCATCCACAAATCTAGTCATCTAAAACTAGTTAACTAAAGTGTTGTTAAATCAGATACCACAGGGCTGGGAGTAATAGAAGAACACGGATATTTAGCACTCCCTACCACTCTTGGCTCTTCATGCTGCTGTTTCACTGCCTGTATATTAGAGGTTTCCACCCCATGCCTACCATAAATGCTGTGCAAGATGGTTAACAGCCAGAGTCCCTGATGCCTCCAGGGCGTAAGAAATTTCAGTGCAACCAGAGGTCGAGGCTATTAGCTTTTGTTGTGTTTTTCAGGCAGGGTGCCAGTTCCTCCCAGGATGAAATCACAACCTCCGCCTTCCTCACTGTGCAGCTGGACGAAGAGCTGGGAGGTAGCCCAGTGCAGGTAAATAAGAGCACTCTTTCTGTAATTAACACCAAGGCAAAGCCATTTCCTGCACCCCACTCCAGTGGGAGACACCGTCCTGGTATCTTACTGTTCCTAATACTTAGGCGAATAAACTTCACATCCTGACAGTTGGTGTGAAGTGCTGGTAGCTGACACTGCTCGCTGGCAGCGAGGAGAGGAAAAACATTGGATATATTTAGCTTCCTTTACAATAGCTAGCAGTACTGACCTGAAATGTAAACTTCCAGAGTCAGCTTAGCCCTTCTGTATTTATTCCTGGCTGTGTTTAAAAGTCAAAGCGAAAGGGGGAAAAACGAGTGAGAAGAGAGCATCTGGCACCAGGTGGGAAAAGCAAGTGGGAGAAAAGGCAGAGTCCCCAAGAGCCAAAAGAATTCACCAAGATTTCTAAGCTGGATCCACCATGGGGTTGACCTGTCCAGAAGGGCCATATCTTTAGGAGGTAGAGTAAAAGCTCAGTCCAGCAAATTAGACATCTCTCTCTCATATACCTCTGTGTTTGGCCTTTCTAAATGAGTATCACTGTAGCACAGAGGTGTTGTTCAAGGATTATAAAGGCTGCGAAGGCAGTGTAGGATTTGACAAGCCTCAGAGGCCCTTTCTCTAATGCCTCCCTAGAGCTAAAGGTCTGAGAGGCCCAGGGAATTGACAGAGCTTTTCGTAGGAAGCTTAAAGATGCATCTTGTTTGTCTTTAAAGGGGAAGAAAAAAAGGAAACTCACCAAATCTCCACGTGTAGATTTCTCATGTCTCTAAAGGAGACCTGGGGACTGAAATCCATCCCAGGACGGTTCGGGGTTTTCCTCAGAGCAAATGTCATGTCTGTGGTGGGGGTCAGTTTTCCCTTACGACACTGAATAGCAACAGGCCCTTTTGCACAATCGTTTTCCCAGGCAGGTCTCTACCACCAGCCTCCAGCAAAGTGCACCTGCCTTCGCACACCCTGGCCTGCCACAGCTGCTGGGGGAAGCTTTGTGCCAAGTGAGACCGGTAGCCCTAAAGCTGTAGAAGTTGTTGATGCAGCGCTTGCCAGCTGTGCTCCCTATTACGACCAGCTGAGTCCCTGGTTTCTATTCGTATGTGCTCCAGGTGCTGTGCAAGAAGGCACCTTTTCAGGTGGTTTCTGGTGTTTAACAAGAGACTTCATCAGCTGCATCTAGGGCAGATGGCCCCAGCCCCACTGATTGCTCGGTTGAGTAGATTAATGGCTCCTTGTACTCTTTACAGCTGTGTTTATTGCTGCTAGTCAGATCAGGCTGCTGTACATGGGGTCCCTGCTATGCAATTTTCAGGGCCTAATTTCCCCCCCGGCCAGTTTTTGTGGGAAGTAGTGGTTTGGTTCTCTGCCCCCAGGGGATCATACTCTGAGGGTAGCACTGATTTGAGACATGGCAGAAAAGGAGCAGCCTGTTTGGGAATTCCAGGCGGCTCTGCATCATCTCAGATGTGACTCTGAGTTTCCTTCCCACCAGAAACGAGTGGTGCAGGGGAAGGAGCCAGCTCATCTGATGAGCATGTTTGGTGGGAAACCTTTGATTGTCTACAAAGGTGGAACCTCCAGGGATGGAGGCCAGACAGCACCAGCTGCAACACGGCTCTTCCAGGTCCGGTCCAGCACGTCTGGAGCCACTAGAGCAGTGGAGGTACGTGATGGAGATGCCAGCTAACCCCGAACATTGGGTTCACAGTTAGCCATTGGAGCGTGATCTCTCACTTCTGGTTCCATCGCCTTCCCCTTGGGAGCAGAGGCAAGGCCACATTAAACTTTGAGTGGCACTTGTGCAAACTTGAAACAAACTTTGGAGTCTAGATAAAGTATTGAGCGCTTCCCCTTTTCCCATGGGTAAATAATAATAATCACTGGGTTCCCATGAGTTTATTAATCCCCGTTTATGTTGTGAAAGGGCGTTTCTCCAAAGTTCCCAGAGGACTTGCAGACTAATAGAGTGAGATTTCACCCTCAGGTGGGATGCAGCAGTTGGTTGGACAGCAGACAGGGGTACCTAACAGTCAAGGGTGGGAAGTGACAAGTGTCTTGTACCCCAGAGATGGGCAAACTACAGCCCATGAGCCACATACGGCCCACCTGAGCCTTTCATCTGGCCCACCAGCTGGGACTGGCTCACGGCCCGGAGCATGGCTACTGCTTCTCCCCCCCAGCCCCACACGGACCCAGCCGGTCCCTGCCCTAGATAGAACACAGCGGCCACTCCTCCCAGGGCCTAGAAGCATCCTGGCTGGAGTGCGGTGGCTGTTCCTCCCTCCCAGCTCCAAGCCTTTCTCCTGCATGGTCTCAGCGGCAGCCTGCCCCGGCCTAGCCGTGTCTCGGCTGGAACATGGCGGACGCTCCTCCCTCCCGGCACCACCCCTATTTTTCATTTATTTTATTTATGTTTATAAATAAAATATTTTTCTTTCTTTCTTTCTTTCTTTCTTTCTTTCTTTCTTTCTTTCTTTCTTTCTTATTGACTATTTATTTATTTTATAAGTCCCACACCCCTGCCCCTCTGCCAACAGCTGTGGCCCACCATACAGCAGATGTGGCCCTTAGGCCACATGTTTGCTCACCCCTGTTGTGTCCAAATAGAAGTTGAGTCAGGACACGGGTTCACCCCCCCCCCATTCTTGCAAAAATAAAACAAAAAATCTTGTTCATTAGTCATAAACGCCTTGTGCCTCCAGCAGCCTCTTACCTCCATGCTGGGGTTTGGTTCAATCCTGACTCAGGGGAAAAATACCAGCTCCAAAATCACCAATGCCAGCAACGTGGACTTTGTTCTCGGAGGTCTCCCCTCTGTCATCTGTGCAATCTGGCAGGATCCCAGCTCTACCTCTTCCTGCTGCAGGTCATCCTGCGTGCACACGCGTACACACCCTTATTTACTCTTCCCATGCTCGTGTAGAATCTTTCCACTTCAGCAAGGTGACTTAGTCATGGGTGATTGCAGGGGGCTTGGTGGACGTTTGTGCAGAAGTGCCGTGGGCGCCGATCCCCATCAGTGTCAAATCTATCCGTCTGTTTGATGGCTGCTATGCTGTTGCTTTCCAGCTGGATCCCGTTGCCAGCGAGCTGAACTCCAACGATGCATTTGTCCTGAAAACTCCCTCCGCTGCCTACCTTTGGGTTGGCCAAGCAGCCAGCAGCACTGAGATATCAGGGGCACAAGAGCTGCTGAAGATCCTGCGAGCTCGCCCAGTACAGATTGCCGAGGGCAGCGAGCCAGGTGAGGGAGTCATGGCTGAGCCTCTGCAATTCCAAACGTGGCAGCTGCCATTTCTTGCTCTCTTTGGTGGTTGCCCATTGGCTAGTTATCAAGGCCAATCAGAGGTAACCAGCAGTTCTATCTCTGGGGGGGGGGGGGGGCCGAGGAATGCAGTCTTATGGGCAGGGGCGTAGCTATGGATGGGCCAGGGCCCACCCACTTGAAGATCAGACCCACCCACCACAGTGTCTGGCAGCGGCGCGAATTTCCAGCCAGCAGTCGGTGGCCACGAGTGGATCAGAGCAGCCATGGCAGAGAAATTCATGCCACTGCCAAGCACTGTGGAGGGTTGGTCTGATCTCAGCTGCCAGTCATGTGACCAGAAGCTGCCCACCCTAGAAAGTCAGGGAGCTGACCAGAAAACCCCACCTGGCTTCACCCCTGCTTCTGGGCTCTACACTTAACAAGAGAAGGGTTTGCCACAGCCGCTTAGCAAGAGGTATCCAAGTTCAGGGGCCTCCGATTTAGCCGGGAGAGGCAATGGGGGCAGGAGAGGTTTTAAAATTGCACACACAAAAGATGGATGATTATTCAGGAGATCCACCGAATGGTCAGGTCACTTCAGCAGGCAGGGCCTAAACATTTGTTTGGCCCCATATCCATGCAGCTCATTGCCGCCAGAGACTGATCGCGCTTGCCCACACCCGATGTCTTTGGTAGCTGTGTTCCATGGATGGGGATGCTGCCTGCTTTTTCTCCAAGTTAATGTCTCTCTGTCCTGCTCCAGTATCGCTAGGGGAGAGTCATGGTTGGAGCCAATCCTAAATAGCCAGAGACTGAGTAATAGACAGTCAACCCCACCCCTTTGCTGAGGTAAAGGATTGCAGCCTTCTGACATCTGGTCAGGGTGCAAGCAGGAAGCTGGGGATTTCACGTGCTCTGACTCTGCTGTACATTGGCCCTGCCCTCTCACGTCGAGGACGTTTTCCGTTGCGACTCCCCAGGCTGCTGTAGCTTCATTGCTAGGCAGAGCTGATTTCCACTCAGATGTTTTCAGGTGCAGATAAGCCACTGGAACAGCATCACTGCATAAAACACGAGTTCCTGGGGAGGCTCTGCCCATGGTCCATTGCACTCTGGGGTGTACTTTTGATGGCCTAGTTTTTTGGAGAAAGCACTTTACAGGGAGCCCAGGAGGCGTCCTTCCCCACCCCTACCACTGCAACCCTTAGGTAAGCTGTCAGGCACAGTCCGGTGCCTCGCACAGGCATGGACTGACTGCGCCAAAGCACTTCATTACATTGCTGTTGTCTGGGAGCCACTGGGGATTTTTGCCATGGGCATCAGAAGAGAGAACCCTCCTGGCAGGCCTCTGAGCATGAGCCACGTGTCCCTCCGGCCCTGCAAGTCTCAGATAAGCCAAGGGCGTCAGCAGGATCCCAGTGTGGGTAGGTGCCTAGTGCCATGAAGGCAGATGGACGTGGGAGGAACCTCAGCATAATCTCTCTTGCAGATAGTTTCTGGGAAGCCCTGGGTGGAAGAGCGGCGTATCGCACCTCGCCCCGGCTGAAGGACAAGAAGATGGACGTTCACCCCCCTCGCCTCTTCGCCTGCTCAAACAAGAGCGGGCGCTTTATCGTGAGTGTCTGGGGGACTATGGGGAGGCATTTGGGAATAACTAAGACACCTGGTGCACAGGACTGGGGAAAAAACATTCGCATCCTGGGCAGGCTCCATCTCAGCCAGGCAATTCGGCCTCCCCAGCGGAAGCAACAGAAGGACAGTGTTAGCACCCTGCTGCAAAGAGAACAGCGAGCCCGGCCGTCTTGTTCCCATCATGCCGAATCTCCTTGGCTTGACAGGAGCAGTCAGGCGACTCCGCTCCGCTTGACAGGTGTTAGGATTAGAAGTCCTGGGTGTGGCTGAATGACTAAACAGCACCGTACCCTGAGCGTCATTGTTTACTGGAGCGAGCTGTGAAAGAACTTGTCTTTCTATGGAAGAAACAGGCTGCGAATGCTGGCCAGCTTAGGTGTGGTGTGATCAGGTGTCATGCAAATTTCCCCTCCCTTATCACTAACGCACCTTGCCGTGGGTCACACTCAGCACCCTAGCTCCCCTTCCTGCTGTGATCCAGCATTGCTGGCTGCATTCTCTAGCCTCCCCTCTCATCTGTCACGTTAGTGCTATATCAGTGTCCAGCCTCCGTGGCCCGGCCCTCTGGCCAGATAGTCTCAGTTCAGCCTCCTCTGGGGTAACAGAAAAATGATCCAAGCCAGATGCTCTTTATGCCAGGTCTTCAGCCCCCATTTGGGACTGCCTCCTGGTGCCAAATCCTTTTCAAGAGTCAGTAGGGTTTGTATTGATTGCCAATTGGTCTGAAGGGAATGAGGCTCTTGTCCCAGAATCAGGCTACCCATAACTTGCAGGGACCCTCGGGGCATATGGCAAGGATATGCCCACTGAGGGTGAAGCCAAGCCTTAGAGACTTCCGTTAAAAAGAGGAATAAAGAAGCTGCAAGCCACATAAACAGATAGGAATAGTACAGTATTGGGGAGATCTGTGATATCATTCTTTGCATAAGCTCCTAGATTTGCATCCTTATGTCCTTCATGGAGGACCTGCTGATAAGAGACAAAGGCCCAGCCCTGTCTCTGGTATGCCAAATGAATCTGACGGGCCAGGTTCCTCAGTGCCCCAACTTGAAGATGGGTTATAGAGGTGAAGAGTCAAATGACGGAAAGCTACAATGATGGGAAAAGTTCCCTTCAACAGGGCGGTTTGGCCTGTGAGAGGGTCTGAACATTATCATGAATATTCATGCTGAGGCTCTGCCGTCCATGCCCACGTCTAACTCCTTACCCCCACGACGGCGCCACGTATCCGTGGGTTAACACATTCATACATATTAATGCCACTTAGCTCGTTGTCACGTTTGTTGCCTCTTGCCAAGCAAATCTGTGGTTCCCATTTCCATGGTCCTGCAATTGCCACTTAAGCGTTAACTTGCAGCTTCTTCTATGAAGCAAACTGTTCCCACTTCCCCTAAACGCAAGACGCCACCTCTGCTAACTTGCTTACGCTACTGTCTTACAGGGCACAGGCCTGTAGGAGCTTGTGTTACGGCTAACACCAGTAAACAATAAAGGCTGATAGCCCTGTGGGCTTCACTCTCTTCCAGGGGAAAGGGGCATCTACCTTCTCTTCTAGGCTCTAGCTCAGGGACCCTGGGTTAGGCAGCTAAGAACTGCTCCTTCCACTCCATTGCCACGTCCCTGGGCTGCTCTAACCATTTCCCTGTTTGTCAGTGTCTCTCACGAGGCTGCTGACTGCACTGTTCCCCCTCCAGAGCTCTGTCTCCTCAAGCAACTTCCTCCCAACTGGCTACAGAGGAATTTCCTCAGGCCCTTTCCCAGCTTTGTTGGCAACCGCGGGGTTGCACTTTGAGCAGGCACACAGCCTCTTTCTCTCTCTCTGTGGTTGCCTCAGACAGGAGCCCCTCCCCTGCTCTCGGGGCTGGGTGGTGATGCAGGCCAGCTGCCGGGCTTTAACCAGCTTCCCAGCTGACATCTTTCCCTCAGTTAGACCTCCAGCTTGGACGAGTCAGCAGGCAGTCACTCCAGCCTTCTCCCACCAGGTCTCCCCTGCTATTGGAGAGGGGGCAGCATATATGCTGATCTCCTTCCCAAAGCTCATTCCAGTTTGCTGAGGGAGAGGCGAGCCATGCCCCACACACTCTGCAGAGACAGTAATTGGTTTTCCTTCCGAACATCTTCCCGTTTTCCAGTATTTCCTGGGTCCTTGTGCACCTCTTCCTCTGTGGTTTGTCCCTTACTAGAGCTTTGCAGCCATGGGAGCCCGTTCTGCAGGATCCTCTGCTAATCTCTTTGCGGTTAAGCACATCTTCTGATCCACCCAGGATATCACTTTGTCTAGCCAAGATCATCTTCTGCCTTGTCTTCTTCTGCCTTTGTTTCCCTTCCAGTGCCTGTAAACATGCATCACCTACTGAGCCGCTTAAAATATGCCCTGCAAATACCAATGCATTTTAATTGGTTAGGCGGTATACCCAGATATTTTCAGAATTCTTCATAACATCGTAATTCGAAGGACTGTTATATCTTTAATACTGATGGTTTGAATATCCGTGTTTCACAGCCATAATTTAACACAGACCAATGGTAATTTTTACACCTCAGATGTCCCAAAATCTTAAAGGTCCAAGCCGCATAACCAGGATGGGTTGATGCTTAGGCCCCATAATCCAGACATCTGACTCCGAAGTGGTAGCCCGGTACCTCCAGGAATTAGTTTCCAAATGTGATCTAACAGGACGCAGACTTGAGTGTCTTCCTCTAGAGTATCTGATCCCCCTCTAACCTCATTCTTTTCAGATTGAAGAGGTTCCTGGAGAGCTGACCCAAGATGACCTCGCTACAGATGATGTTATGCTCCTTGACACGTGGGACCAGGTACATTTGAACATATTTAGCTGGCAGGGAAGTGAAGGGATATTGCATATGGACCATATGGCTTTAGCCAAGAGACCCTGCCATCTTGGGACCAAGTTACCCAGAGGAGGATGTATCAGATATTAAACGATATTAATTTTAACCCAACGGTAGCGAATGGGGTCCTGCCCTGTCCTTTGGTCCGATGATGAACTGAAGGAAATAGGCTATGGTGGATTCCAGCAGTCTATTGTGTCTCTAAGCTTCGTGAAGGGCTGGTCCGATGCCTTCTTCATATATGATTGAGCGCACTGTAAGGAAAAAGACTGCTTCTTGCTTACCTTGTCCAGGTCAACCTAAAGGCAGTCTGCAGAGGGGCGTGCTGTATCTGTTCAGTCTATAGAGGCAGTTCAGACACCATCTGATTCTCGTGTATCAGATTAGCGTGTAACCGTTCCCATGTTAGCGGGTGGTTGCTGGCTGGAAGCTTTTGTTTAAACTTCACCAGCAATCGCATTCAGGCAAAGTAGCCGAGATTTATTCTGGTTCCATATCATGCTGCCTAAGACGTTTTTCAGACTTCACTTTCACTTCAGCTAGAGGCAGGTTGTTGCTGAAGCTGTTTGATTTTTCATCCGTAGGTCTTTGTTTGGATCGGAAATGAGGCTCATGAAGAGGAAAAGACTGAAGCCTTGACATCCGGTAACAATTACATGTCCTCCTAAATAATTGTTCTCTATTTATCTTCGCCCCCAGTTTGATCACTTGGAGTAGGGGGTTGAACATTTTGAAAAACTCTGATCATGGCAACGTAAAATTGACAGATTAGTACATTTATAAGACATCACATATGTCTATGAGAGTCTGGAAGGTTCCCTGTAGCTGGGCATCAGAGCTATTGGTTGTCAGACACTGCAGTCAGCCTCTGGCAGTGAAAAAAATTAACCCTTTAGGATAAACGACTGATTTTACTTATCACTGAGAGACCTTCATTTTCTGTCTCAACGGCCCCACACCTGAATGCTTAGATGAGTACAGTCACATCACACAGAGGTGTGCCGTTTAAAAAAAAACAAGACCAGCGGTTAAAATGGGAAAACAACGGTTCTCACTGGAAGGTTCAATCCCTCGTGGGAGCGAAGGGATCACTTTGTGCCTGACAGGTTAGGATGAAGCTTTGCTGTTTAAATAGCAATATTCATTAGTGGGGCAATTGTGTAAATCATGTGAAAAGAGCATTTTAGATCCCTTCTTGCTGCTGTTTGGCTTGTGGCTAACCACATCTCCTGGGACCGTGTGCCAGTAGCGTTAGATAAAACCCCACTCGCAGCAGCACCTCTTTTAAAAAACATGTTACAAACTATTTCCACCCCCCCATTCTGCCTCAATTGTGCATTTAGCTTTTCCAGAGCCTCTCTCTCTGCTTGCTGCATAAGGTGATGTATGATTTCCATTGGCTCTATTTTACTTGTGTACTTACAGCTAAAAGGTACATTGAGACTGATCCTGCCAACCGAGATAAGAGGACTCCTATCACGATCATCAAGCAAGGGTTCGAACCTCCCACCTTCTCTGGCTGGTTCCTGGGCTGGGACGATGATTACTGGACTGTTGATCCTCTGGAGAGGGCCATGGCAGAGCTGGCCGCCTGAGTATAGAGGATCCTATTTTAAATAGAGCAAGTTTGGTGCCTTCAATGCCTACAAGAGCTACTTCTTCCTACAGGAGGCACATTAATGTGGCAACTGTTTTTAATAGCCAACTAGCTGTGCAATAATGAAAGAAATTCATGACGACTCATAGTCCCCTAGCTGCTGCTTTGAACACGGTATTTGATACAATAAAGCTTACATGGAACAGGCCAAGATTAAACACGGTCATGTTTGTTTTGTTTCAGCTCCTTGGAAGAAAGCTGGGCTAACCAGAAGCTGCATAGCAGCACAGGTTTAAATGAAATAGTTTGGATTTTTTTGTCTCTGTTTTCCCTGTGCCACTTCCGCAAGCCTATTAGCTGCCACACTGGGCTCTTTGTGTGGGCATGGGGCTGTTACTGTCGTATTTCTGCAGAAAACTAGCCAATGACGGGGCAGCAAATCATGGGTGGGTTTCTTTAAATGTATTTCAGTGGTTCTGAGTGTGCGGCACATCCAGAAAAGAACGGAACTGGGAGGAACATAATATGAATATTAGGGAACGTAGACATAAACTAGAGGCTGCCTTTTGTTTATAGCATGTCATAGAAGCCACTGAGGTTTGGTCCACATGCTTTAGATCTTCTAATGAACTAATTCTAGATCTTTGCAGGAAATTGTTCGGTTTATTGACTTGCTGCTCGGAGCAGGCTCGGAACCCCAGCAGTAAATGCGAATGCCTCTTCAGACAGTGAATGAAGGCAGAGCAATAGCATGGAAATACTCCTATGGATCCAGGGTGTTGCTATTCACAGTCGTAGTCCCAGGCGATAATTCTGTAGTCGGAGTGCATTTCATTTACGGTTTCCTGAAAAGCAGCGTGTTCTCTCTTCCTAACCATTATGGGGACTGCAGGGTCCAGCTTAACTTTGCTCTAGATTATCACAGTCTGTTTTTTCCAAATACATTTTTTGTTTCTTTGAGCCAAAACAAAAACGTGTGAGGCTGTGGGCTTGGTTTTGGTGTTTTGAGGGAGAGAGGGGAAGGAGGTGAGAGACATCAGGACAGAGGATATTGCGACAGAACAGTCTTTATTTCTCCAGCCCTTGCACGGCAGTGTAACGGTTCTTTTGGAAATACAAGACAAGTCACACCGGAGACATGACTGAACAAGAGAATACGTATTTTATTATGGACAGTGTGATAACAAGGGCCCTTCTGGAATCCATCCATCATCTTTACCTTTGTCCTCCCACCCAACTCCCCAGGCTTAAAGATGAGAAGTAAGTTCAGTGCAATTGTTCCAGGGCAGAATTTGGCTCAGTTTCTCACCACAATCTCTGACATCTGCTAACCAGGTGCAAACTATGGGTGCGGCTTCACAGATATGCATTTCAAGGCAAGGATTAGCAGAACTGAAGTAGTCATGTGCTTCTGGGTTAGCGACAGATACAAAACGGGGAAGACTATTTCCTGTTTGCTCTCTCTGCAGAGAGTCAGATCGGACAGAGATTTGTAAAACTAGTAGCACTGCCCAGGGCAATATCAATTGGAGAGCTCAGAGCGACGGAATGTCTAATATTACGCCAGAAAGGGGTCAGAGAAGATCTAAACTACAAATAAGGAAGCCAACTGAGTATAGAGAAAGAGGGGAATTGATTGAATTTTGAAACAGTGGGCCAAACTGCGAAACCTCTTTTCTTGCATCATTCTTGAACACAATACAATTATGTAGCATAGTTATCAGTGAAACATAGAAATGTTTAATTTGTAGCACACACACGCTGCACTGAGATTAACAAGACAAATTGTGAAAGATTATGCAGTGTTCACAGTCACAGCTCTAAGTGTTGAATGCCAAACATTGCTTTTTGGCAGAAAGCAGGTAAAAAGAGTCCCCAGTTTCATCTAACAGACAGAAAAGCTATGTATAAGTCTTTTGTAGAAAATGAAGTACAGGACTTTAAAATTACCTTATTCACAAGAGATGCAAGTCTTGGGAGTAAGATGTAGCACTTTGAATTATTTATCAAGCATATTTAAAATCAAGGCAAAAAAGGCCACTCATTTACAATTGAGACTCAGCATTTATTTTAAAAGCAATATTCCTTTAAAAGAGGATGTATAAATGAAGGCACGTCCAGACACATTGAGTGCTTTAAGAAAAGGCATTCATTAATACCGACAGACACAAACCGTGACAACTAGCCAGTGTGTACAGATAACTACAGTGAGCTCACACCTTTCACAAGGACAGACAGGAAGAAGTGGAAAGTTTCCTTTCAGCAGTGCTGGCAAACTGCCGCCATCTTCTGAGAGGGAAGGCCATTTTAGAAGACACTCGACTGATTTTTCAGAGGTGCCAAGTATTCATGTTGGTTTACTATCAAAAATGGGCAGAACTGAAGGAGCGGTCTGTGTGGCTACCAACCGATTCAAGCTTACAAGACCATTGGCCACAAAGCATGTTGTAAGGGGTCATTTTCCCTATACACAGCACCAGGGACCCTTTTCTCTAAATGGAACATCACTTCCGAATGTGTGGCTGATGAGAGGTAACTATTTCCCTGGTTCGTGACCACCTTTCAGCCCTTCCAAGAGTGAGCTCTTCACACAAAGCTGTCATACTATTTGCAAACAGTGTGTGGAGGTTTAAAAAAAGCCTGTAATCCAAAGAAATATTAAAATAAGCATCTAGTTTAAAGTAAGAGCAGTGTTTGTTTATATAAATTGCAGAGGATTTGATCAGTCACATTCACACACACACAAAGTGCCTTTAAAACTCCCCTCTCCTAACATTTCTTTAAGCTTCAGCAGCTAATTTGGTTTCACAAATCAGCTTTGCTGGGGAAGATCCCTTTTCTACTACATCCTGACCAGTTTAATGTTTTACACCCATGATGCCCTGCAGCAGGTCTATGGGCAGCGGGAAGACGATGGTGGAGTTCTTCTCTGCAGCGATGGTGGTCAGGGTCTGTAGGTAGCGAAGCTGGAGGGCAGCAGGGGACTCTGAAATAACCATAGAGGCTTCTTTCAGGGCCCTGGAGGCATTCATTTCACCTTCAGCTGCAATTACCTAGGGAATAAAAATGCATGAAAAATATGGTCTACGAGAGTGGAGACGCGTTAGACTGTGTCAGTCTCTTCGGTTGTAAGACAAGATAAGCTCAAATGAGAGAGGATTAAACAAAAGTTCTGGGTATCCTTTCTGCATATTTGATTTACACTCGAGATTTGTGCCTTAGGGAACAGCTGTTAGGACCCTGTCAAACAGGCTCAGCACCCTGGTGAAGAGACTAACACACACGGCTGCTCCACCTGTAGCCGTTTCTTGTGGGTATTAGTGGAAACTGTAGCACAGAAACCTAAGCAGAGGAGTCAGGAGGGGCCAATTAAACCTGAATCCACGGCTGTGCAAGAAGGTTATGCATGAAACATGGCTTTACTGGAAGCTAAATCTAAGCAGCACATAAACTGATTTTACTGCATCGCTCTGGGTGGAATGCGACAGATTGGAGAGGAATAAACTTATCTTCCTATTTCAATGACCTGCGATTCATTTTAAAGGTCAGGAAACAAGCCAAGAGGCTGTCCCCAAGCACTGGGTGACTGCAACACACTAAACAAACTAAACCAACATCAAAACTCCTGATTCTAGAACTCAACTGTTAGTAATCTCACTGGGGGATCCAGCTCTGAGAGTGTGCATCCATCCCGGATCCCTTTAAACCCACAGAAGCTGGACTCAGTGGAATGAGAGTGGTGGTGTGGTATGTAATAGTGTACTGGTCCTGGAGTGGGGCAAGATGGGTGTGTGGAGGACCCTTCATTCTATAAAGTGTAGCCCATAGTTCCCCCCCTGTGGCCCATGGGGATTTTCCAGTGGCTTGCCACTCCCCTCCCATTGGCTTCAGAAGGGAGCTGCTGACAAGTAGCCAGGCAGAGGGCAGTTCTCTCAATGAACTAGTCCATCTGATCGCAGCGAGTGGGGGCGACCTGCTGGTAAGCCCTGGTGGAGACCGGTAGCCATTCAGGGTTGTAAAAATGATATCTGATGCCCTTGATCCAAAAGGGTTGGGAACCACTGGTCTAGTCCACCCTGATTACTCTTGAAATGGTTGGCCAACTTTTTAGCCACTAGGCAAAGTTAACAAATTATCTGCAGGTTTGTGTTGTTTAGTTACCCAAAAACCGGTCTAGGAATTATTCTTTAGAACATATAAGTTACTGCCTAGAACCAAGGCCTCTTTCTAGTTGCCCTCCCAAGTTCACTTTCCGTATGTCATAGCCTTTGGTCCCAGGAAATGTAGATTTGCTCTCATTTTTATTTCCCCACAAAAGATAGCCTGAACAGTTTTTAAACAGGAATATAAAAACGTCTCAAGAGTTCTCGTTAACTATTTCCCTAGCACTGAGTCTCTCTGTATATGATAATAAATAAGAAGTTAGATGCAAAGATTTAGAAGGAAATAAAAGGATATCCTTAAGTCGGATGCAAGTTCCACAGCATCAGATGGACTGTAGTGAATCCTCCCTTGGCCAAACGGTGGTCGCTGGATTTCACAATGAACCTGTTTTTCTGATGAGATGAGGCTCTGGGTAGATTATTAACATGTTCCTACTAGTGAAAGACAAACTTCTGAACCTCTGTCTCAGACTAGAATTCTTAAAACAGAACCTGTGATTTCACATTCTAGCCAACTCAGTGAGGATCAAACACACAAAATGCTTTTCAGGGGCCTAGAGAATCAGGAAACCACCAGCGGGAGCAAGTTTCAGAGCACACGGTCCCCTCAGTGAGAAAGCCTGGCAGAGCTTGGCAGCAGGACTGAATTCCAAACATCAAAAACAAAAGTCTCAGGGGATCTTAAATACTTTACATCAGATTTTCCCACCCTACATTACAAGCAAAAAGACGCACCACCACCAGATTGATTAAGAGGGCTGCAAAACTGCAGAGGCACTCAGAGTACTATATAAACACGTAGTCTCATGATCTCCCAGTGCACGACACCCTTATTTGTTTTCCAAATGGAGTCAGAGTATAAAGGGCTTGCCTATAGCCACAGCAAGTCAGTAGCTCACACATCAGCCACTAGATCACATGGTGTCTCAAGACTCCATTCTATCAACGTTTCTCAGAATTTGCTCTTGCGAGGAAGGTATGGATTTCAGGGTTCACAGAAGTGAGACAAATTGTGAGACCAGGCTGAACACTGGCTTCCAAACACTGCTCTACTAAAATCCTGCCCTGCATATCCCATGCTATTCTGGCTGAAAATCTCCATCCTCCAAGAGATTTCCATGTGACATTATTGATGAAAGCACAAAGCTATTACCTTGGCTCTGGCCTCTCGGGCAGCTTCTGCTTCAGCAGCCATTGCTCTCTGTAGCTGGATTGGCAACTTCACATCCTTAATCTCCACACGTTCCACTTTAATTCCCCATTCATCCGTTGCCTCATCGAGTGTAGCCTGTAGAAAAGGCAGGACAAATATGCTAGATTCATCTTCTGGCTACATTACAAAAATCATGGACAAAAAATCTTTGTTTAAACAAAGACACAGAACAAATGAATTGAGAGTCAATAAATAACACTAAGACTTAGACATCTCTTTGGATCTGAGGACCTCAATGCACTTAGCTAGTTGTTGTATCAACACTGAACCATGGTACGTTGGTAATATCATAAATCCTGAGACAGGTGTACAAGCTGGGGATCACGTCTACAAATTATAACAAACACAGGCCTGAAACACTGGGGAAATCCATCCTTCTGGCAACTTGGCCTTAGTGGTCCTCCCTCTGTCCCAAGATTCTCTATATCAAGCCTGGGAGGGTCTTCTCAAGGGTCCATGGTTTTAGCATCCCTCTGAAGCAGTCTTCACATCTTAGGCCAGGGCCTTTTACAGTATTTTGCCTCTTTTGGATTGCAACATTTCTCTTCAACCTGCCACCTACAATTTTTAAAGCTAAAAACCTGTAGATCTCATTGACTCATTAGCCCATTACTGCCTTGTTTGCTCCTTTTTATATTTGTATGTTGTCCCAACAGCTCTTACAGAAGTTTTATACAAAGCCCAACATCCAAGGATCACTTGGACACGCTTGGTTTTTCTCTACTGGAGAACAGACCTGACCCACCTGGTGCTCATGGTCCTATCATTTAGCTCTCTGTTTAGAGAGATACTGCACTAACACTGCTCATACCTGCATGCTGTGTGCAATTTCTTCTCGATCCGACAGGATCTGAGAGAGGTTCTTGGTCCCCAGAACATTCCTGAGGGTGGTTTGTGCCAGGAGCCGAGTGGCTGAATCAGCATTTGTGATATTTGCGACAGCAAGGGTGGCATTCTGAACTTTGTAATAAACCACTCCATCCACGTTAACGGTCACAGAGTCCTTGGTAAGGATCTACAGGGAGGTAAGAAGTCTAATAATTAAGCAGAACAGCAACGACGAACAAAAAAGACAACAGAAGAAATTCTAACTATGCTCTCAGAAGGAAATGGACGTATTGGAGTGAGGCCTGGTCTATATATGTAAATTTTCTTTAGGTTCTGTAAGCTTTTTCTCCCCTTCTTCTCAGCTTATGTAGGATATACATTAATAGAATCTGAGACATCTTTTGCTCACAGATGACTCTTCATCTAACCAGGATGATTTGTTACTGCCCCAATTCCTTGCCAGTAAAAACCTGTCACAAACGAAGTGGCAAGATAAAAGGACAGGGAATGGGTAAAAGCTAACATTAGCACCCTGGATTGAACAGATGTGGAACGCAGTGTGCACGTTGCTGAATGAGCTCCTTCAGGCAGGGGAGGTTGAGAACATTCAATAAGCTGAGATCACCCCATGGTGGTTTTATTTTTGTTTAAATGCAAAGGTAAGAGCTTCGGACATTCCATTTGCGCATGTTTAAGGACTGTTCTCTGAGAGAAAAAAATAGAATATCAAAATAATTTATAATTAAAGGGAACTTGTTTGATGTTCGTATGTGAGGGAGGTCATGGGTGCCATCTCACAGAAGGTATGAGTGCCTGTGAGTCTCACATGCCTGACATCACTTTTGAGACCACACTCGTCAGATAAAATGCACCTGACTATGTGCGTCAATTTATAAGACAAGGACAAAGTAGGTGATCTACTTCACAGATAGTGAAAAAGGAAGTAAATATTTTCACTTTGCTCTTTGAACGGAATGACTCAAACAGGAGTTTCCATGTAGGTGTGGGTAACACAGAAGACAGTGCATTAGTCAATTCTTACCTGACAAAATGGAAATAGTCATATAATCCAATCTCGCCTGGGACCCTGCCTCAGCAGTGGTCAATGCTAGCTTCTTTAGAGAGAAGTGTAACCCCTCGCCCCATAGGATACCTTGCCATATACATGTATACAACAGAGAGGGATTTCTGCTTGATCCCCAGCTTCTGATCAATTAATTCCCAAAGCACTAATCCTTGAAAGTATTTTCCCAATTTGTGCAACGGCAGGTGCTTTTCTTCTGAATAATATGAATGTCTAATCCTTTTGGCCCTCTTACTGCTATAGGATATTATGGAGACATAACAGCTTCATTACAGGTTGCATAATCCAATATTCGAAGAGGCGATCAGCTTGGGTCAGTTGATACTTCTCTCCCTGCCTCCCACATATTGAACACAGGAAAAGGACTTTGATTTTTTCCAGTCTACTCTTTCGGGCAAGTGGTGTAAAAGGGCATACACAGGAATAGGCAGGTCCAAGCCAATATTAAACTTAGCTCTTTCCTCTTTGAGCATAAAACATTTTTGGCTTTGGCTGGATGAGGAAGTTAGAAACGTCTCTACTATTTTTTGTGCCAATAAATACAACGTAAACGACAAAGATTCATACAATAACTTAACTAGCCCTCAGGCAGAAGCCCTTTGTCTTCTTCAGGACCAAATGTTTATATCACTTCTTAACAGGTTCAAAGGAGAGAGTAAAATACTATGATTCGCCAAGTCACACAGAGCTCTGTATTCAGATTCCTCCACCTAGAATGGTGCTGCTCACAAGGGACATTTCTCAACCAGCAGCCAGCCTTAAAAAGACACAAAGGGAACAGAAGAGGGTAACTACGGCCCTTCAGGGGTTTCAGGAGGAGTGAGATTCCCCTGAACAGCAGGAACAAACTGCAGTAACGTTATGACTTTTTTTTTCTTGTTAAAAGCACTGAATTTGGCTCTCCTGGTAAACTGGAGGACTGGGGAAAAGCTCTTTACAATTAACGCTGGAAAAGCTTGTGAGGAGTCACTTATAACCTGGCTACTTAAGCAATTAGTTTGGCCTAATGCATTTTATCTGGCCTACTGCCAGCTTTATTTACAGCTTTTCTTATGGCTGTTGAGAACTGAATGAGACATGGACTTGCTAAGCATCTACAGCATGCTATTAACTGGAATAGGAGCGAACAGTCTGGACTGCAGCGGGAACGGTACGCAGCCAAGACTGTCCAAGCCAAGTTCTAAAGATTTATTATGGCTTTATTGTTACTTAACATTTGTAAGCCGCGCAAGAGACATGCTTCACTTAATTGAGAGAACAGAAGACTCCGCTCCTTCTCCAAGGAGTTTATAGTTAAGGGTAGAAATGACAAAGTGTGACTTAGGGAGAGAGGCCCCTGGCAAGGGAAAGTGACACACAGAATAAAGTCATGAGGTTGCTTACAATGTTAGTTCCTTTTAAGATAATAATAAAAACACATGGTACAATGCAGGCCTGGGAAAAGCAGAATCTATGTCAAAGGGATTGTGGCCTTTGACAAGGGACTTGGAGGAGGAAGGAGCATGTGAGCTACTTGGCCAGCAGCTCTTACTGCCCTTACACCCCAAAATACATTAGTTACAAGCTTGTTGGAGCAGTAACATCACAAGGAAAGAATCAGAGTAAGAAAACTATCAGCATGGATTAAAACAAGTCACATTCTGAAACAGAAAGTGTATTGCAGCCCTCTCCATAAAAAACATGGGCATAACATAACTGAATTGAAAGGAAAACTGAAGAACTGATGGCTTCAATAATGGTACATCAGCGGCTGCGAGCATATTATCTTTAAGGATCATTAGATTTCGAACCAATTGACCTTTAGACAGTCTGTGACAGTTACCATCTGTATAAACCCATCATTGAGGATGAGCAGTAAGCTGAACGGCATTAAAAAAAAAACCAAATGTACCCATCAAATTGCACCAGGAAGCTCTGTCTTGCAACTCATCAAATGCAGGCCTACTTAGAGTCATTACTGCAGAGCTGTTTGAGAAATGCATTTAAAGATCCCCCCCCCAGATAATTTACTAAAACGTATCTATTCTGTGAATTTGAGACATCTGCAGGTTCAGTGCCTTAAAGAAGTACTAGTTTTACTTAAAAGTGTCAGTCCTAGAATATAAGACAGAAACTTGGGTAATCTTTTGCATTTCTATGGAGCTTTGCATATCAAAATTCTTAGAGCATTTTCAAAAAATTCAGTCTCACAATACCGAGGTCAAGTTCCAAACGGGGTGGCCGTGTTAGCCTAGTTCAGCAAAACAAACAAGGAGTCTTCTGGCACTTCTAAAGACTAACGAATTAATTTATCACATGAGCTTTCGTGGGAGAAAAACCCACTTCGTCAGACGCTTTGAAGATGGGGAACTTACAGAATGGGAGGAAATTAAATGCAGGGATCCCATCCTGTAAATTTCCCATCTTCAAAGCATCTGACGAAGTGGGATTTTCTCCCATGCGAACTCATGAGATAAATTAATTCATTAGTCTTTAAAAGTGCCACAGGACTCCTTGTTTGTTTTCCATGTCAAATGACTTTACCCAAATGGGTAAACTGAGGCAGCAGTATTAATTGACTTGCCCTGTGAACATATAGCACTGCAGTAGCAAAATCAAACGTAGAACGCCATGGTCCCGAGTTCAAAGCTCTCCTGTTCCTACCACCAGACAGTACCTAATGATCAAACAGGTTTTCTGAAGTACAGTTTACCGGTATTTTAAATTTGAAGGGAATTCATTTTACTGATTCTTATTAATGGAGGTTATGTTTTTCACAATATGATGTGTGTGCACAGAGAAAGCCAGATATCTACCCCAAAACTGCACACTTGTAGAACACTATAGGGGGGAAGAGGCTCAGGTTGCAGTGACCAGTTCAGAGTTTTGACTGTGTCAGATCACACTGTTCAGAATCCAACAAAGATGTTCTCATTAGCATGCGTTCAAAACATATTTGGTCAATACCAACAGCTTTTAACAGGGTAACAATAGCTGGGGAGAATTCATTGGAAAGCATCTCCTGGCAAATCAGGAAGTAGTAAGGGGGTTCAGAGAACCTTAAAGAGAAGAAAGGGCTATGGCGTGTTGAATTCTGTTTACATTTGGTAATAAGTAAAGATGGTTTATAGAAAAGGGAAAAAACTTACCTCCTGGGGAGGTATATCAAATGAGATTGTCCTCATATCCACCTTGATGAAGTTGTCCGTGCAGGGCAGGACGAAGAACAGGCCTGTACACAAAATCCATTCACTGAGACAGTGGGCCATTAATACAAGTTTAATTAACAGCAATTTGTAATCATCTTATCCTAATTCAGTGTTTCTGGACTATGTGACTATCCTTGTCAGGATCCTGGCAGCATTTGATTGTTTTAGCACCAGAATTTTGTATTGCAGTTTGCAGATCTTAATTGGGATTAGACCTTAACAGGGACCAGATTTTCAAGAATTTAGCATTCTCAATTAGGGCTGGATTTTCAAGGGCTGTCAGCACTATGATGCATTCAGCTCTTCTGAAAATCCAACTTATTTAGGGAGCTGAGTTCTTTAGAAAATCTGGTCCCACGCAGCTGTTTGTGTCAACTAGTTCTTGGAGGCAGGACTTAGTAACATTCTTTAGCAATGGGCCGGATGTGTTTATGTCTTTATTTACTTCCAGCGTGCCAGACATGGGGAAACATTCCAGAAACACCAATATCAAGGGGATGATACGACAAGAAAGTTACTGCATCTGCTGCCCGTTCCCAGCAGCAGGCTTGACAGCTGAAAGCCATATGTAATCCTTAGAGCACCTCTTGGCACCACTTCTAAAGTACACAGGTAAAGTTTTCAAAAAGGGACTAAGTGACTTAGGAACCTAAGTCCCATTTTCAAAAGCATCTAGGCTTCTTAAGTCACTTAGGCATTTTAAAAACTTTGCACCATATGTTAAGTTTTTAAAAAATGCCTTAATTTGATTAGATTGCTTATTTCATACATTGTTCCCCATTCACTCCCTAAAATATACACAGGGCATGGAGGGCTGGATGAGACTCGTTCTGTGGGGAGACGAACTCACCACGCACCCAGTGTTACCAGCATGCAATTCATTTAAGGTTCAACTACAATGACTCCGATTTTATCACTCCCTACAAAATTACAACAATTTATAATTTTATGTATTTATTATGTACTTTAGCTCTCAGACTCTGAGCACCTTAAGAGTAGAACATATTCCAAAAGAAATCACAGCGGCTGTGAAGATGAAGAGGGGAATCCTATGTATCCAAGTAGCTTGAGAGACAGGGAATCTCTGTATAAACAAAGAGCTATTTAACATAACCAAGGGAAGCTGAAGACATTACCTGCACTACATATAACTGGAGCTACTGGACAAGAGGAGTTCCAAAGAGGGAGCCGTGTTAGTCTAATTCAGCAAAACAAACAAGGAGTCATGCGATAAATACATTTTTTAGTCTTCAAAAGTGCCCCAAGACTCCTTGTTTGTTTTATTGGAGAAGAGTTTTTCTGAAATTAGTTTGAAAGCCATGTCCAACACTATGCAGTCCCTCTAATGAATTAGAGAGGGAAATAAAAATATCAGTTTTGCATAGAAAATTACCATCAATGAACACCAATTTATATTGAGGTGACCTGACATTTAATGTAATTTTGAAATATTTTATTTTCTAGGCAACTAACATTTACTTTAGGCTAAGACGGGCCACCCACGGCCAATTTGAGTTACATTTCAAAGAAATCTGTTCATTCATTTTGGTGGCATCAAGATAAAGTGACTTTACATTGCCAAAGTGCTTTCATCTTGCAGATCATCATATAACGGAATCACATGCCGTATACTGGAACATACACAAGACTTACCTGGTCCTTTAGCTCCGCCCCTTAAGATGCGTCCAAGTCTGAAGATGATGGCTCGCTCGTATTCCTTTATGATCTAAAATGAGAAATCAGATGTTTAATACAGAGTCTCATACCTAAATTCTGTACAAACATCTTGGTTTCCAATATATATTAAGAATAACTCTGAACAATCTCTGGACTTGCATAACATAACATGGATACTTTTCATGAACTCACGCCAGTTCTAAGCTGCAAACACTAAAGGGATTATCGATCAGAAAAATATTTTAAAGGATTTAAAGGATTAAATCTTTTGGGGAGTAGACTAACTTTCTAAGGTACAAACAACCACTCGGTCACCTGGAAGGGAAAAAGCACTGGAAATATACTGTCAGGAACACTGCTGCAGGACAGACGGCCTAAATAGGTCTGACGGGTCTTTCCATTTCTAATTTTTCACGTTTTCTTGTGTTTTTTCTTTTTAATACAAGGTTTATTATTTCCTCTGAACCAAGTAAAATGCATTCAAAATGCCAGGTAGATTTAGATTAAGTCAAAATATAAGCAGAAGTTTGAAATTTCCAGACCCTGGGGAAATGCTAATTTTCCCTTGGGCTCATGGAAGTCACTGATAACACAACCTTGTAAATACTTGTCATTCCATTTATAAATTTAAGGAGTGGCATCTCAAAATTAATATTTATTCTTGCTATTATTTTGAGCCTCCAAAGCAGTTTAGACAGGGATGAAAAATTGGGATTTCTTTTTTTCCCTGCAATCTTCAGTGTTTTCACTTTCTCCTTCCTTTCTACAGAGCAGTAGTTGAGATGCCAGTGAAATGAGCCTTCCGACTGATAGTACAGAAACATGACAATTCTTGCGTGGCTGGGCTTGCATACACTGAGATGTTAAAGACTGCTGTAAACCATGTGTTATGGTCAAAATAAGGGGGATCACGAACAGCTGTATTTTGAAAAACAAATGAGTGAACTGGCCAATGCTGTTAAACTATTAGGAAATATCCTGCACCTTTTAAACTCCAGATTAAGCTTTCATGTGAACATCTTTACCTTTATGCATAGCCAGACTGAGAATGGAAAGGTAATGACGACGAAGAAGAACGAAACGATGACGAGTAACCATCCACATACTCCAAGGCCGCCATCAATCTCTGATGGAGGAGAGACGTATATATTTTGAAAGTTAAAACAGAACCATCATTGTTCTATTAAATTACTGCAAATGAAAGATATAACTACACGTTCCATGCTGTAAATCGTCATGAGTAACATCCCCAAAGATAAAGCCAAACACCACTAGAATTAGATCGAACCAATCACGTTATGGACTTCATTCTGCTTTTGCTTCCACTGAAGTCACTTGAAGCTGCATTTGTGAATTTGAGAGCTGAATTTGAGCCAATGAATGAAAACACAGAAGTGAAGTATTTTTTATCCACAGCCATACCTTAAAGATGTAAAGATTTAAATTTCAGACACAGCAATATTTAACCCAAATCAATTTCCTCTTTCTCTGCCAGAAAAGACTGTGAAGTAATAGGTTTGTGAGCAGGTTTGTACTGTCAGGCTGATTTAGAAGCAAAGGAAACACATTGCTATGTTTGCCCAAGAAAGAAGTAAGTTGATCTTGCAAATAATTCTAGTGCCTTACACCACAGAATCTTGACTAATTTATGACAGAAGGTGCACAGTGATATAGCTGCTCCATCAAAATCACCTGAAGACAGGGGAAGATAGCCATTCTCAGAGTTGTCCTATACAAAAAATCCAGAAAGTAGGATGAGATATAATTCTTAGGGAGATAGGTTGGCCACTTGGTGAAGGACATGTTCCCGCACAGCACTTTCCTGCTGAAAGATCCTCTTTTCAGAGCAGGAATATGAGAGTCCTCTGCTGCGAAATGGCTGCTTTCTCTCTCACCCACACCCCACAAGAAAGGATTCCTGGGGCAAAGAAGAGGAAGAGCCAGTAGTTCTGAATGCTTCACAGCTCGAGAAGAATCTGCCAACTGCCGTGTTAGGGTGATGCTGAGCTGTCAGGCGCAGACAGTTAAAATGGACACTCACTGAAGAGGACGTTCCTTGTCATTCCAGATAAGTTTCTCAACCAGGGGCCAAAAGTCTCCCTTGCTAACTGCAGAGATCCCAGAGTGAAACTGGTCCCTCACAGAAGCCTGCAACTGGTACCAGGGGAATAAAACCATCACCACATCACTGAAACCGATCCCTCCCTTCACTCCCACTTCTGAGCCCTTTACCCGAACAGCAAAAGTTCTAACTTTCAGTGCAAGAACAGCTATAGAAAAATTATGAAATAAAATTTAAAAATCACTATCCTAACATGTCTGTTAAGATACCCAGAATTCAAGACTTTAACATTGAAATTATATACCTTTCCTTTGGACCATGCTTCTGGGTTATGCTATATTCCACAAACATCCAGATACTGCACGCTTAATTGTAAACAAAAAGTCCTTATCCTGACTTAATTACCATTCTATGCAAACTCCACTTATCGATCCAGTCCACAGGACTTGCCTGGGACTCTAAGTAACGGGCTGTGCTAACCAGAAGTTGGAGTTCTACAAATAGTGGTCAGAGAACGTATCAGCTTCAGCTGATTTTTATTTGCAAATTCCCATTTCTTTCCCTTCAGGAAACACACAACGTACTCAATTAAAATTATAATTTCTTGTCTATGATTCCTATAGCAAAGTAACTCAACTGCTTCACAAAGTATTAACACTCATGTTCCCTGTTCCCCTCTCCACGAGGGCCTACAGGTAAGTACAGGTCCCTTTTGTAGATGGGGAAGCAGAGAGGTTAACACCTACATTTTCAGGAGCGTCCACTGATTTTGGACACCCAACTTTTGACAAGTAGGGCCTTCTTTTCAGAGGAGCTGAGCACCCACACCACCAAATAAAATCAGTAAGAGCTGCATCTCTTCAGCGCCTCTGAAAAAATCAGGCTCCAAGTGTCCCAAAAATCGAGACACAAAAAATTTGAAAATGCAGGCTTTGACCTAGTGATTTGCCCAACCTCAGACAAGAAGTCAGTAAAAGAACTATGGACAGAAGCCGTAAATCTTAGTTTCTGTCCCCAGTCAACAGATCATGTTTCGCTAAACATGTAACTAAGAAACTAGCTTGCTCTCGCGGGGGGATGGACTTCACAATCCAGCATTATTCAGAACACAGGAAGAACCAATTAACCTCCCTACCTGTTTGTGGTCAAGAATGAAACACCAAAGACAAGTTAGTTCAAGTTCAAGAATGTGCTCGCAATACCAAGTCAGAGTTTCCTGAAAGAGAATTCCCGTGACGGGTTGCTCAATAAGTGTGAGTAATAAGGTCATTCGTGGGTAATGGGGACACCGAGTACATGGAAAGTATTCCTGCAATTTGGTAATCAAGGAAATGATAAACAATTGTATACAATATTAGGATGCAACCAGGTGTCAGAATCTGTCCACACTGCAATTAAAACCGCAAATCTAACTCATGCCAGATGACTCAGGTTCACAGGGCTCGGCTCAGGGACCGTTTAATTGCACTGTAGGTGATCAGGCTTGGACTGGGTCTCTGGGACAGTGATTTCAATGCTCTGTGCTGGCACTAAAGTCATTTCAATAAAAATAAAAGAAAAATGATATTGTAACCGGTTTGGTGCCCAGTCTCAGCACAGCGCCTCTTGCTTGGGGAAACACCGCAGATCTTCAGACCAAGTAGTCTTCCTCCCACCCCCTTTTAACAGAGTGCAGCTGCTGACTCCTGTTATATTTCAAAATACATACTATTTATAAACAACATAATTTGTTTTTCATTTCCTACAATTGTTTATTACAAGAGACATTTAGAAGAAAACAAGGTCTGTTTCATTAACAGTCCGTCTTTTGCTGCTTAGTCTCTATTTAAAAATAAATCATCCTGTTTGTGACGTCACAACTGGGTTTTGTGGATAGAATTATAGGATTGAAAATGCAATTAAGAAGTCAGGTTGGAATTCAGAGATCCAAGAGAAGGATCCCCTCACAGAACAGAGATTCTGTATTCAGGCAAATATTCCAACGTTGAGAAAAGGGAGAAAGAGGAACAAAAATCCTTGAAAATGATACATGTACTTTAGTAGAAGGAATGATTTCCAAAGTAACTTCTTCGGACTTCAACACCTCTTTTAGACAGGAAGAAACAGCTACAAGGCTTTTGGATTAGGAATTCTGTTTACATGGAGCACATGGTAGTGTGTAGTACAAAGGAGATTTCTGTTTAATGAACGGTGTAAGTTTTCTGGGCATTGTTGAGCTGATGTTCAAAATCTGCAAACTAGACTTAATTACACACAAATGCTATTTCCCTTTAAAAGATCTCGAAGAGTGAAACTTCTGATAACACAGTTTCTCATGACCTTCTCAAAGAACAACTAGATGTAGACTCAATGGCAATTGGTGAGGCCTCTGGTCAAAGGCACCACTGAACAGCCTCCTACCTCAATTCACATTTCCAAATTTTCCTCTTAGAAACAGTGCTGAATTTAGTGTTTCTGGATCGAATGTGCATAAAACACAACTGACTATGGAAGTGTTTGCCATAGCCGCAAGCTTAAAACGGGGAGTCTACTTGGGGATCTTATTTTAGAGTCCTAAGGATGAACACAATTTGACTCAAAACACCTCTCACTATATCCTGCTATCTGAAGCCTAAATTTATCAACACTCATCCCATACCACTCTTCCTGTTTTCATTATCTTCCTTCCTTTTTTCATTATCGATGTCATTCACAAATCAGGTCCTGAAATTTCATCAAGGGACATGTGTTTATGGTAAGTATGAGGAGGGGGTTGTTTTTGTTTTATTTTTTCCCTTTATTCTTTACAAAATAATGAAACAGAACCAAATATATGCAGTTTTACTCTCTGTGATGTTCGTTCTTATCTTCAAGTAAAAATGTATTTTAAAGGGATGCACAGCTGCAAGAATTAAGACTGCCTGAAGAGAGGACTGTTGTTTTGGAAAGAAATGTCTTTAGCACAGGGCTTAACAAAACCCAGGCGCCAGGTTGCCATAGGGGCCTGGGTTTGTAGCCTGGCTCCTAGCTATGCTGCGGAAATGCAGTGGAGCAGCATCCTCTGGCGACTAACAATAAAACTTCTGGTGCCTAGCTGGGAGCCAGTTTTGTCGAGCCCTGCTTTAGCACTTGGCTGGTCAGATAACATTAGGATGACCAGATCAGATAGCAAGGATGAGTAATAAAAGTCTATATAAGAGAAAGCCCCAAGTAACAGGACTGTCCCTATAAAATCGGGACATCTGATCATCCTAGATAACCCTGAACAATTTATTACAGATACCACGTGCTATGGGCTGAGATCCAAAGAGACAATCTACGGCTAATTACAACGAGGGTCCTGCGGCATCTTAAATACTAATAAATTTCTGACTTCGGGCATAAGCTTTTGTGGACTCCAACCTACTAATGACGGAGCCCATGAAAGCTTATGCCCGAAGAAATTTGTTACTCTTTAAGGTGCCCCAGGACTCTCATTGTTTTTGCTGTACAAAGACTACCCTTCTGGAAAATTATGGCTAATTAAGGTATGGTTTGCATTTTAATCCCATGCCAGATAATGGGTTTTATTTTGTGGAATAAAGACTAGATCTAACCAAGCATGCCAGTGTCATTCAGCCACGTTGTGTCTGACTGCTGAGAGCTGGGATGGAAAGAAATCTTCTTTCATCATGTAAATACCCCCGCAGAGTTCAAACATAATGAATTAGCGAGAGTGAGCTGGTCACAACCAAGATCACCAACCAAAAGCAGAGCCTTTCACTTCCACGCTTCTGGTTCAACCCCAGCCAAGCTTGGGAATGATTGAAAGCCATTACCATACACAGGGATTCTATGGCTTGTGAAAAATTGGTTAGTAAATAATACTTTGCACCTGTCCCGCCCATTTATTCAGAGCATGTCAAGGCACTTTCCATTGGAGGCACGTCTTGGAAAAGATGGGGATACAGAAGCATGAAGTGATCATGAGTTAAGAACGGAATACAGTTCTCCTGACTTCCAGTCCCCTGCTCTGACTGCTAGATAATACAGCAAGTTTGGCAGTCTCAATCCAGCCAAGAATGGAGTTGTTCACAGCACATGGCACCAATTTACTCGCTTTGCAGCGAGGCCATGGGCAGAACAGAAAAGTGAGGACTGAACTATCCACTAAACTAAGTGAGGCCTGAACTATCCATCACTAAAGAGAGTCTCACAGAAACTTGTATTTATACTGCCCACGTACCTGTACTTGAGACAAATGACTTACCAAGGATGTCAGTTTGACACATTTCACCAATACCACTTAAAAAAAAGTAATAGGATGAAACCAGCGTATCTGTCCCTAGGATCCATTCCACTAAGGCACGTCCACTGGTAACTGTTAGGTTTGCTCTTTGTTCCCTTGTTAATTCTGGTCTCCAGGGAACTATTCCCACTGCTGATCCTCTCCTACCCAGTTGGATATGATCATGTCATCAAAAGGACGACTACATGTTTGTATCCTTACAGCCAGCAACAGACCTTTGATGCAAGCTTTTCCACTTCTCCCTGGTTACAGTTAAGTAACACTTTCTCCTTACGAGCAATTAATACTCCACTCTGCATTAATGGATGGAGTAATGAATGGAGTTCATGAAGGTGAACTGTACCGAATCAAAATAATTACAGACATCAGTAAGTAATATCTATTTACTGTATAAATACTTCATCTACTATGGCAAAAATAATTTCCAGCCAGCATCTTAACCTCTACGATAACAAAGCGCACAATACGTTCTGAATGACTGATAACTTGGAATATGAAAAGGTCAAAAGGAAATTCACCTAGATCTTATTCAAGAGCCACACCAAAAGGAGAGGCAAAAGGAGTGGCTTAGTTATTAATATCCAAGATACACAAAGAATGATATAGTTGGATACCAGGGCTAGGCATTGGCCTCATGATTAACACAAACAGAAATGCTGATGTTTACACAACACAAGCTACTTAACTAAACTTTTATATTTAAACCATCTTAGGAATAATTCCCTCCCTTTCCCAACTAGCTACAGTGCTGAACAAACCCATATATAATTGCATTTTGGCTGTCTCGATTTTCATTATTCATATATTTAATTCCAAAATTAACTGGTTTTCAGTAGTCAAATTAGTATTGTAGGATGATAAACCTGGAAAATGCCCATTCTATTGAATTCATCCTCTGAAAATCAACTCGGGAGAGGTCATGTGAGATTTTAAACTGATAAAAGAAGATATTATATGCATGATACCCAAACACCAAAGGATTTTGGATATTTATCTTTTTTTAGTATAGCTCAAACTGCTATTACAAAGCACCACTGAGAAAGAATGGAATTGAAGACTGAACTGTCTCTAGTGACAAATGTGTGCATGTACAAATTAATATTTGGTTAAAATAAAGTTGTATGAAATTCCATTAGGATTATTTTGAAATCTTGCTGTCGGTTATTTCACGTCCCATTAAGCCTATAGAATCATCTGCCAATTTCTACAACATAAGCATTTGGTGCTATTTTCATAAATCACTCCACCACCTTACCCTTCATCAAACAGTGTGTGGTTTTATAATCCATCACCTTACTGAATGGTTTACTTAGTATCATCCAGCTAACATTTGCTAGTCCCGAACGCGCTTCTTTCAGTAGACAAATCAGTTCTTAGTCTCATGCACAGTTAAAATTCCCTAAGGGAATTAGCTTTGTTGACAAGGATCTTAATTGTATGTTCAATTTCACTTCTTAGTGATCCACCCATGTTCCTCGCTGTCTAACAGAAAACTACACAGCTGGTACACCAAATTTCCACACGACCTGGACCCAGGGCTTTTTTGGGTGGTGGTACTCAGGGGTACGCAGTACTGACACCTGTTTTCGGTGATGGTACTCAGGGGAGTGGGGACCCCAGGTGGGAGGGATGGAGGGGACCCCAGGCGGGAGGGAGGGACAGAGGGGACCCCAGGCCGGAGGGAGGGAGGAGAACTGGGACCCCGGGCAGGAGGGAGGGAGGGGAGCCGGAGGGAGGGGAGTGGGGACCC
>ML685804.1:12946189-13020731 GCA_007922175.1 Pelusios castaneus
GGGGACCCCGGGAGGGGAGCTGGAGGGAGGGGAGGGGGGACCCCGGGAGGGGAGGTGGAGGGAGGGACAGAGAGGACCCCGGGAGGGGAGGTGGAGGGAGGGGAGGGGGGACCCCGGGCCGGAGGGAGGGACGGAGAGAGGACCCCCCCGCAGGGGTCCCGATCCCCGGGGCGGCTCGATCCGGCACCCACCGCTGGAGCTGTCCGGGACCTGCCGGCCGCGCTCGGCTCGTGACAGCCCCTTGTCCGCCATGGCCGCTCCGCCGAGTAACCGCCTCGGCCCCGGCCCCGGCCCCGCCGCCCGCCCGCCCCGCCCCACGGCCCGCCCCTCGCCCGCCCCGGGCTGGTCCTGGCCCCGGGGGGAGCCCCGGCCACGGGTCTGTGGGGGACACGGGAGGGGGGTGTGGCGGGGACGTGTTGGGGAGACAGGCCGCGGGGATGGGGGGCCGGAGACAGGGATATGGGGTGTCAGATATGGGGGTGTCAGATATGGGGCAGAGATCTAGGTTACTGGAATACGGGGGTGTCAGGGATATGGCGGTGTCAGATATGGGGCAGAGATCTAGGTTATAGGGATATGGGGTGTCAGGGATATGGGGGTGTCAGATATGGGGCAGAGATCTAGGTTATAGGGATATGGGGGTGTCAGGGATATGGGGTGTCAGATATGGGGCAGAGATCTAGGTTATAGGGATATGGGGGTGTCAGGGATATGGGGTGTCAGATATAGGGCAGAGATCTAGGTTACTGGATATGGGGGTGTCGGGCGTGGGGCTGACAGATACATGGTCAAAGGGGCAGAAACGCAGGGAAATGAAAGTGGCAGATAAGGGATCTGGAGCAGAGTCAGAGCGGGATGGGATAACTGAGCTGCAGGGGACTGGAGCGCCAGCCACATACCCAGCAGGTCCGGGGTTGGCTTTGAAGCCCTGTGCCTGTTAAAATTTCCCCCCTCTGCATGTGCCGCGCAGGTCGGAAGGGAGGACAGGGCTGTGCAGTTTGCAGGGAGCAGCCAGGGAGACTCATTTTACTACAGAGAAGTGTAGCTAGATTAATAGCTCCTCTCACCCAGACACTGTTCACGAAGCGGGCTGGGCAGTGCACTTGGGGAGACCCGTGGCCCTGTGACAGGCAAAGGCCAGAATGTTTTGTGGCAGTTGTGGGGTTTTGGGGGGGTTAGGGTGGGGATTGAACAGATGGGCCCTAGGATGTGGTGGGGAGATGTTAGGGTGAGGCAGTTAGGGAATGAGTGTTGGGGCCTATGGGCAGTGGGTCGCTAAAAGAGGAGAGATTTTTAAGAACCTGTGGTTACAACAGCAGAGACCACTCACTGATGAACAAAATAAGTGAGCTAGATTAGACAGGGTATACGTTTAAGTGTGTGAGAAGAGCAGAGTCAGGGACATGCACATAAGTGAAAATAAAAGAAAGGGAGAGGGCAAGAGAAGAAATCAGCCAAATCGAGGCGAATGTGAGAGCAGTAAAAGTAAAACAGGCTGTGCAATTCCCTGGGAAGGTACGTGAGCCTGTAATCCTCTTCTGAATGGAGTGAACTGCTTGCAGGAATGTCGTGTTTGCATATAAAAATGAAAATGGCTGTTTTGTAATAAACTGGGCTGGGGACTAAGTCAGTGGTTTTCAAACGATGGGTCGGGACCCAGTACTGGGTCTCAGACCCTCAGGTACCGGGTCATGGTGCCCCCCACATCGCCATCAAAAGACTGGAATGCATTGCCCAAAGATGTAATAGTTGGGTCACGAGCATAAATGCTTTTTTTCAACTGGGTCCCGAGGAAGAAAGTTTGAAAACCACTGGGCTAGGTAATAGTCTTCCTTTTACCTAGTCCATGGCCATTTCTGATAGGTCAACGCTGAGCACTTTTGAAAATCCCAATACTGCTCCTGCTGAAGTCAGTATGTGTAGTTGGGGTGGGGGTACTGTTTTCTTAAATGGGAGGTTGCTTGACCACTTTTGAAAATTTCATCTATAGGGTCTTGACCTTAAGTGGGCCATGGGACTCTTGCTGTTTCTCTTTTACTGAGATGCTGCCAGAAACACTACTTGTTTACACTAATAAAGTGCTGGTCCTACATCTTTTTGTTTTTTCCTTCCAGAAAACAAAGCCACGATCTTTGCTACTTTCCTAGGAGATTCCTCCCATGGTAACAACTGTAGAAGCAGGTAATTACATACGCACTGTAGCAGAGCTGCTGTACAGAGTGTCACACCTGTAAACATTTCCAGGCTGAATCCTTGTATTAGGAGTTGTTAGTTAGAGGGTTATATGTGACCCATGACTATTCTTTAACGACACTTGGATTATGGGGAATAAATGTTTTCCACTGCTATGGAAGTGGGGAAGGGGGACACGTACATTTATTGTGTGGCATCATTATCGTTGCCGCTTGTAATCATTATCCAGCTGAGTAACAAGTCACTTTGCCTCATTTTCTCCATCTGCAAAACTGAGATATCAATACTTTGCTCCTTTGGAAAGTATTTTGAGATATATGGCTGAACAGTGCTTTATAGTAGCTAGGTGTTACTAATGTCATTAAGAGGCTCAATCTGAACTAAAATATATAATAATTCCACTTGGTTGGAATCTTTTCTTGGAAATGCCCTGGCTTTTGTTTTCCACTGTGTGGTTAATAAAGCTATGGGTCCTAGAGTCTTCTGTTTATGTAGAATGATTTGTAGCTAAACAAAACAAATGCATGGTAAGTGATATGTAAGCTTCTCGTCTATGTTATGGGCAAGCAAAATTTACATTCTTTTTTTAGTTAAAATGGAAGAAGATTTTTATGTACACTGCAACCTTATTTCAGAAGCAAGTGTATCCCAAGATGATAGGAGCAGCATTGCTGCAAGAGCGTGTTCGTAAAACTCTTTCCCACAGGGCCTACAATGCCTGATAAACAGACCTTCTCATCATCGGTTGGCATGAATTTCTAATTGCATCACTTTGCGATCTATACGTCTCTGTATCTGGAGAGCAGCTACAGCAGCGATATCAACATGAGGTAGTCAAATGGCTAATGTTAAGAGCACTATGATGCACCTTATGACTGTCTTAATGTTTAATATAGCGACCATAAGTCGCAATACACATTACTGCATCTTGATCAGAACAGCAGGCTGGAATACTGCATGTTCGGACAAGAGGCTACACCACCATATTAAAGATGCAGAAAACTGCAGTCTGCTCTAGTCTGTTTATATGAATTAAGTGCAGTCCCTTGGACTCCCGACAAGTTGTCCGTGCTGATCCCTGTTGAGAAAACGAAGAAATCTCTGATATAAGGTTTCACTGTGCTGAAAGTGTGGTCCAGTGGTAAGGAAAACTCTGGCCAGTGGCCTTAGTAGATTAAGAGGTAAAGGAGGATGTCCCTGAAACACAAGGAATAGGTGCTGTGAGCTGATGGTTAGACCAAGTTTCAGTGATGAATAATAAGCTGATAACTGCTACCCCATCTTAAAATCAGTATCAGTAGTTAAGGCTACCATTTTCACCTTAGTAAAACTAGCAAAAACTCACTTCATGAACACTCAAGCATTAAGCTGGAGTTTCATTAACATCTCATGCATTAGCTACATACTAATATGTATTTATTACAGCATTTTCCTCAAATATTTTAGAGTAGAAAGCCTTTTATCTGATCCTTAAAGAGAATTTCATTCCATTTTTGTAAAAGCCATTGGGAATTTTGACATTAACTTCAGTGGTGCTTATTGGCAATGGAAAAACTTAGGGATGAACATACAGGTATTGCTCTGTGGATGGTCAGTGCCATCAAGTGGCACCTACCATACACAACATCCATGTAATTGCTAGAAAGTTAACCGGTCTAATAAATAGTTTGCATATGTACATATATGTTTTTTCTTTAAACTGTGTAATAGTGCTTTTTATTATCATATTAGCCAAATATGTTATTTTCACCCTTCTTAAACATACACTTAAGACAGGCATACAGAAATAAATATGTCCAGCTACTTCCACCTACCTGTACACAGGGTTTTCTTTCAACTTAGCCTTTCTACTTAGATTCATTTGAATAAGACTGCTGAGGTTTATAAGTAGGAATTATTTTCTCTAAAAATGTATTTAAATTTTAAAAGACTATCAGGTTCTCTAGACGTATATATGGTTTAAGGACTCATTCATTAAACAAAACCGAGAGTGTGAACTAAAGCATTCAAAAACTGCTCCAAAAACAAAATAATACCCGAAAATGAACAAATCCGACCTGCTTCCTCTCTCTCCTCCCATTCTCATTCATTCCCTCACCCACAGATCCTGTCCCTTTATCCCATCTGCTCAGTGCCAGAGTTGGGCACAAGGCAAGGGCCTCACATTATGAGGGGCCTCTAAATATGTCAGAGATAACTAAGAAGATTTATCGTAATTGAAATTGCAGAGCGCACTGAAATTGCAGTTACAAACCCACCGCTGGCCCATGCTAGCTGGCTCAGGCTTGGACTAAGGGGCTGTTGGATTGCTGTGTAGACACTGAGGCTTGGGCTGGAGGGCCATTGAGGTAGGAGGGCTCCAGAGCCTGAGCCAAACAAACAGCTCTTTAGCCTGAGCTCCGCAAACCCAAATCGGCTGGCTTGGACAAGCCACAGCTATCTCATTGCAGTGTAGACACACTCTAAGAGTACAAATAGGGGCACCCATAAAGGGTGGGAGAGCGTGGGAAATGCAAGTATTGCAACAGATCACATGGCTGGCTTTTTACTCGTTAATAAGTAATCGTAGTACGTTGGTAGCAGTGGTGGAAGGGCAATCAAAAGGGTTTTAAAAGAGGGATACAATTTAGCGGAGATAGTATTTTTTTTATTTTAGTAGTGTATCATTACAGATGCATATTATGGGTGCCCTATATAAATACAGCAGAACCACATTTATCTGACTTGCCATTATCTGGCTCTTTTCCATATTAACGGACCAAGAAGGCACACAGGTTTGGAAGTGGATGATGTCTCCCGTGGCTGCTAGGTGGTGCTGCAGTCTCACATTTTCCCATTCTCCAGTTCAGATTATCTGAGCTGGTCACAGTCCTAATTAGATTAGATAAATGGGGTTCTGTTGTGGTACAAATATTTTATGATTTTCGGACGGCAGTACATAAAACCAGTAAGTTAGTGTGATAGGATAAATTGATCTATAAGTTTTATATATTCTCGTATATAATTTATTCTCTGAGAGTGGGCCCTGTATTTTACACGGATCATGAGATCCTTTTGAGCTCTGAGCATTTGTAAATTGTATGGTGTAATCCACGCCTGGGAAAAAAATTTTTGAGCTTGAGTGCATGGGGACAGTCAGGAAGGTTAAGATGAGTTAACTGTAGATGTGAATTTAAATACGTTAAATCCCTATGTGGGCATTCTCCAGAAGTGAAGTGGCTTTCAATTACTTTAATTTAATCCTTTTAAAGAGGCTTACGATGATGCAGATTTTTATATATTGCACAGAAGTGTGCACACGATTGCTTTTGTCAGTGCTGAGCATCCTGATCCAGCATGTTTGTTGAAAGAAGACGCAGTGCACCATGAGTGAATATAACGTGTCCCGTGCCACCATCTGCATAATGCATTGTTGGTCACATTCATGTGTTTTGTGGAATACCAGAAATCCACTGAAGTATTTCTAGGAATTAGTATCAATTCTCACAATCCCATTTTCTCCATCCTATAACACTCGTTTCATCTCAAATTTCAGTTTTAAAAATTCCTACAGTTTCATATGTTGCTTCTATGTTTCTGCCATTTCTCTGGCAGAAGCACAGACCCTCCACAGCTCAGCACAATTCTCATGGCTGTTATAGATATAGGACTCCCGATTCTCTTGCATTTATGGAACTTCAACAACAATACTACATGTGCTAGTATGGTAATGAAAATGGGTTGTTGAGGACAAGGAATGGACAATGGACAGTGAATAAAAATGTCAGATGGTTGCTGGAATTCACATAGCAACTCTATATGGTGAATTGACGCTTCTGGGCCTAAAAGCAGGCACTGAATGGTAGGATTGTATTGTAATGCGATGGTTTGGGATGATGAGCAGTGGCTGCAACATTTTTAAATGCAAAAGGCACATTCCTAGCATTGCGTGCCAAGCTTTCCCATCCTTCAGTAATCAGGGACAACAGGATGAGCTGCATTGTCTGGAAAAGCAAGTGGATATCATGCTCTGGAATCTTGCAATGTCAGATTGCTATTGATCAGTGGGAAATCATTTCAGAGTTGGAAAATCCACAGTGGAGGTCAATGTCATCAAAGTGTGCAGGGCCATTAAGCATATTAAGCAGCACAGAGATTGCGACTCTCAGTAACATGCAGGAATAGTAGATGGATTTCAGGCAATCAGGTTCTTGAAGCATGATGGAGCTACTGAGCGGATGTATATCATTATTTTGATACCATTACCCCTGGCCAGTGAGTACATAAACAAGAGTGTGCTTTTCCATGATTCTGCAAGTCCTGGCGGATCACCTGAGGCACTTCTGTGGGCTGGTCAGGGAAGGTGCATAACACTTGCATTTTCAAGAATATAGAACTTTTTCAAAATTGCAAGCCTGGACAATCTTCCCTGACTGGCATGTTTCCAATGGCAATGTAGAAATGCCTTTGGTGATTCTGAGGGATCCAAACTACTCCTTGTGGCCAAGCCAAGGAATGATCACCTACGAGCTAAGCAGATGCATACTAGTTGCATGTGCTTTTGGGCGCTCATTGGTCATGTTTGATAACTGGACTGCATCTCAGTGAGACAAACATTCCTGTCATTATTGCTGTGTATTATGGAATAGTTCTAAGTCAAAGGCTAGTGGCAAAGTGGCGGGATGAGGTGGGCCATCTGTCTTTGAATTCAAACAGCCACCCACTAAAGAGCTATTTTTTCTGCCTCTAAGACAGTGTTGTCCTGTCAGGCCCCCTGAATGTCTATAACCTTCAGTTGCTCCTTGGGGGGCTTGCGCAGCTTTCTTTCCTTATGGGCGGAGGAGACCCACGATGGGAATGTGTCTGGAAGCTCACTGAATATGGAGCTGCCACGGTCAGATGCTAGCAAAGAAGGATTAGCAGATATGCTCACGAAGGTGAGCAACCAGGATAAAGCATTTAAAAGACACCGAGTGTTTTAAAGGTGGGACAGGCTTCTGGCATTTGGGACCCCTGGGTAGCAGAGTTCAAAATTGTGCCTGGAATGGTCACTGTCCCAGGGCCAAGGGTATTATTGGACAGCTACAGGAAGACTGTTGAGGTGAAGAGGTAATGCAGTGCCTACGCCAGAAAACATCAATGGAAGTAAGTAGATTTTGGCTCCATATCAGGGGTATCGAAGTCATTTAGCCCTGGAGGTCATTTCTGCCAGCAGCTCAGTCTGACGGGCCACTCATCCCTGCTCCTCCAGGACTCCCACCCTTGCCCTCAAGACCCCACCTCCTGCTCTGCTCCCCATAGCCCCCCACGGTGCTGTTCATTCCCAGAATGTCTCGCAAGACCATCCTGGAGGCGAGCTGGCTGCACAGCGCAGCAGCCACGCACCACTGCTGGCCCCACTGCCGTCCTGGGGCGGCGGGGAGCAGGATAACTGCCACGGGCACTACACGGTGTCATCCCCCCTGCAACTGCCTTCGTCAGCAAGCCGAAGGCAAGGGGCGGGTTGGGAGTGTGAAGCTTGGCCCCTGGAGCTGACCAGCTGGCTGGGGATGGGATGGCCACACAGAGCACTGCTTCTGGCTGGCCCCTGGCCCACTGAGCCCCCTGCCGATGTCAGCTGGACCTGCTCCTGAAGTGTGTGCTGCAGCAGAGTGGAGCATGGGCCGCAAACAGCCCACAGGCTGCACATTTGACATCTCCACTCTATCACAGGGAAGTGGGGTTCTTGCTTCTATTAAATGGGCTGTTTATGTCAGCAGGGGACAAAGTTAGGTGTGGATGCATGAAAATGATGTCAAAACAAATTGACTTAGGTTGCCCTAACTTTGCAATGTAGGCCTCAAATGCTATCAAGGTTTAATTATGGCCTTGTATTTATACAAAGATTATTTTAGTCACTAATGGCATTTTCAAAAAGACAGACAATTCACAGTAATAGACCCTGAACTCTCACAGGATGACATTGACCCATTGTCATGATACAGGTTGAGCAATGAAAGCCTCTAATTTACATATTACAGAGTTTCAGCAGGGGCCTTCCATGGACGCCATAAACAATGCATTTTAACAGTGTTGGACAGGCCGTTTCAAAGCACCATTAAAAACTGTAAAATTCTCTCGCTGGGTGCAGTATTTATCCCATAAAGGGGGAACACTAGGATTCTTTTGAACATGTCTGGCTGTTTTTGGCACAGAATTAATTCCCAATGTACAAAGACAATGAGACTCTCCAACAGATCTACAAACAAGGAGACCTATGGCACTTTTAAAGACTAACAAATTTATTTATCTGTGTATTTCCCCAGACTTACCGCTAGATGGCACTGTCGTGTGATGCAACAAACAGTTCTCTGCCATTTTCTGTAACAAGATAGGTTAAACAGGACCAGCATCTTTTTTTAAAATATATTGGTTGCTTTTTAAGGCTTCATAGTTCATATTGTAACATCCTTTCCAAAGGACAGCTGTAGCATAGGCCACAGCAATACAACTTTCCCGACATCAATCAGTGCCAAAGTGCTTCAACCTTACCTTAGCGTACATCTACACTTGCAACACTTCAGCGACAGTGGACGGGAGATGCACAGGGTATGTAAAATACCTTGCGTATCTCCCACTGACATACTAATGCCCGCTTGCCACTCTGTTCATGCTGCGCCAAGTCAACCGGAAATGCCGTCCAGTTGACTCAGCGCTACTCCACTTACGGGGCTGGAGTTATAGCATCAAGTTGGAGATTGATTGAGAGCATCTTGACAGACCGCTCAATTGAACCCGGAAGAGCGCACTGAGAGCAGCGAATTTGCCGCCGTCAGTATAGACATACCCCTAGAGTGACCACTTTTAGGCATGTCAGAATTGTTCAGTCTCAATGACTAGTAAGTCTCTGTTCCCTCTGTCATGAGATTGCCAACAAGTCTAGGAGCTGTGGAGAGTCTTGTGCCATCACTTGCTCAAGAGGAAATGGGCTGAAGACTCAACAACTCTTGGCCCATATTAGATAGACATCAGGTGATAATTTACCAGTAATTGGTTGTACTGCTCATTGTCTACTGCAAACTCCTTTTAACAGACATACCAAATGTAATCAAAATAACAGTTTTTGATAAAATAATATTTATTAACATTCAAGATTTACAACAAAATAAATTAAGCAAATCAACATTTTAAATCCATTGCCAATTTGTATTTTAGTAGTAACATTTTTTAAAAAGCAACCTGAAGTCAGTAACTATTAGAAGGTGATTTAAGCCCTTAAATTCTTACAGGCAGATCAAATATTATGTACAAAAGAATACCCCAATCTGTTCCAGATCTAGCCCCAGAAAGCCAGCGTTGAGGGATGAAAGAGTGTTTCCTGCTTCCCACCACTCCATGCTTCTTATTAAAACTTGGGCCTACAGTATTTTTAAAAATCTATTTAATGTGCTCAGTTACTATGATGATGGAGGCCATACAAGTATCTATATAGACAGGAAAACCTCTCAACATGATTCTGTTTTAACACTGAACATATCAGCCTTCTGGAGCCAATCCTTCAAGCTAGGTAAAGTCAGCTGGAGTCCAGCATGCTCCACATCTCTCATGAGGTACTCCAGAATCGAAGCATATAGAAGATGCCGGTATTGTGAATTAAGGCCTCTTTATGACTCTGAAGGAGATACCATGTAACAAAGAACGAGCAGCCCCAAAATCTCCAAGAAATTTTGCAAGAGGAAGTAGCCTCTTTACTTATTAAAAACCTCAAGCTGCACCACAAAGGAAATACCCCATACATATTATATTCTTTTCATGTTTCCTAGTGTACAATTTAATAGTTTTGATAGGATTTCACAGTTTCCTGATGAAAAAATTAAGCAACATAGAATATAAAGATACAATAGTATGAAGTCACTGCATCAACTTTTACTGTTATTTTCTGGACCAGAGCTAAAACATCTACTTTTCATATCATAACCTCATCTTCAGCTCCTAATGGACCACTTCAGATGTGTCTCAGAATACAATGCACTGATTCACACAGAATTTCCCGTGGTGTACTTCTGGATCAGTTACAGAATTGACTAGTGAAATACTGGAGCCAGGAATGGAAAAAACACTCAGTGAAACTGCCAGTGAACTGATTGCCTTTAATAGCAGTGAAATTGTTACAGATAAGGAATGCCTGTGTTCTAGGCCAATGGTTTACAACTGCTGTGTCATGTGTGTTGCAGTGCGCAGCTGAGTTTGTGTCCAGGAGCTGGTCTGCTGCTGAAAGAACCCCCCTGCTAGGAAGCCGCTGCTGCGCTCCAGCTTTTCATAGGGTTTTCTTTTGGCAGCCTGGGGTTTCTTCCAGTGGTGGATGCACCGTGTGGCACATGGTTGCACATACCGCCAATTGTGTTGCCACACAAAACAGATTAAGAAAGTAGAGAGAAATCCAGCTGCTTGTGCCATAACCTGATAGACTACAGAATGAGAATTATACAGGAAAGACACGGACCGTAGTCTATTTCTGGATGCGTTAACCACTTTGGAGTGCATTTTCAAAGTGCGGTGGATGGAGCTTTAGGATCAACACCAACAGGAATCATGTGGGTAAACTGCTGCAGTGAGATTCCACAGAGGTCACTCTTCCACTTTGGAGCACCCTACACAGCCTCGTTTTAACTGTTTGGAGTAAGGAAAGAGATAGCCAATCTCCTGGGGATCCGGCCTGAAAGATCAAATCTTTTTCATACTGAGGTTATGATACAGGTTCTTCCATCTCCTTGGTGCCCTGTTCTTCAGAGAAGGAGATGTAATATTTAATGCCTTTGAAACATCAAATGACCCTTAGCATCTCTATGAGACAGGGAGAGAATGTATTATTCTCATTTTAGAAGGGTAAATTGGAGTAGAGGATAAGCAAGTTGTCCAAGGCACACAGTAAATCAGTGGTAGATCTGGGATTAGAACTCAGTTGCACATCGGTCCTTGATCTGTGTTTAGGCTGAAAATCATGCCACCACTCTGATTATAACAACTAAAAGCAGGACGTATAGCTTTCCAAACACAGTGTTATACTCCCAAAACATCGAGGAATCACATTGTAATCACATCATGGATCGCTGCAAATTCAGAAGCTGTAGGACAGCTGTGCTTTTTTGAAAGATTTCTCTTGAGTCAAAGACAACTTCACCTTTTACTGAAGTGAGAAGAGAGATGCAGAGGACACGAATAGCAGAAGTGCAGCTAATCAGTACTTTTACCCAGTACTTCCCTTTCTACCTTGCCCTCCCATATAAATTAATTTTTTACCAAATCTCTGACTGATGTATTTTTCACGATAAAAAAGGTCAAGTGTTTTTCATCCCCTCCCAATATATTATAAAATTACTTTATATTTACATATAATTCTCCAGCATCTGTAAATTATTAAAAAAGACAAGGAATAAATGTTGGCTTATCTTGCAGTTTACGGAATGACACTTTTAAAAAAGTGAAATGTTATTTTTCCAATGACCTGCTGGTCACGTCATGATGAGACCCTGAACTCCAACAGATCAGACTTTCCAGTTCCCAAGGCTACTCTCCCAGCAGCCTGTATAAATTAGAAGTTATTTCTAACCTCCTCATATTCCTTTGGCATCCATGATAACTTTACCTTTTTTATATCATCAGATCTGCCAATTTTGTGATCCCAGCAGTATTCAGGAGATAACAGTTTAGTAGGCTTGTATATAAGGTAGTATTTGTTTAAGTGGCTTTCATCATGCCATAATGCCTCAGTGTTGGCTTTTTTGTCTTTTTCAATCCCTTTATAACATTCCCGGGTAAGATTGAGGACACGAAGAGGAGTGCCTCCAAACACAGCACCGTGATAATAATAGTCCCCCTGCTCCACTGGAATATAAGCTGTTGATATGGGATGTCTCTCATAAGTGAAGTCCTTTTTATCTGCCTTATAAAACCAAGCATGGAGTTGTGCTACAGACTCATCAAGTGTCTCCAAACCATACTCATCTTGAAAAACTTGATCCACATCCATACAAAACAGGAAGTCTACTTCATGCTTGATCCGCCTTTCGATAAGGTCCCCTATGATCTTCATGCGAGTCATACTTACATCTTGCCATCTATTTTCTTTTGTAACACTGAATACTTGAAGGTTCCGCATAGGTCCCAATTTTATCTTACCAATTGTCTCGTTTTTCGAGAGATCGTCCACCATAACATAGAAGGTCACACTATGGCCAGCCATGAAGAAGCGATTTGCCGAAGTTAAGAATTTTTCCAAATACTTATCAAAATATCTAGAAAAAAAATGGGGAGGAGGAATCATTATTTACAATTCTTTATCTATTATTGGAGACTGAGCTAGAGGCCAGGGCCAAATTCATATTAATGTAATCCTGTTTCAAACGGTATTACATTAGTGTGCATTTGCAAACCTTTAGTGCACCACAAAAGGGTCTATATAGGTCAGTTTAGTACACAACACACTAGTGTGCACTAGTGTTTACACCTCTCTGCTATGGACAAGTGCACCTTGTAGACAATCCCTTCAACTCCTAGAAATGATTCTTGAAGACTATTGATCATTATACAGCACTTTAAAAGTTCAAAGCACAGCTTCCACTGACTTCAGTTACAGATGTGAGTGCTCTACACTTCTACAAGTCAGATCTCAGGAATCCAAGATAGTCCCCATCCAGAAAATAAGAAACCAATTGAGACAAATTTGGCTTAAGAGATTTGTATCCCACAAACTGTGTGGGAGAGGCAGGAATAGAATCTAATTCTCCCAGGCCCCATTCTGCTGCCTTATCCATGAAACTATTCTCTCTCTTTCTGCAGTCTTCTATGACTAAGTTATTAAAGTCTTCAAATCATGGTTTAAAGACTTTAAGATATAAAGAAGCTGTGCCCCATGCTACAAGGTGAAAAATCCCAAGAGCCTTTGCCAGTCTGCCCTGGGGTGAAATTCGTTTCCAACCCCAAATATGGCAATTAGTTAAACACTAAGCATGTGGGCAAGGCTCATCAGCCAGACACCAAAGAAAGAATTCTCTGTAATAACTAACTCAGAACCACTCCATCAAAATGTTCCATTCCATACCACCGCCATATCCACCAGCAGTCGTCAAACATTGGTCAATTGCCAAAGTACACTGTCCCATCATACCATCCCCTTCATGAGGCCCTCTAAGGTTGGGAAGGGCCATATGGCCTCCAAGCTCCTCCAGAAGAGATGGATATATATAGGAAAAGTGGAGTTTTTGCAAGAGGAAGGTTTCAATTCCACATTGACTTTTAAAAGTCACTTTGCTTTAATGACGTTCCAGTCCATGATTATAGAACCATGACATGAACAGTCCAGTAGTTCTGAGTCATATCAAATAGTAGTAGCACTTGAATAAAGTCAGTGGAAAGAAGGATGGAAGCTTGATCTTATATTTCTCAAACAAGATAAGTTAAAACTTCAGTTTGGTGCTCATACTACAACCCCACCCTTCTGTCTTCTCAGTGCAAGTTACATCAGCTAACATTTTTCACTTCTGAATTTGATAGTCATATTTTAAAATAAACTTCAGGTTGTAGAGTTTGAGAAGATTAAACTTTTGGATGCTTGTGATTCATGATTGTGTCAACCACTGCATGTCTGGTTATGCGTTCATACAAAGAGGGTGTACATATGTATATAGGTACATAATATAGAATTGTATGCATGTATAAAAATATTACCTAGTATATAACCATGAAGTGTTACATATCCATGTCAACATGCTAACAGACTGAATCATTAAGAAAAATCTTTTCTAAAACAACAAGAAAATAGTGGAAAATAAATCAGTAGTTAGATTGTACATTTTTAGCAGTCTGAGCTTTTTTTGTTTTGTTTTAAAAGGAAATAGTGGTTGATTTTTAAAAAATGGCGACCTTTTTGAATGTATCGACACACAGTAAAAGGAAAAAACCATTTGTTCCTGAGTCAGAGCCATATACACAGAAATTCTGCCTCATAGCAAATATCAGTTTAGTCCTAATTACCTTCTAAAAGTTTGCTATTTATCATATACCAACAGGTAAATATAATTTTTCTTTTTAGACAATACCGTAATAGTTCAGAAGTAGGGTACAAACCAGTGCTGTATATACTCCATACAAAGGAAATCTTTCCAAAGTTCTACCCTCTGTTTATCAGGTGCTCTTCCGATATGACTCTTGGGCATAAGCTAATATAGACAGATGATTATAGGGTATTTTAGGAAATACGCTTGTATTCTAATAGGAACACCTTGGGCTTTAGCATTAACCCTGTCACGTTGGCCATCCCTGCTCCTGTACAGATGCCACGATAAGTAGAGACGAGATTGAAATAATCTTTTTACGTTTGAGTACGTGGTGAAGAAAGACAGAGGAAAAAAGAGTGAGCTTACTTTGATGCAATCTTTAAAGCTGGGCAAACCTGGTTAACTCAATAAAGGTTTGTTGGCATGTGGTCTGTTATAGTCCAGCATGCAACATTCAGTTTACTCTGACATGGAGAGGGATTCACAGTTTTTAAAGAGAGACAAAGATTCCAAATCAACTGGAGAAGTGCCTGGAATATTAGGCTTCATATTCTATATATTAATGGTTTTATAAAAAAATCAAATGACAGCAGGAACAATAACACAGCCCAATTGCTGTGTGCATCAAAAGGTTAGACAGTCCATTACAGATACTACAACACTTAAGAATCTGAAATTTTGAGATTGTGTTTTGAGAAGCATCTCTTCCTCATGGAAAGTGGGCAGGGGAAGGGTATTATTGGCTACCCTGAACCATGCCATGCTGGTTCAGAAATTGCCATTTGAATGCTAAAGTCACAATATTTATTCTGAAAGTGCCACCCCAGTTTCAATAATTTACTTGCTCTTTGCATTATTAACTAAGTTTTGTAAATTGCTGTACAAAGCAGTTTCAGAAAGAAAAATCTCAGCAGGTTTCTCTAATGCTGGCACCTTTACACGGGCAATTTAGTGTAAACTGGACAGTGCTCAAACCAAAAAACACAGACTACTTACTACTCTCTGCTTTCTATCAGCTCTGAATACAGCACAGGATGAAATACCAGGAACCCCAGAGTTCTGAAGCAGGTTTGACAGCTGTACTTTTCTGTGGCCTTATGCAGCTCACAAACTCTCTCTCTCAGTCCCCCTCTGTTTAAATGATCCCTAGCTCCAAAGAGGATAAGAAGAGCTAATGTTTGTAGAGCTCTCTGATTTTGTGAAGTACCCAGATATCCTAAGTATGGTTATGAAAATAACGCTTTTTAAACTTGGACGTTTAAATGTAGACCTCACTCTTTTAAATATTTTAACACTGCTAGCTATCAGCTCCTCACTTGGCATCTTGCTATCCACGTTGGCTCCCATCTCCTCCTAGTGCTCTCTCCTTGTTACCTAATTCTCCCCCCCTCCCCCCCCCGCTGGAACATGGTCCCTCTTCTTGTCCGCTAAGAAATATTTCCATTCTTTCCTCCTTGAAACTTATTTCTTTCAACCTCCCTACACTGCTCTTTTGTCCATATTTCTGTTCATAACCTTGTATATTCCACACCGGTGGGACCATATTATTACCTTGTTTGTTTTAAAGGGTGCTCTATGCATTTAAGCATTTCATAAACAGTGGAAGGTGTTTCATTTCCTTGCTGTTAATTACAACATGCTCGTTTTCTGCAGCAATCCCAAAGTTTAAAATAAGTCCAGTGTAGTAACTAGAAGTACTTACTTCCCGATGGCAAAAACTGTCAAACCCACTTTGATGTTTTGCTTGCGATAATAGTCTTCCAGGGCAGATTTGTTGAATGTTCCCTCCCATACAATTGGGGCAGACCAGTTAGTCAAAGTTGATACCTGTAGCCGTGCACTGCATAAAAGAACCAACAGATTACTAAAAGCTAGCAGGAAGTGAGTCACCCAAGACTAGCAATTCAGGTGATTTCTGCCTTCTGTCTCCCTTGCTTTCACAAATGTTTTGACATGACCCAGTTCTGCTTGGATGGCAACCACCAACCCAGTGGGCTCTTTGATTTCATTGATCAAATGCCTTGGGAAGAGAGGGATAAAAGGAAAAACTGGAGGATACTAACATGAGGAATAGAAAAAAATAATCTGAAAGGTCTTTAAAGAAAGGGAAAGAGAATGGGCACTGGATAGTGGAGCAACAAAAGGAAGAGACAGGAAGGTCGTGGTAGAAAAGGAGAGGGGCTACCAAGAGAACAGAACAGAATGTGAGAATAAGGAATATATAGAGAATGGGGTAGGAGGACAGAGAGAACAGGATGCCAAGCATGTAGACTAGGGAGGGATTCGGAGCAAAGGAAAGAGACAGCAGAACTAGAGATAAGAAAGGGGAGACAAAACATAACAATAGGTTATGGATTTTATTTATTCAGGTTCTATTTGTATTATATTTGTTATGTATTCTTTCAACAGCACCATTGGTGAGCTAAGCGCTTTAAAACATGTCACTAAAAAATAGACATCAGCACAGAGGGCAATGGAGAATGCAGCCAAAAGCAAAATTATTAGGCAATTGAGCAGCATTTTCATTTTATGAATTCTACGAGGCTCTGTAGCAGGGGTAGGCAACCCGTCACGTGTGCCAGCAACAGCATGGGAGCCCATTCAGAGTGGCACACAGCACCCTCTGCAGCGCCACAGAAATTCCTGCTCCTGCCACTGAAAGCCACTCTAGGTGGATTCTTTTGGAGGTGACTGGGGCACTGGGAATCCCTGCCATGCCCATGCCCCAGGCATGCTGCAGAAAGAAGCCACCCAGAGCAGCTCCTCTCCAGCCGGGGCCGCCACTGAATTTTCAGGGGGCCACTGCTCTTTTTTGGCAGAGGGGGCCATGGACACTGGCTGAGAGTCAGGGAGAAAGGACCAGCAAGGGGGTTAGGTACATATGTATCCCCACTTGAAAACCACTCCTCTAAAGCATCGAACACCAGAACACTCATTCAGCTAACATTCCTCACTGTTGTGACTGCCTGTACTTAATTTTATCAAGATATTTTTATACAGTAGGATTGCTTTGCCATCAAAACAAAGCTTTTTTTCCCTTCAAATCAATATCAAAATAGAAATATGCTAAGAGTGGGCTCATCTCCCAGCACTCTGTATTTGTGACCATTTTGCTCACAGTTGATCTACCCACAAACACACTTGTAAAATTTCTTGCTATTGAGCAGCCACAAGAAGGGAAAGGTGTTTCCACTTGCTCTCTCATTCCCTAATGAGCACCTACTGAGCACCTCAAAAAATGCTTTACAAAATAGGTGTTGTAGGATCTACTTTGCAAATGAGGAAAACGAGAGGTGAAGTTTTCAAAAGTATGTAAGGGCAGGTTTGTAAAGGCATTTAGTAGTGAATGAAAGATGCAGACGAATGTCCTGCGAGATTTTCAGATTGTCTAAGCACCACATTCCGATGGCAATCCATGATAGATAGAGCATGTACGGAGCTACTGAAAGTGTCACACCCACTTTAGGAATCTAAATACTATGAAAAACACAGCTCTATGTGATTTAGGCTGCTATGTCCTATTGACAATGGGGCTCTCCATGAGCAGCTGAGGACAGAATTCAAGTTTTGCTATCCCCATTCCACGCCTTTAGTCAGTGGAGCACACGCTTCTCTCTCTATCCTGAGAGGAGGGTGGACCTCCAACTCAGGAAGAATTCCAACCCCTTCTCTCCCACACACTTTTCTCCAAGAATATTCTAACAATTGTGCCTTCTCTTCCTGCTTTTATTCTCTGATTTTGGTTTGAGAGATAACACTATAAGAAACAAAAGTTGCAATTCCCACTTATTAAACAGGGGGAAATTGCAATGAGTAACTTAACACAGCCAATAACCCGTCTTCCGTAAAACAAAATCCTCCCTTTTTCCTGAACTTTGCACTTTGCCAAACTCAAGGCCAGGAGTAGCTCAGGAAAATGGACAGTTCATTTTCTGGGAAGAATTTTTAATGCAATACTTTTGTCCTTGCTGGAATGTTCATGCAGTCTAATCGAAACAAACACAGTCCCGGATAATTTTCTGCTGAGAGAAGAGAATGCCTCCTAATTGCCTAACCACACTAACTCTTCTGGGATCTGATCTAGACGCTGGATGGTGTTCTTAAATACACTGACTGAGGAAAAGAGGCCAAAGGGGTTCTGTTTCTGTGCACATGAAGAAAACACATGCTCAGTCTACATGCTTTCTTTTAGGTTAAGAGAAGACACCAACACAAAAATAAAGCAGGTAAAATGTTCAAGATTGCCTAAGTGACACAGGCGCCTGGGCGTAATTCTGGTCATGTTACAGTAAATGAAAAAATTCCCTTTGACTTCAGTGGATTTCGCCCATTGCCTATAACGGGCTAGGATTTCACCATCGGTGTCTAAATCACATTTGACAATTACAGCTTTTGCTCCAAAATGATTTAGGAGCTTTTAAATATGTTACCCAATATTCATAAGCAGGGGTGGATTGCCGCACAGGCCAACAGGGCCCATGCCCAGGGTCCCACCATAATGTGCAGCCCTCCACTCTGCCAGCACTGTGGGGGACTCGGGGGAGTGGGGCGTGCTGGCCCAGAGGCCACCTCCATGCTCCCTGTCCCCTAGGCTAGTGGGGGGAGGAAACTGGGGGGGGGGGTGTGCCCGGGGGGGGAGGCCCAGGGGCCCGGCAGCCCCTGATCCACCTCTCTCCATAAGAGCTCATACAATGCACTTTTTCTCTCTAACCATCTTCAAGCATCTGACAAAGTGGGATTTTCTCCCACGAAAGTTCATGCAATAAATCAATGTGTTAGTCTTTCGAAGTGCCCCAGGACTCCTCCTTTGTTATTACCCTTGTTAAAGTCTAGAACGATAGAGACAAATACACAAAAGGGGAGAGGAAAGAATAGCAAAAATAGAAAACACAGCTTCTGTCTCTGGTACTTATTCACTTGCAACCTCATTGCTGGAAAAAAAACAGGCTGTCTAAGGCAGACTCCTATACAGAAGGAAAAAGGAAAGATAGGAAGAGAGAAGAAATAAGGTAGGGAAGAAAAAGGACATGAGAAGGAGGGATCAAGCGTCTCACATCCTTGATGGTGTTTAGGCTTTCACTGGAGCCGATAGCGTAACTTGCCTCCCTCTTTCTGGTCAGGACATCTTTCAAGATTGGGATGAAGGTGACCTGGGGTTCCAGGAGTGTGTGGAGTGGCAGCTATGACTGTAAAAGCTGGTGCCTTCCTCTTCTTTCAGTTACCTGGCATCATGGTTCACTTTTCTTTCCAAAGTTTGTTTTTGAGGACCCCGAAAGGGAAGGATGGCTGGACTGCCATTCTCTATTTTGTCTACCAGTTAAGCCTAATTGCTGATGTATCCTTTTTGGTTCATAGATAGTTCTATGCTTTTCTTGTTTATCAAACATGATCTTCCCACAGTTCTTGATTTTTATATATAGACCTTTGTTTGGACTAATTTTAGTATATCTCGTTTGCACTTTTCCCCATCAGCATTTGATATAGACTATTGCGACATCTTGTGCACTGTCACTCACTTTTTACAAAAAAACAGAGTCCTGTGGCACTTTTAAAGACTAACAGATTTATTTATCACATGAGCTTTTGTGGGAGAAAATCCCACTTCGTTAGACGCTTTGAAAATGGGAAATTTATAGAATGGAAGGAAATTAAATGCAGGGAAGTGTATGACATAGGATAAGATCAGACTGTAACAGCAAATCAAAATAGATGTTAGGATTCAAACACTGGGCAACTGCACATAGAGGAAGGTGAAGTCAAATCTCCTGTTGTAATGAGAGAAAAAATCCATAGTCCCTGTTTAACCCCAAGGCAACTGAGTCGAATTTGCATATAAATTCAAGTTCTGCAGTTTCTCTTTGAAGCAGTTGAGCTCATAATTAGGGTAAATTTGCAGGTACAATTGGAATAATACACAGAGCCACATAATTTTATGCTAGAAAGTACAGAACAGGGAATATTTACTTCCTGTTAGGCAATGTTTCATGGTTATCCTTCTCAATTTCAAAGAACCTAAGGCAAACTGCTGCAAAATATGAGTTGCGAAAACTGCATGTTAATTTATACAACATAATAAATATCTAAATATTTTTTTAAAATGCAATTATAGATGAGGACCCATTTCTCAGAAAGCATGGGATGATTTAGTGGGAGTGGTCCTGCTTTTAGTAGGGGGTTGGACTAGATGACCTCATGAGGTCCCTTCCAGCCCTAAGAGTCTATGATTCTATGACTGGGAATAGGTTAGAGATAAGATATCTGTACCAGGTAAGATAAAGAAGAACATCTTGATACTATTTGCAATGTGCAAGATACTCCTGGAATGTTCCATGAGGTAAACAGTAAGTCACACATGCACTGTATGTGGATGGAGCATGCTTTAGAGATTGGTTCCTAACAAGGTAATCCCAAAGCATGTGATGTAACATATAATAATGTAGTATATCTGCAAGTGTATACAAAGGAAGAGGTTTTCTGTGCAGTTTGGCATCTCTACCTTTGATGCATGTTGAATAAAGAAATGTGAGTGATAAAATCTGAAGCTGAACTCAGCTCTTGGGAAGCCAAGTAGAAGAGGTCTTAGAGGGAATCCCAATAAAATTAAGATTTATATTTAGAGGGATATATCCAGATATTCACTTTATAGTCCTTCTTACATTATTAAAACTGAAAACATTTTTAAAATAAAACTACATTTTCCCACCATTTATATTATTTACTTTTTTGTAAGTAATTCAAATTAATTTTGTATTTTTATTGCATTCCACAAAAATGTGAAGAGGAATAAGTACATAAGAACTGAGAATACTAATTGTTGTACGGGGTAACAGAAGTAAAAGGAAAGATGCATTATGTTCTAAGGTACTCATCACATGAATGCGTAGTTTTGGTTTTTTGCAGTCTGGGTGAAAGTCAACATGAAATGATAGATACTAAGGAAAGAAAAGAACAAGTAGCAGGATAAGGACAATGGACTTTTTAGAAAGAAGCAGATTTCAGTGAATGCAGAATTGGTAGGTAATGTCCCATGGGAAGAAAATCTAAGGAGAAAAGGAGTGCAGCACAACTCTTGGCAGTTTCTCAAGAAGATCCTATTAAAGTAACAACTGCAAACTATCCTGATGTGAAGGAAATATAGGAAGAATAGTAAGAGGTCAATAGGGCTCCATCAGGAGCTCTGTAGTGACCTAAAAAAATCAAAAAGAAATTCTACAAGTGGAAACATAGACAGATTGCTAAGCGAGTTACAAAATAGCACAAGAATGTAGGGACAAAAGCCGAAAGGCTAATGCACAAAATGAGCTGTACCAAACGAGGGACATAAGAAGAGATTCTTCAAAGACCTACGAGCAAGAGAAAGGTGAAAAGTGTAGTTCTTCTACTTAGCAGGGAAGGAAGGCTAATAACCAAAAATATCAAGATAAGATATTTAATGCCTATTTTGCTGTAGTCCTCACTAGAAAGGTTATGGTGACCAGATATTCCCCATAATTAATATAAGCAACAAGGGGGAAAGAAACAAAGGCCAAAATAGGGAAAGAAGAAACTAAAGAGTATTTCAGAGGCTAACCGTCTGAAAGCGACAAGATAGGAGAGCAGCCGCAGATGAAAATTAGCACAAGCACAAGAAGGGGTTGTTAACATGTAAAGAGGCTTAACACCTTACTTAATATTAGACAATAATTCCAAGTGAAAATAGCTGTAGCCAACAGTGGGCATCTATACCCTGACAAGGCTTAAATTAACAGGGCACTAATGACATTCCTGAGCACCCTCACCTCCCAATGGCTTCAAACGGAATTCAGGGTGCTCAGCACCTCACAGGAAGCACTCAGTATCCTGTATGAGTGCCACCTCCAATTCCCTCCCCCTTTAATTGGCACTTTCTTAGATGCACAACCCCTTAATCCTTTCATCAGTGGTTTCTTTTCCAGCATAAATCCAAATTCTCCAACCTGGCCCGTACTTGAGAAGGGAAATTCACTTTAAATTTAAACTTACACAATATGAAGAAAAAAGGAACAGGGTATCAGAAACTCTTTCGAAAGGAAAACGCTGGATACTTCTCGTCCAGCCTGGACATCCCATGACATGAGCTCCAAACATAGCGTTCTATAGCTCTATACAGTGCCAAGCTTTACCGAAAACAAGCTGTTCCCAATGCTGGATAATAGTTTCCCATCTAAATGGTGGCATCCTGCCTCTCCTGAGAGTGCATGTAATCTCATCTGGTTTTCAATTTGTGGCCAGGTGTCTTTATCATCGGACCATTGCATGCAGCTTTCCTGTTGCCTTTATAAATGTATAACCTTTATAAACTTCTGTTGCCTGTATAACCTTTATAACTGACAAAGTGGGATTTTCTCCCATGAAAGCTCATGCAATAAATAAATTTGCTAGTCTTTAAAAGTGGACTCCTTGTTTGTTTTGCTGAACTAGACTAACACGACTACTTCTTCGGAACACGTATAATCTTTATAACCTTCTCTCTTCCTAAGACCATAACCCTTCCTAGGACAATAACCAGCCCAGACAAATTGACAGAAATAAAAAGGGGACTGTCCATATGACAGCAGCAGATTTTGAAAAGGTTAATATTAGTTGGGTGACAGTATCCTGCTCAGCCTTAGTAAATTGCTTTTGCTGGTGAATACCATACTTAGAATTTATAATGGCTGTAAAATGTGTTCCCAGGGTCTTTTCTTACCTAGCATGAAACCAGTTATCTCGCCGCAATGTTTTTAGCACTCTGTCAGTAGTAGCATCTTGCTTTCTTTAGGAAATGAGACAAAGAAGGAGACAGTAAGGGTCAAAAATAAATGAAACATTTAAGGATGAGATTTTTCAAAAAGACTCAGCCGTAATCTAATTTTACTTTCAATGAAGTGAATGGTTAATTGACTTCATTCCAAAGAGTGCTGAGTCCTTCAGAAAGTTCTCTCATGCTAAATCATTTGAAATGACAGCACATGCCAACACAATTAGATTGTGACTACACCATTCCCTAATTTCTACCATTTTTCTGTCAGTTAAACAAGTTATGTTTATATCAATAAAGTACTTTAAAATATGAATTAATCTCTTGTAGTAGGAAATCATTATCCTAATTTTACAGATTGGAAAACTGAGGCACAGATTTGTCCAAGATCACAGAGTGGACTAGTAATAGGTGGATTAAGATTAAATGAATCCCTGATCTACCCTATTTTCCGGTCCCTTCTACATAATTATCTTCCTACCCTAACCCTGTTCTTGCTGTCCTGCCCGAACAAGGATGTCATTTGTCTTGCTTTTCTGAATTAGTGCTCTTCCTACCAAGCGCGGTGTGCTCAGCCCACCCAAGCAGGTAGATGGGTGCCATGCTTTCCTTCAAGATCCAGATCCTTGCCTTAATCCACTCCTGACTTTTAGAGCAAGAATTAAATTAGAACTTGACTCCTCAGATCACATCCCTTACCTCAGAGCTGAAGTCAGCAATGGTGGTCTATAAAGCTCTTTTTAAAAAGGATATGAGATTTATATTTATATTTATGATGGCCCAGAATTTTCAGAAGTTGCCTCTGTTAAGTGCCTTCGTTTTTGAGTGTTCAACTTTATAAACAGGGCCTAATGTTTAGAAGTGTTGAACAACCCCAGCTGTCCCTGAAGACAGAAGGAAGCTATGGGGTCCGGTGCACCTCTGAGACTCAAATTCAATATATTTCAAGTTGGATAATCACATTTTGAGGCACACAAAGACAATTTCTGAAAATGTCAAATGTGATAATTAAATATTTCCTACTGTTGCTCTTTCCACCTTAGTAGTTGCCACAGGGGCTTTGAGATAGTCAATGGGAAGGGATTTGTTCCTGTGACCCTCTCTAAGAAGTCCTCATTAAGACAGAATGTGACAACCCTGCCATAGAATATCAGCTGTCAGTGCAAGACGTTCCCATGTGAAAGTTACCGTTGGCAATCCAAAAGAGGAGATACTCAGTTCACAGCCAGTTCTCTCTCTGAAGAATCAAAGTTTGTTTTGTTCAGTGAGCTTTCATGGCTACTTTGTCATGACTATTTCAAAATAAATACAAACCAAAGAACCAACCCATTTTGCAGTGAACCATTTCAGTGCTAAGTTTTTTAATGCATTTTGGATTTTTTTTTTAAAGTACGGTAAATTATGGAACAAAACACCTTATCAGTGAGGTGGTGGTTGGTGCAGTGAGAATAACTCAACTGAAGTACAGACTGTGTACCGTACAAGCAATTGTGCTAATCCCCACAGCCGGAGTTGGAATGAGGAAAAGGTACACTTCTTGGAACCCTTTCCCTTCGGAGCTCAGCTTATTTGTTTTAAAAGCTTGTGGTGAAATTTAAGACAACTTTTTTCTACAAATTAACATACATTAGTGTGCTTATAAGTATGGTATGACACTTTCTGTCAACATGCAATGTTTAGTATTCTGTCCACATGCATACATCCCTTTCTTTTCTCCTTATGGGCCACTGACATTCCAAACGGTATTGGACAGCCTCGGTATATTGATGCTAGCCACAGATAGTGAGTCTATCCAAGTCATCCCTAGAGAATACTTTGTTTGTAGAAACTGCTTATCTAGGGGTCTAAACTAGTTATGTTCAGAGGTTTGAGTTGCCCATTAAGAAATAACTTTACCTAGAACTGAGCTGCTTTGACGACCAACGTTCCTTTTCATTTTTCTGTTTAGTGATTTCTTGGTTTCTGTATGAAAGATACCAAAGGAAAATCATGTTTAACAAAACAGAGGCCATCTTAGGTAACAGGAATAAGAGAATAGATCAACTAGAATAAATTCAAAGACAAGCAGGTGTCTTAAAGCAGTGCTATATGTCACTCCCATGCAGGAGACCCAAGCCTGGTCTACGTAACGCCCCTTACGTCGACCCTCTGCGCACGTCTACATTCACGCGGCTGTAAAGTCGAACTGACACTAAGTCGGTGTCATAACTCCACCCCCGCAGGAAACGTAGCGTGTTGGTTGTTTTTAATAATGCAATTGAACGTAGACAGAGCAGTTTAATGTGAAGTTACTGGCCTCTGGTATCCATTCCAGAATGCCATGTTCTTGCAATTCTGGCATTCCTACGCTGCCTCACCTTGGCCGCGGCATCAGCAAATAGCTCCTCCCCTACTTGCACCCCAGCAAGGTTTGAATTCCATTTCCTGTTTGAGCTGTGTGGAGAGCTTTTCACCTGAGCAGGTAATGGTGCCTGAGTGCAGCAAACGTGCCCCAGCTGTTCTCAGATCTTAGATCTGATCAGCCCGTGACATGAGGAATCAGTGCTCGCTCAGCTCCAAAGCAGCGAAAGGAATTGTGACGTTTACGAAAACATTTTGCATGGTATGATCAAGAAGGGCCACAACAGGGGGACACACCAGTACCACTGTATCTGATTAAACCAGTATCTGATTAAAATCAAAGAGCTTCAGCAGGCATATCAGCAGACTAGGGAGGCGAATGGTCATTCAGCGTCCGTGCCAAAGACGTGCAGGTATTACGAGGAGCTGGATGCAATTCTTGGCCATGACACAACCAGTTTGCCGCCATATAACATTGATACTTGTGAGGACTCCAAGGTGAATGAGGATGTCTCTGTATCCAAGGAGGAGTTGGAGGATGAGGAAAATGGGGTTTGAGAGAGCAGGGTATTGCTTCCCCTGGGCAGCCAAGATCTTTTTGTCACCCCAGAGCAGCCTGCCCCACCTCAGGATGGCATCACTGACCCCAAAGCAGGGGAATGCACATCAGGTGAGTGTTTGATTTGTGCTGTGCTCATTTCAAACTTGCATTCCATTAGTAGCCACTGGGGCTGGAGGAAGCCAGCTGGCCACAGGGCCTGGGGGATGGAGAGGCAGCCCCAGGTTGACACAGGATGGGCACAGAGCCCATCATGTGAGGGGAGAGAACGGGCCAGCAGCATGGAGACAGCACGAGGGGAGGAACCAAGCCAATGGTGCAGAGAAAGCAGGGGGAGGCATAGCCACGGGGGGTTGGGGAAGCCACCTGGCCACAGGGCCTGGGGGTGTAGGGGAGGTGCAGGGGGCTGCCACTGTGGGGAGATTGTGGGGACAGGCTGGCATGTATTGTACCCTCCCCCTGGCCCATCATGACCACTCAAACTGAGTTTTGATGTGCAAGCGAATGCTTTGCTTATTGTCCTGGGAGACGTCCAAAGAAGTCTCAGAGGTACTCATGAATCCTTTCAAGGTTTCTGAGGAGGCCTGCCCTCTCTCCCCCAGCATGGAATGAAACCTTGCCCTGCCACTCGGTTATTAAAGTTGCAGACCTGATCACAGCATGCAACAGGACAGCATATGGGCCTGGCGTGAGCACAGCAGACTGCAGCAGCTGTTCCCTCTTGGATAGCATGACCTTCAGGAGACTGATGTCGTACATGGACACCTAGGGAAGATGGTGCACAAAGAGTCCCCAAACAAGGCATCCACCTCCTGTGACTTCACCTCCCCATCATTCCCTGTAACGGGCTCTGCATGGTGCAATGTGTTTCTCCACCATGCTCCCTCTCCTGTTCAAATTGTTTCAAGGGGTGGGGAGCAAAGGGCAGCAGCATGAAAGGCACTCAGCTTTGTGACCAGGCTGTGTGTTCTGGTCAAAGTGGAATGTGCTTCTAAAGTACAGTTCGGAGAAATCAGGGGGGTCTCTGCATTATAGTGGCTCACCTAACCCTGGGAACTGTGTTTTTTGCTCATTACAGTGGATTCATCCATCTCGGGAGAGTCCACTCCTGCAGAGGGCTTCAGCCTGATTAGGAAGAGGAAGCATAAATCTTGGGGTGACGTTAACAGAGCTCATGAGTTCCTCTGCAGTGGCAGAGATGGAGCTCAGAGCATGGTGGCTCTCCCTCGCTGAGAAATTAAAGTTCGATATGGAGGACAGAAGACCGGCACGGGACCAGGACCGCAAAACAGAGCAAGAGATGCTGCAGATCATGCGGGACCAGTCCAACATGCTGCGGGGCCTGGTTGAGCTCCATGAAGAACAGCCTTCACCCAAGATCCCGCTCCAGGTCCTGGAGGCTGCACCTCAAGGTGGGGTAGCCAGTCCCATCCACCATCAATCAAGGAGGGACAGGGTGCAACATGTTGTAACTTCAACACAATTGCATTCAGGCAGAGCTTTGTAATAACCCGCTTTAAGAGATGTGCCACCCAGGACCTCCCCACAGGCTTCACCGCCCTCCTCCCACACCCCGCAGGCTCAGAAATGTGAACACAAAGCAGTACCTGTCTTCAATACTTGTGTTTATTTTTGGTGCCACACTACAGTGACTTCTGGATAACAGACTTTAAGGAGTGTGTGGGATGGGGAATGAGTGCAGAGGGAAAGCACGCACAAACATCACTTATGCTCATTGCAAAACTGCATTCAATGCTTCCCTGATATGCATGGCTCCAGGGTGAGCTCACACTGTAATGCTTGCATCTGGCTGTTCAAAATTTGCTGACAGTCGGCAACCCAGCCTTGAGGGAACTTCCCCCCACACGCTTCCCCTAAATTATGGAACACATAGCAAGCACTTATAACTGTGGGTGTATTTTTCTCAGATCAAGCCTAGTCAAACAGAGTCCTGTGGCACTTTTAAAGACTAACAGATTTGTTTATCTTTAAAAGTGCCACAGAAGTCTGTTGTTTTTCTGCAATAGACTAACACAGCTCCCCCTTTGGAACAAGCCTAGTCAGTACGCTAGGCCCCCTCCCCTTTAAGCAGCCCAATGCTCACACTACCACCATTCTGCACTTGCTGAGCCTATGATTGAAATGCTCCTTATTAGCATCCAGATGACCGGTGTATGGCTTCATTAGCCGGGGGAGCAAGGGGTATGCAGGATCCGCCAGGATTACTATTGGCATTTCAACATCCCCAATGCTGATTTTTTGACTGGGGAAGAAAGTGCCTGTCTGCATCTTTTGAAACAGACCTGAGTTCCTAAGGATGTGCGTCCCGTGAATCTACCAAGACTACCTCACATTAATGTCTGTGAAATGGCCCCTGTGATCCACAAGGGCCTGCAGGACCATAGAGAAGTATCCCTTGCAGTTTATGTACTTGGCAGCAAGGTGATGCGGAGCTAAAACAGAGATATGCGTCTCATCTATGGCAGCACTACAGTCTGGGACCCTATTCACTATGTCCTGGACATTGCCCAAGATCACTTTCCTCCGTAGCAGAATTCTATTTATGGCCCTGCCCACGTGCATCACTATAGCTCCCACAGTGGATTTCCCGACTCCAAATTGCTTTGCGACTGACCGGTAACAGTCTGGGGTTGCAAGCTTCCACAGAGTGATGGCCACTCGCTTCTCCACTGTAAGAGCTGGTCTCAAGCACGTATTCGTACACTGCAGTGCCAGGGTGAGCTCTTTGCAAAGTTCAAGGAAAGTTTCCTTTCGCATACATAAGTTGTGTAGCCCAGGCCCAGAACCAATGCTCCCCAGACTGCAGATTAAGCATTACAGCCTGCAGTAAGCGGGAATTATTTCGGTCGATGGCAGGCAGTCTCAGTAACATCGCAGGTTTCTGCACTGCGGATCCTACGGTGCTGCTGGAAATACTGTAGAATAAGCTCAGAAGTGTTTGAAATGCTGTCAGTAATGCTGCAGAGATGAGCAGGCTCCATGCCTGCAGCAGAGAAAAATGGCACAAAAAGCATTTCCTGTTTGTTTCTTGGGGAAGAGGGCAGGAGAGAGGGCACATTGCATCATAGGAGGACAGCTGACTTCCCACAAGCCGCTGCGCTCTATTGCGCTGTGGGACATCTACCCACAGTACAACAGTTCTATATTTGACCGAACAGCTGGCACTTAGGACGCAAGAACCCAGAGTAAGAAATGTGATGTGAACATGCCCCTCTGCATTTAATAATTTGGCATCTCAACGTCAACTTTAATCTCGCCCCAGTTCCAGGAGAAATCCTTGGATTATATGATACTGAAATGTCAAGATTGTTTCACTGAAGAACTTGTTGAATGTTTACATAGCCCTCATGCTAAACTGTTGTAGTAGATACCTCTCAGAGCAAAGGAATGTCCCTATGATACTGGCAGGCTTGGAAGGAGGTGGTTGGTTGCAGAGTAAGGGGAGATGCTACATGAAATGAAAGCATGTTAGAACATCGCAAAAAAAACGATACATTTATACAGATTCAACACTGATCGGTTTCTCTTAAAATGCAGAAAGTATGTGCAGTACCAAATCTACTTCAAACCAAATAAGAGAAAAGCATTAGTATAATTTAAACCTGTTCACAAAAAGGTCCTAAAGTCTCTCTTTGAGGCCATTTTATGATTTTCTGGCATACTGTGGCATATCCAAGGATACACATTCAATCAGATGTATTAGATTAGTAAATGGACTAAAAGCAATTTTAAAGGAAATGTAATAAAAATATGTAGCACTTCCTCACTAATGACTCAGGATGAAAATCACTCACGTTTGCATTGTTTCCTAGTAAGAAATGTATCTACTTCTCAGATGAATACACTGTACAGCAATGCACCTGCTGTATCAAATTTACGTTTATATAGAGAAAAGTGTCAAGTCAAAGAGAAAGAACACAGTACCAATACTTTAGAAATTTTTACATGGCATGCACTTACTTCTTATGGGATGTCCAGAATAAGGGCCAGTCTCTGCTGAAACACAAAAATAATATTTTTTAAAATTAAGGAAGAGATCTGACCCTCAACAAAAAATTCTAAAATCACCCTATCTGCGAAAAAGGATGTACTTTGGATGCAATTTTAAATGGCCCAGGAAAGGCAATTGGGCCATGTGAGAGTATAATCGTCTCTTGCAAACACTACAAAGGGAGGAACTGAAACTCAGAGAGGTCAAGACATTTATCTGAATTATTACAGCAGGTCAGTGAAGGAGTTGGGGATGGAGTCGAGGGAAAGACTCTTAGTTCCTTACCCAGACCACTGGGGCAGAAATTTCTCAAATGCGATGCATGATGGTTTGCAGGAAAATGTCTGATCATATGTCTTTATGCTAATGAAAATAAGAGAGAGAAATGGTGTTAGCTTTTTCTTCATTATCAGCTGCTAACTTTCATTAAGCCACTGAAAGAAGCATGATAGTTTTGCAGACACAGTTAAGGCACTGGATTAGGACTCAGGTGATCTGAATTCAGTTCCTGGTTGAGAGAGACCTTGGGCAAATTGCTTAATCGCGGTGCCGCAAGTCTCCATCTATACACTAGACAGCGGCACTTCCTTTAACCCAACTTCTCTGCTTACATTTTGAGTTATTATGATGGGAGCCAACTCTTATTATCTATAAGGTCTAGCACAGCTGGGGCCTTTAGAAGATTTTCAAGGCAAAAATGGAAGTGTTTTAATACTACTGCATTACATACACACTTTCCCAGCAAGGCTTTTTCATGTAGCATTATTGTAGTTGCCATCAGGTTGTATGAGATCATGAACGGGGGGGTGGGGGTGGGAGAGAGGGAGGACGGGACAGGACACTAACCACTATGTTCTATTATAGTTTAAAATGTATTTAGTTCCAAACATGAGTGCAGTTTCCAGATTATTTTTTTAAAGAACTGAATCTGGTTGCTGGATCTTAAATACACAAACACACACACATGGTCTGTGTGGGGTTTAACACCACATTTTTATTGGATATGACAGAGAGCGAGGACAGTTTCTCTGTCTTTCAGATACAAGTTTTAGCAAAGATGTGGAGAAGTTTGCTGTATTTATGGTATCACACAGAGATACAAGCGAAAACCATACAGACTATGAACCAATTCCAAAGAGCCAAACAAATCGGATACAAAAGAAGTCTAACTATGACATTTCCAATTGTAAGACAGGAAATAAAATAGGGAACAGAACTGAGAAATGTTAACTGAACAGAAATGAGAAAATGGTTACAGAAAAAGTGAACACTAGAGTAAACGGGGCTTTTGTTTGCAGTATCTGCAAATAATAATTCACTTATTCATTTCTGAATTTTAATTTCTGAATTTTTATAAATGTTTAAGTTTATAAATTTTATAAAATTATTTATTTTTAAATTTAATTTAATTTAATGAATAAAGCTATCCCTCTCCTCTATTGAACCTTTGGAATAGAAGTGCTTTACAAGCTTCAGTAATATTCAACTCCCCTCCCTATTCACCAGTTATTTTTCTTTTATGTGTGTGTGTGTGTGTGTCTCTGCCCTTCTGAGTTCTGGAAGGACTAGAAACAGGAATTAAGTAAATGCAGGTGGCAAGGGTATAAACAACAGAAGATAGTTTCATCTGAGTACATCCAATTCCCTGCTTTGTTACTGGAAAGAAAGCAAGATCTCCCCACCTTGTCCCCAAGCTATGGTGTATTGCTTCTTCTGGCTGTAGTGGGAACTCAGGAGAGTAGAAAGCCATACAAATGAGAAATGAAACTATCCACATTTTTAAAAGGCTCAGATCAGGTTTTGTTTGTGTGTGTTTGAGTTTAGTCTATAAAATAAAAACAATTTAGCAGCCGCAAGAGGCCAAGCCCTCTCATTTGCCCTTGAAGTCAGTAGAAGTCGAGCGTTAAGACCTAGCACCAAATCTTTGACTCTTTAAATATGGATGAGCTCCCCAATGGTTCAATAACTCATATTTAACCCCGGTTTTATAGTTAAAGTTTACCTGTTATAATATGCAAGAAAAGCCATAGATACAATCGCAAAAAGTAAAATACATATTAGAATGCTCCTTCCTCTCGACAGCATTTTTATCTAATGAGAGAAAAAGAAGAACTTAATAAAATTTATAAGAGACTGAATTAAGCAAAAGATACATTAAATGTATAATTATTGTAGTTCTAAATGTATAATTATTGGTCTTGTTCTTAATTTTGTTTTGAACCCATTGAATTATCTTGGTGCATAAGGCTTTGTGGACTCTTATTTCAGTTTAAAATGAGGTTTATTTGTGGCTTAGCTTCAAACTATTTCTAGTTAACTGGAGCTAAACAAACAAAACAAAAATTCCATGAGCAAACACAAACACACCAGTCTGAGAACAAAATAAAAGAGTGTCCACACACAGGGTTGCTCTAGTTTCATTAAACCAGTTTAAAAAAATCACATCTTTAGTTAAACTGACAAACTTTTTCATGCAGACAGGGCCTTTGGACAGAGGGAGGGTGGTTCTAAGTACACATGTTGGAAAGAATATCATCATCAATCTATAGATATAAATACTGAAACACCATATTAACAGTGAACCTTTCAAAGAGGTGAACTGGATACATAGTTACTCAGTTCTATGAAGCCTAAGCACATAAATCACAGCCTTTTCAAAAAGTCTGAGAATAAACTCAGCATCCTTAACAATGGTCTCACAGTAAAAACCAGTTCAAAATCTAAAGGAAGCATGAGCCACTGCTGAGTGCATAGTGTCTGCCTCATTTACCAATTTCGCAAGCTGTGACCTCCACACCCCCCAGCTCTTGGCTCCGCAAAGTACTTTGGAAGATTTTGACTAGGGAAGATGCTTTGCAAAATGAAATTAGATTCTTAAACAAATTCTATGACTTAATATAATCCTTTAATTATTGTGCACTATACCTGCAAAGTTATTTTACTATAGGTTTTTTTGGTACTCATTTTCCCAACATGCACTCGCTAGCTAAAACACAAAACAAATTTACCTCCAGCAAGTCTGTGGATAAGTGGCAAGAGGCCTTCTTTTGACATTCAATATTTGGCTTCAGTGACAGTTTTCAGTTCTTTCCCCTATAATGAAAAAGAAAAAAAAAGCTGAGTTTTCCTAGAGGTTTAATAACATCCCACAGCTTCTTCCATTTTTGCCCTTAAATTCCCAGACTTAGTTACTTTTCTGTTTAAACAAAGAAAGTACCACTAATTCATGTGAGTTTAAAACTACAGCAGCCAATTGCTGGCAGCTTAGCTACAATATATGCTTGGAATGCCAGCATTTTCTAAAAGAGTGCCTTGGAGGGCATATATGCACTGTTATTTTGCAGCCTACAAAAGGTTACTGTAATTAGGTGGAGATTAACCTTGGCTAGCTGTGCTTTTTTCTGTTCAGGGTGTCAATATGTAATCTATTTAACAGAACAGAAAGGAAAATCAAAGTAGGCTTGGTGGTGATTATTATATCAGGTCATACATTAAATTTAGAGTAAGTCTAGAATCTTGCAGTACAACAAACAACCCCCCCCCCCTCCCGAACAAGGAACAGTTCAAACTTTGAAGGAGGCTGAGATGAGAGAGTAAGGAGGATTCATGGAAGGTGGGGAGAGAGACGTTCTACCAAGAGACGTTCTCTTGTGGGCAGAGCGGCAGCAAAAATGAAGGCATGAAACCAACGGCTCTCGGAAAATTCGGTGTTTTGGGGAGCCCAACAATTTTTGATGGTTTCCTTGCAACTTTTACCCCCCTCAAGGCTCTTCCAGCCATTACTGTCATATCATTCAAGCTGCTTTAATGTAACTCTCAGAAAAATTCCCTCCGAGTTGAAATATGACAATGAAATGTCCCAGTCAAGTTGAGTGACATTTTCAGTCATCAATGAATAATGGAGATGAAACTTGCCTGGTCATTGCTATGGTTTGGGAACTGCACTAGCAGTAAGCCTTTACAAACTCAACAAATGCAGACGCTACCAGGGGAAGAACTCCACAGATGGAGGGCAACTTGGAGGCAGATAAAATACCAGTGAATGCTCGATGGTCTCTAAAGTAAACAAAGCGTACTTAGTTTCATGCTGCAAAGACTTCTGTGCACTTCAATACAACATATAGATTCACTTAGATACCACAGCGATCAGTGCCTCAGATATGCTGCAAACAGTCCCTTTTTAAGACTACTGCCAGTCTGAAGGGATTACTGATAGATACTGCTGTGAGATCTCTTTGGGACCCAGAGGTATGAAGATCAAATATTTTGCCTTGATAAGGCATCAAATAGCAAGTATATCCAGACTCTTTTCCCCGAGGAAGATGCACTGGACTCACTAAGAAGTCTTCATTTATATACAAAACAATTCGCATGCTATACTATCAATATTGTCTCACCTCCCAGAAGAAAGTAGTTAAATGGACTATGTGGTTTTCCCACAGGCTTGTGGGAGGGGGGGTGTTTTGTGGGAATCCTTCAGATCACTCAGCAACAGCACCACCGCTCACTCCTTCTTTAGTCCAAAAAGACTCCATTATAACACACACTATCATCAACATCATGTCTTTACATCTAATAAACATTCCAGACCCCAAAACCAGCTCAAAATCCAGATCATAGATGGGTCCAAACAAGTCTTGAAACCTTGGGGAAGTTCAGATTCAAATCCAGATCCAAATTTTGTGTCTCATGTCCATCTCCAATTTTAGGTAAAAATCACTCACTGATCTCTTGTTAAAAAAATAAAGAAAATCAGCTTTCCACATGTATAATACACAGAATCTTCTACTCCTCCAAACTTGCTGTGATCCCAGCTGCGGACAACAATAGTCAGAGATTTTAGTTTGATAAGAAATTAGGTTTCTGAAGAAAGCTACTGCATAGGAAAGGAAATTGAAGCCTGGGCAGCTATCCAGTATTGCAGCACAACGAACCATTAAGGTCCTTTATGGTTTATAAAGAAAAGATTGAGATTCAAACATAGTATTACTGAAACCTGAGTAGATGGCAATTGGCAAAACAATTAAAATAATTAGATCACATCCAAAAAAAATTTCTATCCGACATTCGTTCACCCAAGAGTTCTGAACAGATTGCAGAGGATAAATACCTTCACAACAGCTGTCGTCTCGTTTGTTTGTTGGGGGCAGTGCTGGCTAACAGGACAAAAGTTAAAGTTCCAGTTTTTAAGGAATTTGGCAGAATAATGCAAACCTGAAATGCAGCATTCCATGCCCCAAGAAGAGAGACATCTAGTCACTAAGAATGGTTGGAAGAAGTGTGGAAATAAACTACAAAGAACAGAGAGAGAAAAGCATGCCTCCAGCTTTTGCTGAAGATAATTAGGTATTTAGTAGATGCTGCAGTTATTGTCAAAGTTAAATTACACTGTGCAATGAGGCCCAAAGGCTTATTTCATTTATAACATTCATGAACACTGATTTTAGGAATGCTTCATATTTTAGGGAGCAAATAGCACAACTGAAAGGTGAACATGTCAAAGCACCTTTGTAGGAAAGGGAAATGAAAGGAGGGAATGAGACAGAACACACAGCGTGTAAAAAGATTGTCATTCTGGAATTATTTGGATGAACCAGCATGATATTTGTGTGCCTACATCCTTTATGAGCTTTTGAAAATCCTAGTCAGAAATGTCCCAGATTCAACAAACCATTTAGGCAGTCTATGTTTCTACTGCTCATTCCTTTCAACTGCGTGTACAAGTTGGTGTAGTATCAGGCTCATTTTCTACCACTTTATGTGGCTATAATTAAATCTCTCAGCAGGTGCGGATTAGCAATGCAGTTATACCAGTCTTAACTCCAGATGTAGACACTGCTATATTGATGGGAGGGCTTCTTCTGTTGTCATAGCGACCGCTTCTTGGGGAGGTGGAGTACTAGTGCCAATAGAAGAAGCTCTCCCACCGGCATAGGGTCTTCACTAAGTGCTACATTGGTCCTGAGATGTAGACAAAACTCTGGATCCTTAGTTTTTGGGCTGGCTTCTAGCTGCAAGACCAATTTGTTGAGCTCTGCCTTCATCTCTTATCTATTAATTGGTTGAAATACAAGTTTGGTGACCTCGTTTTAAGCTTCTCCCTTCCCCTTTAATGAAGTGAAGAATACAGAGCATTGTTAAACCAGATAAAAATATGTGAAAGACTACATCTTCATCAAAAATGTGTTCTATTTTGATCCAGTCCAAGAAAGGAGATTTCAACCAATCCAGTGCTGAAGTGACATATGCTTTCAGATAATTCTGTGGAAGTACTTTCCTTTTTACTTCTTCTCTTTACAGGAAAATGGTTACATATTTGCAGACACAATTTCATCTGACTAAGGGGGTTGCAGCCTATGAAAGAAGCCCGAAGAAATTTGTTAGTCTTTCAGGTGCCACACGACTCTTGGATTTTTTTTTTTACATATTTGAAGTTCACAGAGTAGCCCTTTGCAGCTATTTTTGATGAAGGCAATCAGAAAGGATGTAACAGTGCATGGAAAGACTTGATATCCTGGGCAAGTGCTTCTCAACTTTTTCTACATACATAAAGACAGTTCACACACTCCTTGGGTTTTGTCTTTATTAAAAAAGACCAAGACCTAATTCAAACTTCCACAAGTGCTCCTAGAGTTCCTCCTCTGCTTGGCCTACATCCCAGATCCGTTCCCGCACAGAACCACTCATATTTCATAATGGAGTGGAGTAACCAATCACCTGCCTCCAAACAATCAGCAGAAGTCACCATCCTTTCTCAGCAACATCAATACCTGAGTCAGAAAACTCTACCAGCCCGTAACAATCAAGATTCATTGTCCCTTGCTGCAAGTAGTGATCATGAGACAATATTGTAATTCTCAGTTCAGTAAATGTTTATAATCACAGTAGAAATCTTTATGTTTATAATTTACAAACATTCCAAGCCCCAAAGAGCTCTTTTCTTGGTATGCTCATTACCCTATCCAGCAGCAAATTGGTACTGACTGACCAGATTCAGCTGAACTCACTCCCAATTTCCTTTTAGACTTTCATCACTTCAAAAAAATTTTAATTTAAGTAATTTTTTGTTTGAGGAAACAAATGTTTGCAATGTTGAGCATATCTCTAGTCATCTTAATCGGAATGAAAACAGAAATAGCTTGACAGAGAGAAAGGTCTCCTACCTAATGGAAAAAATGAAGTAAATAAGTGTCATACACTGATTACCTATCTACAAATTCCAGCTGGTGTAGCTGTGTTAGTCTAGTTCAGCAAAACAAACAAGGAGTCCTGTGGCACTTGTAAAGACTAACAAAATTATTTACTGCATGAGCTTTCGTGGGAGAAAATCCCACTTTGTCAGATGCTTTGAAGATGGGGAGTTTACAGAATGGGAGGAAAATAAATGCAGGGGAGTGTTAGACATAGGATCAGGTCAGGCTATAAAAGCAAATCAAAGTGGATATTACGGTTCAAACAATGGGAAACAGCATGTAGAGGAAGGTGAGGTCAAATTACCTGTTGTAATGAGAAAAAAATGCTAGATCCCATACAAGAAACCTAATATAGATTTAAAAGACCCCATTAAATCAGCAAATGGCAATCTATAGGAACTAAGTTCCTGAGGGGTAGCCGTGTTAGTCTGTTGCAGAAAAACAGGAGTCCTGTGGCACTTTTAAAGACTAACAGATTTATTTATCGCATGAGCTTTCGTGGGAGAAAATCCCACTTTGTCAGAAGCTTTAAAGACGGGAAACTTACAGAATGGGAGGAAATTAAATGCAGGGGAGTGTATGACACAGGATCAGGTCAGGCTGTAACATGAAATCAAAATAGATGTTAGGGTTCAAACACTGGGGAACAGCACACAGAGGGAGGTTATAGTGATTTTCTCTGTAAAATAAAAAAACCTTTCCTGCCAGTAGAACCTCAGCTATGTTTCTATCAGTAGGGCCTGCATGTCAGACTGCAAGCACACGGTCCAATGGTCAAACTAGTTTTGTGTCTTGGGTTGTATTTTCACTGCTGTACAGATCTGTACCGATGACTTTTTCTGTTGCAACTGGTGTGTTTACATTTCTAGTTTGCTGAGGAATACCCCTGACCTGTGCAGTACTGGTGCCGCTAGAGCCCAGGGGACATAGCAAGGAGGTTGTGAAGGCTGGGACGATAACAATATTTAAAAGGGAACTGGATAAGTTCATGGGGGCTAAGTCCATAAATGGCTATTAGCCAGAAAGGGGTTAAGAATGGTGTCCCTAGCCTCTGCTTATCAGAGGATGGAGACGGATGGCAGGAGAGTGATCACTTGATCATTGCCTGTTGGGTTCACTCCCTCGGGCACCTGGCACTGGCCACTGTCGGTAGACAGATACTGGGCTAGATGGACCTCTGGTCTGACCCAGTACGGCCTTTCTTATGTTCTTATCCTCATGTTGTGTTCCTCCAAGAATCCCTCCGTAGCTCTCAGGAAAGGGCCCTCTAGCTAATCAGTTACAAACCATGGCTCCGAGGACGGTTAAAGCATGTTGAGAGCTCTGCTGTCAGTAGCAGGGGCTCACTGATTAGCCACATTCGCCAAGTAGCAAAGTAACTATTCTCCAGGATTCTCAGACCACACAATTCAACTGCCCACACCTTTACTTTGCCTTGTATGCCAGCCAGAACAGGGTTAGGTCCTGAAGGACAATAGGGGGCTGGTTGGTTTACAAAGGGGAATGAACAAAACACAGCCATTGCTCAGCGTTCCAAGCCTACTAGCTTGGTAGCAGTTAATTTGTAGCAGGGGAAGAGGAAAATAATCACAATTTATTTTTTCATGTGTAACTGCTAATGCCACTGAAACGATAGCAACGGTCGGATTGCTGGTTGACTTTGGGGGCCTGATAGCTGGCACAAAGACTCTCGTTGCCACCATTTCCTAGAACACTATCGCTTAAAGAAACTTTTTATTTCACTGAGTTTATTCTTCCAGAGAAACATGTGATTTCCCCAGAAAGGAAAGGCTCCAGCTCAGATCCCAGAATCTACTCTCGCCATGCCCTTATCAAAACAGTCATGCAACGGGTGGGTTCTGTTTACAGAAAGACTAGCAGGCTAAAAGGAACTTTACAGAAATTAAAAAGATCCCCATCAAATATTACTTCACCCACATCGTCTCTTTCAAACGAATCACTTTAAGACTTTTAAAAAAAACAACAAAAAACCAGAAAGAGACCTTGAAGGCCTACCCAGTCACCCTTAAAATAGTAACAGCAAGAAAATAGTCTACAGCACAGCATACACACACGAGCAGAACTGGGCTCTTAACAGAATAGTGATAAATAGTGATATGAAAATCTCCCTACAAGGCAGAAGAATTTAGCAGTTTAAATATATACATACCACAGGGCTGGACTTCTCTGTGCCAAAAAAACCCCAAACAAACCCACCCCACACCCTGTTGAGTTCTGTATCTGCTGAACCAGACAGGACTGAAATAAAAGGAAACAGCCAAAGTTCCAGTCCTTTCTGACAAAAATAAGCCCTGTTCTGTTGTTTCAGGGGGAGAATTTCTCTTGACACAGCATTTTGAACATTTCCACAGTAACCTGCTGTGCTGCAGAATGGTTAAGTGAAGATTAGCTATTTCACAGCATTTGATGCAAAAGTCATGAAAAAAAAACAAGTATAGGAGTTACTTTAAAAAAAAAAAATCTTGCATATCTCATTTCCTGGCAAAAAGAATTGTCATGTTTCTCTTGCCTTTTCCTCCTATCGGGCTTGCATTTAAAGCATTTGAAGGTGGAACCCTTCTTTTCTCACCTAAAATATTTCTATGGGTGTTAGGTTTTGAGAATTCCTAGAAAATAAGTGTTAGGCAGTGCTCCAAGCTTGCTTTCCAGGAGATGCATTTGGTTTTGCCTAGTCAATCTTTTTAAAATGTTATTTACAGAATGAAAACAAAATTTTTAAAAGCCTAATCCTGCAATGTTCTGAGCACCTTTGATGTTGGGTGCTGAGCCCTCTCAACTATATAAATACTAAGGGAGGTTACTTAGTACCAAACAAAAGATGCTCATTAACTCTCAGGGTAAGAGTCTAAAGTAATATTTAATCATTAAAAAAAGGAAAATTTTAATGATCAAATTGGGCTTTTTAATTTTTCAAAAGCTCTTGTTTGGTTTTGCAAATGAGGCATTTCCTGCACTGGATCCTGTTTTATCCAAACCCCGAAAGTTCAGACAAATGGGAGAGAGCCTTAGACGTCTATTTCTGGGTGTGAGCTCATTTACAACCACCACCAAACTACAGTAATTTCTCACTCGTGACAAAAAAGTCCAACTTCAGCTTATTACTGATTTGTGCATTTAAGTAACACCATGTACAGTGCCACAGTTCCAGTTGAAGGATTTTCACTCTATCATCTCTAAAATGATATTCTAAAAGGGATGCAAGTATTTAAACTAGTGACAGATTTTTCTTAGTTTTTTTATTAAAATTTATAAAATATATATAGAAAAACTATACACGAAGTTATATTACCCATTTGCTATTTAATCTTCGCTATACTTGAAAGTTAATGTTTTATATCTGAATGTTTGCTATTTGCTATCCATTTGTGTTAGATAGTTTACCAACAAAATATGTTTAAAAATGCAACTAGTTAAATTATTACAATAAGAAAACATGTCAAATTCAAAAGAAGGAGATGGAGATGGGAAGGGATATAAGTGGATGGGGTGGGGGTAGCCCATCCATTTAATAGCATCATTCAGATACTTCCAAGAAAGCAACCTGTATCTCTTAAATTTTTCAGAGCAGCGCGGCTGGAGAGCAGCAGCTGGTGGCCGGTGCCCAGCCGTGAAGGTGTGCCATCACCAGACCAGCAGCAGGGCAGAAGTAAAGGTGGTATGGTATTGCTAAACTTACTTCTGTGCTGCCTTCACAGTGGGGCAGCCAGGGAGCAGAGGCTGCTGGCCAGGAGCAGCACCCCAGACGGAAGGGTAGAATGGGCTGAGAGGGAAGGGGGTCATCACAACCTGAAATACTTTCAAAGGAAGTCTCAACAGAGAAAGGTTGAGAACCCTCAATCTAAAGTATAAACAGAAGGAATTTTTTAAAAGAATGATTTTTAACTTGGTTGTAATCTATACCATTCAGGGACTGGAAAATTACTGGGAAGAGCAGAAGAGGAGTAAACTTAATTGAAGTGGTAATACAGTTAAGATCTTGAAATTTTGTGAGTTTTATTTTCTTTTACGCAAATAGGTGGAAAGGCCTTCTACACAAGGCAAAACATGTAGTGTTTAAATACTTTAACAAACAGGGGATTGATTGCTTGGTCTTGAATAAATTAGAGTACCAACTAGTTTTAGGCTTAAAATTAGTTACTTGCAACCAAAGGTGTTTTTTGCTGCTCGTGCATTTTCTCCAGATTGCACAGGCTACATAGAATAGGTATTGTTATTTTTCTCCTTCACTGGTGCAAAGAGTTTAAGAGTCTTCAAATCATGGTAGCAAAGTTTAGTCAAGGAGTTCCAGGGTTTGGTGCTATACATTCCACATAGAATGGTCTCCCGCGTGACTACTGGGGCAGGAAGAGGAAACAAAGCGAGAGACTCATCAGTTGCTCTGCAGGTCTAAATATATATAAATTAAATAATATAATATATAATATATAAATTAAGCAGAGAGAGACCAAATCTCCAAAAGTCACTTAAAGTCAGTAATTTTTCTTAGCCCCCAGTTTCAGAGAGTAGAACTCCTCCTCAACACAGTGCTTCTTAGATGGGGGGGGAGGGTGGCGAGGGGAGAGAAGATGGGACCAATTCAGCTAAACATGTCAATTTAGATATCTGAAATATGACGCAGTGAAAGGAAAATTTAGAATGACAGATTAAATACGGCACAAGAACAAAGTCATTTTCTGTTGCTTTTACTATTATGAATTAACCATCTCAGAGGAGGAGACTGACTCCTCTATGATAAGAGTCCATTGAACAGAACAAAAATTGAAACCACCATTTGGGGAAACCCTACAGAACATCACTTTGCCAGACAACAGACAGAAACTGTCAATTAACGTAGGTTTTACTATACTGCGTGTTTTTAAGAAGGTTTCAGACCCAAGAGCACAGCAAGAATGAAAGATCTGAGACCCCAATCCTGTAAAGACTTACATGCATGCATAACTCTACTACCAGGAGTAGTTTCATGGGTTTCAACAGGATTACTCATGTTAGAAAAGTTAAGAATGTCTGTAAGTCTTTGCAGAATTGAGGCCTCAAACATCCAATAATCTATGTAGCTGAGGCCCTCACTCTCACCTCTAATCACCATCCTGGACCACAAAGGGGCCAAACATGGAACCAGTTACTTAAAACCTGCTTAGTGTTTGGATCCACTGAACACAGATCCAGATTGTCCCAGATCTGGTTTAACAAAGGCAAAATACAACCCCTGAAATGTCTCTTCATTGTCCTTAATTACTCCAGTGTGAATCTGCTACAGTGCAAGCCTGCCCTTTACTAACTGCAGGCTGTGCATAGCAAGATTTGTGGCTTTGTTTCCTCATATATTTGATTCTCACTATTGTAATAAAATGAGCTCAACTGCTGTATGTCACCATTTCTATTAGCTCGTTCTCCTTGAAAATAAACATGAGCAGGAGCACAGCACGTATGGAATCCCTTGGCCATTCCAATTCCTGTCACATTTCTCACGCTCAGTTTTGGAAAAATCCCCAAAGTTAAAAAGGAAATGATTTCTTTTTGCACTAGTGTATTTGTTGGAAGAGGTTTTTTCCATCAATAATGGTATTATCTTATTTCCTGCACCCTCTCTATATACTAGATATTGTATCATGTTATCATTTGCATTTTATAGTCTGTTTCCAGTTTTTTGAGTGTCCAGAGCCTCAGTTCACAAGGCACTTCAAAGCAGAGATTTTATTAAGTCTAATGATGAATTTTGTTTTTCAGCACTAACAACAATAGGTCATTAGAAATACAGTGCAAGGAAGCATCCTGTATGGGACAAAGGGGATCAGCTGAATGTTCTACTAAGTATTTTTGTTTCCAACTCATTGGACTTTTTCTAACTCCCTCAACAAAGCCACGCCTTAAATTCGCCTCCCAAAAGGAAGTTCAGTGACAGCATCAGTAACAAAAATATTAGAAAATAATACATCGTAAGTCACTGACCTATCTCCCCAGCCCTGGAAGAACTAACACCACACCCAAAAAGCCAGTTACAACCGTTCCTTCAGAGTTCTTATTTGCTCTTTACCGACAACACAGCAAAACCATTCCCTGGCTGACACAAGTTGCAGAAATCTTTCCCCTTACAACTCTACCACCACGCAACAGGAACCCACCTGCTTCCTGCAGATCTCCCTTACAAGGGAGGGCTTCTCTGGAAATCACCTGATCCTTTCGCAGCTGCTGCAGCTGCGGCTGATAATTGAACAGGCTGGCTGGCCCCAGGCCCTTAAAGGGGCAGACCACCCTGTTACAATGCATGGGGTCAGCTCAAACCTTCCCTTCTCTTTGGGTTTGGCTGCACCCAGACCTGCTTCTTTCCTCAGATCTCCTCAGCATCCATACTCTCTCTGCCTTTCCCAGCTGACAGCAGGACTGCCAGTGTTTCAGACAAGCCTTCCTGGCTTTTACACCAATATAAAGCAAAAGCGTAAAAGAAAGGAAAACAAAAAGCATTTCTGGTTGCTGGGTCACTCCATGGCTCTAATGCATTGCAGGGGCCTGCTCATCTGCTTCTACTTCTGTCAGCTACCTTTCCCCACTGATGCCATTTAAAACCTTTGTCCAAGATCTCATCAAACCCTTCTGCTTTGTTACTAGCGTACAAATAATCTCTCCCATAAACAGCTTGTGCTGCCAATCTGCAATCCCCTCTCTCTAAGCCAATATATCTATCCAGTTCAGAAATACATTTTTTTCTGGGTGAGGATTAGTTTTATCAGGTATACCCTAACCCAGTGAGCATTTTCATAAGAAGTCTCTTTTCACTTCAGAATGAAACCTCGCAAAGAGCCTTATTATTGAGTGATTCTAACATGAGTGCCTCATGTACATTAACAAGAATATTTTGCCTGAAAATATGCTGTCATCTGTGTTTATGTAGATAAGCAGTACCAGGAATGGATCAAGGCTAATACACTCTCTCTCTCCCCCATAATACATCTGACAAACTCTTCCTTCAAGCCCAGAACCCCATGCCCAGAGCAGAGACTTGTTTCCCCACCACTTCTGAATCCTTGATCTTCCTCCTAAATGAAGCAGCCCAACCCATCACTGCCAGCCATAATGCTGCCTGCTTCTCTGCGTGCTGCTCAGCTCTCTCTACATTCTGATAATGAGGCCTGGAATTGGATTCCAAACATCCTGCCTCTAATCCTTCCCCCAAAAGGTGTGGTTTACTGGCTGCTCCTCATGAATGAAAATAAGATGTTGTAACTCATGAGGTTACCCTGAAGAGCATCATTTTCCATAAATAAAATCTTGGAAGAAACTCCATGCAGCATAGTACCAGGTGTCTGAGAATAAGCAGCAACGAATAGTCTGTGGGTCAGGAAAATGCAAATATTCTAAGAGATAATGTGTAATATTTACTATAGAACATGTCAGTGTGCTGGTTATTGTATCTATGTACCACTGCCTTCCCCTGGATAAAATGAGAACAATTCTGCTGTGTGTGTATTGCTTGTATTGCTAACGGATAATCTACTTTGGTTGATATGACAGAGGCCTTGCTTTTGAAACAAGAAGATCCAAGAACATTCTCTTGTTGTTACTGTGAAATTCCAAGAAGCCATGGTATGCATCATACGTACAATCGTTAAGTCCTATGTGAGCCCGGGATTGTTGCAATTTCATGCTTCAATATGGGCAAGAAGAATAGATTTGAATTTTTTCTCAGTTAGGCCATGTATACACTACAGACTTGTCCCGCAATAAGTTGTAACTGTAACGCTTTCCCCCGTCCACACAGTACTCTTTCTAAAGAAAAGGAGCGTTCACACGCTACTTTGAATTTTCATTAGAAGGAGCAGTGCATGGTGGGCACCTAGCCCACCATGCACTGCAGGAGCCAGCCTTTGGGCTGGCAGCAGGGCTCAAGGCTTCTCGGGTCCTTAGTGGCAGCCGCAGCGCTCGGAACCCAAGCAGCTGCCCGGGGTCCCGAGTGGCTGCGGCTGCCAATCGGGACCCAAGAAGCCCGGGCGGCTGCTTTAAAGCTGCCGCCTGTGTTTCTCGGTCCCGAGTAGCAGCAGCAGCTACCCAGGCTTCTTGGGTCCCAAGCGGCAGCAGCCTCCACTCAGGACCCTGCCGCTCGGGACCCAAGAAGCCCAGGCGGCAGCCAGTGAGGCTCAAGCCACCGGGGCTTGGGGGTTCCCGCTCGGGAGCCGCCAGCCCGGGTGGCCAATCCCCAGGAGCCACCAGGGTTCCTGGTGGCTCCAACAGCAGCAGAGCTCCTGTGGCCAGAGCTTCCCTATTTGTCAATTTCACTGCTCTGCTAGAGCTGCTCTGCCCTGTTAGAGCAGTGAAATTGACAAGTCTGACAGCTCTGGTGTCCCAGAGTGGCCTCTATTGGCACTCTGGGACATTTCCAGAGCCGTTCAAAAGCGGAACAAGCGTACGCACAGGGTCTACTGTGGAACAGCTGTTCCGTGATAAACCTAACCACCCTCGTTTAGGTGGTTTACCTGTTGCACAGCAAGAGGGCTGTTGCCGTGCAACAAGCAAGATTGTGGTGTGTACGCTCACAGCCTTATCACGCGGTAAAGCTCCTTACTACGCAATAAAGCCTGTAGTGTGCACAAGCCCTTATTCTTGTTCATTTTGTTCAGGGCGAGGGCTCTTATTAGTGAACAAAAAAGGATTTTCTAAAAACTCTGGAATGGGAGATTTGCTGATATGAAGGGATAATCAACCCATGCCAGCACTAAAGGGGTTAAAGTGGGAGGAGAGGCCAGTTAGCCATAGGCTACACCTGCTAAGGAGCTAAGGGGCAGTGAAGTTCACCACGGTAGGAACAGGTGGGGCTTCTGCAAAGCAGAGAGGGAAGAATAAAGGCCTGAAATTAAGCAATAGTCAAGGGAGAAGGAGTATATAGTCAGAGAGTATAGAGCTGAACCACTGGTCTGATGGTCTCTGGAGTGGAGTTCCCTTATCAACAATTGTGAGAGTGTGCAGTCAACCCAGCCTGAGACTTTGTGGCAGAGACTGATGAGGCCCAGGGAGTGGAGCGTGACTGTGGCTTGGCTTGGCTGGAGGGTAAGTCATGAAGGAGTGATAGGCAGCTTCTGAGGAGTAAAAAAGAGGATGCTGAGCAAGTGATGGGTACAGTGGGCTGAGTGCATGCAGCGTGGGAGTGATCTTATTCCCCAACCAAGGCAGGAGGAGGGGCTACTGCATGGTGAATAGCAGACTCCTGCTACAGCTGGATTCAGTCAGATCATCAGCCCTCATGTTTGCAATCCCGACTGTAGTAGGATCAGATATTTCATGCTTTACTCAATTACTCTAAAAAACCAGGGAGTAACATATATTACCTGTCCTGGAGAGTTGCCAGTTTAAAAACCACATCTTATTCCACTGATTTTCTAAGCCTTCGGTTACAATCGCATCTGGCCTTCAGGGCCCAGTCCTACAAGATGTTGAACCCCCTCAAATTCCTTTAAGGGAAGTCATAAGAAATAAGATCAGGCCCAAAGAAAAGATGCAGATAGGTAAAGTGTGTGGCGGGGGGGTGATTGCCTAGCTCCTCATAACAGAGCACGTGAGGAGCTTATTGGTAAAGAAACGGAGAGCTTTTCTAGAAGGAGAGGGGAGCTCCTCTTATAACACCATTTTTCTCTTGCCCCCTCACAATCTTGCTTACCTCGGTTCAGCCCCCTCTCACTTTTCCCTATGGCATGTTAAATAGCCCTAGTACTTACAGTCTTTGAATGTATGTTAGCCTCACCCCTACCTGAACCCATCCTTCCTCCCTTGTCTAGTTGTTTTCAATCATGGCTTCACTTTCCTTATGGTCAAGCAATAACGTCTCCTCTTAGATCCTGCGGCGAAGTCACGTGGCGTCCGTGACACAAGAAGCATCTCCATGGCAGCCACCCATATTGTGAGATGCTGGACTATGACATCACGGCAAGTCAAATAGGAGAAGCTAAACTATGGGCGAGAACAAGTTTCTTCCCTGGTGGAGTAAATATTAACAGCTGAGCACGGGTCCCCGAAGGGAAGTGAAGTGTAGTGCTGGGACTCGGGAAATCTGGGTTCTGTGAAGTCAAGGATTTGCTGTGGGACCTTAGAGGTCACTCAGGATACGGTTTTGGTTTTTTTTTTTTAAAGTGTCCACTACCTTTGGGTGCTTCTATTTTTAGATGTTTGACTTGAGACAGCTGAAGACAGAGCTGTGCAATCAGAGCTCACGGAAGTCAGTTGCTGTTGCCAATAGACAATACTCCTGCGCCGTGTCACCAAGGTGACTGAGGTTTGGTTGGACACACAAAATTATTTTTAATTTTTTAAATTTTTGGCCTTAATCTCTGCACCACTGTATCTCCAAGTGGAGAAAACACCCTGGTAAAGTAGTCAAATATTATGAGGCTTTATTCACTAATGATCATAAAATGTTTGAGATCCTTGGATGGATGGGGCAGTAGAAGTGCAAAATACTGTCTAGTTGCAAGGAAAATACAGAAGCAGATCACTTTTCCTGTAGACTTTCTTCCCTTTCTCAAGTTTAGGAAATCCTTTTATTTTTTTTCCTTAAGTTTCACACTTTCAACCTATAGAAAATCCCAGTACAACTACTTAGTACTCTCTTCTGTTTTCTCTTTGCAATCTCCTTTCTGGTTGTTGGCTCAGTATCTGTGCCATGGATCCTAGTTTTCCAGATTTTTTTTTTTTTTAACTCTTCCTTGTCCTTTTCTGGTTTTGACAGGTGAACTGGTGCCCACAGATCTGCCTTCTTGTGTGAATGGAGAAGGACAATTTGTCTCTGTGTGATTAGTGGACCGAGTTCAGGATGTAATTATAGTATAGTACAATACATGACTGTGGAGATCCCTTCCACTCAAAGGTTTTTATGAGCCTGGAATTCTGCTATGCAGATATTGTCAGTTCCCCAAATGTCATCAGTCATTATCTGAAAGTGTCAGAAACCATCAGATCCCCAATTAATGAACAAACATGAATGTATAGCTAGAGTCCTGCAAATCCGCAGATGTCCGCATTATATCCACGGATATCCGCATCCCCAGATCCAATGCGGATATCCGCAGACCATTTCTTGCAGATGCAGATCGGATACGGATCCACATATTTTTATCTATACAGGGCTACAGCCCCACAAATATGCAGATATCCGCATTATGTTTACATCCGCGGATACAACGTGGATTCCACAAACCCTTTCTTGCAGTTGCAGATCGGATACGGATCCTCATGTTTGTATCTGCACAGGGCTCTTTGTATAGCAACTAAATTCCCACTTGCTTACCAGGTTAGGCCAAATTTTGTTTTAATTATAACGTTGAAACCCAGACTAACTTTGCATCACTGAAGTTAATGAAGCTACTTCTGACTTACACTCAATTCTTCCCTTACTGAGTTCAGTATTACTGCCGGCGTCACACTGTTCTGATGTAAATTCAGTTTAGTGTTAGTGCATCACTTCCAGACAACAGAGTCCTGTGGCACTTTTAAAGACTAACAGATTTATTTATCGCATGAGCTTTCGTGGGAGAAAATCCCACTTCGTCAGACGCTTTGAAGACAGTCATTTCTCTTGTTTCTAAGATTCTTGCCTATCAACTGCCAAATTAGTAGATTTATTAATCCCATGCACTATGGAAAATGAAGTGCTAAAGTATCTTTACTTTTTCAAAGCTTTAACTGTATGCTTTGTTCCACTGGTGGATCCCTATGGACCCGCACGCTGTGCCTAAGATTTCCAAAGGCAGCTTCACCTGCTTTCAAGGTTTTTTAGGGGTCTGCAGATGAAAAAAGGTTGAAAAGCACTGTGTTATGCACATCTGTGTACCAAACAGACACAACTATGCAAAAAAACCTTGTATGTTTTAAAATCTCAAAGCCGCTTTCCCTAGAAACTAAAAGGATAGCCAATCTTCTCTCAATTTAAGCCACATGAAGGGGGAGCAAACAGCTTTTCCTCCTAGAGGTAGGGTCTCCTGTAGCATATATATCTATGGTGCTCCTCCACTTTAAACATATTGCAAGGATTAGCTGATGTGTCCAACAGTCCTGTGAAGGTAAGGGAGTACCATCTCCATTTCATTCAGGGAGACGCTCATTTGCCCAAGGACTCTGATGTTGGAATCGGAAGCAGAATAACTTTAAATGTTCACGGCTTCCAGTCTTGAATCTGGGCTAGTGCCTCATCTATCTCTTTCCTTAATTCATTTAATCACAGTAGCAGTACAATTCAAAGTCCCAAATGTAGACTGCAGCCCAGCTCTGCAAATTGTACAAACAGATAGGAACACTGGGGCTTAACAACTTCGTTATAATGTAGTCAAATTCTACAAAAAATCAAGGAGTCTACTGGCACTTTTAAAGACTAACACATTCTAAAATCACAGTGACAAGAAAACATTCTAGCTCAGTGTTTGCAAGAGTCCAGGAAACCCTTTACAACCTTGTTTAACATTTGTTTCCCTTTTGCCTAGTTCAATGACTTAATTTCACATTTGGTGTGCCCTCTGCGTTATAAATAATTATGCCCATCACCTGCAAACTGCAACTGTACAGTATAAAGCTTCATCAAGAACATCCATAAGGCTAAAAATAGCTAGAGAGAAATCCTTCCCTTATGGAAATTATAGCTGAAGGCAGAAGAAATCGGTTTTGCAGAGACTTTTACTTTATGTATGGAATGCGGAGTAAACAAGCAAATGAGGCTGCTTGGAAAATCCTTAATAAAGACATTTAGTCACATTAATGCTGCATTGTTTATATAGTTATGAAGTGCTAGAATAATGGTTCTCCCCCTTAACAATATGGGCAGGGAGGCTGAGACTTCATATAGAAGGTCCCAGAGTGCTAAAGATGCCTGAATGTGAAATGTCCTGGGGCAGAACCTCCTCAGTGACAGGCTCTTGACTTCATTTTCCTCCCTGACTGATAGAGTGCCTTTGGACCTTTAGGATATGGAGCAAGGCTCATGAATTTACTCACTGTTTGCCTCTTGGGGTTTGCATATGTGAGCCATGTCTATCTTGGTGTTTACCTTCCCACTGCATTTTAATACTGGGCACAAGTGCCAGGGCAGTTGGGATTCTGACTGGCCATTAGCATACAAGGTCTGCAATGCCCAGTAATGCTCGGGTCTAATGGAGCCATTGCCCAGCAATGGACAGCAAGTCCTCAGAAGTACATTCACAAGCCAAAAACACCGTTAAACAGAGCAAGAGTGCAAGAAACGAAATCACTGGCTATACAGGTTTTGTAGCAAAATCACTGACATCCATACTGAAAGTTGGAGATGGGGAGATACCCTCCATTCACTCGTTCTCCTGCTCGGTAAATGCACCGAGACTAGTTCTGGTGTCCAAGGAGGTAGATTCCTAGTCCTATATCCATGGAAATCATTGGGAGTCCCGAACAAAAACAGTATTGGTTCATAAATGGATAGTAGAGTGGATGAGGGCTTATGCAAGGAGCATGCTCTTCAGTGTGACAATCAACCCAAAGAACGTGGAAAAGCTATTGACTTGTAGGATATGAATGAACCTGTTTGTCACCGGGAATATCAATAACATCTCCCAATTTAAATGCAATTTCATGGAACAGCTTCAGCACCCAAACAAGAGAGGAGACTTTCAAACATGTGCACAGTCTGACTGGTGATAACTCGTAACTTTTGATGTTTGTAAAGATTGCATGTATTTTAAGTGGGATAGTGCTGTGCCTAGGAGGAGGAACATTTTGTTTTGCCTTTTCAATAATGGCATTCATAGTTTAGGTCCTTACTTGGCATTTCTCATTTTTCTTATTTGACAGTTACCAGAATGTCTTTTTCCTGCATCCCAGCTGCAGTCTGCAAATAGGGAAGAGGCCGTAGCGTTTTGTCCTGTGGTGGTGTTTTGTTTATAGTTTGTTTTGCAGCATGAGTTAAAAATATCGCTGGTTATCTATGTGACCTCAACAGCAGTGGGTGGAAATGTCCTGGAACACACATCTGCTTTCAGAAATGTTTCACTTGTTCAAACTTCAGCCTAAAATGAATTGACAGTAACAAATGTAACTTTCTCAATCAGGTCCAATGATTGCACAAAATATTTGCTAATCTTCAGTACTATCTCTGTTTCTCTTCATATCTTCTAGTGAAGCTATTTCTATAACTGCTTTATATCTCTCTGCTAGAGTGTTTGTGTTTGTCACTTAAAAACAAACAAACAACCTCTTGAAACCAATTTCCAGATCAGTATCAGACATTTGTTAATCTAATGCCACTCCCTATTCAGCTGCAATGCTACATTTAGGCAAGAATGTCTCATCACTCATCTTAAAACCCTTATCTTCCCTTCCCAGAGTAGTAATGGAATCGGCAGATCAATCTAGACGCTCTTGGGTAAGCCTAGTGGGCCCTCTAGCATCTAGGGTGAAGTGACTCCTCTAATCACCTCAGTAGAGGGTGGTCTCTGGTACATCCTCTGTTGGGAAATACATCTGCCATGGCCAGGGGGTGAATTTGATGAATAGACTCAGCACTGAAGGACTTGGAAGGAAGGCATAGAGGAAATGAACCCCAGATGCACAAAGTCCATTCCTAATCTTAGATGGCTCAAGAAAACTCAGGCCATGTCTATATTGATGGTGGCAAATTCACCACCATCAGTTCAAACTTCCTGCTTTGATTGAGCAGTCTGTGAAAACCCGCTCAATTAATTGGGAAGTTAATTGAGTAACTCCAGCCCCTTAAATCACTGAGTCAAAGGGAAGGTATGTCTCTTCAACTCACTGCTGTGGCGCTAGGGAGGTAAGTGGACATTAAGAAGTCTAAGGGAGGTTATGCAAGTTACTTTGAGTAACTTGTGTATCTCTCTTCAACTGCTGTTGAAAAGCACAGCAAGTGTAGACCAGGGCCCTTAAGGGAAACAGAAAGCTCATGCTGCATGTGGCAAGCTTTGCAGATGAAGTGTTCACCTCAGTGGTGAGAGAGTCTGAGTCAAGCCTGACTTTTTAGTACAAGCAGCAAATGTGACTGGGCAAAGAAAGGAGACCGATTTGTTTTGTTTTTAAATGAAGAATCAGTCCTATTAGTGGAAGACCTCCATGTCATGATGGGGAAGGAGGGATTGGCAAGTGACCCTAGAGAATATCTGGGATAACTAAGAGCACTTGGAATCTCCAAAATGTATTTCTTACACTTTCTTCTGTATCATCCTTATTAAAATGAAAACCCCCAAACCTTAACAGAACAGCTAAAAGGGGCGTGTTCCTAAATTGAGCAACCACATAACTGTTTTGCTGTAAACCTTCCTTTCTCCTCCCACTCCAATCTGTTACTGCTATGTTTCATGTTATGAGAAGCCTGACACTTTGGGAGCTTGGGGTTTTTTCTGGATTTTCCACGAAGTATCCAGAACTCATGTAGGTGCTATAAAATTCATGCTTTTTAAAAAGCCTATTTGCTATTTCTTGTTTGCTCTTGAAATACTCTCAATTCTTAATCTATTTTACAGTACACTTTCAGTTAACTAAAAGGGCTGTTTCTATACACTAGCAGTAAAACAAATATTTAGCAACAGAGTTGCATAAGAAGGATAATGTAATTACAGTTCTTAAAAATACTTGCAAGAAAATGTATGTGGTTTTGGAGTGAATGCCATGGGGCTGCATGTTTCATTAATGACTCTCAGGAGGGCCCTCAAATAGTTCTTCAGTAAACTGGACATGGGTGGGTGTGTCCTGGCATGAAATTCTTTCGCATCCTGTAGTCATGATATCATATGAGGAAAAACTTGGAGGACGAGGGTTGACAGAATTTCACTCTGAAATTTTGAGTTGATTATAACCTAAAGCTTGCAGCAAAATGCATTATGAACTGACTGGAAGTCTAAACAACTGAGACTGTTCCCACAAACCCATGCAAAATTATACCATTATGGCAGGGAGGGTGAAGAAGCAAAATCTATCATTAAGTTGAGGCACTCAGTTTTGGGGAAAGTGAAGGTTTGATAAACAAGATTACAGCAGATGTCACTTACAGGCTCTAATACAAAAACCAGTTTGGCCTTTGTATCCACGTGCTAGTCAATTCTGAATTAATAACACTTTGTTTAGAAGTCTAGTAGCAAAAGACCCAGATTGTTTCCATGTACGTGCTGTGTTGCAATCCCATTTCTGTTTCTAGTGTAACTTTGCTAGAGTGAAGCCCTTTCACTGAAGAAGAAGAAGAAGAAAAAAAAATCCCTTCAGTAGAGGGGAACCCATTTCATAAAAGTTTTCAGTGTTTTTTGGGGGAAGCTTGTAATCTTCCTTAATATACATATCTCTGTTTTCTCTTCCCACCACCACCTCACTAGCTCTTGGAATATGCATCAGGCTCAAACAGTCAGCCCTGCTGTCTGAACTAAGAGAAGGAGAGAGAAATACTTTTCCAACCAGCTAAGGACTTAAAGGAAGATTTGTTGCTCAATGCTGTTGTCTTGGAACCGGCTTCTTGGCAGGCCTTTCTGCTCACACTGCCAACATTTTCAAATGGGAAAAGGCTGCTCTCTCTCACTGTGTGTATTCTTATTCTCCATCTGGGAAGGTGGTTGTCCCCTTAAAAGATGTGACTTTTTTTCTCTCCACCCTTTGTCCAAAACTGCTAATAAAAGCACCAAGTTCATGTTCCGAAAACATTTTGAGGCTAATCGTTTGGCTTTGGAACCTCTCCGATCACTGGATTGTGGTAGGAGGCAGTTTATCAACACACAGGAAGCCTCAGGAAACCAAATCTGATCTCTCAATCTCCTTTTTTGTATAAGGTGGTTCTGGTCAAATGCAAAGACTTAGGGGGAAGCACCAGTTCTCAAACACAAGTGAGTAAGCACAAAGCAAGAACTTTTTCTCATGGACTGTAGCCTGCTTGGCTACAAAGAGAAAGTAAAGACAAGTCTCTTGGAGAGAGTGTGTCTTAGGTCTGGTCTACAGTAAAAAATTGTTTGCTTGACTGTATTATTGGGGAGGTGAAAAATCCCACCCTGAGTGGCATGGTTACTCCTGCTGTAGACAGCTCTGAAATGACAGAATAATTCTTCTGTGGATCTAGTGTCTAGGAGATGGATTGCCCATGCTGACAGAACTCCTCCTATCCATTGTCTACACGAAACACTCCAGTGACAGGGCTACTCCTCTTCAGAGTTTTAAGTGTAGACCTACTCTGAGTAGTAGTAGACCTACAGCTGGAGTAATTACAACTTCTAAATGCTCAGAAAGGAGGAGTCAGGCTCACCAAACGTCACGGGATTGGCTTTAAAACCATGACTATGTAAAAATAATAGAAGTGACTTTTTTTTCCTTTGCCATCTGCTTGTTGAGCCGTTAGGGTGCACCGAGGAAGCTTTCTCCAAAGCCACCAGACCTAGAATCTTACTTTTCTTTAAGAACAAACGCTGAAATCATCACAGATCCCCTTGACTCCAGAAACTGGAGCTTTCGGGAAAACATTAATTAGCATGAAACTGGTGACAAAATCATGAGAGTTGTGACCCTGACAAATCACTTCCAATCCCCAGCAACTTCTGGAGAAAGGACAGAGCTCTGTGTTACATGCTTATACCATGTCCAGCACAATGGAGCTAGCGAGGCCTCCACGCATTACTATATTATAACTAAATAAAACTGACTTAGCTTTGTCCTGTGCTTTGAGAGGCTCAGATTTAAAGTGCTCTATATGTCCCAAGTGTTCTTGTTCTTATAATAAGGACAACCTGTTAGTGAGGAGGTGAATTGCTGAGTTAGTGGTAACTCAAAAATAAGTATAGTGGTACAATAACAATCAAACTGCAAGATACTTTTTGCAGAAAATGAAATACTGTGTGCTGGTAGGATATTCTGGTAGGACTTTGTCTTCAGTTTCAGGAAAAAAAGCACACAGTCTAAGAAGTTAGACCAATAAATGATATCAAATGTAAACAGTATGCTGTTCACTAGCTACTAGTAAAGTATTTTTAATCAAACAAAACTGATTATGTGGAAATCCCAGGGTAGCTGAGAGAATTTCCTTTAAGATGTTCTGTGTAAAATGTAAAAGGAGTTCTGTGGCACTTTTAAAAGACTACAAAAAATATTTTTCACATGAGCTTTTGTGGTCGAAGTCCCACTTCATCAGATGCTGGAATGCGGAAAAAACTTTACATTGGGGAAAAAAACCATACAGAATGAGAGGGAAAGGTGAATCCTGTAATTACACTTCACTGCATCACGTCAGGTGACTTCAACAGATCAGTAATCACAGGATTCATCTTTGCCTCCCATACTGTAAGTCTTCTTTCTAATGTAAGTTTTCTCCACTTTCTGGCATCTGATGAAGTGGGATTTCGCCCACAAAAGCTCATGAGATCAATAAATTTGTTAGTCTTTAAAAGCATCACAGGACTCCTTGTTTGTTTTACTGAAGTAGACTTAACAAAGCTACCCTTTTGGAACTTGTGTAAAGTATGTATTTCTGCAGAAATTTACCACTTTGTCCCTTAAAATCATCAATCCTCTCACAATGAAAAGCTTGTTTTCTTTTCAATCTTTCCTTTATATTTTTGCTTTTCTCTTTGTGTTAAAAAGTCTCACACTGGGAGACACTTGCCCAGTATCCCTGTGGAGTAGTCATTGTTCTGGTATAGTGCAAGTGGTGACCCTTCACTTTGGAAGTTTGGGATCGGACTTTCCTGGCTCTGCTTCTTTTTTGCATTTGAATCATTTGGTGTTTTCCAATATTTGGAATTTACTTTTTGCTGAGGAGAGAGGGTTGGTATTTAAAACTTTCTTGGGAATATTTCAACGCATCTCGGAATGCAGCAGTTCGAAAGCTCTTGGGGCTCTTCTTTTAGAGGCAGTGGGGATTTGCACAGCACCTGTGTCATGGGAAAGTTACTTGGTAGGCTGGTGTCTATGCTCCCCCCTTTTTTCCCCTCGGCTCCAATAAGTGAGCTCTTTTGTTTGTTGTCTTCCTTTCCCCACCCTCTCCTGAAGCTAGCTGAAAATCCTCAGTTTGCAGAATTTTTTCTCCCCATCTACTCTGCCCACCCCTTCCGGCATGTGAAAACCCCCCTTCCACACTCCCTTCAGTGAGATCTTTGTACATCCTACTTACTCCTGGCTGCTCCTTTCTTATTCCCCTGTTCAGCTCTAGGATTTTTCTTTGGTTTTGTGATTAAAACTGTGGAAGCATTTGGGGTTGTCCTTCTTTGTGCCTCATTATATTTCTCCCTCTCCCCATAGCTCTGTGAGAGATTCTACACTTCACAGTAAGGTTTTTATAAAGAAAACCTGCCACAGCTCCAGATGTACCCCATCTAAACAGAACATGTTGCAGAGCTCCTCCCTGATTTAAAATGAAGGAAATAAGTAAACCAACCTTTCAGAAGTTCGTTGCAATAACTCCAGCTATAAAGCTTTTGTAATAGCACCATAACGTCTCCAAGCTCAATGGAAAGTGTCCATCTGCTCACAGCATCGGATCACTCCAGTTTGGGTAGGGTGCGCTGCGTGCCCGTTTGCTGTGTGTTTTTGGATTATTGTCCCTCCCGTCTCCTTTATCCATTACTCAATCCTATCTCCTCCTCCACACAAACATGTCTCAGCAGTAGCACATTGAGACAGAACCTTGCAGTAGCTAGTCACAGAACAGAATGCTATGTCCTGTTAATAATTTCTGTTCACTTTGCAAATGTTACTATTCTAGATCACTGTTTTTTTGTTTGACCATCTCTCCGCCCTACCTATTCCCTCCGTATTAGTCAGGCATAAAACATCCAAACCTAATGATACTTACCAGAGCTGTTCTTGGCTTTCCCAGTTATTAATTGTTCAGTGAGAGGTTCTGACTTTGAACTCAAAGCAGGGCAGAGATAAAACTATGAAACATAGGAAGCTATGTGGCTTCCTGTTGGGGCCACCTATTCCGTTTTGAAAGGGCTTTGCTTCCTGGCATCATGCAAAAATGCATGCAACATGAAAAAACACTCAGTGAACATGTGTTTATATAGACAACAGAGTCTTGTGTTGTCTTTCTACAATAGACTAACACGGCTACCCCTTTGGAATGTGTTTATAGGGGGGAGAAAATGAAAACAGGACAGCTTTTAGTACTTTTTGTTAACCTGGTTGTGTCAGGGAAGCAAACACCCTAAACACGGCTAGAATCCCATGATCCGACCTGAGACACAAGTGAAAGTGAATGCAATCTTATTTCATGAACTCAGTGGTGCATTAGTATTCTAATTTCCTCTTAGGAGCTGAGCATTTGTAGGAAAAGGATAAAAGGGATACTCCACTCTTCCAGTGTCAATGACTGCCCAGGAAACTCCTCCAAGAGGCATAGGCTCAAGAGGTGAAGCTTCCCCTGGGGAAAGCAAGCTCCCTGGCCGGCTACCGCTTCTGCCCCAGGCCTCTCACCACAGCTGCTGGATGAGTGTCTGGTTGACTTCTTCTTTCCCTCACCCCTATTTATCCTCCTCATTCTCCTCTCAGCAGGAGCTGCAGCCCATCTGCACCTGCAAAGGCAAAAAATGGGTCCCTCCATAGGATGATTCACTCAGCCTGTTCCTCCCTCCCTGGCTGACTGGGGCAGTGACTGGACCTACAGACCCATGTGTGGGGGGGAAGGATTTACATTAAACAGCCCCCCTAGGAAGTGTGGAGTGACACAGGAACTTTGGGCAGGAGGAAGGGAGGGTGCAGACACCCCAAGAGAGGAGGTGAGCTGGGTGAAAAAGCTCCATAGCCCAGCAGAAAGACCTGGAAGGTAGCTGGACAACCTCCATCTGGCCCGAGCCTGAGCTGAACTCACACGCATTCCTTCCTGCCCTGGTGCCAGGGGTGTTGCTACATAGGAGAAAAATTTGGGGCACAGATCCCCTAACCCACAGCCCTTAGGCATGGGTCCACTGAGCTTGAGTGGGGAGGAATAAGCAGAGTTTTGAGCCCTTAATTTGGGGGTGGGGACAGCCACCATGGGGGATTATGAACAGTAGTCCTGCTCCTTCCACCCCTCCACTGGCCCTTCTTCCCCCAGGCTGGCCTGTGGCCTGCCACCTGACGCCCACCATGGACTGGCCAATCCAACCTGGGCGAAAATAAGGCAAACAATTGTTCCACTTCCAAAGGGGCATGTACAGAGCCCTCGGGTGTGGCAACCGTAATCGAAAATAAGGCAAACAATTGTTCCATTTCCAAAGGGGCATGTACAGAGCCCTCGGGTGTGGCAACCGTAATCGAAAATAAGGCAAACAATTTTTCCACTTCCAAAGGGGCATGTACAGAGCCCTCGGGTGTGGCAACCGTAATCATGATTCCAGGGACTACTTAAACTGAAACCTCGAGGGGGTTTTGTTTGTTCGCAAGTGTAGATTAGAAATTTAGCTGACATGAGTACTGTACCTAATCCCTATATAAAGGGGGGAAAAATAAACCCCAATTAAGCCATATTTTAATTTTTTGTAAACAATTAGGAGATAATACAGCAAAAGATTGCCAATCCCAAATTTGACTAGCACATAACAACAACACTGATTTAGGTCACTATAAATGAAAAAAAATTAAAAAGTTCATGCAGTTGGTAACTATTTATGTGTTTTACTTTCTGCATTTCTTGAAATATACGCTGTCGGGAGGGGGCGTGGCCTGCCTTGGAGATTGACAGGGAACTACACATACATCATCAGTAGAGCAGCAACCAGAATGCAGGAGTCCTTGTGACTCCCAATTTCATTCTTTAACGTTCTCTGACCCTCCCTTCCAGTTTAAATTGTTCACTTTAAATGACAATTAAAACCATAGCTGTCATGATTGCTTCTGATCTGAGGCTAAAATCCCAGCACTGATTTAGGGATGACAATCTGTGGGTACATCTACACTGTAATCAAGAGATCTGATTTCAACATCTCTAGACATTCCTGAGCTATTTTTATTCCAGAGCAAACTAGGGGGTGTCACATCCCCGCCGAGCATCCTCACCACAGAATAGAGGACAAAATGGGAGCAGAAGTAGCACAACTTCTTCCTCTGGGATTGAGAATGGCACCACCACTTCCTTAGCTAGCTATATGACTGCCACCTGAATCTAGCCTGAAAAAATCTAAATGTTTCACTTTGAAAACATCAGAATGAACCATTTTGACATTTCCAGTTCTCTTATTTATTTAAATTTCATTTAAACTGAAACCAATTCACTGAGAGTGACAGGAAATTGCAAAATGTTTTGGTTGATCTGGGTCTGCATTCTTTTCAGAAAAAGTTTGGGCTGAAAAACTTTGCCCAGCTGTAGATTGAGGGTAGCCTCTCCCATTGACTTTGTTTGCACACTGAATAAAGCTGGTGATTCTGTTTTTGATAAATGTAGACTAACCAATGCTCAGTGCTTCAGAAACTTACTCACCCCCTTCTGGCTTTTTTCCTACTGTATGTTGTGTGTTGAGCCAGGATAATCGTCAGCAAATCTGGCTGTACATCTCTGCAAGAGAGGCAAACAATCCCACTGTTCCTGTCTTTATCCTTAATGCATTCCTTATGTTGTTCCACACCAAGGACAGGAGCATATGAGTAATCAAGGCTGGACATGTGGAAGGTTGAAAATTATATTCTGAATAAGTAAACTTCACCTCTCCTTTCCGAAAGCGGTTTTAACACTTCTGCACAGACAGCCATAAGCCTTGAAATAGGCACAGACCCTTGCTAGCAAGACAGAGCTTAGGCTGAAATCTGAAAGATGATGTTTTAAAGGAGTGGTTGTTTGTCTAGTTCAGCAAAACAAACAAGGAGTCCTGTGGCAATTTTAAAGACTAAGAAATTTATTTATCGCATGAGCTTTCGTGGGAGAAAATCCCACTTCATCAGACGCTTTGAAGATGGGGAACTTACAGAATGGGAGAAAATTAAATGCAGGGAAGTGTAAGACATAGGATCTGGTCAGGTTGTAACAGCAAATCAAAGCAGATGTTACGATTCAAATGTGGGGAACAGCATATAGAGGAAGGTGAGGTCAAATCACCTGTTGTAATGAGAAAAAAAATCCGTGGTCCTTGTTTTAACCCTGAGGCAATGGAGTCAAATTTACATATAAATTCCAATTCTGCAGTTTCTCTTTGAAGCTGTGATTTGTTATTCATTTGTTTGAGCACCACTATTAACAAGTGGTCAATGGAGTGTTCCCCTTTTGGGTTTTGAATGTTGTGATTTTTTATGTCAGACTTGTGTCCATTTATTCTTTTGCGCAGAGACTGTCCTGTTTGTCCAATATATAAGGCAGAGGGGCATTTCCAGCACTTGATGGCATAAATCACATTGGTGGATGAGCAGGTGAATGAGCCCTTGATGGAGTAGATGGCTTGATTAGGTCCAGTGATGGTGTCTTTTGTGTAGATATGAGGGCAAAGTTGGCAACTTGGTTTGTTGCCAAGATATGTGCTGCTTTAATATTTCTGTTGTTTGGTCTGTGGTTGCTAGTGAGTATCCATTTAAGGTTGGAGGGTTGTCTGTAATCGCGGAGAGGTCTGTCTCCCAAGGCTTGAGAGAGTGAGGGATCATCAGGTAGAACAGGCTGAAGATCCTTGAAGATGTGCTGTAGAGGTCTGACTTGGGGGCTGTAGGTGATGACCAATGGCGTTCTGTTGTTTTCTTTCTTGGGCTTTTCCTGCAGTAGTTGATTTCTGGGTACCCATCTGGCTCTATCAATCTGTTTCTTCACTTCCACAGGTGGATATTGTATGCTTACATAGTTACATGTATTGTATGCTTACATAGCTGGGTCAACATAAAGTGCCTTATGTCAACCTAACTCTGTAATGTAGGTCCAAGTCCCTGCCAGTCCTATATTGCTATGATTCTTTTAGTTATACAAATTAAGATAATTACAGGGGAATCAAATGTCTTGCTTCAGGATGTAGTGAAGATTATCTGGAAGAGATGAGAAGGGATTTTCCCTGTGTACAACGGTGCACTATTGCGTAAGTCATCTTAGCCTCTAATGATATTCAGATTGCTTATTTATGAGAACAATTGTTTTTTCTGTTCCTGCTGAAGACAAAGCAGTTGTTGCTTCTGCCAGCAAGAATTCTTTTTGCACATCTCTGCTTTACAGCTCAGGTCTGGAGTTTATATGGTTTAAGTCTCTTCTGAGGGTATATTTATGCTGCATGCTCCTTATAAGAATAAATATACTGACCGTCCGTGCATTGCACCCTCCCACCCACTGTCTTCACCCCTCCCAGAGCCTTTCACATATCACAGTGTGGACACAGCCTACTTTTTACTGCAGCATGTATCATGGAATGTAGTGTCGTCATGACTTCACAGTGGCCGTTGCCACATGCAGACCCTTGTTGGTCAGTTATTAATGAAATTTGACAGCGTAGCGTGGACTAAACTCGGCAGTCCAAAGGCTCCAACCATTTCTTGTTGAAGGACTTTTTTCCATGCAGAAAGTCACTATTCTCCCAGAAACAGAATTAAATTTAAAACACATCAATAATTATTTTAGTGTACATAACTTAATTTGTCAGGGTAAAACATTTTCTGCCAAATATTTTTGATAAAACTTCTACTACATGAGATTCTTCTGATAAGATACCTCAGTGGACCCCATCGGCTCAGACTAAGCCATTACTAGCCCCTTTAGTGTTTCTAATTTAATTTTAATGGAAAGCTCAGAGAAAACAGCATCTGAGTGAATAAGCCCTCTTATGACATAACGTCAGTTAAACTTTCACAAGATCCTGTATAAAATGGGACCAGCTGCTCTCAAAAGTCCTGTGGCTCCCACGCAATGCATTTCAATGTACCCTTCTAGCCCAAACTGTTGAGTTAAATATTTTCCAAGTGGGATTATAGGAGAAAACTGTAGACCTCAAGGCCATGCCTTTCAGACAAGCTGCAGGAAGAGTAAAAGCAGTTTCTAAGGGGATCATTCTACACCAAGTACTTGGATATTAGACCCCTAAAGAAAGCTACAGCACAGGTAATGCTCCTTCTCCTACTTAGCTATGCCATCTAGTGGCTACCAGCAATGCATCTGAAATACAAGTCAGTCCATTCCAGGCTTTGAAATGGAAACATACTTTAAAAGCACTCTAGAGACTATCTGCACACAGGAATGACTCCTCCCGTCACCTGAGGCCCAACAGCCATGCCTGCGGCAGGAGCAAGGAGAGTTTTTGCAAAAGTAACTGCTGCTAGCCTTTGATGTTGTAAAAACTTCCGTGAGATCTTTAATGTCCATGGAGAGCAGACATAGATCTTGTTTTCTAAGGTCTCTCTTGTCTATGCTGGGCAAAAGTATGCCTTAACGAGCTGTTGACTGGAACTTCCTTAGGTTCCTCCAGCTGTATAGACTGTCAGGCTCGTATGCAGGAGACATTTTCCTAAGTCTGGTTATACCAATTAGTGGTAATGCCTGTGATGAGGTCTTGATCTGTCATCTGGTTGAACCAGCATTGCCCTGTCCTCTCAAAACAGACAGGAGTACAAGAACAAGCAAGCCAGTTCATTCAATCAGTGTTGCTGAACCTATATCTCATGGAGTGCAGACCTACTTTTTTCAGATTTTTAACTTAATTGGCAAAGCAGGCAACTCCAGTTGAAGCCAGTGTTAAAAAGAAAAAAATTCTTTGCGTTATCATGATTTTGGTTTCATATGGCTTTTGTTGCGGACATGTAAACACAATAATTAGGTTACCATGTTGATTTTCCTCCTTTAGCAGGTTCTGGGTGAATCCTGTTTCATAATCAGCTAGCTGTCTGCTCTGTATAAGCCACTCCAAAGCCTGGTGTGGAGAAGGAAAGAGAATCTTTGATTATGCAGGAGAGTTTGAATTTCAGAAAGACATGTGCCCAAGTGCAGCTCTGCAATATGTCTGAAATGGCTTGCTTGGTTTTCTCCAATCTTGTTTTGTCTGCATTAAAAAATACTATTTATAAGACCAGAGGTGCTCTTTATGATTAAATACCCTCGAGCCTTTATAAAACGAGAAACCGAGTGAAAAGATCAGATCAACTGGGAGCTCTTATTTATACCCCTGCTGTGCTCCTAACTTGCTCCATGGCCCTGGGCATGTGGCACAGTTGTGTGGTGTTACCCCAAAGGGTAGATTCACTTTTGGATTCACCAGACACAGTTAGAAACCATTTAAAAGTATTAATTGAATGCCAGCATAAGCTGATAAAAACCCTAAGCAAGCAAGGCATACAATGGCAAGAAGCTTGTGTCCCATCTGCAGTTGGGGACCCCTTGACAACTGCGGACAACCCCAAGGAGGTTTCTGCGGCATCTTGGTCCAATGGTGAAGTCTGCTGTCTATCAGGGGCTATGCTATCATGTAGAAACTCAGAAAGGCAGGGTGATCAGGCCTGCCCGTTCCTCACATGCTTGGACCCACTGCCAAGCTGACTCTGTGGGAAAATCTAGCTTATTCTAATAAGCAAGCAAAGCACGGCCACGCACCCTACGCAAGCAAAAACAAAAAGAAAAAGAGGTGATTCTCCAGGCTCAGAGCCCAGGAACAGTTCATGGTCAGGTCGCCCCTGGGGACGGCTGCGAGCGCCACTAGACTTTCCATCACAACATCTTCCGCTGTATCCCTACAGGAGGCTTTAGTCAAGAGAGACCAAGGACTCTAGTAGCAGGAAACGTTATAACCAGGAGTGAAGTGCATTGACTGGGAAGTCTTCACACCACTTGTGCATGCTCTTGGGTGCTATGAAATAATAATTCATGTGATTCATGATTTATTCATCTGTCAGATAGGGGTTTCAATACTCTCCTGTTCCCCAGAAGTGTTGGGAGGTTTCATAAAGGAACATTCTGCAAGGGACAGGCAGGTAACTGGACATGTGTGTAATAGGACAGTACCACCAGAACCAAGACATGAGATGTCACTTTAAGATTGGATAGACTTCTGAAGTAGATGGCTAAAGATCCATTAGTGAGATGCTTCATCTTGGCCATAATGAGACTGTGTCAGGGGTTATCTGGTAGATGACTTCAGGGAACTGGGAAGTGTGCTTGAAAAAAAATTATCCAAGCAAAACTATCTTCTCTGAGATCCTTCCTGTCCCAAGAGCAAAGAAAGACAGAAGGCAAAATATTCTGGAAATGAATCGCTTGGTAGGTGCGTAGTGTAAGGTGGAGGGCTTTGATTTTGTGGAAGATTGGTCCACCTTCAAAGGGAGCGATATCATTTGAATGGCCTCCACCTCAGGAGAAAGGGGACCAATCTCTTCAGGAACAGGCTGACCAGAGTAGTCAGGAGGATGTTAAACTAATAACAAAAGGGGAGAGGAAAAAGAGAGATGATCTGAGCACTCAGCACAAAAACAAAATGTGGAGAACAAAATTTATCAAAGAACATGAAGAGAAGAAATTCTTTTATTGCCTCTGCACTAATGCGAGGGCTCTGGGAACAAATGAGGAATTGGAATTGCTCAATCTAGTTGATATTACTGAAATCTGGTTGGATGATCCATACAACCAGGATGTTAAAATCAATGGTTATAACCTATTTAGGAAAACAAACAAGAAGTCCTGTGGCACTTTTAAAGACTAATGAAATTATGACTTATACTTCCCTGCATTTATTTTCCTCCCAATTTGTAAGTTCCCCATCTTCACAGTGTCTGAAATAGGATTTTTTCCCCCCACAAACGCTCCTGTGATAAATAAATTTGTTAGTCTTTAAAAGTGCAACAGGACTCCTGGTTCAGCAAAACAAACAAGACTAACACAGCTACCCCTTTGGAACCTATTTAGGAAGGAATATATGGGAAAAGCCTCATACTATGCCAGAAATGACATTACCTGTTTTTGAGTCATTGATAAGGTCATTTTCAGGAAATGGCAGGAAAGGTTTCAGGAAGACAGGACATGTGGACTTGCATTAATTACATGGGTTTATGGAAAATAGATCCTGTCAAATCAACTTGTAATCTCATTAGAAAAAGATAAAAAATTTAGTTGATAAAAGTAATAGTGATGATGTAATATACTTAGGCTACTGTAAGGCATTTGATTTGGTGCATTTTGATTAAGAGCTAGAATGATATAAATTTAACATGATACATATTGAATGGATTAAAAGCTGATCGGTCTCAAGGTAACTGTAAATGGGGAATCATCGAGTGGGTCTGTTTTAGTGGTGTTCAACAGAGATCAGTTCTTGATCCTACACTAGCTAACATCTCTATCAGTGATCTGGAAAACCCCCCCATAAAATCATCACTGAAAAAACTTGAAGATGATACAAAACTGGGGGAATGGTAAATAATGAAGAGGCCAATTCACTGTCTCAGAGCTATCCATATTGCTTAGTAAATTGGACTCAATGAAACAGTGCATTAATATAGCTAAATATAAATGTGTAGATCTGGGAACAGAGAATATAGGATGGGGGGACTCTACCCTGGGAAGCAGAGACTCTGAAAAAGATTAGGGGATTGAGGTGAATAATTAGCGAGCTCCCAAAATGACGCTGTGGTCAAAAGAGCTAATGTGATCTTGGGATGCATAAAGAGGGCAATTTTGAGTAGGAATAGAGAGGTTATTTAAGTGCTGTATTTTGAACTGGTGCAACTGCTGCTGAAATACCATGTTCAGTTCTGATGCCCACAGTTCAAGAAGGATGTTGACAGATTGGAGAAGGTACAGAAAAGAGCCAGGGGAATGATTAAAGGGTTAGAATATATGCCTTATATTAGTGATAGACTCAAGAAGCTCAATTTCTTTAGCTTCACAAAGAGAAGGCTGAGGGGTGAATTGATTACAATCTATAAATACCTACACTGGGAACAGCTATTTAATAAAGGGCTCTTCAGCCTAGCAGAGAAAAGTAAAGCATAATCCAGTGGCTGGAAGTTGAAGCTAGACCAATTCAGACCAGAAATAAGGCATAGATTTTTTTTTTTTTTTAACAGTGAGACTAACCATTGTAACTATATACCAATAGTTATGGTGGATTGATTCTCCATTGCTGACTATATTTAAATCAAGATTGGCTGCTTTTCTAAAAGATCTGCTCTAGGAATTCTTTTTGGGAGGTTCTACGGGTCTATGTTACACAGCACAGCTAGATGATCACAGCAGGCCCTTCTGGCCTTAGACTCTGTGGAGTCTGTTGAGACCCTCAGATGGAAGGACGCATGAGTGCAAAGCGTATAATAAAACAAACTCATAAATCCTTCTTGTGAGAAATAACCAATGGCAGCAGTGCCAAATCTGAAGAAGAGCTCTGTGATTTTCAAGGCTCGTCCCTCTCACCAACAGAAGTTGGGCCAATAAAAGTTATTACCACCCCCACCTAGTCTCTCTAATGTCCCAGGACACAGCCTACAACATTGGGATGAAGGATTAACCCATTAACGTGTGAGAAGTACTCAGATACTATAGTGACGGGACATCTGAGAATCAACTAGATGTTATTCCCCCCACTCTTCTCCTTACATTCAACTGGCAAAAAAAAGTTGCAAGAGGCCAATGAACAAAGAAAGATGAGGAGGAATATTTACAAAACTGACTTTCAGGGAAGTTGCCGTTTATGAACCAATTTTGAAAGACCCAAAGCCAGAGACCCAGATGAGTTGCTATGGCAACTAGAGTTTAAGGCTCTGATGGTTTATTAGAGAACATTCTGTCTCTCCTTTGGGCAGAGAAGGTATAAATACAGCACGGGCAAAATCAATGTTTCAGAGTGGTTTCTGAATGTGCAGCTTTGGGACAAAAAGTGCCATATAAATGTTGGGTGATGCTGCTTTCTTAATATCTACCACTAGTGAGATGGTTCCGGCACAGTGTCTGGAATGATGCTTTAAGGACCTGCATATCTGTACGTTTCCATTCAGTCAGTTGTACCATTTATGCATTTACACTTTGTGAGAAAATGAGGGCACCATATCCTTGGCTAGAGCCAGTTGGAGTGCAGATAGGTATTATGCAAACTTCCTATGTGAAGCTCTGACAATTCTCGACCCCTCCACGCACCTCCCTACCTGCTATTCCACTCCTAGGTCCCTGCAGGACTCTGCCCGTGCACCTCAATTGTGACCTACAGCAGCCCCTGTTTTTCCAGTTTGGTTCTTTGTGGAGAAGATTCCTAATGACGATGTTATCTTCTACTGTGTGATGTGTACAAATTGTGCTACAGTCCCATGTCTGCTAGTGCCTAGGCTGAGACTTTCAAACTCCTTCATTGTGATTTAAGTGATGCCTGGCTTCCGGAAATGAAAGCTTTGACTCATTAACTCATTTTGCTATTTCCGCCCACATTTTGGCTTCAAGTTTTTACATTTTTTGGTTTAACTCTCTCAGCAAAGACCAGCTCACACTCTTAGAATTCATTATGTACAATCAATTCAGCCTTACATTCTACCACGTTCTTACGCAGCTTGCAATAAAAACTGATCTTCACTTAATCAACTATTTGTTTGGAAGCCAATGGGATCTCGTGCTAGCTGTGATAATTCCTTCACAATTCCATGGCCATACAAATAGCTTCATTATGAAAATAGCATATGGTCATGCTTGGAATTGATTGAGGCTAAGCTGTCTTTGACAGTCTAATACTGACTGTCGGAGCAAATGAAATAACGTATGTATTCGCACTTTCATTCTAATGAGGAAAAATATTGAATTAAGAATAGCTGAATGCTAGTGGATGCTACCTATTTTCACTCTCATAAAAGAAATCGTGTCCATCTGCATGGTGTAAGGTTCTGATAAAACAACAGATGGGTCTGGCAAATAGCAAGAATGAAATGCTCTGGGATCTGATTCACAGGTCTGTCTTCTGCACTTTTTATGTACATGATGTGGCGGAGTACTCCCCCAGCTCGTGCCACGTGACATCCATTCTCCCTGGCACAGTAGGCCTGCAGTAAATCAGCCACCCTAGCAAGCCATCTTCTCCCTGCAGATACTGTGGCCCCGCTGACCTTGGCCTAGACTCTCCTGGTAGGCAGCTTTGGATCAGGGTGCCGGGGTGCCTGGATCTGGGCTTTATCTCTGGGGAGGTCCCTAGGTGGGGCCTTTGTTGAAGTGGTCCTATCCGGCGAGGAGGGTGGTGGTCAGGGCTGCTGTAGCTCCCTTCTCCAGGCAGTCCTGGGCCCTTCCCTCCTGTGGTGACCGGACAAGGGATTCGTTCCTGAATCAGGACCTGAAATATCAGAATCATTTGCAGAACAATAGAAACTTGGTGGAATGGAAAGACCCATATTTCTTCTCTGAAGAGGGTTAGAACAAGAGGTGACTGTAGCATCTTGGCTTCTCTGATTAGCTCTTGTTTTCTGGTTCAGAATCTATTTAATTGCATTTCATTAGACCTGCTGCTAACTGAGAGAGGCTTTTATTGAGATCCACATCTTGTTTGGTCTCAGTGGGGCTGGATGCTAGTTTCTCACCAGCATACTTCACCCCCCACCCCCCACTGTAGGACAGTCATTCTCAGACAGCAGCTATTGAACCAGTCCCAGTTTTCATACTGACAAAGCTTACTGAGAAGCAAGGTGAAAAGTTTCTGTGAATCAGACTATGTCAATGGTATCTTCAATGGAGCAGGCAGCTTATTCCAATGGTTGGGGATTGTAACACAAAACACTAGCCTGTCATAACTGTTCTGATATTTGTTAGTAGACATGGTTCAATGAAAGGCAGATCTACCACTTGTTTTGTGTAAAAGTGAATGGAAACAGGCGGGGGCTAACAGCTATGCAATGTCTCATCCTAACCAATAACACTGCCTTAGCAATGTGAAACTGGTCTATTTAGCTGGCTTCTGTTGTCCCAGCAGAGTTTTATTACACACACTTAGCATCTTAATTCCACCCAGGTGTATTTACATATCTAGATTCTCTATAGCCCACACTGAAGTGGCATTGGAGGAGACTTTGGAACAAATTACTAAATTAAACAGTAATAAGGCATCAGGACCAAATAGTATTCCCCCAAGAGTTCTGAAAGAACTCAAATGTGAAACTGCAGAACTGCTAACCGTAGTATGTAACCTATCATTTTAAATCAGCTTATGTACCAGATGACTGGAGGACAGCTAATGTGATGCCATTTAAAAAAAAAGGCTCCAGAGGTAATCCTGGCAGTTATAGGCTAGTTAAGCCTAATTTCAGTATCAGACAATTTGGCTGAAACTATAGTAAAGACCAGAATCATCAGACATATAGATGAACATCATTTGTTGGGAAAGAGTCAGCATGGTTTTTTGTAAAGGGAAATCATGCATCACCAATCTACTAGAATCCTCTGAGGGAGTCAACAAGCATGTGGACACGGGTGATCAAGTGGATATAGCATACTTAGATTTTCAGAAAGCCTTTGACAATATTCCTCACCAAAAGTCTACTTTGGATATTAGGAAAAGCTTTTCCACTTGGAGGGTTGAGAAGCACAAGAATGGGTTGCCTAGGGAGGTGGTGGAATCTCCATTTTTAAAGTGTGACTTGACAAAGCCCTGGCTGGGATAATTTTGTTGGGTTTGTTCCTGCTTTGAGCAAGGGGTTAGACTAGATGACCTCCTGAGTTCCCTTCCAATCCTCATCTTCTATGATTATATGAAGTAAGGAAGTGTTGTTTACTCCTTTTTCTAACACAAGAATGAGGGGTCATCAAATGAACTTAATAAGCAGCAGGTTTAAAACAAATAAAAGGAATCCAGAGCCCTGGTTCTCACCCCCCTTCGAGCTCCAAAAGGAGAATGATTGCTTCCAGCCCCCCAGCTTCAGTCCTGCCCAGATGCCCCTCTGTCCTTTGTTCCTTCCCCAGGCAAACAGGCCATCGTTCTCTTTTGTTCTCCAATACCTATGACTGGTCCCTTGCAGAGGGACCCTGGCCATCAATTGCCAGAATACAGAGTGTCAGTCAGTCATTGTCTGGGCCCAGGCAGCCAGACGGCAGTCACAACTGGTCTTCTAGGATTCTCTGCAATGATTGTACACCCCTATTTCAGCAACTAAATACTTGAGTAATACACGGAGGAAACTGAAGCACACACGGTATTCAGAGAAAACATTAAGAACATTCTCACTTCATCACAACATTTAACTAGAAATGGTGGTGATCCGCTATTAGGGTTTAAATTACAATCAAGACACTGCACACCAAATATATAGTATGTAATGATCTACTGCGTATTAAGCCAGGACAGAGCAGAACCAAAGTCACGTGTTTTCTTTATGATCAGCAATGATATTATTTGGACGTCAAATAGAAATGATTATTTAACCAAACGCAGGGGCCTCAGGCAAGCTTGTTTGGCTCAACGACTGGGTAAATTTGGCAGAAACGATGATTAAATAACTGCATTTCTTGTAAAGGGAACTCTTCGAGGGGGATATTGATGCATGCAGTAAATCTCACTAATGCAACACTGCTTCTAAAAGCTTTTAATTGAGCTTTCTTTAAAGCTGTCAGGATGGCTCTTCAGTCCATGACGTTTATTGCTTGCCTTTGTGCAATCTGCATTATACTTGTTGTAAGCCAGGCGACCAGCCCTCCACAGCTAGGTGCCTGGCCTTTCTCTTAGTCCCTGGCCCCTGGGGCGGGGCAGGCAGGTAAGCAAACTGTCCCTGGCCCCTGGGGCGGGGCAGGCAGGTAAGCAAACTGTATAAACAGACTGGCACTTAAGTCTCCACTTCCGGCAGGAGAGACTCACCGCCAGCCAAGGCTTCTGGGGTTTTACCAGAAGGGGGGATGCAGGAGGACGCAGGCCCACCCAACTCCACTGCGTCCAGCCCAGGTCCCTATCCGTGGCAGAGGGGTCTACCACGGGCCCGGCGGAATCCTCACCAGGGTTCACGGACTCAGGCTCGGGAATCACCGAGTCGTAATAGGCCCCTCGGTCCCCTGGGCCACTTCCTGCCCCCATCCCTGCTGGTACCTGTTCTGGGCCCCCGTCGTCCTCCTCCTCGGGGTAGTCACTCAGCAGGAGGTCACAAAGCCTGTCCACGTCATCCACCAAGGGTAACTCCTCCAGGTCGCAGCCAACCTCCGGGGGTGGTGCGTCTTCACTGGCCAGAGGGAGCTCCTCCAGGTCGCAGCTCAGTATCGGGAGGGGGTCGTCCGAAAGGTCCGCCGGCGGTGTGGGCAGCGGTAGGTCCAGGAACTCCTCTCGGTTCAGGTTCCTGGGTGGCCGGTCTCAGCAGGCGGTCCCGGCGGGGTCTAGTTGACCGTCGGGGCCACAGGCAGGTCTTCAGCGGTAATGGTCAGGCAGATGCTGGGGAAGGAGCAGAGAGACACCCTTCCTCTTCGGCTGCCTCCCTCCCAGTGAGCTCTCCAGCTTCTTCTTTATATTTCCTGTCCTGCCCACCTGCTTCTGGCCTGACGCACAGGCCGCCTCCAGCTCCGCCCACCCAGGTAGAACTGGGCCCAGGCTGTCTATCTCTGAGAGGGGCCACACTCCCTCACTACACTTGTATTATCACATAATCAGCTGCTTGGCATCCAGTAAGCTGCATGAAACAAACGCGGCATCTTATTTCTGTTGCTTCAGCAGGACAATTTAATATCCAGGGCATCTGTTCTCTTTTTTTCCTAGCTGAAGTAACAGGAAAAGCCCTCATGAAGCTTCACCATAAAAGGATTGCATCTTGCAATTCCTTGACAGGTAAATTGCTTTATGGTTTCCCCATAGGGATAATTTTTTGCCATATTTTCAAACTTGTTGAGCAGGGAGCCTTTGTTAGGATTAATCCAGCCAAGTGTTTTACTTAAAATAACAGTTAGATTCTTTTCTGCTTTACAGTTTAATGCAATGACAAGGGGGGAGTTTGCCAAATGTATAAAACTGAGTACCCTGACTGAGTGCTGTGCTGCTCTTTCTTCCTTCGTTGGTTTTTAATCAGTGTCTGTGAATCAGGAACCGTTATTTTTTCTATAATGTTCTAACCACATGCCTTTGAAAGTTTGCTCTCTTTTACCCTCTGATACTTACCTTGTGCTTTAATCCCATCCGAGTTCACAACGTATGCCGACTCGGCCTGGCCAGTGTTTATAGGAGACCTCCAGAGAACACTCCCGGTGCTGAGCAATGGGTGCTTGAATTCACTGTGGGAGAGTTCTCACTCAGAATCAATTGGAAACCAATGCCTGGTACTACAGGGAATCTGCCGGAGCTGCTGTCTCTTTGGCTGAGATATAAAGCAGAGCTCATGACCTCTTATGCGTCACTTAAAGATCCCATGACATGTTCTTGTAAGTCATTGGCCCACGTCCTGTCCGAATTCCAGTTTGGGTAATTGCACCATACTTCCCTCAGTTCCTCTGGCCGTACCACTTGAACATGTGGTTCTGACTCATGTCCTACCCTAAACAGTTGTGTGATGCTGCTCTGTGCTGTTACATTTCACCCCAACTGGGGGAGGGATTCCTGAATAGTTTGCGTTGAGTTAAATCTGTGAAGCTCCATGGGATCATCTGGAAAGACAAGCGCTCTGTACTTGTGCTTATTTTTACTTTGGAGTTTGTAGCCTGGCTGGAGCAGTTCCGAGGATGCCCAGTCCACTGTCCCCTTCCCTCCCAGGGCAGACCTGCCGGTACTATACCCACAAATCCCGCACCCTGGCGGAAAGAGCAGCTATTTTAACAGTCGATGCTGCCCTTTCGGTGGCCAACAGAGGACTCTATTGCCAAGGGCCAGCTGACGGAGGGCTGCTCCTGCAGTTTGTTTTGCCTGATTCAATTCCTGCTGCCTTAGCCGGGAGTTTTGCATGTGTAGAGATTTCGGGATCAGGCCCCTGGGCTATGATGCACTCAGGATTTATTTCATTCTGGGCAGTTTTTGGTTCTGGTGACTAAGCTTTGGCTCTTTGACAGAAAAGGGCTAAATTGTCTCTGTCCAAACAGAAAACGCTCAATGCCTTTGCCTCATGAGACACACAGATTTGCCTGATGCCCCCAGAAGTTGCCACAGTTGAAAGAGTTGCCTTAACAGGCAGAGACTGAAGGGTTTGTATGGGTTATTGCGAGGGGCATTAACACACTGGCTCCTTTTCTCCCCTGTTTAAAGTCTCTGCCTGCACGCCACTGACAGCCAGCTTCAAATATCTTTGCTTCCTGATGCTGATTTCGTTGCATAGCACTTAACAAAGGAGGGAATATCCCTGTCCCAAGAACTCACCATCTAAGTTAAGACCATCAGTGTAACAGAGAAAAGCGAATAGCTCCTAGGGGGTAAGGGAAAATGAAGCCGAGGCAGCAGTGGGACCTTAAGATTGCTTTTGGCTAGTGAAGTCTGCACCTAGTGGAGGTCCCAAGACCGGGTTGGCTTTGCTGCTCTGTTTCTGTGGCTTACTGACCCAGCAGCAATATAGAAGAACGGAGGAGAAGTATGGGGCCAAGAAGCATGCTGGGTACGCTCCCTATGATGGCCTGGCTTAAAAGGAAGTGGTGGCAGATGGAGTATGGGGGACGGACAGACTGCCACTGCTGAGGTAGAATCTCTCATACCCCGCTTATTCGTCTCTTTTCCAAGCTGAAAAGTCTGTTTTATTAATCTCTCCTCATATGGAAGCTTTTCCAGATCTCAATCCATTTTAATTGCCGTTTTCTGTACCTTTTACAGTTTGATATATCTTTTTTTGAGTTGGAGTAACCACATCCGCACACAGTGTTCAAGATGTGGACATACCATGGATTTATAAAGAGGCAATGCGATACTTTCTGTCTTATTATCTATCCCTTTTGCAATGAGTCCCAACAGCCGGTTAGCTTTGTTTACCTCTGCAGTATTGAGTATTTAGTTTTGTCTCGGTTTAGTTAGGCAAGATGCACAGTCCCAATAGACAGAAAGTAGCTTATGAGACTCTGGTCAATTCTATTGCATGGCCTTGACAGTCACTCCCAATGTGAGTGTAAAAGGGGATAATAAAATGAAATGGCCCATGTGTACAGTTCCACACCTATTCCAGGAACTGACAGTGTAAACATGAACTTTAATTTTCTTGTCGACAGCAACAAGCTGCATAAATCTGTAATTTTTGCTCAGATCACATATAGCCTGGATCCCATTAGAAAATGAACCTTCTCTCTCAATACTTCTCAAGCACCATAGTCCATAGCTGAAAATATAGGCAGGCATTGTTCCTGTAAGCAGAACAGCACGTTTACATGAGGTGCGCAGCTAGCCTTAGGGGATAGCTCAAGCTCACGGACAGAAGAAGCGGGCACTCCCTTAACACTGTGCCAGAGCACAGGTGCAGACACCTGGCCCCTCCCCCTGGTATTTCCGTCAGCATTTATGAGTGTGTTGACCCTGACAGCCATGTTATGAAGCGCACTAAGTCTCTCACCTATGTCTACACTTGAAAAGTTAAGTCGACTTTGTTACGTTGACTTAACAGCAGAGATAGCCATTACACTGGTGTAAAGTCGAATTAGCGCTAATCCCCGTCTACACTGGCCTTAAATCGATTTAACAGCAGAGATAGCCGTTACACTGGTGTAAAGTCGAATTAGCGCTAATCCCC
>ML685804.1:13020741-13058881 GCA_007922175.1 Pelusios castaneus
AGAGATAGCCGTTACACTGGTGTAAAGTCGAATTAGCGCTAATCCCCGTCTACACTGACCTTAAATCAATTTAACAGCAGAGATAGCCGTTACACTGGTGTAAAGTCAAATTAGCGCTAATCCCCGTCTACACTGACCTTAAATCGATTTAAGGTTTAAGTCGACCTAAAGAGGTGGTGTTATTAAGTCAACTTAATAAAAGCCCAGTGTGGACGCGGCTTTGTTTAGGTTGACTTAAGCCTCCTTACGTCGACCTAACTTGCCAGTGTAGATGCACCTCAGAGCCTAGGGAGGAAGCCCTGAGTTTCCCCTGGTGGTGAGATTCTGTGCAGCACCCAACACGCAGCCTAGGGGGAGGAAGTGTTAATGCTTTTCTGATTCTGGGCTGCTCTGAGGACTGGAGCCCTGTTTTAGCTACTGCAGGGTCCCCAGCTGCCCTGTGGGTGGCTTACTGCCATGGGTAATATATCGCTTTAGTAACATCATACAATTCATCTGATGTGTACTGGCTTGGGGCAGCTACTATCTTGGAGGGCGTGCCTGTAGCAGAAGGAAGAGGGTCATTACCTGTCCTTTAAGAGGCGAAAAAAGCAGAAACTGATATGTATCAGGAGGGTGCAGAGCACTAAAAGAATGAAGAATGTGACTTCAATTAAGCATCAATTTGCCAGTGAATAAGAATAATATTTTGAAAGGCATTAACGTATTTAAAACCAATTGTCATTTGAGCAGCAATTATTCCATTAAACTGAAGTGTTTTAACAGGAATGTTTTCTTGGTTTTCTAGTAATCAGGTACTCCTGACAAAGCTTGAACAATTAGGTGACAGATGAATACTGTAGAAACATGGAATACTTTTCCAGGTGCATTTGTATTGTCTCCTTACCCAAGTGTTATCCTGTCACCTCTTTGTAACTATTTTGATGGGTATTAGCTGCAATGAGTGTATTTGCATGAATGGAGCAGAATTGTAACATAGAATCATCGAAATGTCGAGCTGGAAGGGACCTTTACCTGGAAGACAACAGAGTCCTGAAAAGTGCCACTGGACTCTGTTGTCTTTCTACAATAGACTAACACGGCTACCCCTTTGGAATTTACCTGGAAGGTCAGCTAGTCGCCCCCAGCGCTGAGGCAGGATTGAGTGTACTGGCGAGCCACCCCTGACAGGGATTTGTCTAACTTGTTCTGAAAACCTTCCAATGACCGGGGGTTTGGGGTCCAGCAGGTGCTCCCCAATCTCCCTGCGTAACCTGCCCAGCACTAATTATCCTTAGAAAGTTTTTCTAATATGTCACCTAAATCTCCCTTGCTGAAACTAAGCCAATCATACAAACAAGGAGCCCTGTGGCACTTTGAAAGACTAACAAATGTATTTATTTAAATTTATTTATGGTTAGTTTTTCAAAGTGCCACCGGACTCCTTGTTTGTTTGGCTGACCGAGACTAACACGGCCCCCCCTTTTGAAATAAGCCAATGTCTATTGTCAATGGCTTGTCAAGGCCAACTGCATGTTTAGAGCGTGAACATACCCAGGCATTTGTTAGATTAATATCTTTTTAATTCATGTGACAGCAATGTGTAAGGAGGATGCTAGCTGCTCTAGACTCCGCATGCACATGAGCCTACATCTGACAATCATTTACCTTCCCTGGTCTTCTCTTAGCCTAGATGGAGTCTCTTGTCCTACTGCTGGAGATCCCTGGTGCTCCCCTGGTTTAATAGCGCTTCCCATTACTCATGTCTGCAGTTCCGCCAGCCCCATATCTGAAGCACACGGAGAAAAATGATAAATCTTGGCTGACTGGCTTCTGAAGGAGGTTCAGGGGTATTTCTAAAGGATTCCTTGGCATTTACATACACACACAGCTAACTACAGATGGCTGTTTTTAAACTCTTTTATGGGATGAGTTTCAAAGGGGTAGCCGTGTTAGTCTATTGCAGAAAAACAACAGAGTCCTGTGGCACTTTTAAAGACTAGCAGATTTATTTGTCGCCACGAAAGCTCAAGCGATAAATAAATCTGTTTGTCTTTAAAAGTGTCCCAGGACTCTGTTGTTTTTCTGGGTTGATAGACAATCGGTGCTCTTGTCTATGTTGTCTGTTTTTTATAAACACTGAAATGAGAGCAGTTCACCCCCAAATTCATCGTGTTTGATGAAGAAAAGCTATTTTAAAATGAGACCTTTTTCCAGTGTAAGTAGCTCAACTTTAAGCAAAAGGTGGTTTTGAAATGAAAAGTTTGACATTTTTGCCTGTTCTTATTGCCACAATAGACATGTGTCAAATTTCTCCAAAAACTAAATTCTGAGAGCACAAAAGGAAACAACAAGAACATTCATGCAAAAATTAGTGGATTTTAAAAACCCCAATGGTTCTCACCCTTTCACTAAGACATCTTGCTACTCTTTTTGCTTTAAACTGGTGCAGGGAAAAAAATATAACAGAAAGGAACAAAGAACATGGGCAGTCTGGCTGCGTCCTTACAAGCAAATTCAGGGTTAGCATATGTCTTGATATCCTATAACCAAAAAGAAGCATTTCCTTATGCCACTAAATACACAAGCAGGTGCTTCCGAGCTGATGCCATGAAGCCACCTTGCATGTCCTGAAATTGCTTTATGATTCAAAGCACAATATGATGTGGGCTCCACTGTGCTGAGACATTAGCGAGCTTGAATGTGGCCATCAGCTAGGCCAGACCAAAAGTAATTTAGTCTCAGGAACAACAATGTTCCCAGCTTGTGCAACAGGAGGAAAGGAGAAAGGTCTTAAAAAGAAAAAAATAATTTCAGTTGATGCATTGTTGCAGGCTATAATAATCCTAACAATGAGCACAGCCCAATTAAACTGATTTGGACACATTTTCCCAGCAGGTTTATTCCTGCTTTAATGGCCATCATTCACTGTCAGCAAACTCCATCTCCTTAAGATGGATATAATTATTGAGGAGTAATGTCAAATCTGACACAGCAGCATTTCCCATCGAGCACCATCTCTAACTCCCCATATGCTCCCTTCATTGACTGTCCTTCAACAGCAGGTCCTAGCAAGGGTGTCCATTAAATGCCAAGCCAGAGACAATTTATACTGTTGTAACTGCATCAGTTTCAGTAAAGAGGCTCTGTTGCTTCTGGGAGCAGAGTCTGGCCCACACGCACTGCAATCCTGTTACTGGGTTTCATTGCCTCGCATGTATGTAATGCCTCTCTCATGGGTACTCCTCCCACTGGCCTCGGGGAAGGGTACCATGTTCTGAGCAGCAGTGCTCAAGATCTAAGCTAGTGCAGTTTAGTTTTTTAAAATACAATTTTTAAGATCTCATTGATTTTCACATGAGTCCATATTCTCCTTCAGCAAGTCACGTCACACTTCACACAGATTCAGCCCAGTGTCAAGTTGCAACTTCAGGAGGTAACTACTCATCAATTATTCCCACGCTTGCAATTTTAAAAAACCTTTCCAGAAGTAGGCCTCGACTGAGCAAAGCACTGTAGCACATACTCAAGTCTCATTAACTTCAGTGTGATTTCAACATGTGTAACAAGGAAGCTCCGCGTTCTACCCACTGTGGTGCAGGCTGAACAAGGGCAGTCTTGGTGTATTTGGCATGAAACTAAATAAGCAGTCCTATTATACTGATGTGCAACATGGAGATGTGCAAATGAGAGAGCATTTTAACAGCTACGACCTTGATCACTTGAGCCAGATAAAGACTCTTTGATCCCTGTGGTCATTATCGGAAAGAACTTGAGATAAAAAGGGCGTCCAACATTTTCTTTTAAGGATGGACTTTATAGCTGTATGTTTCCGCATTTCCTTCCTTATCAGGTCTTCTTTGTCCATTCATCTATTCAAGTACCTAAGAGGTTGTCACGAGGAGGAGGGAGAAAAATTGTTCTCCTTAACTGCCGATGTTAGGACAAGAAGCAATGGGCTTAAATTACAGCAAGAGAGATTTAGGTTGGACATTAGGAAAAAAATCCTAACTGTCAGGGTGATTAACTACTGGAATAAGAGGCCTAGGCAAGTTGTGGAATCTCCATCACTGGAAGTTTTTAAGAGCAGGTCAGACAAACACCTGTCAGGGATGGTTTAAGAGTGTACTTGGTCCTGCCATAGGTGCAGGGGACTGGACTCGATGACCTCTCATGGTCCCTTCCAGTTCTGTGATTCTGTCCCCTTGATGGAGTAACTGGCTTGATTTGGTCCTGTGATGGTGTCTTCAGTGTAGATCTGAGGGCAAAGTTGGCAGTGTGGTCTGTTGCAGGGATATGTTCCTGCTTTAATGTGTCTGTTGTTTGGTCTATAGTTGCTGGTGAGTATCTGTTTAAGGTTGGGGGGCTGTCTGTAAGCGAGGAGAGGTCTGTCCTCCAAGGCTTGAGAGAGTGAGGGATCATCTTGTAGAATAGGCTGCAGATCTTTGATGATTTGGTGAAGAGGTCTGACTTGGGGGTTGTAGGTGGTGACCAATGGCATTCTGTGGGGGTTTTTTCTTGGGCTTCTCATACAGTAGTTGACTTCTGGGTACCCATCTGGCTCTGTCAATGTGTTTCTTCATGTCTGCGGATGGGTACTGTCTTTTTAAGAATGCTTGATAGAGATCCTGAAGGTGTCTGTCTCTGTCTATAATGTAGGGTTCCTTAAATGCTGCACTCCATCTCTCTCCTTCTCCACACCCCAGTTAGCCCTCACCTAGTCTGCAATCTGCTGGGCGTCCATCAGAAGTGTCCTTTGTCTTTTTGTTACAGCGGTGGGACTGAGGGAAGGGAGGAGGCTTACATCTTGCAAAGCTCTGACTAGATCTGGTGACTACTTCCTCAGTTATAAAGAGAGGATTTTCTTAGGATCCCCACAAGAGGGCGTTTAAGCCTTTTCCAGAAAGAAACTGAAAGGATAACATTAATTGCAAGTGTTCCATGTGATGGTGCAGTAACCCATGTCTGCAATACCCTGGTAAAGGTTGTCCATTATCACAAGTCGCAGCCTGACAGTGTCCTTCAAAGCTCACACGGATGCTGTACATTAGCATGGGGCTCGTTCTGAAATGCTGTCGTCTTGGTTTTCTCCCTGGGGTGGGGAGCAGCTCTATCATCCTCTCACTGTGCTTGCAGTGTCTTTTTGGGGAGCGGTGCACGAAGGGGCAATGTGGCCTCCTGGTGTGCACACAGGAGGCTGCGGGAGTACTGCCTGCCGAGTCCCCGAATGTGCCATCATGCTATAGCTCAGGGAGAACGGACTCTGCTGTGAGGCTGCCCTGTTCCAAGCCCACTGAAATCAATCCACGTTACCCTTTCTGTGTCCAAGAACCAAATGAATCATGTCATAAATAATCTGAAATGGTTCCTGGGAGGGCGGGTGGTGCAGGAAATGCAGTGGGATAGGATTTCTTTTGCATCTGGGGTGTTAGGTTAAACCGAGATTGGAGTGACTGAAATTTATCACTTGCTGGCTGTTTGGTAGCCCGTTCAGTGAGGCTGGTGGCTTTAAGTCCAGCTCCTGAGAACGTGTCACTATCATGAAATACGCCATCATAACTGGTGCTAATTGACTTCCTCTGAGACAGTGGTATCAGAGAGGGCAAAACGGACGAACCTCTCTTGTTAGGGTAACTGGTCTGCACCAGCAGTGAGATGTGCCAGCAGATCAGTGGAAGGGAAGCTTGCTGCACATCTTCCTCTGCTGTGCCTGTTCTGTGACGAACAGGGGGCTTCAATCTCCAGACTTGTCAATTTGGCAGCAGTTACTCGCCTGCACCGACAGACAATGTAAAATGCATTCATTTGTTAGGTCAAAATGGAGCTAACTGTTCTGTTCCTGAAGTAATCTGACCTGACGCAGGGAAATGTAATCACAGGATTTAGCTTTCACTCCCGTACTGTAAGATTTGTTTCCTTCAGTGCAAGTTTTCTCCACTCTGGCAACTGACAAAGTGGGACTTTGCCCACAAAAGCTGATGTGAAAAATAAATGTGTTAGTCTGTAAAGTGCCCCAGGACTCCTTGTTCGTTTTGCTGAACTAGACTAACACGGCTCCCCCTCTGGAACTTTCATTCCTGTGTATCAATTTATCCTCTGTAGCATATTGTAAGCATCCTTCCCACAGCAGGGAGAGTCCTCAGCTGCTAAAATGAGGGACCAGAGGCATTCCTGGACTAATGTGAAGTCTAACTTTTCTTGATCCTGGCTTTCCTCTAGTGACGCCTGGCTGGAATGGAGCACACACAGCATTATCCTTGTCTATGACACTCGTGAGACTGCAGTCATAGCCCTGTTCTTTACACCAGCTCCGAGGAAGTGCATTGCATGGACTGTGTGCATGTGAGGCCAGCATCTAGCTCAAAAATAGTAGTCATGGATCTGAAATGACCGGGCATGCCAGGCCTGCAGGGTTTGCACCCACATGTAGGGTGCGAGGCTTAGGAAAATGATCTAGTGTTTGACCTGACTTGGCAATACCTACCTTTCTAGAATATGGCCCCTGGCAGAAATTGCCCATGTAGTTCCATGGTGCTGAACTTGCCAGGGCTGAAGAGACTTTGCTTCTGGGCATGCTGATTTAGCTTTTTCCATGACTTTTGGATAGCAATGGGACGTGGAAAATGAAAGGGCATGCAACCAAATCCTGCCCCACCATCTGCACACACACACATCCCAGTACTGTAAGACCAAGGGAGAGACCTGGCACTAGAGCAGATAAATGGTTACACTTGCCAGGTCTGGCTCTGCAGGTGACCTACCAGAAAATACAAGCCTGAGAGGAAAGTGCTCAATGTGGGGGCTCTCTAAATTCTCCCGGGGATGGTCTTTGGCCTCCAAATGCTAAGAAGCCTAGCGTAACACCAGCCACTCCAGAACTTGTACACTGCAGGCGGCTTGCCTCAACTACCTGTTGTGTAGGTGTGTCTTTCATCTGCTGCCAAGAGGGATTTGTTCCAGTGGCTTGGCTCGGTGAGAGGGAAAAACAAGTATGAATATCAGGGACCTTGTGGCTTTGAACTGACAAACCAAGTAGATGACGTTGATTGAGGCTGAAAGGCTCTGCTGTGTGGGAGCCAGCAATGGGCTTGCTTTTCACCTTCACCTGCAGCGTCTCTCTTCTTCGAGTGGTCTCTGTGACTCTTGAAATACTTGGGAGGATGAATGGGGCAAGGGCAAACTCTGAAAGTTACTCTGGGCAATTGACTGTGAAAACAGAGGTTACCCTTTTTATTAAAACGTAATTTTCAGAGTCTACAAGTGGTGTGGCAGAGTACTGCATCACACCAGCTTCTCCATGATTGAGCTGCACGGAGAAAAGTGAAAATAGAAAAGGTCAGAATTGTGAATCTTATTGAAACTACGAGAGCATTCTCTTGGAGATGAAAGTATGTCTCTGTTGAATTCCTCTGAAGCTGTGGATTCAAAAAGGGGGTTGCATAGAAAGAAGCTAGTGGCTTTTAATCTATTCTAAGTCTAAGCTGTTATGAAAAGCGTTCTGGCTGAATTATACATTCACTTATCCTGAACCAGAAAAGCCATTAAAGGCATATGGGCCATGGAACAGATCTTAATTTAAGATCAGATAAAAGAGAGTCCAAAGCAAAGGCACCCAGAGCACATGGCGAAAGCTTAGAAAACTAAGTTGGAGGGATCCAATTAAGGGCTTTCAAAAAGATGCGAAACGTTGACTTTAACAATTTAAGGGCTGAAGGAAAGCCAGGAGAACATGGTCGAGCTGATGGTGCCAAGAAGGGGGCAGGTGGGCTGGGGAAACTGTCACCTCCAAGTGACCAGCCTTCAGCGGGAGAAATCATCAAATGGACCTTATGGTGGATCCGGACAAGAGTCTGGAAGCAGAATCCCATGTTCCGTTATTCCCTGAATAGTCTGCTGCCTTCTGGGAGCAACTGAGCTAAGGGGGAGCATGACCCTTCTCTTTCCATCTTACATTCCTGAGTTACAGACAAGGTTTATATCCCAGGCGCTGCAAGTAACTGTGCACAATTTTGGTATAAATGATGGTCAGCACTGAGAAAAGGCTCAGCAGTAACATCCATGGAGACAAATGCTGTCACTTCCAAGTCTCCTCGCTGTTTTAACCCCCCGCTTATTGTTGATTTAGGCAAATGGCTATCGTACATCAGCAATGTACACAGTAAGAATTTAAATCCTATTGCTTCAGTCCTAAGAGTTATGAAAGAGGCCGGCTGCTGTTGTATAAAGGTATCTCATGCCCTCGCAACATCTGCTGTGCTGGGGAAGAAGGGGAACAGACGCAGAGAACACAAGCACAAAGGTCTGCATACCACACACCTACTGTAGGCCAGTGGTTTTCAAACATTTTTCCTTGGGACTCAGTTGAAAAAAAATCATTTATGCCCACGACCCAACAATTACATCTTTGAGCAATGCATTCCAGTCCTTTGGCGGCAGTAACGGGGTGCCACGACACAGTATCTGAGGGTCTGCGACTCCATACTGGGTCCTGACCCTATGTTTGAAAACCACTGCTCTGTGTGAATTCCACCTGGCAGGGTGGAACGGTCCTACAGGGAGATCGGCAGCTTTGCTGTGTGGGGGTGACGGGGGGCAGAAGAGGACGGGCAGGAGACCTGCTGTGCTGCAGCCAGGCGGGGATGAGATTCGACAGCTTGAGTAGGTGTTCTCCATAGCTCTGTGTCTAGTTCCTGGAGGGCTGGGTGGTGGTAGTCTGCTTCCAGGCAGCCAGAGGGAGTGATTTTCCCACAGCACACTTGTTCTCCCTGTCGGAGGTTCGAGATCAATGGGCTGTGGAGACTCAGCTCAGAAGTGGGCTCTTCGGGTATCTGAAGAAGCGTGATATAAAGGAGGCTTACCTTGCTCCTGCTCTTATTCCCATCTCCAGGGGTGTCAATTTGGGCCCTTTCACTAGCAGGAAAGCTCTCCGCCAGGAAGTTAAATGAATAGCCAAATTGTCCCTGTTGTAACTGCTTTCTACTCATGCCTTAGAGGACTCTGCAAATAGCTTCATTTCTTTCTAAGTTGGCTGCAAAGCATGATGCTTTTGTTCAACTTCTTACAACACTAAACCGCCCGCATAGGTGGTGGTGAATAGCATGGAAAATTGCATTGTCCATCTCCTCGGCACATGGTGCTGTACTGAAACCTCCCTTTTGTCAGGAGGGGGAATTTAGACTGTTCCCCCGGCCCCCATTAACAGTCCAGATTACAGTCCAGGCTTTTAAAGGCTCTAAAATATTGGACTCTAACTCAGTGGGAGGCTAAAGCAAGCAGCAGAAAGGAGCCATCCCTGCTTTGAGAACTGACCAGACATATATTGTAGGCAATGCTTACAAGGACATTTTCTAGCATTTAGAGCAAGGGAGGAAGGAAATTCCACGGAACTGAAGTTATTAATTAAAAATGTGGCGAGGCCATTTCTTGTTGACTGCTCTTAATTATCTTTCGCTGACATTGCAATAGTTGAACAGCAGTTAAAATGTCTCTTAAAACGAAGGAGATTCACTGAATGGATCCTGGCATTCAAAGGGGCAAGGCTGGAGACTGCCCAGGGGGTAGTTTGTGAAAGAGAGAGAGAGAATACTTGGTCCAAAAGCGTCACCTGCCTTGGTTTGGGATGGTGGCATTACCGTAACTGAGTGACGCAGGCCATGCTGGACAAGTGCCAAGCCAACCTTTCTGTATGAGAGCCATTTGCCTTTCCACCTCAAGCCCAATTGGAAATACTTTGGTTGAGGAGGAAGATTACAGCTAACATACTAGACAACTCTAGAGATGACCTAAAATAGTGTTTCTAAACATACTTCGGTGGTAAACCTGATGTCTGGGCTGGAAGCTAATGCTACGTATTCCTTTCGAAAGCTGGGAGCCTGCTCATATCGAGAGCATAAAGTTCCAACTTGCCTTGCTGGCTCATTAGGTGCCTGATGTTAGATCTGGGACTGCGGCAGGACTTAGTGGGTACATCTGCACCGGGAAAAAACCCAACAAAAACCAACCCTCTGGTAGCAAGTCTCAGATCCTGGGTCAGTTGTCAGGCTCACGGAGCTCTTGCTATGGGGCTACAACTAGCAGTGTAGGTGTTTCTGGGCGCCAAGACTTGCTGCCACAGGGTTTTTTTTCCCCCATACAGATGTGTTTCCAGGCCAGTCAAACACAAGTTATTGGGCTCAACACAGGAGTCACTGCATGAAATTCTCTTATCTCCGTTACATAGGGGATTAGACTAGGTGGTGATCTAACGGTCCCTTCTGGCCTAAAAATCTGTTAATGAATCTAGGCCGAGCTCCTGGGAGAGGGTGAGTGTGGCTACACCGAGAGTTTAACTTTTCAGTGTGAACCAAGTTGTAAAGCTCAGTTGTAAAGCTGAACTCTGCCAGTCCTCCGGATGCTTCAGAATCCATCCAGGCTCTTGTGTCTGGGCCATCGGTAACACCCTGACGCTGCCCATGTGGTATCTACAACAGCATTACGGTGTCTTTCTATAAAGAAGATCCAGCTCCCCATTCCTGTTGCTGGCCCATCAAGAGGAATGCTCTGAAAGAGCTTTGGAGTCAATTTGTGACTACTAATTTTGAAATGTGAAGCAGTGTTTTCCTTGGGCTTAGGGAGCAGTCAGCACAGATTTGGCACTAAATGAATTTCTGAGGCACGTCCAATGAGACCCGGAACCCAGCCGTCAGTACAACTCACCATCTTTTCTCATTGTTAAAGAGCATGCTCGAACCCTGGAATTAATTCAAGCTGAATAGGCCCTGTGATGGGAATATTGAATTGTTCCTTGGAGAAGCCCCGGGGCTTAGTGGTGACTATTCATTACTGAGGTACAGATGCTCTATTATGTCTCACTGCAGCACAGTAAGGAGCTTGGTTCAACAGGGGGAGAAGTGAGAATGGGGGTAAGATGATTCCTGAAATGACTGATCACTGTTTGGGGTGCACTAGATCACCTGATGGTATTTATAATGTGCTGTCTTGGAAGTTTGCTTACCCTGTCGACAAAGACTGGCATTCAGCCTGGATCATGCTGTCTTCCTTGTGCTAACCTGTGGGTGCAGGACAGTGGCTACCCCAACAGGAAAGGAGGCGGTGGCGAAAGAAAGTTCCATTGCTTTGCATGACTCAGATCATATCATGGCTGGAGGTGGCCTGAAAGGGTCTAAGCAGGCACCCTATGTGCTAATTTCTCCATTGGCTTTATAAACGAAAGCTGCTGCTCCTCTCTTGGCAGAAACCCCACGCGAGAGTACAGTAATGTGGCCCGTCTCCCTTTGCATGACTCCCTATTCCAGTTCAGGGGATGCTGCTGATCCAGGAGCTGTAATCACCACTATTGGCAATGGCCCATCCTGTGTCCTTTCAAACCGTGGGAAGTCCTTGGCTGGGGAATGTTGGAGGTCGGTGCTTGGAAACAGATTCAGGAGATGGGGGAATGTGGCTTGTCCTTTAAACCTCCAATAAATTAGTCAGGTGATAGGATTGGCTTCGTTACTGTGCTAAAAACCTGTCCTGTTTTGTTTTTCTGGACATCTTATTCTAAAACTATAGAGATTTGAGAGACCAGAGCTCTTATGAAATAGAAATGCCAGAGTAACCCATGATGACATCCCCAAATGCTGCAGGACCCGCACCCCCGAGTTTAGCACCATTACTGTACTACCACTGGTTGCTTTGAAACATCCTCTTTATTGCGTAGTCTGGAGAACAGACTGCACCTGTTCAATGAAAGATGCACTGCAGGCTGTGCCATATAAGCTCCTGAATGTAAGATTCCTACCCAGAGCCATTTAAACAGAAGAGACATTATTCACTAGAGACAAGAATTTTCCATGGTAACCATTCCAACAATACCAACAACGTACTCTGGTCTAACGTAACTTCACCGATAATGAGAATTGCAGCCCCCTCTGTACACTAATATCATTCACATTGGGATTCCAGATGTGTGGAGACAGAGCAGCTGTAGCCAGAAGAGATGCTTTTCCCCAGCAATTCCCTCAGAATCCAGTAAATTTCCCCCAGTGGTCCATCCACCATGCCGAGGGCAGCACATGGGGGAAAACACCTCCCATTTCCTGGAATGGGACAGAATGAGGCTAGACTGGATTCCATTCACCCACAGATCCAGCCCGTGGGCCCATCTCCCCTCTGAGAGAACAGTCTACGGCTGGCTCATGTAGCCAATCCTGAAACTCAAGTGGTATAAGACTGTCCTATAGTACTGAAGCTTCAGGGTTCAAGCCAAGATTATAGGGTGGTGGGGAGAGGCCGGAGGCTTACAGTGGCCTTGCGGGTAGGTGTGAATTGCGGATCCAGACCAAGCAGGTAACTCCCCGAAATCAGCTTTTTGCAGAGGAATATTGCAGTAAGGTTTCTAGTTGGATTAAGGTTCAAGCTTGGGGACAGAGCAGAAGCTGCTTTAGGGGTGTGTGTAATTTTGCTTTTGAGTTTGGTTGAGAGACTCCAGGGAGAAATCCTGTGGCCACTATTCTGACAGAAGAGTGGAATGGAGGGGGAACCTAGAGGGGCAGAAGATGCTAGATAGAAATTTGATACCATGAAAGGGGAGAGACTTCAAAGTGACGTCGTCGCTGCACTGCTGAGGCAGGAGAAGAAGCGGATCCCACTCGGGCCATAAAGTGAGCCTGCTGTGCTGTACTCAGCCATGTAGGACTGTGCTGCAGTGAGTCCACCTTCCCATAATCCATACGCTGAAGGCGAAGATAAAATATTGAATAACTGCTCATTAGAGGATCACAGTCCATTCTGTGCACCAGATGAGGCAAGGCCCTGGGGAGGAAGTAGTACGTAGTTATAGAATTAAAGACTGTCTCATAATGCATGTGTACAAGAGGGCCAGATTAAGGTCGCATAAGCAACCCTAATAATTTTGGCATTTTTTAACTTTGCTGCTTAACTTTGCAACCTTATTAATGTTCTTTTAATGTAGGTTTTGGGGGAGTGTAAAACATGGAACAAATCTAGGGTTACTTAATGGCCCTCAGTGCCTCAGTTATTCCTATATTGCTCACTTGAGCAGTCTAACTTCATAACAACAGAGCCAGAAATCGGATCCTCCTCCACAGCAAGGAGTCCTAACTCCTAAGTAAAAGGTGATTCTCCTTTATCAGACAGCAGTGTTGGGACTATGGCATATGGGTGAGCAGATTTGATTCCATCTAAGAGGACAGTTGGGTACATTACACGGTTGCAAACACACTGCAGTATTTTAATGCACTGTTGTAAATTACTCTCTGGTGAGTGGTATATAGTTTGTTAAAATGTTTTATCAATTTAGTGTGAAATGGATGCTCTACATATCTCAAATGGTGAGAGGTAGTTCAATATTATAGTGAGAAAAGGAAAACCTTCTTGCCATGAGAATAGTTCTATTTTTTGATTCCCTTCTAGCCCTCTTCTCCCTCTTCATCTTGCTTGGAAATTATCTGGTACCTGTATATAACCCAGATAACATTCACAAGCATTTCAATGGGCGATGATGTTCTCAATTGCTGCAGTGCTCTTTCCTTCATTACATTGCTAAGCAACATACAGCATAGCAGCATGTTATCCACCTGCAGCTGGGAAGACGGCAAGTTCTTGTATCTAATAAAATCTCTTTCTAGTGGCGGGCTTCCTTTCCTGTCACATAAGAATCAGTTTGTTTCAGCATACAAATCAGGATTTGCAGTAACAGTAAAACGAAATCCCAATAGGTGGGGGGGATTTAAAATTTCCTTTTGATTCTTCTGAGTGACTTGGTAAATGAAGTTCAAATGGCTTTAGCTACATTGATGACCCCTCACATCAACCCTCAGGAAGCTGGCAAGTAGCATTCTCACTTATGGATGGGGCTACTTCCACTGACTTTGATGGGAGCTGAAGGCACCAGTTCAGCAACACCCTTAAGCAGGTGCATAACTTCAAGCCTGTGAGTAGACTAGCTTCAGCAGATTTGCTCACATGCTTAAAGTTATGCACGTGCTTAGGTACCTTGCTGAATAGGTGCCAAACCAAAGGCAGAGATGGGCCCTTGAGCTCTATATCCAGAGCAACCTCTAGGCTTGCCTATTTTATATATCTCTTACCCACTCTATAGCTTCTGATAAAGTGAATCCTTAATTATCTCATTTATTTCAAATTGCTCAATTTCAAACCATGATAATTGTGAATCTGAAAATATCTGATCTCGGATAGTTTATGAATCACCACACAACGTTTGGTAGCAGAAAGCCGCCTCCCTAGCCTCCCTTCTCCTCTAGAGGAACATGGATGGCTATTTCAGTGCAGTTCTGGTTGCTGTCTCTTTCAAAAATAAACATTTTGAACAATGCTTTTATTTAATCTCTGCATTCTAGAAGGCAGTGTCTGTCCAAAATGCTTTACTGGCTCACAAGAGAGAAATTTTCCCATCTTTACAGTTCTAATAAGGCCTTTCTTATCAGGATGTTGGCATTGCCTTTCTAAGCAGCATTAATATCAGTTGTGATTACGCCCGGATACATAAAACCTTCAAATGGCTGCTATCAAGAGCTGTTTAACATGTTTTTATTACCATTAGCCTCTCCAATGGGCATCAAAGGGACTTTGAATAATTAATCTCTAATTTTAAGGACTGGGAGGGCAAGGTCATAATCAGTTATTTTGGATAATAACATGATGAGTGGGGTAATATGGAGGGAACCGCCCTCGCTATAAACCAGGAGGGAGAGAAACTAGTGAGGGTGTTTCCAAGGGCTACAGCCAAGATCAGCTGTGCTGACTTTAAACAAAGGAAATATTGGGCTAACTTGGGAACTATTTTTCAACTGGGAGATCTGTTCAATTGAAAAGTCTCTATGGGGAGCTGGAGCCACTGTGAATTCTGCCCCTTCAGTGGCCAGAGGGGTCACTACTGAGTGATGTCACAAGCTCCCTTTTTTTCTTCTTCGGTTACCAAGGTACTAATGCAAGGTCCCAACCTAGACCTCTGTCCCTCTCCCTTCTCCCTTCCCAGGTTCCATTTTATTAAGGGATTTTCTAGACTTCTAAGCATGTGTAAGAGCTGGAGGAGGACTGGCTCTCTAGGAGGCATGAGGCAGAAGACTTAGACTTCGTGGATACATAATAGTGCACGTGGGGGTGAAACAGAATGGCTCAGTGTGTGATAAATTGGTTTCATTTGAACAGGGAAGGAGATTGGCTGATAATGCTAAATACTATGCAATTGCCTTTGAAATTAGCAGATGGAGTGGGAAGGAGATACAAAAGTGAGGAAAAAAGAGTCTAATGATGAGTGCTCCAGAATGGGAACAAAATGTTGCTAAGACATCAGGAGAGAAAGAAGGCTCAGTGCAGAAATGGAAATGTGACCCTTGGTCCATGAAAGCAGGGTGAGTGTGTGGAGCTTTGAGCCCCTCTGCTGTGTTCCGAAGGTGGACATTATAAAATGGGAGTGACCAGGAGAGAGGAGTAGCAAGTGAATTAGCAGGAAAAGGTGTCAGCAAAGTCAGGGTTGCGGAGCTAGCAGCGAGCAAGAGGATGCTACAATGCAAACTGACCACAGCACAGCAGTGAAGAGCACTGAGGAGCCAGCTTCATGTGTCTGAAATGATATCAACTGATGGAGCTGGTCTTAGAAATCTGTTAGATCTCCTAGGCAGAATAAGAAGGGAAAGCAGGGCATTTTAAAAGCAGAGAAGAACCCCACACCCCCCGCCCAAAGGGGGGCGGGCAGGGAGAAGAATTTAGAACACGTTTAATGGGGACTTTACGTTATCCTGACAAAGCAAGACAAGGAATTGATACGAATTGATATGGGGTGTGTGTGGGGGGGGAATTGGTATGGGGTGAAGGTGTGTGTGTGATGTGGGGGTGGCATAATTGCATGGGGCAGATAATGCAGGACCCTGGCCTTTGAACAGCCGTCATGCAACAACGAGCCAGACTGGATCATTCCAATTCAATACATCACAATTATATCAGATTTGCAGTATTCCCAGGAACATGTTTCATGCACATGGGTAGAATTTTCAGTTAGAATAGGTCTGGTTGCAAAAGTGTAATTTGCTTGTAAGGGATGTAAGGTGTGCCTTTCTAGTGGCAAGCGCCCTGGGAATAACAACCTACAGCTGCTGGTTGACGGAGCTTTTCCTTTAGCTCAAGTGGTAGACATTGATGCTTTAGTATAGGAGATCTCTGGTTCAAAGTTCACTGTAACTTATGGTAAAAAATGTTTCATAAGTGTCCCAGAGGTGACTATAGAGGGCACCCCCACACACACACACAGAATTATGGCCTACAGAACAGACGTGTAACATACATGCTAGTCTCTATGGCTATGTCTACACTTGCAAAGTTAAGTCGACTTTGTTAAGTCAACCTTACTTTAAGAGTGGCAATACTTTAAGTCGATTTAAGAAGGTTGACTTAGAACTAATCCCCATCCACACTGGCTTTAAGTCGATTTAAGAAGTCTACTTAAGGCTTAAGTTGACCTCAGAGGAGGCGTTATTAAGTCGACTTAAGCTCTTATTAAGTTGACTTAAGGAAGGGCTTAAGTTGACTTAATAAAAGCCCACTGTGGATGCGGCTTTGTTTAGATCGACTTAAGCCTCAAGTCGACTTAACTTGCCAGCGTCGATGTACACTATGAAACTTAGGCTATGTCTACATTAGGAAAAGTTAGGTCGACTTTGTAAGTTGATTTAATAAGGTCAACTTTAAGTTGACTTAGTCCACTTTGTTAAGTCGACCTAACCACCCTTAAGTCGACTTATCAAAGTGGACTTAAACATCCACACTGGGCCTAGGTCGACCTAAAGAAGGGTTAGGTTGACCTAAGCAGGCTTAAGTTGACCTAATGGGTGGTTCTTATTAAGTCGACTTAAGGAATTTCTTTAGACCATTTAATTAAAGCCCACTGTGGACGCGGCTTTGTTTAAGTCGACTTAAGCCTCCTTAAGTCAACTTAAACTGCCAGTGTAGACGTAGCCTTAGCTATCTGTTTTCTACAAGCCTTTGGTACAATGAGGGTCTAAGAAAGAGGATGTGGAAGAATGAATGGGGAAAAGACAGGAATCAAATAAAAGAAAATCAGTTTTTGGAAAAGGAGGAGGTGTTGCATTGAAAACCCCAGATGGAGACGATACACTCTATTATCATTGAAAGAAAATGAAATTGTCAAAACAACAAAAGCAGACTCTGCTGTGGTTCACTAGGGACCATATGGGACAGAAATAAAGAACATGCAAATAGGAGCATTATTAAATAAAAGTGAAGGCAGCTTAACAATAATTAGAAAAGCCAAAATGAAAAATGAGCATCAAACAGAGGAAGAATTTCCAGCGAAGGCACATTAGAAAGAGGCCATGCGTGCAGCTCCTGGGCAGCTAGGGGGCAGAGAAAGAATGAGATTTGGGATCACTCTTGAAGAAAGATTACTGGGAAAGCTGGAAATGAAGACTCAAGAGCGACCAGAGGTGTTAATTATTTTTTGCATCAGTCTTGGAAAGGAGAGGGTGGGCATTTGCCAGAATCAGGAAGCAGATTTTGGTGAGAATTTGAAGCAATAAAGTGCAGATCCCACAGATATTATTTATGGGCTTAGGAGTTTTGGAAAATAGATAAGGCCACAGGACTTAGATCCTATAAGATCAAATTCTGGTCCCATAGATCTTAGTGGCAAAATTTCCATTGGTTTCAACGGGACCAGGATTTGGCCCATCTCTTTGTTGAGTGAAAGGAAAGAGAAACTGGAGAAGTTCCAGTAGCCATTACTTAACATGTTCAGTGAGAAGCCTATTTACAAAATAATCTCCACAGAGCGAACACCCCACAACCAGATCCAGACGAGGCAGCTGGCCCCCCCCCCCCCAAAAACGAACAAAGCCACATCCAGTCAGCCTTGCACTCTAGAGCTGTTTGTATCCAGGGGGAAAATGTGCAGGTGCAGCCCATCTGTCCTGGGGTGAGCTGCACCTGCAAAGGGTTAGAGCACCAAGCGCTGGCTGGTGCTTGAGTCAGCTGACCCAGGGTCACATGATGGCAATTGGAAGACAGTGCCGCCTGTAAAATGGGCAGCATGCTCCCACAGAACGGGAGGGGGGCAGGAATGTGGTCCCGTAGTAAAATGGCTGATGGGAAGGATCACATGATGATCACCTGTTCTGTTCATTCCCTCTGGAGCACCTGGGTATTGGCCACTGTGAGAAGACAGCATGCTGGGCTAGATGGACCATGTGGCTGTTCTTATGTTCTTAGCTAGGAAGGTGGCTGGCTGGGGAAGCTTGCTGTGATTTAGCTAGGGAGCGGGAGCTGGGAGTAGGCCTGCAGGGTGTTCTAGGAGGTTATGCATGGTGGACAGGGAAAAGGGTTTGGAAGAGCCAGGAAGATTTCAGTTTGAGCCCTGGTACAGGAAGAATTTGGGGTAAGAAGCCCTGTTATGGGGCTAAAGAACTGTCTGAGCCCAGGGAAGGGCTAACGGACTCTTTGGTTCTAGGAAGAGCCACCTGGTAGCAGGAAGAGGGAAGGAACCTTCAGCTTTGTTTGGCTAAGCCCCATGCTGCAAACAGCTCAGGCGCTAACTGTTAAAGGGAAGTTGCACAGAATGACATGTGCCTGGAAGGGCTGAAGGAAACGATTATATCATGGAACCCAAAATGGCTTTAAAAATAGTGCCCAAGAGGAGAGTGATACTGAAAATGCCTGGGTGCATAGAGACTGATTGGAGCATTGACAGGGAAACTGAGGTGCAGATGCACGACCCAATGGGGTATGTTGATTCTAGACTTTGAGGAGGCCACTGCCGCATGCTTGGGAGCATGTGGATACGATGTGCTTGACTCGGCCCCACTCTCAAGGCAGAGCTGTGGTTAAGAGCCATAAGAGAGCCCAAAGCCTGGGGGCGTTGGAGTTTGCAGAAACATCTGGGTTTGGGGTGACCCCTGGCACCTTTTGCCCATCACTAGGGCTGAAGGACAGTCAGCAAACAGCATACAAATGTTCAGCATCTGTTCCCCAGAAAATCAACTTGCACCCCCTCTGTAATATATCAATTGCCTGGCTCCTACCGCAGCAGCTAGCAAAGGAATGCTGCACCTCCGTGAGTTGTGCTGAAGGGGTTAAAACCCCCACAGAGTTTCATTTAAGATTTTCTCTAGGATTTCCCAGCCCCCCTTCACCCGTTACTGGTTTTAATAATCAGGATGATTAAGCAATTGCATGAACCTTTGTAAAATGGTGAAGAGGGCATTGTAAGAAACTAATTGCAAAATAGCTAAAAGGCAAGGTCGAGGAAAAGGATGCGCTCAACCTGACGGGGTCACCTCCTATACTAGAGCAGTCCCAAATGAAGAAAGCTGACAATCCAAGTCGAAATAAATGTATAATCCTGCAAAAGGAAAGCATCCTAAATGAGGGGAGAGAGGAGAGTAAAAAATCATGGATCTCAGTAGGAAAGGGAAAAAACCCCTCCAAGGAATATTCTCTCCCATTATCCTGCCTTCCATGCCCTCTAAGAAAGTCATGGGCTATGTCTACACTAGCAATTTAGGGCGACTTAAAGATGCTTAAGTCGACCTAAATTACTCCACGTCCACACTGGACTTTCATTAAATCGGCTTAAGAAATTCCTTAAGTCAGCTTAATGAAAGCTTAAGTTGCCTTAATAACTATTCCTCTTTAGGTCGACTTAAGCCTTAAGTCAACTTAAGGCCAGTGTGGACAGCTATGTCCAGTGTTAAGTTGACTTAATAAAGTGGACTTAAGGGTAGCCACTCTGTTAAGTCGACTTAATAAGGTTGGCTTTAAGTCAACTTAAAGTCGACCTTATTAAGTCGACTTAACAAAGTTGACTTAACTTTTCCTAGTGTAGACATAGCCAGGGATCTTAACTTTCTTTTGATGAGCTCTTCCTGCGTCCCCTTGGCAGCCGCCCTCGCTGTGAGGTTTTTGAAATCAGAACCGCTGATGGCGGGGGATCTGAGTAAGAAATCAAACCTGATTAGGAGTAAACCCCTTGAAAGGTGAAGAGCCTGCTTGAATAGGAAAGGAACCTGGAAAACTTGGAGGTGCACTGTAGGTGACATCCTGACAAAGAAGCCAGGCAGGGCTGCAATAAGTGCAAGAAGCGGTAAACGACAGAACTGAATGAATTCTGAGAGGTACAGTTAGTGGAGGACTGGGGGGCCCCAGGTGCTGGCAGAGGTAACTGCTGACACAGTGGAGAGAGGCTCGTTCCTTTGGATTGAGTGTGAGTAGATTTGAGCTCCTCTGAGGAGGAAAACTGAAAAGCAAGAATGTGAATCTTCCTTGGAAATGGCGTGTGTCCCACTCCAGTGTTTCAGGGATGCCGTGCAGCTACAAGTGACGTCTTTGGATGAACTGTTAGACCAAAATCCTGCCCACTTCTGGTCATTAGAATTCCCGTGATGTTTTTTGTCAGGATTCGGGTGTTAGACACACTCCAGCATGGCTGGTTATATTTCTGCCTTCCTAAATGTCCCCTCTTCTTCCAGTTGACTGTGGTGGTGGTCTTCATTTCCTGTGCTAGGTTGTAGTGCATTCTTTCTGAACGTAAATGCACCCACAAGCACCTGAACAGCACTTTGGAATCTGAAAACATGTTAGCCATGTCAGATGGTCAGAACCCTGCAGTCCTCACTGAGGGAGCATTCCTACCAGCCTGTAGAATTGGATCCACTATTCTCATTATTTTACTATTCCTAAACTAGAAAAAGCATAGGGAAAGTGTTACGTTTGATTTCACATTCAGACAACAAAGACAGAGAACGACAGAGGTACATACAAAAAGAAGCTTTGTAGAACTATCGTGTGTGTGAAATGAACGGGAAAGATAACATTTCATTTCTCTCTCACATTTCTCTCCTTTAGTGCCCAGCAGTAACAAAGCAACAAACAGAAAAGTTAGTTTGAAATCTTCACTTCTTGGTGCAGGAAGTTCACATAAAGCAAGACAAATATGTAATAATGTACCTGAACAAGACTGCTGAAATGAGGAGCATCGCTGATCTGGAAGGACAACTGACTGAATTCCTAACCACAGAGAGAAGGATACGCAGGAAATGTCAAATGGAACAGAGAACAGGAAAAGCGGTGGGCCCCTACACGCGACAGAGCAACCAATGAGGTTTCAGAACCATCTAACTCTAGGTGAGATTGCTTGTGCATACCCGTAGTGTGGGATTTTTCCTCAGTAAATAGCCTGCATTTGTAGATGTGTCCATAGAACTTGCATCTATGAAGCTATATTTCCTTTCATTAGCAAATTCTGCATTTGTCCCCGCTCCAGCTGTGTGCTCTTCTTGCAGGGACCCCAGATTCCAGAGGGGGAAGAGATTTGATTTGTGAGTTTTCTCTCCCAGCCCTGCTAGTGAAGGGCGCAGTTGCTGAGTTGCTGACTCATCCCCCACCCCAAATACAAGGCACTGAGACACTTGCATTGTTGGTGTCTCAGGCCCATTATCAAAAAATCAGAAAACCTTTAATGAAGAATATTAGTTCAAATCTGCATGAATGAGTGGCCTGCCCAGAGACTTGGGCACTCTCATGCCAACTGGAGAAACAAAAATAGTAATTAGCACTAGCACCGTACAGGAAACAAACAACCTAGCGAGTTCGAATGACAAATCAGTGTCTGGAGGAGGGAAGAGAAGAGGAAATGGGAAGGGATTTATACAGTATGCCTTCCCACAGGGCTGTTTCTCCTAGAGTAGTTGCTGAGGATGTATGAATTGATTTAGAGGTAGTTATTCTAGCCTGAACCTTCAAGAAAAACTCAGAGGGAATCTCTGCCTAACTTCGAAGAAACTTCACTCAGCTTTGTTTCCAGTGCTTGGTAGAAGCAACCAAATCTCAGCCAGCTATTCTCATTGCCAGGGCAGCCCAAGGCAGGCAGGAAGTACCCAGCGTGCACTCATGATACTACTAACCCAGTTCTGGATGTCCCTTGTGGTTCTGATGAGTATCCGAATGTCTGCACGGGGACTGAACCTTCCTCTGCTATTTATTGTTCATGCTTTCATTAACATTATCCCATTGCCTCAATGCCTGCTGTGCGTTTATCTAGTCAGCGTATTGCCAAACAGCAACCCATCCAATAGGACTGTATCCCTCAAGCAAGTATAAATTTATTGCTGATGGATCCTGAGTATGGGGAAAGTTGCTGCAGCTTTTTCTGAATAGCTGAGAAGTCAGCAGTTGTTGCTGCTTCTTGTGCTGAGGAGAAAAATAGGTAAGAATTGGTAACGTCAGCTAAGGTGAAATCTCAACAGACAGCTCACTAAATTGTGCACAACTCTCTGCATGTCGCAAACCTTTTGTTATCTTCGCCCAGGAGTCAATCTGGCTTTAGTTTCCTCCCTTAAATTGTCCGTCAAAGGAGTTCAAAGATATTTACCTCAGCATTGACATGTACCGTAGCAAGAGATAACATTACGGTCCAGCTGTTCTTCTTTAACTCCACCCCCACAGCATTCTTCATTGATTCAAGATGGAGCTTGTCTCTACTCAGTTAGAGCAAACTGGTTTGTGGCCTCCTGCTCAGCATATATCTAATGTCCAGTCCTTCCAGTGCTGGAATGGCATTTCTGACTTACGCTTTCCATGAGGGCGGGTGCTGCCTTGAGAATTACTGCTTCTGCACAGGAAGCTTGTTCAAAGTTTTGCCCATTCTGATGAGAAAATCTGAGTCCATGACGGCGGATGGTCCTTGATCTTTCCTTGTTTTCTGTGTCTCTCTTGGACTACCTGAAGTGCTCCTTGAGGCAGAATCATTTCAGGACCTGTTTCTCCCCAGACTCAGAAATTGAAGGTGGCATAGGGGCTGGGTGGCTGTTTGTTGGTGTGATATATACCAGATCTCTTCACTCCAAAGAGAATATTTATAAACTAAACCGTGCATTGGCTCACCAGAAAAACCCTGGAATACATAAAGAACAAGACATACTGACCCCAGACTTCTTTCCCGTAGGGGTGGGGGCGAGAATTATTCCCGCAGACCCTGTCTCTCCACTCCAGGATTTCCTGCTTTTCACCCACCCAATCAAACACGTGTAAAGGAACCAACAGCACATTGTGTTCCAGTTTGTCCCCAAGTCATACTCCAAACACTTGTAACGGACGCTGGTCAGGCAGGAGTGCAGGCAGAGTGGGGCTGTGGTGTGAGATTTGGGGAGGCAGTCACCCCGTGTCTCACCCCCAGGGAACGATCGGCAGCCTCTCATTGGGGGGAGACCCATGCTGTCACCTGTGGCTTTGAGAAATTGCCAGGTGACGTCAATGCTTTTGCTCACCCAGGCGTCTTTCTCCGTAGCCTGTTGTGCTGCCCTTCTGAAAGAGCAGGCTGTGATGACACTCCCCGTAAGGTTGGCAAAGTGTTTTGTTAAGTAGGTCTGTGCTTCGCTGGGCTTTCAGCTCATATGAATTCATCGCTCCCTCCCACGTCTGAATTTACATTTCCAAGCAAGCATCATGCCGATCTTTTACTCTGGCTAATGATTGTATCAAACACGAGGCAAAGAGCTGGTCTGCATTCTCACTGCAGAAGGAGAAAAGCAAACCAGAGCCTTTTCCTCACTCCATGCAGCATGATGTTTTCTCCTTCTTGTTTGTAAGAAGGGCAGGCTCTCTATTTCTGCCCCTTTTTCCCACACGCACTGCAGCTGGGCGTGGGGTGACAGCAGCAGTGTGGCACGCCGAGAACAGACTGGCAGCATTCAGGGTCCGTGCACGTACTGATGCCTCAAGTTCAACTGCAGCCCCATATCCAGCACGTCTGTCTGCGGGTGGGATTCTCCTCCGAGCTGGGTTTAAGGAGGAGCACTTTGTTACAGGCTACCAACTTCAGCAGACATCACCGGCCCCATGGTCAAAACCCACACGTGGGTAACAAGACTTAATTCGTCACTGCAGTCAGGTGCTTTGGAATCCTTGGCTGGCCTGTGCAAGAGACATGCAAAATAATATTACACTTCCAGTCATTAATGCCATTCTAATTGGAGTGCTGGCTCAGTAAGAGTGCATCTCATCGTATAGATATTCGTGTGTAAGAGTACCTGTTATAATATAATAATAATATACAGTACACAGTAATAAATGGCAGAATCAAAGCCTATTCCCCAATTACTTTTCTGTTACAAATACATTCCCTGGGCGGGAGGCACAGTTGGCCAGGTTGATAGATCTCAGAAGCAAGAAACAATATTTACATATTGCAGATTTTAATCTCTCATCTGGGACCACTGTAAAAGACCCTCTCTTATTATACACAGTAGAGCATTACACTTATATATGGTATCCAGTGTACACTGCACTTAGGAATGGCTAATGATTAAAGCATAGAAACTGGGAGTCAGGATTCCTGCCTTGAGATTAAGGTCATATCTTTGACCTTGGACCACTCATAATTTTTGTGCCTTAGTTTCCCCATTTGCAATAGGATATTTACCAAGAGTGCAAGGAATTAATGCTTGTAATACATTGTGGGGACCTTGAATTATTAATTAGATATATGTACCTCATGATAGCAGAACGATCAGTTAACAGTGGAATCTAAAACAACTAACAACTACCTTGAGGTGCCTGGACACGTCTGGAGAAGGAGAGGCTGTCCCCAGAGCCCATGTGTCTTTGCACGTTGTACATACGCACATTTCCCGATCATCTTTTCCTATAGCTCTTGTAAGAGGCAGGCAGTATTGACAAGGCAATTCTCAGAGAACTTTTCTGTCACAGACCTACCTGCTAAATGTGTCCTCTAGGGCCTCCACACAATCTATCAAGCATTGGACCAAATTAATCTCTGCTGTAAATTCACTGAGTGCAAAGGAATTCCCGGGGGATCAGTTTGGCCCCCTATTAGCAATATGCTACTTTACACTTACGGACACAGTACATGGCGCGTCTCAGCTGTAGATCACAAAGTGCCATAGCAAAAGGGGCAAGTGTTCTCATCCCCACGCCAGTGATGAGGAAACTGAGGCACAGAGGTGCAGTGATTGTCTAAGGTCTCTCAGCAAGTCTGGCAACTCTGCAAAGGAAACCCATCTCTCTTGATTCCTTTCCTAGTATAAAGTAGTGACTAGGAGGAGCAGAGACGCCATCAGTGAATAAAGACATTTCGGGAAAGCAGAGTGAGTTAACCAGTAAGTGACTACACATTCCTTCTTACAAATTGCAAAATTATGAGGGCCTGTCCCATGCTCAAATGCTGCTGGATTCCAATACAAAAAAGGGGGAAAACTCCATGCAGACATTAGGCGATTATATCTACTTTTCTGTATTTAGTCACTCTGTCTCAACTAGCCATCTAGAGAAGGGAACAGATACTCTGGTTAGGGCTAAACAGAATGCATTTAATTTCTGTTTCTTTCCAGCCATTTCAGAACATCTTTCCTGAACAGTCAGCTCGCCAGTACTCCAAGATGGGTGTTGTATGGAATATCATAGGTATTCTAAAAAATATGCTGACTACGCCTCTGTTCTCACGCTCATTAGAACCACGTGCATGGCTCCTTTCCTAGGATTCAGTCCAGAACAGCCTCTGACCATGTAGGCTATTTGACAATGTGAAAATCACTTCTCTTCTTCGTTTTTGCAGTTTCTCCATCCACTGCCTGAGTAATTAATCTCCCTCGTGATCGAAGTCCCAGTCTTCCAACCACTGCTTTATCTTCAAAATCATGGCATGAGCTCGCTCCCTAACCGCCTTAGGCCTTTAGCTACGTTTTAAATTAAGAGCACCTGACAACTGCTCCAAACTGTGTCTGGCCAAATTATTGACATCATTCCACTTGGCAGACAGAGGGTTAACTCTTGCAAGGACCACAGCTAGCAACTAGGTTTGGGTAAAATCAGACTCAACGCAGTTCTCAGATAGAATTTTGTTGATGTCTAGATGATGATTCATTTTCACTGTCCTCCTCTCTGCATCACCGCGCTTGGGATTCCTGTGAAAACAATGACCCCAGGGTGCCAGAGGTTCTATGTCGGAAATACCGTTAATAGCATAAATCTCCCCACAGAGCTGCTTCTAGCCCGTGTTTGCTGACCTGAGAGCGTGAGCTGACCAGCTTAGCTTTGCGGGTATGTCTATACAAACAGACTGCGGTGAGCTGGGGGATGAGCTAGCCTGCCATGGTCTAACAGCCGTGTGGACTCTGTCCTAAGAGTTTGTTATTGTACTTTGAGCTAGCCGCATTTCTTCTTTGAACCAAACCTGAACTCTGACCCTCTTCCTTTTACTTCACTAAGTGCAGCCTGCATTACTGATGAATTTTGCCTTCCCCTTGCCATAAGCCCTGGTATTTTTCTATTCCTAGCCCTCCTCCAGGCCTCGGCAATGGCTTTGACTAATGATGACGTGTTCGTCCTTGAAAACACACAGGTTCAGTTCAGCAACAGGAAAGCTTATTTGCTATTTGAACAGAAGAAAGGGACTTTTCTCCCAGTCCTACCTTTGCTCTCCAGTCACATAACCTCCTGCAATGATAACCAATGACTCCATTCCTTAGACATCTAGGGCAGGACTGGCCAAAGAGCCTGCAGTGGGGTGGGGTGTTGATACTTTCCTGAAGAGCACCCCGTGTGAGAATGCAGGGCGCAGGGTAATGGCTTTCCCAGCATTCACACTCTCTCCCTATGGCTTGTAGAAAATGAAAACACATTGGAAGGAATGAGGCAGAGGGAGAGACTAGATTTTACAAGGGAGAGCCCTCCAGTGAGACGTAGCCCCGGGTTTGACCCTGCTCTCCTTGGTTTCAGTTGGAGCAGGGCAGAGCCTGTGGCTTGTTTTACTCTAAACCAAGGGAAGGGACCAGTTTCTCGGTCTTGGCCAATCTTCCTGGTGCTCAGAGCTTTCACTGGTTCCAGATTGGCTGCAGTGCTCTTCATTATTACAAATAGCCTCTGGCTACAAGTACACTGGCTGCCCTGAGCATTCAAGCTGCAGTGAAAGCCTAGAGCAGTCCAGCCCTTAGTCAACAGTCAAGGGGTCTATCTCCTGGAGAAGCCTGGTCAGTGGGGATTAGGGCTGAGACTACCGTAGAGATGGATCTCTGGAGGTCATGGTATCTGCCCAACTGCCTCAGGAATCTGCAGACAGGCTTCCCATTCATTCCAGGATCCAGTTCAACGTCAGCCTCCTGGTCTTTGCTCCTCCTCTCTATGCTTCCTGAGCTAATCTGTAATGAGCTTCCTCGCTGTACGTTCCCACACAACTTTGTCACGGTTGGTGCAACTGTGCAGTTTTGTCATGGTGTGTGCCAGAGTCTGCATCTCCTGCCATTTGGTCATCTCCCTGTATCCTGCGGCTCTGTGCTCTTTCCATTTGCTGTCATATGTCACCTAATGCATCTCGCTTGACTTTACCATGCAAATTCTCTCTGCCTCTCTCCTTTAGTTACTCTTTAGTTCTGCTAACCCATTGGGGTGACGTGAATGCAAAACACTTAGCCAAGTGAACCTGCATTGTAACATTGCATTTTACTGTCAGAGCACACCCACTGCAATTACACGGGGTAACTGGGGATGCAACTGCCAGATCCCAGGCTCTAAGCTCCATGGGAAAGAAGAAGCAGAGCGTAGCAAGGATGAATAACTTTTGGATCCTGAATCCTGCTGTAGGCAGCAGAGCTGGGAAGGCCCTATGGAAACTTCACAGCCAAAACTGCATAAATCATGCACTGCGGTGGAGTGGAGTTCTAGATAGCTAACAGCTTTGCTGGGAAATTTCCTTCAATGCAGTTGAAATATCAGTAGAGTTTTGAAGTTGCATCCTTGTGAGAATATCTTTCTCAACCCCTTCCCCACCAGCCTCCACATTTGCCAGGACAGCATGTAGAGAGGCAACCTACATGTCAGTCAGATGAATACACCTCTTCCGTCACATATTCTGGCCAGGATTTGGTCCTAAAGACACAAAGCAGGTAGAGGAGAGTTAGGCGGTAGAGTGGGGCTCTTCCCTAGGTGCAGGCTACTTTTCAGAGGAGGTGGGCGTTGGGGATCGTGGAGAGAGGGAGGTGGCCGGGTCTGCGTCAATGAGTGGGTGAAGTAGACAAAGAGCAGTAAATAGGGAAGCTGTGAGGAACATCAGGAATGTGGGGGGTGGAATGAGAATATAGGGTTTGCAGTAACATAATTTAGACCAAGACAGAGATCTTTAGTTAATAAGGGCCATATGCTGTGTGAAGCATATAAACAAATGTGAGGGGAGTTTTTGCTACTATGGCATAAGCCATGAGAAGCACTGAAGAGCTTTTCTGCAGGGTACAATTACAGTACAGTCACACCAACCTCGCACATACAGAGCTGTGTGTTTTTCCTCCCTTCAGCCAGCCATTCATTTGTCCGCCTACAGCAACCAGCACCAGAGCTGAGTCGTCAGTGCTGAAGCACTGGTTATATGACTCTGTACACAATGTACTAGCAAGGCTCACACCCCGCAGAAACATTCAAATACAGGGAGCCCGCAGTATTTCCCCATTCTGAGAATGCCCCGTCGCCAGCCTTCCCAGTCCTCACATGCTCTAAATCTCCACTGGACATGACGAGAGATCCCTGCCTTAAAACAAGAGGAGGTGGCATTTGCTTAATGCCTCCACGGGAGTTTGAATTCTAGGCTGAAACTCGGGAGTTCCAGAATTGCTCCAGGTACAGTGCTGCAGGAGCCACTGGCTGAGGTTTCAGTGACGCTTGGAGCACGATGAAGGGAACTCGTGGCCAAGCAGCTTGACACATGGCTGTGGTTTAAATGTTGCTATTGTTTTTCAGAGGAGGTCTTTGGGCCCCAGTGACCCATTTGTAGCCCCTGAAAGATGCAGGATCCTTTGACCCCTTGTACCATAATAAAGATACTTAGTCTTTTCCCTGGCACCATTCATCCAAAGAGCCTGAAGCACTTTACCGACATGACTGCTGAAACTTTCCAATGTCCCTGTGAAACTGATTACTGATTACCCATATTACTGATTGCCTCTGTGTGCCTCAGTTTCCCAATGCAACTTGTCTGAGCTCTGCGAGCAGCTAGTTGGTACAGCCAGGAGTACTCCTGATTCCTACTCCTGTGATCTAACCATTAGACACACTGCCTCAGTGGAGACAGGCTGCTGCATGATCCTAGTATGATTCTGTGTTCACTTCCAATCCTGTGTGCAGGGGGCTCTTTGAAGAGCAGCGGCTGGCTTGGCAAGGGAGGTAAATATAGGTCACCAAAGAAGGTCCCTGCTGCAGCATCCAGCAACTCCCCAGTGCTGCCGTTGTGTTCTCCCCCCTCCTTGGCAGGGGCTGCTCTATTCATTCTGCAAACAGCCTCCTTCCTTTCCAAGCCAGCGCTGTGGACATGCAGGAATGGCAGCGTTCATTCTGAACGGAGTCAGAGAGCAGGCTATTGCTGGACGAGATCCAGCGTTCTAAAAGATTGGAGCGAGGCACTCACTTTGTGTTTGTGGTAGGGGGTGGGAACTGCGGGTTCTACTGGCATTCCCCAAACCCACTGGTCCCGGTGTGATTCTCTGCTGTGTGTACAGTTCTGTAGCAAACCCCACTTACTTTTTATTGGAGCCCTCATTTTCTTTATGCAGCAGCACGCATCGGAAAACGCTCGCAGGTCCCGCTCTGAAAGCGCTTCGCTCTCTGCCAGTTCAGCCGAGTTATGCTGCTTTAACTTAGTCTGAGGCAAGGAGGAAGGGAAGGGGTGGAAAAAGGTTACTGCTACTTTAAATATAATGCATTAAGAAAATGCTGGAAAAAGGCCTGCGTGCTGTAATACCTAGCCATCTAGTTGGAAAAGCAGCCAGATGTAATACAAAAGAAGAAACACAGCCTCTTATGGATGCAGCACTAATTCATAAATCAGGTGAATCAGCTTAGGCACTGCTGTGTTTTTATGCCTCTGCTGCATGGAGTGCTGCATGCTGGATGCTTTGATTTGAAGTAATGGAGCCAGATAATCTCTTGGACCAAGACAACTCCAATGGTAAGAAGTAGAAAACGTACCAAAGAAAAGGGAGGAAGAGTGTCTGAGATACACATCCTGCTCAAGGCGGAGGGTGAAGCATGTGTTTTTTACTGTTTTCTGCATGGATCAGGAGTGGCTGTGGTAATGTACTTCACTTTGTCTTAGAAATCACTGTTTATGGGGAGGAAATGCTGGAGATAAACATACCGGCGGCTGAAAAGTGCTGGGTACTGTAAGAAGCAATAGCTCAAATATAATCAGCGCTTTTTCTTATCAGCCTGCATCCTGGATACTCTGCAGATAGAAGAGGAACTTAATAGACACTATGCATTATACAGTTTGGGGGATTTTTTGCCAGTAAGAAAGCAATACAACTTAGTGCCTTCTGTTCTATCAAACAGAGCATTCAGAAACTCTGGCTGCTGGAAGCTTTGCTACAGGCAACACAGTGGTAGTTTAGTTAGGAAGATAAATTTAGATGGAGACCAGAGGAATTCACCCTGGAATTAAAGTCCATGCTTAAAACTGCAAGCACTCCCTGGATTTATAGCATCCCACATGCTGCGTATTATTGTGCCAGGTACCTTGGAAGGCAGATGATCTGCATAAAATTGGTGTGGAAAGTTGTTTGCCTTTCCCTTTTTTTAATGGAACTGATTGGCTGCTTTGAGCACTACCGTTTGCCATTTTTTAAAATAGATGGTGTGTTTTTAAGATGATGATTTTAGAATAAATTCATTTCTGGCTCTTTAAGGTGTATTTGGCGCCTTTCTGAACTACACTTCGAGCCCTTCATTCCCTACTTTTTGCAAAAATAAGGTTCAAAGGCTAATTGAAGATTTTCCTCAGTGTGCTCCCTAGGGAAAGCTCTGAGTTCTCTAGTGAGACCCAGCTGCAGTGTTAAAATCACAGTGGCCCTAAAATTCTGGGGAAGGAATGCAGCTAGGGGAATGAGGTCATACCTAAACTATTCAAGCAGTCAGTTTTCCAGATTTGGGTGGGCAGTGGTGCTTTATTTGGGCTCTGTGCCACACTGAAGTTGGCTGGTGTAAAATAGTCAGGGACTGACTGCAGAGATGTTTCCAGTGATGATAATTTAAAGAGAGAATCACTTTTCCCTTTTGAGATTCCAGACTCTTGTTTTCACTTGATTGAGGCTCTCTGTTTGCAGAGCTATAAACACCGTAATAAACTTCTGCCCCAACCCATTGCACTGGGACATCGGAAGGAAACTTGGATTCAGTTCCTAGAGTGGGAAATTTGAAGACTGTAGAAGTAATTCTGCATATACTGGTCTGTGCTACTGAACGTCGTCTTGCCTTTCCCAGTGTTAGAAGCTGGGCTTCAAGAACCACAGAGAGAATGTCCCTAATTCTACAGGAAATGCGACTTCAGCTCTGTTTTCTTGAGATAATGTCAAATTTGAATGTTTTACATAATAGCTCCCTAAATATAGAATGAATATATTAAGATGAACAATATTCTCATTCTTCTTGCGACAGACAAGGAAAGTATTTTTGTCAGGTTCTGAAGAAAATTGTTTTCGCTGCAGAATATTTGAACAAGAAAGCAGACACAGGGAAGTGTTCACAAATTGAGGAATTAGGGACTGTTAAGCATTCATTGCACCGTGCAAGAACGCTTCCAGAGAGAATCCTTGACTGACAAAAAAATTACCCATGTCTTTTGCTTATATTATTTCTGGTTGCTGTGACTTAAACTATCCTGACTGTAGGATAAAGCTGATGAGTTAAGCCATGGCCTCATTTGGTTCTGAGGTCAGGGATAGGACATCTTGCACTCCTGGTTTACCCCAGCGCAGGAGTGACACACAAACTGTTTACCAGGACTTATATGGTAGTTAGTTACTTTGACAGACCATGCATTACTCTGCCCGAACTCCATCAATGGCAACTCCTCAACGTGCTGCCAGCAGAATGCTTGGGAAGAAAGATTTCTCCCCTTTGAGAAGTTTTTCTTGTAGCCATAATTCTTGGAAAGGCTCCTTTGTCCCTTTCAGTCTCAAAACCCAACTGAGTTGCTATAAATTTACACAGACTCTGAAAAGTGATGTGTTCACTTTGCTCATGTGACACTTAATGCCTCAGGAAAAGCCAGAATGTGGACATCTCTCTGCCTCTCTCCAGGAAAGATATCTCATTTGGCACCAAGAATTTTAATGGAAAACCCTTTCATCCCTGGAAAAAGAGAAGCTGTGTTACTATTTTTGAACCATCTGGTGGTCTTTATCAGGCAAGTGTTAACTGTCTAGAGCACTTTAGAGTTCAAGGTAAAGCCAAGGTCACTTCATGCTTTAGACATTTGTTTCCTGTCCAGTAAGTGAATTATTAATGATAGGAAAAGCCATTGTGAAGAATACGTGGGAAAAGCATCATCTTGAATTGATTGCAGCATTGTCATTCCCTGGCAGTGCCAGGGTGAATTAATTTAGGAGGGTCCGGATGGGATCGTTCAGCAGTGAGGAGTGCTGTCTCATATCTCTCCCAGAAATAAGATCTGCTTTTGAACAAATCAAGCTCCTGGTTTCTCAAGGAAGAGTCATTACAGATATATTGTTATGTGTAATTAGATTGTCCATTGTGATAATGTTCTCAGAAATCAGAGTGTGGAATAAAATGGAAACAAGTGAGTGACCCACATGACTTACTTCTGACTTTTCTAGTCTTCTCCATTCAGCTGTAGTACTCGCTGTCTTTGAACACATGGTTGCTACTTGCCCATCTCTGAAGGTCATAGAGTGCTGTAGCCTGTTTCTTAACACTAGCTTCAGAAACCCGACTCCCCCCCACACTTTCTCTCTTTCTGGAACTGGGGAGAACCTAAGGAAGATTTTGTTGTTCCCATTTGATGTTAGTTGCTAGCTCTAGCTTTTAAACATGCTGAAATGGTTTTGTGCTTCTTATGCAAAGAATTCTGCTTGGAACACATGTTGCCCTAAGGAATGTGCTGATTCTGAAACCCTAACCCTAAATTGTCTGGTGTTGCAGCTCCTCCTTGTAGGCTGCAGCCATTTCCACTACAGGAGAGACTGGTTACCAACAGATGCAGGCACAAATTGCCGACGATTTCCGTATGTTATGTTGTGGTTTGCAAAGTATCTGTATGCGGGACATTCTGATTGTGCGGGTGACAGTGTCTGAGGCTACAGTGGATCGTGGGACACTGTTTTCATCTCTCTGCGTTTGGTCTCTTGGGAGTTTTGGCAGTGTTTCTTTGTGTGTTACCAGTTCAGTTTTTAAAAACATTGTAATTAAATATTTTTTAAAAGTACATTTTAAACAGCCTTGTGGGAAAAATTCAGCCATTGGATTTCATGGAATGATACCACTTACTTGATGGGTGAATGTGACCCATGGACTTTAATTGAAACCGACAAAGCATGGAAATTCAGGTTACCGTAATCACTATGCCTTAATATTGAAGCACATACTGTATATTGCTTTTCTTAGCCCCCTGAAATACACACACAAATGGACATATACAAGACTAACAGCCTTGATTGAACTTTTCTGCTGTTCTTTACTTGGACTCTTCAAGCCTTTCATTAGGGCAGTAATATATTCTCACCCAGCCCAGGATACACTCTCTGATGCATTAGCAGAGCTGGGGCGCAAGGACTGGAAAAGCAGAGGTTGCTGCCAGTTAGGACTGACATGCAAACCCATGAAGGAACTCAGGACTGAATAGCAGGGATACTGTAGGTCAAGACTGAGATGATGGGATACAGAGGGACCTAGACAAATTGGAGGATTGAGCCAAAAGAAATCTGATTGGGGTTCAACAAGAACAAGTGCAGAATCCTCCACTTAGGATGGAAGAATCTCATGCCCTGCTACAGACTAGCTAGGCAGCGGTTCTGCAGAAGAGGATCTGGGGGTTACAACGGACAAGAAGCTGGAGATGAGTCAGCAATGTGCCCTTGCTGCCACGAAAGCTAACAACATATTAGGCTGCAAAAGTAGGAGCGTTGCCAGCAGATGGAGAGAAGTGATTATTCCCCTATATTCGGCACTGGTGAGATCCATTTGGAATAATGTGTGCAGTTTTGGGTCCCCCTACTACAGAAAGGATGTGGATAAATTGGAGAACATCCATCGAAGGGTAATGAAAGTGATTAGGGGACTGGGGCACATGACTTACGAGGAAAGGCAGAGAGAATTGAGCTTATTTAGTCTGCAGAAGAGAAGAGTGAGGGGGGAATTCATAGCAACTTTCAACTACTTGAAGGGATGCTCCAAAGAGGAGGGAGCTAGGCTATTTCAGCGGTGACAGAGGACAGAAAAAGGAGCAATGATTTCAAGTAGCGGCTGGGGAGGTCGAGGTTGGATATTAGAAAAATCTTTCTCACTAGGAGGGTGGTGAAGCACTGGAATGGGTTACCTAGGGAGGTGGTGGAATCTCCATCCTTAGAGGATTTTAAGGACCATCTTGACAAAGCCCTGGCTGGGATGATTTAGTTGGGGTTGGTCCTGCTTTGAGTCGGGGGGTTGGACTAGATGTCTCCTGAGGTCCCTTCCAACCCTCATCTTCTATGATTTGATGTTACATTTGGCAGAACTGAGCAGAAGGTTGAAATTGGAACAGAAGAAGGTGTTGAGCTTTAAAGCTGAGGTGTATTTGGCAGAGGATTGGGCTTGGGGAAACTTATCCTACATGTCTCTACCCAGTGCCAGATGCAAGCCAGCATTCCCAGCCCTTCACCTTTATGAATGTTGAACTTGTGCATTTTAGAAAAAGTAACTGCGTTATTGACTCTGACATGATCTTCTGCTGGAGGTGATTGATCTGGAGAGCTGGGGTGAGTGCGTGTGAGAGTGAGAGGAGGACGGGTTGCTCAGAGCTAAAGCAGCCCTTTTAAAGTTTGTGTGTGAGGACCACTGAGGAGCAGGGGGGACCAAGCATCCTATTCTCAGGGAGAACTTCCTGGTGATGGGCTTCCAAGGAGGGAGCAGGGAGGAAGGGAGCAGCAATTGGGCAGAACTGGAGATTCTCCCCCCCCAAATTGCTATGCCAAGCATCTGACAGTGAGGGGGAAGGAAAGAGGAAACTGCATGCCCCCCAAACAGCACGATAAAACACATACTAGTTTTTGTTCTGTATGGTGGGGGTGGGGGTGGGAGTCTGGTGTGATAAACGTTGATAAAGTAAACTCCTCCTCATCTACCAGCAAGTGAGAGTCTGCAACCCCAAAATAGCTTGTTTAATTTGTGTTACTGTCAGGGACTAAACTCGTTCTGGAGCAAATCTTTCCTCAGCTCTGAATTTCCTGGCTCTGGAGAAATCACAGAGAGAGTCTAAATATTATTTTAGCATAGGTGTTTTTTGTGGTAAATAGGCATTTGATCTGGAAATACCAGTTGTGGTGTTTCCAGTAGCTGCCGCCATCATGGGATGTGGCATGGGGAAACAAAACTTCTTCTTCTTCTTCTTCTTTTTCTTCTTCTTCTTCTTCTTCTTCTTCTAGAACATTTGTTTATGGCACCAAACATGTGGATGATGGTTTTCAGCTGGGGTTGGAAGCTGGTTTTGAGGCAGGTTGCACATTCCATGGGCTCTACTGTCAACTCTGCTAAAAGTCTCTAAAGAGAGCACAGTGCGTAACTTTGATCTGCCTGAAAACCAGTTTGCTGTTGTAGGGTTGCTTATGGGCATTGAATTGTGCAGGCAGGTTCATTGTGTAGGCTTGCTCATAAATGTTAGGCTGCTGGCTAAGATTTTTTTAAAGGGGACAGAAGCACTGAAATATTTGTTCGTGGGCAAAACCCCATGTCCAGGGCCGTATGCACTTTTCAGAATGCTAGAAGAAAATCTAGTTATGTAAAATTTGAGGCTTCTGATACTTGACATTGTCTTTTGAACATGCCCTGATATAGTCAAAGCTTCGGGCTCAGCTTTTGTGTAGAATGAACGTTGGGAGGGAACATTCTTAGGAGATAAAGCCCTTTCTTAGATATTTTTAGAAGTTCACTTCTCAATATTACCTTCATGGCTGAGAAAAATGGGGAAAAGAAATGAGGGATGGCAGCTGAAAGAATAAGCATATTACACTAATATTGAGTGATTAAATAGTGCTGCAATATATCACTCGACATGGATCATTAACAATTGATCCCCCCTTCCATGTATAATCTTTGGGGTTTTTTTTGTTTGCAGTGGGCTCTTTTTTGCATAAAACTTTATATATTGTAGGAGAGATTTACTGAAGGTATTTGGGAGAAAATTCATTAGCAAGGTGCATGGTTTCCTGATGTTATCTTATTAAAAGCATTACAAGATTTAGCTGTGTTTTTCTAAAGAGCCATCTTTAAACCATTAAAACATAATATCAACAGTCATATTTTCAAGGCTGAGGCAAGCAGAGAACAATGAAGAGTTGAGGCTGAGGTATGCATGGGTGTGATTCTGTTCTGTTCAGGTTCTTACACCACGTTCGTCGCCCGTGGCCTCTGAGGGTACTGGGGAGGTAAAGAATCATACTCATAAGGGTAGGAGAATTGGAGTAGAGGAAGTGAAGACACAGTTTAATACTCAAAAGACAAATAGGCACAGATTCCTGGAGGGGAATAGATTAGTGTTACGTGCACAGGAGGAACTGATATGTTTTATGAGGCAAATTTTTAGTGAAACAACCATCTCTGTGTATATATGGACGGTGCTTTTTTTTGTCTTAAAAAAAAAAAAAAAGTGCCAGTACTCGGCCAGGGACTGGGGGCTGCCAGCGGCAGTAGCAGGAGCTGGGGCCACATCGCTGTGGAAAAAAAGGTGCCGGTACTCAGAACCCCTGAGTACCACCACAAAAAAAGCCCTGTATATGTATAATAAAGCACAAAAGCGCACTGAAGAGAGAGAGACAGAGTGCTGTAACCATCATTGCATCACTGGACACAGCCCCACTGAGGGCTTCTTATTGTCCCAGTGTACTGGTTCCTTCTGAGTTTAAGACCCAGTCCTACAAAGCCTTAGTGTCCTCAACGTTCATCCAAGAGACTGGGAGACAAAGATCTTTAGCGTTCCACGGGGTCACTGCTCCACAGTCCTGAAGGCACTGAAAAACAGAAGAACGCAAAGTAACTATTTTACTGGTGACTCTGCGTGGCAGTGAGATCTTTGGATGAAAACAGCCTCAATTGATTATTACCGTCAGCATGGTGTGCATGGAAGAGAAATACATCTGGAAAATTCCTGGTTTATAGGAATGGCAGACATGCACTTGGGGGTAAGATTGAAGGGGTTAAAAATGCTCTTGGAAAAGTATTTAATATCCTGAAAGAAGGCCAGTCCAAGAGAAGTGCTGGGTGTTCATAGCCAGAAAAGACTGGTGTCCTGGCTGGGGGAACATCTGTGACTGACTGAAATAGTTGCAGGCTGGTCTCTAATGGGTGTGTGTTTCTGGAGCAAAACAGACCGTGGCTTTGCAGTGCGCTGAGCGGCCAATAAGTTAACAGGCCAATTTGGATTTACTCCAAAGAAATTACCAGGTGTGTGGTAAATAATAGAAACCAGTCAACAGAGCAGTGGTAAATGATCAGTGTGAAATGTCTGTACGACAAGGAGAACCAAGCCAACAGCATTTAAAAAAGACAGGAGGATGGAATTGGATTCCTTTATTGTCCCCAAGTCCCAGTTGGCAACAGAGAGGGATTTAAAAATAGATCTGAGCAACACCTGCTAATTTCAATATAAATTACAGTATGTGGTAACCCTGAAGGAGCCACAGTGATTTTACTGAAGAGTGGAACAGTATCAAAAAAGCAGAGAACTCCAGGCAAAAATAAGAAACTAGAATTAGGGAGATAATCTAATCTAATCTAATATATAATTGTGTGTGTGTGGCCTTGCACAAGTCACCAGGGAGTACAGACAGCAATTCTATAGAGGGATTACCTGCAGGGTAAGGAACACTATATATGTTAAAGCAGCGAGAGACGTGGGTGGATGGAATGTAACAGCCATACTGGGACTTGGCCAGTACCAAGGCAAACAGCTTTGCTCTTCTTGGAAAAATACCAAGGGATCTTGAATAACTAGAAGTGGTCAAGGTCTCAATTTCAGCAGCTCCAGCAGCATGGCGTTGTACTGGAGCATGACATCAACTCTGCCTGGGAGGGAAAAGCACCGTTCCTACGTCACACACAACATACGTTCCCTGCTCCTGCAGCACATGGCAGCTCTGGTGGAATCCCA
>ML685804.1:13058891-13108105 GCA_007922175.1 Pelusios castaneus
ATGGGCAGTCACTGTGAAAAAAAGGTTCTGGTACTCGGTACCCCTGAGTGAGTACCATCACACACACACACACACACACACACACACACACACACACACACACACACACACACACACGAAAGGTTCTGGTACTCAGTACCCCTGAGTGAGTACCATCACACACACACACACAAAAGGTTCTGGTACTCAGTACCCCTGAGTACCATCACAAAAAAAGCCCTGGATATGGGTATAGGTTGTAGGTGGACATCGCATGGAAAGGCTCTTCTGGAACAGTGGTGCAGAGAGAATGAGTGAGTGAAAGACTGAATTATCAAATCTTCATGTTCGTGTGTCTCTTCCAAATAACAGAGGATGGGGATATTCAGGGAGCCAAAGATGCTGAGGAATTAAAAAGTCCACAGCTGATACTCCGTCTTATTTATAGATCAGAAGCTTTTCAACTAATAGGGCACCAAGCACAGACAGCACAGGAAGAAACTGAAGAAGCAGAAGTAGAAATTTTTATGAGTCCTCACTCAGGAGAGAGCCTTGAAGCCTGGCAAAAAGCCAGATAAGTGTTATTTTTAAGGACGGCATGGACATATGAGATGATTACAGATCTTCAGACCTTTAATCGAGGGGTATCACCATGTACTACACATAGCTAAGATGTTGGACAACAGCCCCTTTCTCCACAGATGGCCTAAACGACTGAATGTGGCCGCTGGTTTTACTTCCATCTCTGGCAAATGTGTGGTACACTGGGGCTATCAAGCAAATAAATAACGGCTTAGCTCCAGACAATGCACCATGATATTCTTTATCATGTTTGATTAGGGTGTTTGCCAAAGAGGTTTCTGAGCACATGGGCTGGATTATTGTGTCGGTTGGAATGCGACAGTAACGTTCTCCACTTAGCTGTGCTCCCATCCAAGCAGCTGCAAGGGCTTTATGGCAGAACACCCGTGGAGAGGAGGAGATTAGCAACCTCAGCTTCATGTTACAGATGGGGAACCTGAGGCTCTCCAAAGGCCTTGCTGAAGGCCTCTCAATGAGTCAGTGTCAGAAGCAGCCCTAGACTCCTGATTCCCCGTCTGTGTCCTATCCACTGAGCATGCTGCAGGCAGAGTTAGATAGCTTTGCTGACAGTGAATCAGACAGAGCAGGTTTTGGTAGGGAGCTTCACCCAGGCTAACGGGGCAGGGTAGGAGAAGCACAGAAGGGTTTGCTGGAAAATGCAACTTGTGAGCAATAAGATAGGCATCAGTCAGGTGGGATTTGAGGTGCAATTCAACATCTCTGCATCCTGTAAGAGATAATAAGTAAGGCGGAACTAGGTCATGAAGGGCCTTCAAAGAGCAGACTGGTACCTTGTGTGTGTTTGTGTGGGTGAGGGACATGACAGGGGTGATACGGAGCGACCAGCCAGGAAAATGTTTGCAGCAATATTTTGAATGGATTCAAGTGGGAATAAGGTTTTGTTTTGTTGTGGCCAGACAAGAAGAGATTTCTCCTGCCCAGCAATGTGGGAGGAGCAGCTGTGTGCCCAAAGGCTTTGCAGAGTTAGATTGAAACATTAGAGTTAAATCACCATAAAGTCAGATACATGGAAAAGAGGTTCAGTGGGTTTTCATCTGGGAATTGAAGTCAGATGAAGAATTGTTGGGGTAGACAGATACAAGAAAGCTCTCCAGGATGGCAAGGCTGATCAGGGGAAAGCTCTGCACCAGCAGTGGAGGGGATAAAACTGAGGTGCGCTAGCTAAGTGGAGAGGGTGGGCTTGTATGAAAGGAGAGCGGGGTGTTCTGAGACGGGAATGGGAGAAGTGCAAGATTAGAGCTGGTTGGAGGGTTTTTTGTTTTTTTTTAGCAGAAAACTTCATTTTTTGCCAGAAAATTGAAAACTAAAAATTTTTGGCAGAAAACTTCTGTGTTTGGGTTTTTCTTTTATCAACAAAAAGTCAAAGATTTCTGCAGGAAGCAGAAACTCTCTGAAGAATGATATGGGATCAAAAATGCAAAATTCAGGTGGAAAACTTTTCTCCAGTCTTATCAAAGATAATTTACAGCTGGATCTCAGAAGGAATGGGGACCCAGCAAGAGGTTCCTGAGGATGGAAGGTGATAGGGTCTGTCAGGCTCTGAGTGAAGGTGGGCAGTGGTGGCTCCTCACCCTGAAGTTGGGACTCTTCATTCATATTCACCCAGTTTGCTGTCATTGCATAATGTAATCTAGTGTCTCCCTTTGAGCCAAAGGCTGAGGATGCAGTCAAACCAAGCCTCGACCTATGAAAGTGCCCTGCATGCCTGTCTGTTACTTATGTCATGGTAACGAATACCTTGCTCTCAAATATACAAAATATGCTAGAACATTAAACAGTGAAGAACAATGCACTCAGTGATTAATTTAAATCTTTTAAGTACCTGGCATCAGGAGAAGGATGCATTCTCACGTCAGCACTTTTCTGCTGTGTGATCAAATGGATATTGGGATTTGCCACTCCACACACTGGAATCAAGGTTGACCAAGAAATGCTTACCACCCAAGACTACATCAACAATGCTGCTTTGCTTGTGGAGATGTTAGAAAATTTCAGCCCTACCTTCCAGGATCTCTAAAATGTCGCCCACAATATAGAGTTGAATGCCCCATGGCAGATGGCCATGGTCCAGAACCTTGAAACTGAGAACTCCTGAGGTCAAGTACCCTGTAACATGTTGATGATTCATCTACCTAGACTGCAAACAGAGCTCAAATGGACGTTCTTTGACTAACATCTCACCCTTCCTGCATAAAGTTCCTGTCTTGCTTATGAATGCAAAAACAAAGTTCAGGATATATCAAACCTGTGTAGTGTTTGTATTGCTATACAAGTTAGAAACTAGACTCTCATAGGCAGTGGCTAGAGACATTCTATATGTGCTATCAGAGCCAAATTCTGAATATAAAGAGATTTGACTTAGTTTGAGACATCACACTCTTGTGATGATCTAACCTCCCTTTAATAGCTCAGTATATTTAACATGTCGCCAGCAAATTACCTCAGCACACCACACTCTCTAGGTCTCCACTGAAGCGGTGAAGGGGTGCACTCCATCGCTGTACCTGATGCCAACTGTGAGGCTGCCCCAGACATTTTGTGGATTTGCAGGATTGAGCCAGATCAGGGACCTCACCACATGGTGCCTGGGGTTACACCATCACTTATGGTCACTGGATGGTCAGCATTAAAAGTAGATAAATGGGGGTAGCAGGGAGGAGGGGGGAAGAGCCTTGGCACAAAAGAGGACGAGGGAGAGGGACTGTGCTAACAATTCTGTCCAGGAAGGAGATTAAGTATTTGTGGTTTTCTAGGAGGCAGCTGAGCTGGGGAGAACCAGGATGACATAATCATGATACTGTATTATAAAATAAAAGAGATTACAGGGCATCGGTCGAACAGAGAGCTCTCCACGCTGCAGTCCTTAAACAGGCAAAGCACACACTGAATTGATCGTGTCTGCTAGCTGAGATAATTCAACTGATGAAAGATGGATGGTGATAGCGTCACTAGACAGCATAAAATCTGCAAAGGGCAAATTCCCAAAGATAGGAACTTTGCGATACCATTCTCTCCTGAACACCTGCTTAGTGAGCCAAGGAATCAGTCTCAGGTGACTGTCATTAATAAAAAAACTTCTTTATGTGGGGCAGATTTTCAGTGGGCCTGCAGAACTGCCCTTCTAAAGTGTGCCCGATTGGATTATATCATTAGAATTACTTTTCAGTTTCTAATGCCCATGAGAGTCCATTGAAGTCAGTGGTGAACGTCGGATTTAATAGGCCACATAGGGTGTGTCTACACTTACAAATTAAGTCGACTTAAACTTGCTTAAATCGACTTAATTTAATCTGCATCCACACTACATTTTTCTTAAGTCGACTTAAGCAGCTGCTTAAGTCTTCTTAAGGAAAATTAAAGTCGACTCTACTAAACCTAGTTTTAAGTTGACTTTTCTGGCTAAGTCGACTTTATTAAGTCGACTTAGCCAGTGTGGACGCAGAATAGCCTTAAGTCGACTTAGGGGGCTTCAGGGCTTCCCCACTGCCCTCCCTGCCAGGGTGGCTGGCACAGCCACAGCCTGGCGTGTCCCCCCACAGGGCAGGACAGAGCCCTACCCACCCCGCTCCTATGCCCTGCCAGGGTCCCTGTCCCCCTTAGCCCTCTTTGTACCAAGATACAATGGGGCAAAGACTGAGCCCCCTGGCACTTGGCAAAGGGTGCCCCCACCCCCGCCACTGTGGACCTGTCCCACTTCCTGGATGGCCCTCGCTCTTATAATGAGGTCACTGTGAATCTCCATCCCTGGAATTTATAACAGGCTAGATATTGGGCTAGCTGCCACTCTGTTCAGGGAGAGCGCCTCATGGTATTAAAGCTAAATTACATCAAGGTGCCTCTGTTAGTAACCAAATTATTTCATATGATTACTAGGTATGGCCATGAATCTTCCTTCCAGACCAATTTCAGCTGATTTACTTGAGAAAAATAGCTGCACAGGAATTGTGGGCTCCTTTAATCTCTCCTTTATGGGAAGTGAGTAAAGTAATTACATTAATGGCTCACAAGAAGTCAGCTCCTGGGCTGGTGGACTGGAGCGACCTAAAATTGGAGCCTGTATTGTGAACATTGGGCTCTGCAGCCCCAACCCTTCCAAGAGCTTGTTTTGTTGTTTGGCTGTTTGCCAAGGAGTTGCCACGTTCTTCATTTCGTGTGGTGATGAACTGCGCAACCTGATCAGTCTCCTTGGTTTCATTATGAAACTTTACTTGGAATTGTCTTAATGAAAGCTACAGGAAATTACAAATGCTTAAAGCACATGGCCTTGCACAGTGATTCAGAGTGATTTCAAGCAGCTTGATATTTTGCTACAGAATAAAAAACCCTTTCATGAGAATATGACACTGTAAAATTCTTTTCCAGCTGATGGGCTTTTGCAGAAAGTGCTATCTGATAAAAGCACTGCTCCTAACGGTTCTTTTTCTGAAATAACCAACAGCCTGATCCTGCACGCTCATCCACACAAGACCCTGTTGCTTGTTAAGTTCCTGGGTGCACTGGATGGGTACCCGGGTCTGCGGGCTTTGCATCAACTTGCTGGATTAGGACCTACCTAAATAGTAATGACTAAACATTTCCTCTGTTCCCAGTGCCTGATTACCCAAGCCTTCGTGCATTGCCATCTAGCTGGAAGTTCCGTATCCAGGGAGTATCCATGTCATTTTTTAAATGAAAGTTGATATTCTCTCATAATCATTTCACTCCAGGGTCTGGGGCTTTAAGAAAAACATCAAAATATCACAAGAGGTGACAATCCCCTCTTTTCCACTCAAACATCTTTGGAGGAAGCACATAGGTCTGTTACTGGGAAGGCCTTTTCTCTATAGAAATGAATGATGCACCAGTTTCTGCGGATACAGATCCCAAATAAGTGCCTTAGTCCATGTCCCTCGCATGATCCAAGGCTGCCGCCCCAGAAGTGGCAGCATCAGCAGAGCCGTATGTAAGATGACCCTCCTCACCTCCCGTGAATCCAAGAAGATTTTGTGCAAAGCCAGCGTCTGCTCTTTTAGCAGTGCAGCTGCTGTGACAAACCGTAAGATTCCTTCCACAATGACGTTTCACCAGACCCTCCTCCCCCCCTCAAAACCCAGGAAAATGTTCCCATGGTATCTGTTTTCCTACCTACTCCAGCTACGCTTGCCCTGTGCAGAATAGGGCTGTGGGGCAGTTCAAGGTAGTGGTCGCAGAGGGAGTGATCACACTTTTCTGTTTTTCGTGTGCAGGCTTACATTTATTTTGTGTGTGTTTGTTTTCCTTAACAGAGTGAGCGTGCGCACTGTGTGGTGGTTAGGTTGCCAAAAAGAAAAAAAAAATCCTTTGCATGGTTAAAACCCACTCAGCCGCTCCATGCCCCTAAATCTAGGTTTGGCAGTTTACAGAGTGAAGCCACAAAGGACATGGTATTTGAATGTTTTGAGGGAAAGGAGACCAGGAAGTTAATGCCATTGTCTTATTATTTCCAGAGAGGAGAAAATAGGCATGTGACCCAAAATATCAAAACCAAAAGCTTTACCCGAGCTCACAGTATTTTACTGGGACATGCAACTGGTCCTGTGCTGTGGAAAGTGCTGTTCCGGCATGACTCTTGGGGGAATGGGGGTCTCTAAAGTTCTGCCCAGTGCTTATGTCAGTCAGGCAGGGCCGGCCCAACCATATAGGTGAACCCTTGGGCCAGCCCCTCAGCCAGGAATGCACAGGATCGATTTACAGCCACAGCCAAGGATCTGAAACCGTCCAGGGAGATCCTAGAAAGAGCATGCTCCCCACGCCAAACAACTTCACCGAGTTTTAACGGATTCCACTCATCTCACTGCAAAATGGTTTCCGCTGTCTTCCAAGTGACAGGAGTAAAAGCATGGTATGCAGATTACGGGGACATCAGATACCCTGTTATTTCCTTCCAACCTCTTTTCCCCTAAGAATCCAGAGAATTTCAGTAATGTTTCGGAGCGGTCGCGCAAGGACTTTGTTGTCTGCAAGGTGAATCCTGCCTATCGAGTGGAAGCCTGTCTCCATGAGTAACTTTGCTTTGTTTAACAGGTCGTCCTTTACTACTCAGCAGCTGTGAGCACAAGTGAGGCATCTGGTTTCACAGCTGCATTCCAATCTTCTCACAGGGTGAGGGGCTGCCCTGGGTCACAAATGAAACCTTGCGGTGGGGAATGTTCTTCAGTCTCTGTGTCCCACTGTTGGGGAGCCACGGCACCATTTGTGCTTTGCTGTAGTCTGCGCATGCACCCGCAGGAGATGGTTTGGAAGATCATTCCCCAGGTAATAGAAACTCTTTCAGGAGCTTCAGCTGAACGTTTGTAGTGAAAGCGAGGCTTTGCAAATTCATTAGCTCTGCAGTTTTATTTGCTTGTTTATTTATCGGTATTGCATTTAATAACATCTGGGGTCAATCATAAACAAGACCGAGGGAATCATTAATCTGCCCAGCATAGATTGTTTTGAAAATATTATTATTGCCCTTTCCTGTATCTTATGCTGTTTTGCAAGAGTGGAGATACAGTCAGGCCTCAATCCTGCATACATTTATACCTCTGCCTGATTTGAACCCCCCACTAATCTCATCGACTTTAACGGCAGTGTTTGAGGATGGTTGAGCACATGCAAGTATTTGCAGGATGGGGGCCCGTAAGAGGCTTTTCTTTCTGCTTCTATTGCCTGTGTGACTTCCCAGACTTTTTGTAAGCAGGTCTTGAATGTATTTATGGAACAAAATGCACAGATAAAGCACATACTGTACTTTACTAACTCAATGAAGTTGAGAAACAGCAGCAGAAATATGATGGCTGTTTGGGATTTAAGAAAATAAAGCAGGTGTGTTTGTTGTCTTGAATTCAGTGTGGAACCCACAGCACTGTTGAACCATCCGTTTATGCCTCTAAACTGGGGAAAGGAGAGAGGGAGGGGTGCTTTTCCTTTGCATGCTTATTCATTTTCTGCAATCATTCATCTGCTGTAGCCATTGAAAACTATTAGAGGCAGTGTCTGGGAAGTGCTTGGCTTTTGAGTGCTGCCCTCTGATTGGTCCAGGGAGTGCTGCTGTTGGAACATAATGTGTGAATACCATCTGCTCTGAGGAGTTGGGAGGCTCAGTGAATTTTGCTTGGAGAGGCACCTTTAGCCAGGAGTATAAACAAGGGGGAACCAGCCTTTCTTTCTTGTTGCTGATCCAGTCTCAGTTGGGACTGGATTTCTCTTTTCCCCTATCACCATAAAACTTTTCTGCTTTGCTGGAAGAATGAGGAGCCTGCACTTCTTTTTCTCTGCCTGGGATTTTTGTTGGTTTCCAGAGTGTGGACATCAATAAAAGACTGCATGTCTTTAAAACTTGTTCGTTTGGCTCCAGCAGCCAACATGAAATGGCTGAGTTACTACGGGATGTTAGCTCCAAACATCTGACTTGCTTTTAAAGGTACAGTAAGTGATCAGGGATGGCTCTACTTCAGTGTTAGCCTCCCCAAATGCAAGAGGTTTTGTTTGTTTAGGAAGGAAATCCTCTCCTATGGAAACGAACAGTTGCCTGCCGCAAGGAATGAGTTGATCAGATAGCCTGTTCTGCCTCAGAAGTTGTGTTCTCAGCTCCGTGAACTGAGCAGGACTGGAGTGAGACAGTGCTTTGTTTTGCTCTTCTGCATAGAAATTGGTTTGCTGTTGGTCTAAAAGAGAAAACTTGAGCCGCTTAAAGGAAAGTGATTGCTCATGACCGTGTGTGTATATAGTGTCGGTGCAAAGAGAACTGCACAAGACTTGCTTCCATTATTTTAACACCAGTGTTGCGGTAGGGTATTTTCAAACAAAACATAGCAGTGGGCACTAGAAAGCATGGTTTTTCAATGGTCTGGGCTGAAATCAAACAGAATCAACTTTATCCTGATGCAGAGGGGGTGCAATCTGATTTGGAGCCTTTTCAACGCAGCAGAATGATGACCTGCTAGTGTGGACTGGTAAGTCACCAAAGATCAAACTGTGGCCATCTCCCTGTGCCTACGGGCCATGGGCCTGACCCTTCCCGGGGGGGGGAGGTGATGGCGAACATGGCACACCCCCAGTGCCCTTATGCGCCTCTGTGCATAGCACTGCCGGATTTTCTTTTTTTTTAAACTCCCATGGTGGTTCTTTATGGAGGTAGAGTTCAACCAATCACTTGTGTCAGAACAAGGTCAGGAAAGCTAGGGGAGCATATGACACGTTGACCTTTCATAAAATCCGGTGTTCCTTTCGTAGCCTAAATTATTCAGCATTACAGTCTTCTGTTTCTAGTAAAGGCTTTAAATGGCAATCTGCAGGATGCTGCTGCCATGTATTTGAATACAGTGTGTGTTTGCTGAAGGCTCTAGTGTAACTTTTTTCTTACAAATACTCATTTTTTTTACCTCCTCTTCCTTGCTGGTATGTTATAATTTTCATTGAGCGCCTCCAGAGTAAAGTTCATCCGCCACTCTGTATTTTAAGGGACACTTTAAAATAAATATTAATGATTATGAGGGATTATATATCTGAGACTTGCTCCAACCTCAGCTTTCCCAAGAGTCCTTTTTGTAGTAAAAAAACAAGGAGGGGAAAATGCTTGGCATCCACGCGGACGCAAGTCTTTTGAACACCCGTTTTTAATGCAGCCTGCAGCCAGCTGCAGTTTAAAAACAAAAATGTCGAGATTGAAACTGTTTTAGTGTAAATTTCGTTCCTCTGTGAGTGCTTCTTCATGTTAAGGCACAGAGGTGCGCCGGTCAGGGTGTTACCCACAGGTGAATCTCAAAGAGCGCTGCTTACATATTTTGAAACAAAATTCAAATGGAAACTTATCATTTTGAAACTGTCAACACCCAATGGGGCAGGAGGGGGGGGGGGGGTTTACAAAAATCACAAAGAACTTTTTAGTTCAGTAGACTTGTTGAAACTGACTCCTATGAGCAGTTTGTTTCGATGAATCTGCATTTTCTCATGGAAAAATGTTTCATCAGAAAATCTTCAACCAGTTCTAAAACTCTCAGCTAATCCAAACGCAGCTGATGACAATATTATGCTTACTTTTGCTTGCCATTTGTCACTTCCATATGATGCTCCTCTTCTCCCACACACCCAGTAATAATTTTACCTTCAAAGGCGTGCTATTCCAGCGGGGTTTAACTCGGCTCTACCTCACTGCATAGACCTTATTGTTCAGAAATCAACATTCACTCTGTCTAGACGGACATGCCAAACTCTCCCATCTCGCCTCCAAAAAGTTCCTGCCACAATACCCCAAAATTCAGTGTTGGTGAAAAATCCCCCTTTTTCCTTGGTCTGTGAGGAAGCAAAACACTTCTCCTTCCAATTTCTGTTTCTGAGGTATTTATATGGCCCCCATGACCAGAGCATGCATGTGTCTCATGGCCCTTAATGGGTTTATCCTCACAAGACTCGTGTGATAGAGCTGTTCCATTATCCACATGGTGCAGAGAGGGGCTGAGTCCAGAGACCCAGCTATTTACATTATTATTTAGTCTTTACTGCAACCAGTGTTTCAGTGCCTTACTCTCCTTTTCAGAAGTGGTTTAGGCACTTAGGAGCCCAAAGACCATCAACTTGCAAGGGGATTTTGGCTCCTAAGTGCCTAGATCCCTTTTGAAAATGAGATTCAGGCTCCTAAACGAGTTAGACACGTCTGTGTTCAGCACTGCAATGCCTAAATAGCCCGATTCTTGCAGGCCCAGGTGTTTAAAGGTACGTCTGACTGTCCAGAGAGCCGGGGCTCTGACTCAGGTTTGAACCCAAGCCTCACGACCAGCGCAGTCTGACTCGGCTCAGCAAGCACTGAGGAGCCGGTTGCAGCTAGTACTCTGCGACGTGGGGCGGATCAGAAGCTGGTTCCCATCGTGAGGCGGTTCAAAGCCCAGTCGTTTCAGGGTGGGGACGCAGACCCAAGTCAGCTCTGTGTAGTGTGAATGTGGTTGGGTCCCTTTCCAGCGACTGTTAGCCTAGGTTTGCAGTGGAATGTGAATGCTCAGGCATGGGCTTGGAAGCAGGGTCCAGAGGCCTGGGTCCACAAATGTGCAGCAAGCATACTCGGGCTCGTTCAAAGTTTCGCTTGGCGTCTGTGCCAAGTAGGGAATTGAACCTGTGTGCTAGATAATGCCCTAATTTCTCTCCCATCCTCCTTCTCTTGGCTCATTGCTGCCGTATCCCTTTGCTGCCGTATCCCTTCTTCTTCTGATTTCCACCAAAGAAACCTTTCCTGGGGAAGAAACATGCCATTTGGCTATTTAGCTGTGTGAAATTCCTGTTAAAATAGTAGGTTGTGGGGCTTTTTTTTTTTCAGACTGACACTCTGGCTTGGCTAGAGGCTGTTAATTTCACGTGGGAAGCCAGATTTTCTGGTCACAATGGCAAGTTTGCACATGCTCATCCAAAGGGATGTTAATCATAGGTGTATATTCTCCAAGGGAATCTCAACAGCTGCTATGCATCCCCGCCCCTCCACCATCACTGTTTTCTGGCCTAATGTAGTTACCGTATTCTCCCTGGAAACTTGCCGTCACTTAAACCACAAAGAACATGGGTCCCTCTGTGCAATGTTTAGGGCCAAGAGCTTGGTTCAGTACATTGCACTGACTTTCCACTTAAATTTATGCTGAACTCGAGTGCTGATTGTAAAACCAAGCCAGAGTGTTTCTACCCTTGCCTTAACATGACTACTATCGCTATAGATCTGTCTCTGCTATTTATATCTGGCTTTGTATCTAATCCAGTACCTTGTTGCTAAGAAGTTAAGAATTTAATAGCTGCTATTTTTGTGGGACTCACAAAAATGTTTTCATGCTACTGGGACTTTCTCTGCTGGATCTGTTTCAGTTGGTAGCACACCACATGCAATTCTTCATTCCCTAATGGTGTCACCTGTGCCCTGCTCAAACAATGAGTAACAAAAAAGGGCCATGTTGCCTCTAATGAAACTCAGAGGGGGGTATAGAAATGCAGTGTTTTCAGAGCCGGAAAAACACAAAATAGGTAGAAAGGAGATGTTGAGAGATGGCAAAATCAAGGGGCCATAACAGTGACCTGGGACTCAAGAGTCCTGGGCTTTATTGCCAGCCCGGCCACTGATTGATTTGGACAAGTCACTTTCTCCTGTCTTCCCTCACAGCTATTGTCTTAGATACTTAAACAGTACCTCTCTGAATAGCCAACAGGGTGTGACTGTGGCTTTTGCAAACCCCAGCGCAGTGGGTACCTGACTTAGTGCCCAGCGGCATCAACTACCAGAAGACCATAGCAATAATGATTGATGTTGCTTACAGTCTTCTGAAAGGATCCCTGCACACAAAGGTGGCTTGATGGTTTGGCTTCATTTTTTTAAAAGGATACATTTTGAAAAACTAATTTTCTAGCCCTGAATTGCAAAACCGTAATAGTAAAACAGGTTTCGTTTCAAGCTGGCCTTTTTTAGTCAGGGAAGAATAACTGCGATTAAATGCCCCAGAGTACTTTTTTAACAGGCTGCATTAAAATCAAACTTGATCCAAACTTGAGAGCTTTCGTTGCTGCTTCTGAAGGGCTTTTGGTACTTTGCTAACCAGTAGATAAGATTGTTATGTAAACTCTATTCTGAGCGCTAGGCGGGCTTGCTATGAGTTCCAAGGCACTGACTTTGTTTGCATTTTGCCTTCTGTTCCTTTGGAGGCTCTTTGGGATTGGCACTCTCAGAAATGGAAGGCATCTATCTATGCTCTAAAGGCAGTCTGGGTGTTGTGCCAAGAGCTACGATGGAAGATTAACCCGCAAACCATGGTAGTGACTCTCATGACCATGAAAAGGAGATTTACACTTCTTTTATGGGCTAGAATTAATTTATGCTTGTTTCTGGGCCTCTCATGACCCATGTCTCAGTTTCCAGACTAGTGTGATAATGACGAGGGATGGAAGCTGAGGCAGACAAAGGTAATTCCCTTAAGGGGTGGGCTGAGCCGGAAATGCAGTGTAGCATGGAAAGTGTCTAATTTGCAAAGTTCTTCTCTGAGGATAACAAACAAGGAGCCCTGTGGCACTGTTAAAGACTAACACATTTATTTCTCACACAAGGATAGGATCCTTTAACTTGTTAAATTAGACCAGGGAAGCTGCACTGTGTACACCAAGGACATCTTTAGGGGGAAGATGTATGTGGGAAGAATACACAGTGAACAGAAACAAGTGTGTTTTGAAGGGTTTCTTATTCAAGCGCTTTCCTTGGGGCTTAATTCTCCAATTGCATCTGCATGGCCACAATTACATTAGCAAAATAAGCTTCCTGGTCTTTAAATTGCACACATTATACAGTACTTTCTATAACACAGAATTTAAGACACGTACCCTTGTCGGCAAACAGGGTTCCTGATGTAGCCACGTTCTTCATCCAGGTATCTAACTGAACTAGGTTTAAAGAGTTCTACAGTTTGCAGGCACTGAGCACAAGGAATTAATTCAAGCAACTTGAATTTACAGGCGGGGACTTCAGAAGGTGTCTAGAGGCAAAGTATCTGATGAGGATGACCTTTGAAATACCCTAATGTCCACAGAGGAGAATGGTGGTTCCAGCTAGTGGTTTTTCCTCAGCTGAGATATGTGATGTGGCTGCTGACTGAATCTGCGCCTTCTGGATTTTCACAGAGAAAAGTTCTGAAGACAGTTTTGGGGGAAATGGTGATAGTTACTAAATGGAATGTGGTGGCAGTGTATGTCTGGGTTTTTTTATATGGTTTAGCTGTGGAGCTGGGGAGAAGAAATGCAGGGAGTTCAGAAGGCAAGAAATTTGCTTGAAAAGAAAAGGCCCTAATAGGAAAGATGGTTATCTTGGAAAGTGTTGTTTCCTCAATTGCTCCTATAATTTGGCATGGTAATTTTATCAAGCAGCCAGGTTAGTCTCTGAAAGCAAAGATTCAGAGAAAGATCTGGCAGGTGTCAGAGCTTTCCAGTATCCCTCGCTCTGAGATTGCTGAACAAAGTTATAGCTGCGGAGGGTTCTGGGTAAGAGGTTTTCCACATAGTCTGACCTGCAGGGCACTTCAGGTTCTGAAAAGAGACTAAGCCCCCATGCAAAAGGGTAGGCTTACAACTTCATAGCCCATCCACCATACCAGCTCGCTTTCAGTGGAAGGGCTCCATCTGTGCTGCGGTGAGCAAGTCCCTTAGAGTTCTCAAGTCCTTAGGTGGACATCATGAGCCCTTTGAGTTTGGAAGAGCTGCAGAAATTCACACAGCTCCAACTGCAGCATGGCAGCAGTGGGTTTTGCAAGGGGACATCTGACACGAGCTCACTATGATCACAAACCTATAGTCAATGGGTGTTTCCTAAGTTGTGCGAATGGAGAGAACCCTCATGTATGACTGTGAATGGGACGAGAACAGTGAATGGAGGAAGCGTGCGGCGTTAGCCCAAAAACAGCTGCTTTAGATACTTTTGAGTTTTGATCAAGAAAAGTGCTGCGTCTTTGATCAGCATCAGGGCTTCTATGTCATTATATCAAGATTAGAACTGCAGCCCCAAGCCCCCGTTTGCAGGTAGGATTTTACTCTTTGGTTTTTGTGGCTGCAAAATGACCAAAGTGGAGTTGCTGGCTCTGTGCCACCTGCTTTGTGCCTGTGATCAGGAAGCCAGAGGTGCGGCAGAATTGTGGATGGAAGGTCTCAAGGAGAGCTTCACTCCCTTTAAAATGTTCTCCTTGGTTCTGCCTTTTGGAGAGCTATGTGGGAAGTTGGGGTGGGTGAAGACAGTGAGGGGTACAGTGTTTCTGAGTGCTGCCTCAGCAAGTACCATGACTAGCTACGGCACATTAATAAAGGTTTTCATTAGTGACAGATGCATCTTAACAGAAGTGGATAAGCCTTCAAAAATCTGCATAGCAGCTCTGTGCTATGCAAATGCCCAGCACTTGTGGAATACTGCTGCTCTCTTGAGGTTTTCCCCTCCTTTGGAGTTCCTCTGGTATTTCTGCGACATACCTGGCTGGATCCCGGAAGAACAGATGTGTGAGAAAATTCAGCTGACTTTAGAAAGAAAATATTTAGCCCCCTAAAATACAGTTTGTTTTGGGCAAAGTTTCAAACCAGTTTACATCTGAACTGAACCAGTTTGCAGCTCCCTCATTTTCATTTCACCCTGAGATCACTCGTTCCAGTGGGTTTGTGGTTGCAATCACAATCTCTGGGCCTAACTGTGACTTCACTCACTGGTTTTATGTGCTTTAACTCTACCGATGTGAGTGGTGTACTGCTGATTTTATAGTAGTGTAAAATAAATGAGAGGGGAATTGGAGCCTCACTATTATTTCTCTGAGCTGTCCCATCGCCCAGCAACTGCTCCAGGGTGTGAACCTGAAAGATAACAAAAACAAGAAGAAATCAAAGTGTAGAACTTCAATGACTAAAGCCACTTCTCTGAATTCCACACCTCAACACTCTGCACGAATGTCAATATCTTATTTGGAGAGATTTGCTTCTTCAACTTCTTCGTCTGACACGGCTGTTTGCTGCTGCTGGGCAACCGTCCAGGTGAAGAAGACCTCTTGTGAGAGTTTATAAATGTTAACGCTTGTCTCAGCAGTTACTCCTTTATGATGGGTTGCTAGTGGGAGACACTGAAGCATTTGTAATATAAGGTTTGGAGTCTTCTCTGCATTTCATTTATCTCCTTTTTGATAAGAGACATCATCATTCTGAAGGGACATAATGGCCACGTTGACTGTCCCATGCCAAACCAGTCAATCTCATGCATACTTCTCTGGATTTGCATTGTTAGCTTCAGGAGCTCTTCAGATACAGTTCCTCATCTTGGAATTTCTTAAGTCACTGGGACGATTTTTGTCTGTTGCATGGAACGTTCTCTCTATAAAGATGCCACCACTTCATGTAGAATCCTATGTTCAAATAGGTAGCTGTGACCCTTTCTCATGTTGTCCTGAGACAGGACAGTGCCTTTCTCACTGATGAGAGCTGTAGAGTTGTGCTTTCTCCTATTTGCTAGGAAATATGTGTTTCAGTTCTCCAGGAATTTATAGTACTTTTCTCTCTCCTCTAGTCTCTTCGTATTGCGGTGTTATTAGCTGAGATAGAGGTCTCCTTGGGTTTCATTTTAAAGTTCAGCCTGGGCACACCTGACCTGATCCAGACCCGCCAGTTGCCCCTGAACCTATATCTGTGCTGCTGGTAGGGGCTTCTTGCTCCCTACGTCTGCATCCATCTCTGGGTGCCTCCTGCCTGTGGGTCAACAGCAGTGTGGCCCGTTCATGCAGTCTGCTCCTGTTTCGCTCCATTGTGCATGCCATGGAATGAGAGGTGCTGCAACTGGTCAGCAGACTTGCTCTGCTGTGCATACACTACAGTGAGGTGGCATCAGCTGCCTGATAGGAGTGGAACATGCACCCACTGTGCCAGCCCATTGGCAGGAGGAGGAAATCAGGGACAACCATGTCTGAGCCTGAGAGGATCTGGTCATTTTCTGACCTAACTCAAACCCAACACCGATAATCTCTTCAGGTCACATTGCAAGGCTGTAACCTGAGATGGCTTCTTTCTTTAAAGTCTTCTAAGGCCTTTAGCTGAAAGGAGCTCTCCGTGACAAGCTTAGCTGTTTGCCCACAAGTACAGCAAGAGATTTTATTTTATGCATGTCGGGTTGAGGATTTTCAATGTACTCTAGGACAGTTACGGAATGTTATAAATTATGCAAATCCTTGAGACTGTCTAAGTATAAATGTTGTCGAAAATGTTGACACTTTGTCAGTAAATCATGCCAGCTGAGTCTTGCTATTTCAGTTCTGTGTTCCTTGCAAATGGGTCCCACATCAGAAAATGTCCTTAAATATTTAAAGGTACTTGCATATGCACATATTTTGGCATAGGATGGAGATGAAATATAAATCAAAAACCAACACACACATACACATTCCCACTTGGACAATAATTAGTTTCTTTCCAGTGTACAGAATTTAGATCCAAGCAGAAATAACATTACAGTATTTTCAAATGGCCCATATACTTGAGGGTTAAAAGCCCATCTCCTGATGCTGGGTTATATTCCTTCCACTTGATGTTCTGTCATGGTATTGTACGTCTCTCCCTCCTGAATATTTTAATACATACAATCATGCTCATTTTATGGGCAGACAATAAGGGATTAACTGGTCAGTGTTCACCTTTTTTAAGCAAAAAAAAAAAGAATTTTGTCATCCATTTATCAGTTTCCAATCTCTCTCTTGTTTAAGGAGCATTGAAAAGGGTCACTGTGCCTCAACCATTTCTCCTTTTACTACCTGAAAATCCCCATGAAGATACTATCTGTCTCTGTGAATTGTTGAACATATTTATTCTGAGCCCTCCCTACTGTCTGACACAGGGCAGAAGAATATTGGTCCTCTCCGTTCTCCTCCATTCCCATAAACTTTCTATCTGGTTTTGTCTCCACCCAGCACAACAAATAAACCCAACAAACCCACCTTTCAATAAAGTTCTTCTTCCAAAAGTGCGTTTGCTGTTGGCAACACAGATGTCTTCAGATCCAAGATGTGCTTTAAAATCCTTAGGACTGGCTGTCAAAAATTGCTGTTCCCCTGTGGCTGGACTAAGCTTGTTTTTACATGTTAGAGAAATGAGGCCATCAGGGCATGTGCACACGCCTCTCCTCCTCCCTTTTGAGCCCAGTTTTGCAAACTAATGATTTACAGGCATTTTTCATCGGTTTAATGTGGAGGGCTGGAGCCGAGTGGTGCGTTGAATTCCTAACTATCTCTTGGTTATCCAAGGTCCTTCCTTTGCTCTGGCCCTATGTTGTCCTTGTGGGCGACCTTGTAGAACCTTTTTAAAGAGCAACAGCCATTAATTATAACCAATTATTTATCACCTTGGTTGTCCAACGCTTGGAGCTCAGATGTTGTGGACATCAATATTAGACCAGTGTAAATGAGGGCACGCTGGCAGCGATATTGGATCAAGATTATGAGAGTTGCTTGCGGGCTAAATATGACTCTAGGGCTTGAGCAATGATAGGCAGAGCAATAAAAGGGGCACAGGGATATTTTATATCTTCAAATAATGGATCAAAAGGTAGACTGAAATTGACATACACATTAATAAACCTCCTGAGCACAAAAGGACATCAATAGTTGGAGTGTGTTTGTTGGCAATTTCTAAACAGAAGTTCATGTTCGTTGGACTTCCAGTGTAAAAGGCTTTTGCCTGTGGGCAACCAGGTACAAGTCCTGTTAAAGCCCAGTGTTAGATGTGTGCTGCGGCTCTGGAAAACACAAATGGCTTGTGAGTCTGGCAGCTGCTTAGAGAGGCAGCGGGCTGTTCTTATGGGGACCAGTGTTTTCAGTTAACATTCTGAATGAAGTTCTTGGATTAGTGGAGGTAACGTGTGCATCGTCTTTCAGTGTAGACTGGAAGCTCCTTGGGACAGGGTCTGTATTTTGTACAGCACTTAGCACAGTGGGTTGCCACTTCTGATGAGGCCCTACCACGCTATAAAGAATGTTGCTGGCTTCAACTGGAGCCGACAGTGCTCAGCATCCTTCTGGAATAGGCCCTCTCTTTGCATTTGAAGCCAGTCAGAATGCAGCGAGTCAGGAGCAGGGCAAAGCACATCTTGTGCTTCTTTTCTGCTGGCATCCTTCAGACCCAATGATTATATTCACATTGATCACGGCAGCTAATGGAAATGAAGTCTCTGGGTTGAGTTGTTGTCTTGGTATCAATGTCACCTGCCTTTTTATTCTCTCTCTCTTTCCCATAAATGTCTTGATGTTGATATATCATCAAGAGGCCATCCTCATGCCACAAAGCCTGTTCCGTGGACACTGCTCATAAATATACCATAATCTTGACTCTTGAGAATGTTGAAGACGTGTCCATAAAGCCAGAGTGATGGCAATGAGGTTTTAGCACTGGGACCAAATCAGAATTGGAAAGTGGGTGAGTCAAAAGATAGTCACGAGAAACAGAAAACTCTGCTAGCCCAGGCTTTTAAAATTGCTGCAAAATGTATATACAGAAGAGCATCATCACTCCCACACTGGAACCCAGAAGGTGTAGCGTTTTTTCCCTCCTCTAAATTCCATTTTTGAGCACATCCAAGTTTTGCACGTCAAACCGAACTCTTCATTTTTGCCGAGTAACAAGACGTGCTGTTGATCTGTTTTTCACACATCTCCTTTATGGTTTATTCTTCATGCTGCATTTGTGAAATATTACATGGCTAATGTCATACCCTCAAATATAAACTCTGCATTACTAATGCAGATAAATGACTAGAAAATTGCTGAAACTCAGAGAGAAGATTCCTTCTCATCAGTACCTCCAGAAAGATACTTCAATGTGAGAGTTTTCTAGCATCTAACCGCTGGAAAACATAAGGGGTCCTTTCAGCATTTTTATACCATTACAAAAAAAATACTGTTTTGTTGAGACTCTTCTGGGATCCCCCATTTTTAATTTTTTTTTTAAACTAAAGCAGTGTTGGTTTAAACTAAAGCAGTGTTGGTTTAAATAAACAGCTGGGTTGGATTTTCAAGTTCCAATTAGAGCTTCCTCTGATCTTTACTGTTTGTAGTTCTCTGCTGCCAGTGTGATACTTTAGGAATCTTGTTCATTGTATATAATGGCATATTGGCCAGTGGGGAGGAAGAGTGGGGGAACTAATCAGGTATTAATTTGCAGGAACCTAAACATTGGAAGGAATAATCAGCTGTGGGGATTTAGGATTGTTATATGGAGATACAGAGCTATTCTGCTGACTCTTCCTGGTACCCTTTCAGGTCACTCTTGTTGGTTTATTCAAAGGCATGGAAGGCTGAGAGTATCCGAGGTAAGAGAGCTGGCAAGAAGGAGAGGAGGAAGATGAGTGAGTTCATTCAGAAGAGAGGTGTAGACTGTCCTCTCTCAGATTTTTATTAGATTCAGAGAGAAAACGGCAAATCCCAAGAAGAGGGGATACGTTGGAACAACACAGCTTGTGCCTGCACCATAAGAGAATTGGGATGGGGACACTATGCCTTAACAGGAGGCAGTGACATTTCAGCTATTTGGTTTTGTCTAGATCTGGTTATGTTTGACAGTGAGAATTGTTGAGTGGACTCAGGCCTAGAGCTGTGACTTGTTTTCTGTCCGGCTTGCTACTCAGGGGAAGCTGCATTCCAGCTAAGATGCACTGGTCCAGCCACTCTGGAGAAACTTGATTTGTACTTGGCACTAGCCAGTGGTGTCTGTCAGTGCCTCATTTTCATGATCAGTAAATTTACACCTCCAAATTTAAATCTCCATTTGTCATTGAGCCCACGAGTATGTGGCAGATCTATTTCATCCCTCTGATTGATTCCTTCAATGGTTTCAGATAACCAGTCTGCTTTTGAGGTGAGGGATCTTTTTATTTTAATTCCTTTAGCAGGAAACTGACTTTAAGCATCCTTGCTATCAATGCAGCCCAATGCAAATTGGGTAAATTTATTCTTTTAACATATTTTTTTTTAATGTCAAGTGGGCTTCCCTGCTTGGTGTTTAAAATCAAGGTTTGCTTGGAATTTATTCTGTGCTAACTGTGATCTGTGAAGTGTGATGACAAGAGTGTGTTTTGCAAACCATCGTGTCCAGCATGGCTTGGAAACCTTAAAATAATTGCTGTTCAGGATCATAAGCCACATGATACCTTTGATAACAGCTATCAAGTTTTATAACCATCGCTATAATCTCCTTGTTCTTCTCAGGCATCTGCATTGCCTGCTCATGTTCTATGCAACATGCAGAGAAAATGAGCACAAGCAGTAAATATCAGAGAGCCCATCAGCCTGGTAATGTGGTTTGGGTGCAAAATGTCTCTGCTGTCTAGTGACGAGTGCAAACAATTTTGCGAAAGCTGTAGAGAAATGGCCCACAAATAGGTTTCTTGGTGGCATACAGAAGGATGCTAACCCTTAGGGCCGTGTGGAACTAGGAATGGCCAAAATTGAAAACATTCAGAGAGTCAAAAGTCTGGGTGCTCAGTCCAACAATTCGCAATGGGAGAAACGTCCAGCTTGGGTAGATGTGCGCCTGCCATCTTTGACTGAGCTGGCATGCTACAAATAGCGTCACCGCACCAATGCTGTGCGATGGGCTGGCTGGCTGCCTTCGTGTATTCCCATTCCAGACCTTAGATGTAACCCGGCAGCTACCCTTGCCACTGTGGCTGTGTTGCTATTTTTAGTGTTCTAGCTTGATCAAAGCTGGTGCGTGTATGTCTGCCCAAGCTGGAAATCACACTTCCAGCTCCAGTACAGAGGCGCCCACAGCTTAATGGTCTGAGCACAGGCTTAGAATTCAGGAATTCTTGGTTCCAACATTGTCTTTAACAGGGACTCCTTCTGTGTCTGGACAAGTCACTTACTTTTCCTGCCTCTGTTTCCCCATCTGTAAGGTGAGAACAATGTACCACATTGGGGTGTTGTAGATCTCAATTAGTGTATGTAGTGAGTTGAGTTCCTCACGTGCCAGGTGCCACAGAAATGAACAATATTATTAGAAGTGGCATTTGTAGTTCTTCCTCCCCTCCACCCCATGTAGACACAGGGTGGGATTTCCCATAGTGCTCAGCTTTGGCCTCTCTCTGCCCCCATTGACTTCATCTCCCTTGTTTATATAGTACAATGGGAATTTTACGATTGACTTCTTTGAGAGTGGAGTTAAGCCAATGCTGAGTGCTCTGGAAAATCCCACCCAAAATACCTGAAGTGAAGTTTAAATCTGTCTTTGTTGCTTAACCTTCACATTTTAAAAACCAGATGGGATTTATTTTAAGTTACAATAAGCGCCAGTTAATAGCAGTTCCCTGGCAAAGACTCTAATCTTTGCAAGCTGATTCATTGCCTCTTCATCATGGACCCGTGTGGGTGGGCAGGGTTGGGGCCCAAGACTGCATGTGTGCATTGTGGTGGGATCATAACTCTCTGATCTAAGACCCCGTCAGTGCGATCCTGGACTTGCTGGGGCGTGTCAGAGACTGCCAGAATCAAAATACCTCCAACAATTTGGGGCTTCTGCTACTGTAGGTTATTAAAAGAGAATTGGAAAGTTTAACTCGCTTTTCATTCATGTGACTGTCTCATGGTTGGGTTGTACACCATTTGCACAATGGAACTACACTGTCCAGTCGTACTGCCACGCTCTCATAATACTATGGTGGGATTTCTTCTGTTTGGCTTCACAACACTACAAGGAAGGATTTCAAGTCTCTTGTAAAAAGCTGTTTGCTTGTTGTCCATATAAGGAAAAGGTCAGGAAGGTATTGGGCTATGTAAAAATTGGATAGCACTTCAATGTTGGGCCTGTGCTCTGTGGATGATGTCCCATTAAGGACAAATCGGCAGCCTTAAGTCTGAATTTCCTTGCTTTTGCTAGCTCAAATTTTGTCTGGTGTAATGGTTTTAAATGCCTTTGACGGCTGTGGATGGGTATCTTTGTACACTTCTTAGCCATTTAGTTAGTCATTTTCTAGACTCCATGTCAATGTTCTACAACCATGCAGAGGTGTTTACTTTTTCATTTACTCCATCCATACTGACTTCTCCCTCATTTGGGTATTACAGATGGGTTCTGTCTCTTCAGTGGCTCATGCTATCTTTATCTTCCGAATGAATTTTCCTCTTAGGGAATCCATTTAGAATTACATGATAAATCCCACTTCACCACCTTGATATCCTGCCTGATTCCTATAATTTGTATCTCCTTCTTGTGTCAGAAAACGCTGATTGCACTGGGTGATTATAACGAACACCTGTTGGTCTTAATTCTAAGACTATCGTGCTGATTCTAACCTCCTTGGAATAATTTATGTAATTGAGCAGGTGCATTTCCCAGCAGGCTCTACCACACAGTGCACATACTCTGTAGACTCAAGACCCCACCCGTTTCCTGTACTTGGTGTTATTAACAAAGAAATATAATGATCCCAGAATGTAAAGGTCAGCTAAAGTTCCAACTTCCAGCTTGGCTGCTCCTAGAGGAGTACTCAGCCCATGCTCTAGATCCGCCCTCTCTAAAGGATCATGACCTTCTGTCTTATAAGTAGATGGGTTAATGCTCCAGAGAATCAGGAGAACCAGCTTAACCCTACCCCAACAGATTTGACATTTACTTTTAGGGTGAGGAGTTTCAGACAAACACTGGACATAGATATGGGCCTTTCTGATCACTGATGTCTTTAATGATGATAAAACCTTGCACATGAATAGCTGTTTTCATCTCTCGATCTTAAGGCACTTCAGAAAGAGAGGTAAGAATTATTTTCCCTTTTTACAAGAGGTGTAACCAGGGCCTAACAAGATTAATGGACTTGCCCATAGTCATGCTGTGAATTTATAACAGAGTCAAGAATACAGCCAACCAGGCGCTTGGCCCTCTGCTCAGTACCTTCTTGAGGACAACAGCTGCTCCTCTCTATTGCTTCCATTGGTTGGGGCACAAAAAACCTGCTGGGAGTGTTCTGTTCTCAACATGCAGCTTGTTTGGCTGCTGAATGGGTTTCTTGCTTTCCTACTTTGCCTCTTCTCCCCTGCTTTCCTTTTTTAAGTGAAACCAGTGTTGCTGAAAGGGCTGGAGTGATGCCTGCATGTTTAAATCTCTGTTTACAGACTGGGGGACAGCACCGGGGTCTATCTTCCTGTCCAGAGACTCTTTGTGGCCCATCCCCATTTCCATCCCCGCCCTACTTCCCCGTGGAGAATGAAGCTAGCTCTGTGCCGCTTTGTGCATCATTTAGTTCTTCAGGCTAGGGTGTGTGGAATTCTACCCTTTGTTTTGGCAAGGTGGGCACTTGTCGTGGGATAGCGGGAAGGTCTGCCATGATCTAAGGTTACCTAGATTCATCCAGTATGGAGGCTGCAGAGCCAAGCTACATGCCATAGAAGTAAAACAGCCTGTGAAAGGGTGAAGGTAGGGAGGAGATGGGACTGTTAAATTGGTAGGAAAGGGGACCTGGAGACCCACTTTTCCTCCTTTTTGATCTTGCTGATTCCAGGCAGACATTAGATTTGCCAGGTTCTTCCTGGCCTGACCAGAAGCAATGAATACTAGAAATCTCTCAGATTCCAGTCCAGCTCTGCAGACTCAAGAGGTTTGAATCGATATCCAGTCTTTAGGGTTACTTTGCTGAACCTCCGAACTTGAGCAATTCTTCTGTCACAAATCAAGTCAAGTGACCTTAGTTATTTAGCTAGAAATAGATATTTCTTACTAATGTTATTGTTGTAGCCTACAGATCCTGAACAGACATTTCAGACCAGCAGTGGTCCCAGTGTGCAGATTAGAGCTGGCACAGTTGACCTTCTCCAAGAGCGCTGCTGGTCTTTTTTTCTGAAGTCATATTATAAAAAAATTCCGTCTAGATAATAATGGCAGTGTGAACTGGTTGGGCATTCTTTCAAGGCTCCCTGTATTTCGGGTAATTAATGCCATGTTTTATTAGTAATGAAAGCAGGGGCTGGTTTTTTACCTCTTTTTCTCTCCCAATGCTGGAGCAGTAAAGTGTGACTCAGCAGACAGTTAAATCCTGGCATAACATTACTTTTGCAATTTATCACCTGTCGGTATTGCTTATTCAGTATATAAAACAAGTTTATTGGTATTCAGCCAATGGCATTCTAAAGCCTTGTATTAGTTACCTCATGAAGATATGTAGCTTCAGACAACTAATTGTCTTGCAAACAGCCAGCTGGAAAGCTCTACTGTTGCATCTCTTCTTTGATGCGATGTGAATATATGGAGTTTCCTTTCTGCTGATCTGAACTGCATAAAGTGATTTTAATGAAGAAGTGTGTGTGTTACAGCCTGTCGATCCCCTAACCAATGGTTTATAGCCTCCCAACAAACTTGTAATTACTCCACTATTGCAATTCTGGGAGGCAAGCATTAACCCTTGTACAGGTGAGTTGTTTATCTGTGTTCCTGTTATCTCATGTCCTGATTCAAAACGACAGAATACTGACACAAGATGAAACCTGTTTTGGAAGAAAATGACTTTGCTTTGAGCTTTGTGCAATTTATGACTGCCTTTCAAATCCTAGGCCTTAGAGGGTCTTTAACTTGGTGTAGGCCTGACTTCAGATTTTGTTAAATGATGATGACTGTTTACTTTACAATAATGTTCACCATGTCGTAGGCTCTGTCCAAACATAAAGGAAGATGAAGTCTCTGGGCTGAAGAGATTTTTATCTTAATAATGAGTGAGATCAAGTGGCCTGCTCATCTGAGTGGAGGCTGCATGATCAAAGCCTTCTTTGGGTCAAATCCGGGAATGCTGATTCAGACATATTCCCGCAGAAGTCGAGGAAGAATTATTTGAATTGGATTGTTATGAATAAAAGTAGTTTCAGTGACATAAAGCTGAAGTTTTCCCATTAAGCGAGTTGGACTGCTTTGCTCACTTTCTAGTCAAGCACTGGTTCCCCACCCAAATAGCGGACAGATCCCGAATTCAGGAACTCTTGCCCAGGAGAAGATGTGTCTTTCATTTTAGCCACCAGTTCCTGGAGTGGTGAGCATCCGTAGTTGGATTTGGTTAATGTTGCCTTTATACAATGCATAGCAAGAACAGGGGGTGAAGCATAGCAATCCCGCTTCTGTATATGACTGCAAGGAGGGGGTGCCAAGGCAGTTGAACACTAGCAGTCGTGTGATTCTAAACCTTACTAATCAAGAAAAGACCTCCATGCCTTTTGTTCCTGATGTGCTGGTGGGTGAGGGGGCTGGAGTACAGAAATGCCTCCATGTGCAGCTGTGACTGACCAAATTTTCTTTTCATTCTGTATATCGCCATAGTAATAACTTTATGATTCTGCACCCCATTTTATCCCAAAGTCACCACCACATCACTCACCCACTTCTGAAATCCAGCCCCCTCTGTTGTGAAATGTGCAGTTCTTTGCACGTACAGAGACAGGGCAGTTCAGGAAAGAAAGTAAAAGAAACAACATATTCAACTGAACCTGTGTAGAGAATTGGGGAGGCTGGCTATAAATAGATGAGCTGGAATTTTGCTGGGGTGCTGCAGCTAAATGTCAGATTCTCACACCAAGTACTGTAAGATTGGGTGAGGAATGAAGCTTTTTATTTAGTCTCCGTTTCAATTTAAAGAATGTAAGATCTCAGATCATTAATGGTATCTATGTAAGTGACAACATGATAAAAATCAAGCCCCATGTATATCATTTCTTCCTTACCTTACCTGCTGGGAGCTGCATTCCAGAAACTGTGTGTTCCCTGACCCAACTCCCCAAACAGCATTTTTCAACACTCTCTTCTGGTTGTGGTTTCCCATCTGGGAATCTAGTAATTTGGGTTTCACTCAGGGTGAGCTTCAGAGCTGTGCACCATTTGTTGGCTTTGATTCCCAGGGGTTCTGACTGACACTTTTCATTGTTTTCAGTTTGCACCCATTTCTGGATGCAGCAGGTGAGACTGCTGCTTGTGTGCTTTTGCTTGAGATTGGGCTTGACAAAGTTAACTCTTCACGTCTAGAGAGTATCATTCAGGGTGAGTACAGTCTTGGGAATGTGCATATTTTAAAACTGAAACCAGTCCCCTTTGCATTTTGAGTTTGTGCGAAGTCCTGGGTGGCTGGTCGCCTGTAGACCTCAGAGACTACCTTCCTCCTGCACTGCTTGGGGAGGACACTAGCTGTAAGCAGTTGGCTTTACCAAATCACCGTTCGTTACCTTACTTGTTTATATGGTCAGTTTGGTTCTACAGACCGAAAGCAAAGAGGTAATAAGAAATCCCCTACCCATCACTCAACATCTGTCTCTCGCATTCTGCTTTCTTTCTCCAAGTGCAGAGACCCCATTAGCCTATGGATATTTGCAGCTGGCCCCCAGAGGGCCATACTCGCTTCTCCTGGATTGTCTGAATTGCTCTCCCTTAAAGGTCCCACAGTTACTGCTCAAACTCTGCTGACTTACTGCACAGTTTTAGGCAGCAAGATTTTACTGATGGTGGAGAATAAATTTGCTGTGCTTTATAGAGCACGAAGGAGCATATTTTCTGAATTTTAATCTTCTTAATAAATCGTCTTAAGATTGTGTTCCAGTAAACCCCAGGAAATTAATGAGAGCAATTCAAATGTAGGCATTATCAGAAAGGTATGATACCAACAGCACAATTAAAACTTTTTTTTCCAAAATAGGCTGGGGGATGTTCTGGGTTTTGTAGGGTCTTCGGAGGCGGCCATACAGCCATTCCCCTCCAGTCGGACACTAGTTCCAGACAGGATGTGCCTCCTCCCATTAGGAATCTGCAGGGCATTGGGATTTTACTCTGTTTCTCTAAATATCTGTATATGAAGATAAATCCTAAATTCAGATTATCCCCTCTGCGTGTGTGAGCAAAGGGAGCCCAGCTTGTGTGGGGCAATGGAAAGGGAAGGCCTGTTGTGCCTGCAGTATTCTTCTCTCTTCCCGAGGCACTGGGGGATCAGACTTCCCGGGTTTTTGACAGCTTCTCCATATGGTTGTCTCCTGCTTCCATGTATGTGAGGGTTCCCTTCCGTAGCCCTTTAAACACCTTCTGTATTTCCCAGGGGGCTGTGACATGACCCCTTCCCCTCCTGAGTGCGAATGCTTCATTATATGTGCGTAGAACCACACTAGCATGCATTTAGAAGGATAATTCTGACTGGGTTCTATCTAATTCAACTCTGCTCTTTTCAGGTTAGTTTCCCCCCCTTTGGGACACTATTTCTTTTTCTTTATTGAGTCTAACTTGTAAATGTCCTGAGCAATTTCCCCTACTTTTTCTTCCCCTGCTAGAGCTGCATAAAAAGGTGTGGACCTGCGCAATTGAAGTAAGCACCCATTCATTTTGTTCACGGGGCACAATTGGTGACTCTCCCCCTTCTCCCCCATCCTGCATGGCAAAGTGTTTGCTTCACTTCAGTGCGTTCTTGGCAGCTGCTGCTCTTTCGCCCTGTAACAACATCCCTCTGAACTGAAAGCAATGCTGTATGCTCCATTGGTACAGACAGGATATAGACTATGGAGAGTAGACCAACGGGTGGTGGTAATAACTTGGTATTTCTGTATATCTGTGTCTATTGTACTGCCAGGGGATCACAATACCAGGCTTTTTGGCCCTTTACAAACACAGAATAGGTCAGCAGACTTCGTCTGCAAAAATGTAGCTAATGTTAGTCACAACTTACCTATGTCATAAACAAGATTATCTCTACATGACACACAGCAAGATGGAGGCTGGGAGTGTCTACCGTGCCTGAGATGAGGGTGCGGGTTGGTTTCAGAAGTAGGGATTCTTGGCTTGTTTCTATACTCTGAGTTCGAGCTCACCTGGTGGGAGGGAGCGCGAAGGCTACGTCTCAGGATGTTGTCTGAAACGGTTCTATCGTGAAAGAGCGAGAAAAGGGCTGTTACAGAATATCAAGAAATCCTGCTGTGTAAGTCTGAGAGTGGGCTCCTTTTGAACTGCTAACTCCCAAGCAAATCAGGGAAGCTTGCTGCATCCAAACCCGGAGTTTATTTATAGTCAGCAGGTGGCTTTTCAATATTCGTTTTAGTTTGCCTTCAGTCCTCCTGCTTCCAAACAATTTCAAGCAGCAAATAAACTAAAGTGACCCATGCAGAAGTCAGTACTCATCAGCTCGCAGCGGGGATCTGAATCTGAGATTGATGAGAGTTCTTCCCCACGTCTGTTTTCTTGAAATAAAACTACTCCTTCAAAGAACTTCCTCCTTTGATGGAAGTGAGGCTTTTATGCCTGATGACAAACCTTGGAATCAGATTTCTCAGAGATAAGGAAATACTTTCAGTGGAAAATGCATGGCTAACACAGGGATTGTGGCAGAGACATTATGCATGGAACATTGTCAGATTGTTGCCCTGGCTCAATAAATAGCCGCAAAATCTAGTATTTCCCTTCTTAAATGGCTTCCTTGGGGCACTTTCCACAGGTGCTATTCCACACCCCTCTTTTGTATGCGGAATTGTAACTCTTCCATAGCACCATATTATTTTTATTGTCTTGTTTGTATGGCCCGAGCGGTGTGCTCAATGCACCGTTGACAGTAGAGTTCACAGTGGGGTTTCAAATGGAAGCACATCAGTCTCCATCAGATATGTTTTAGTTCAATAACACCTGCATTATTTGTTGGGTCCTTAACTGGGTCTTCCAAGGTTACTTTAAAATGATAAAACACTAAGAAAGGAATCCGGGCAGAGGACGAACTATGTTGTGGTTTCTGGTATTATTGTCATCCATTGCACGTCACCATAAACAGCAGAGCAGGAGGGGTGCGTGCGCTTGTGTGTAAAGAGAGTTCATCAGAAAGGAGAGTGGTGAAACAGTGTGCAAGTGCTGGTAGAGTAAAAGTGAGTGTCATTAAATGTGGAGTGCAACAGGATAAATGGACCATTTCTGGGAAGCAGTAAGTTACTAATTTATCAACAATATCAGGGAAGCACCCCAGGATTAAAGGCCTTTGGATTGAATGGCCTCAGCTCAGCACACTTTAGTTTCTGGACTTGGCATGTCTTTGGAGTAAGTGGAGAGAGCAGGTCATCCTCCGAGAGGGGAGACGAGGGAAAGGGAATAATGATATCAGATGGGACTATCAGTGTGAAGACACTTGATTGCTGAACAAATGAAGTTGAATGGGCAGAAAGGCTGGCTCCAAGGGAGGTTTCCCCTCTGTGGCTCTTCTGGTGATCTGCCAACCCCAGAGCTCACCCCACCCCCGTGTGACCTGATTTCTTCATTGTTCTCCAGCCGATTCCCCATTCACCTCAAACACCAGAATGCTGCACACCCCATGACCATCTCCTCAGAGAGTGCACTAAATGTTTATCCCACAGTACCCTGCTCCATCTTCAACAGCCTCCTAATTCTACTAGGGTCCTGGGTGCTCTCCAGACTCCGTCCTTCCTGGCCTGATAACCTAAGCTGGCCAGTCAGTCCCAACTTCTCAGACCTCCCAGCTTCCCCATGTTCAACCATTCTCCATGTTAAGTGACTTTTTGGGTACCCTCTGCCCCACCCTCCTGTCCCCTGGTATTTTTTGGTCTGTAACCAGCTGTGATCATTTGATGATGTTTTTGTACATGAAAGATTGAATTAGGGAGTGAATCTACAGCAATGAGAGATCTTGCCAGTGGATGTTCTGAATGTAGAAAGAGGGGAGACATAAAGGTTGCCTGCACCAGTTGAGATAGGTGGGATGTTCATGATCCCTAATCACTTCCTGAAGGAGCCGTTTGCAGGACATGTAAGTTGTGCTGAGGTGACTTTCATGGTGTTGGGAAACAGCATTGCATGACCGTGCAGCACCCCCGTACAGGTGCTCACCTGGCTTACTGGTGAGCGTGGTGTGCAACGCTAGACAGGGAAATGTAGTAGTGCTATTCAGCAGTGCAGTTGCCTTGTTCCACAGGAGCAAAGAAAGGTTACGGTTAACGATTGTCGCACTTCCTAAGGCTTGCCATTTGGCTAGCTCCCAGCCTTATCTGAGGGATCAGAACACTTCGAAATGAAAGACCTTGACTGTGAGTCTCACCAGACCAACCTTTCTTCCCGTATTTTGGCACTTATGGCTCTGGTGCTGGCTAGAAACTGAGAGAGGGAGGGGAACCTACCAGAACCTCACTTTCATTCTGTGATCAGTGAGGACTGGGGAATGCTAGTTTTACTAATTGGTTTCCTGTGTATGCCTCTGGAAGAGACCCCTTCCCCCTCTGCTGCTCGAACCCAGAACACTGTATTGAGCAACTCTGCTGATGGATGAGCTTTCCTAATTGTAATTACAGCTGAGGAACAGCAACCGACACATCTTGCCCCACTGATGTATGAATTATTGCGAGCACCCTCTGTAGTCTGGCCAGCAAATCCATTTCAATCAAGAGAAGTTGAGCATGGGGCTACTTGAATGCTCTTGCCTTATCCCCGCCGTCTAAATCAATCCTCGTGTCGGTTTGAGGCAGTGGAGACGCGAAGCCTGCCCATAGCCACATGAAAGATGTGTCATGGCTGCGATTTAGGGGACTGTGCTCTAAAACATTTCTGAATTCCTTAATCCCAGAAGCCTTGGAGGAAGGGAGTGTGCTGGCCATATCCCATTAAGCCCTGGTGGTCTGGCTCAGAGCTAAACCTATAGACTGGGCATTTATGTGCGTTGTAAAGGGATTTAACAGTGAGGGTCTTGGCAGATATTCTTGCTAGGAGACAGTTAAAATAATTTGACTGCCACCCATGCTGATTGTCTCCAGATTATATAAAACTCCGTGACTTTTCCAGGCAAGACCTACACTGAGGGTAGAAATTGGCACAGAATGTGGGGAGTTATAGTCCAGAGGTGAACCAAAAATGCCCCATTTCTGATCTGTGCTCTTTATACTTCCTCTCCTAGGCAGTTTGGGGGAAAAGCCCCTTAGCCTTCCTGCCTCCACATACTATGTGGGGTTAATGGTATGTCCTAGGATGCTGTGTGGTGGTTGTTTAGATAATGTTCGTAAAGTATGCTGAAGATTAAATGTGTCCAATGTTCTCCTCCTAAATCTCTAGCCTCAAAAAATCCTGTATTTGTTATCTTTGCTGGGATTTCGGTATCTGGGGTGGAAGAGGCATGGATCAATGTTGACACCATGCTCCCTCCCCGACCCTGATCTGGGCCTAGAAAAGCGATGATACAACTACCAGCGGACCAAATTCAATGAGAAACCCGTGTCCTGGGGCATGTTCCGCTTTCACTAAGTGGTAGTCTGCAGTGGGTTTGTTTGTTTTTACATTTTCTCATGTGGAAGGTTTTAAAGGGGCTTATCAAGTTGTATGGTTTTGAGTGTAGCTCCGATGTCTCCATGGCCAGAACAGCATTCAGTACATTTGATTAGGCGATATTCGGCACATTGGTTCATTACCGCACCCTGATCAGTTCCTTAATGGGACGACATTCTGACTCTGAGATTGTTAGGTCAACCTGCTCTTAATGTTCTAGTTTGTCCCAACTTAAGCGTGTATAACTCAGTTTAACTGATACATCTGGGACTGAAATATGGAAAAAATCTAAGCAAATGCAGCTCTTGGCCTCAGTCCTACATCTGTGTTAATCTGTGCAAATGTGCTGCAGACAAGATAGCACCCATGGACAGATTTGGTTGTGTTTCCATTTGAGCCAAATGCTTCTTTTTTTTCTTTTGTTAATTACTCAGTCTTGCAAGAATTGACTTTGAAATCCCACCCAGCTGAGATAAGACTCAAGCCCCATTAAGTACAGTTTTACAGGGTGGTCAGTTTATGGTTGGAATGTGGTGGTGGGCTTTGATCTAGACAGAAAGCCTTGTACAGCAAAGCCCAGGGTTGTTTCTATAGTTGGCGGTGGTCAGACTGTGTTTCCACTTCGAAGGATCCAATCTCTGAAAAACCGACAGGCTTCAGTTACTGGGTTTTCATCGACTTTCACTTTGAACTTCTCGAGTCTCTCTTACAGTTTCGCTTTAATTCAACCCTAGTAGAGCAAGTGAAAGTGAGAGAGTTGCTGTAATGTCTGTGCGTTTCAGAGGCTTTGTCCTCCTGTCCTATGCATGGTGCTGAGTGATTCTGCCTTCTCATGGCTGGCCAAGAGAAAGGATGTTGCTTCTTCTAACACCAATCCCAGCTAAGGGAAGGGAGCTGTCCTCTAATGTATTGGGTGCTGGTGGTCTTCACAATGGAAGGACCTAGGTTCTAACCTCTTGTGTGTGGGACTGTTACAGAAATTGTTTGTCTCAAACGTGTGCATTCGTTGCACATGCCAGGAAACTCAAGTGTCACTTTTTTTTATGGAACCAGGCAATTTAGCTTTGGGAAGGAAAGTCCACCTCCCGAGACAGCAAAAAAGAAAAGCTCCTGGGCTCGCCAGAGCGGCTCGGCTGGTTCAGCTTCTGTGTTGCAGTGGCCACCAGCCAAATTACTCCAGATTTTGGGTTCTGGTGTGAATGACTCTGGAGAACTTCCACAGAGTGTTGCTGCATGTGCGGACGAGGTAAACGGATTTACTCTAAGGGAATTTTCCCAGCATCATTATTTTGATAACTCATTTCTAGACATATCCATCTCCTTGGTCAGAGCACAGTGCTGTTTGCGTAAACTCCTCTTGCCAGCCTCCTGTAAGAACATCACCCACTACCAGAAAAGGCCACAATTTGCTTTTTTTTTAAAGCACAAAAAACAAACCCAACTCCAAGCCCCGGTCTTGTCTTTGAAAAGAAGGGACACCAAATAAAAATGTACTGCTGAAGAACAAAGGCAAGAAATGCGGTTGCCATGGAAACTCTGGAGTATAAGCAGAAACTTTCCAGCAAAATAACTTAAAATGAGACTTGCGTGCAAAGCCCTGGCAGGAAGCCAGGTGCTTCCCCCGCCCTCCTCTTCCTGGGCCAAGAGAGCGAGTCTGTTACCCCCCTGGGTTGTCTCTGCCATGGTGGGGCATCTGGCTGTGGATGGGACGTACACCTAGAGCTCACGATGAGGGAGGCACGTCTGTGTCCCCCCAGCTCGGAGAGGAGGCAGCAGCTGTCAAAATGCACACTGTGCGTATCAGCCTGGCTGCAGCTCTCATTGAAAAAGGGGGGCAGCTGTCTGGGAGCGAAGCAGAACCACGCAGTGGACTCGGGAGTTAGCCTGGAGACGGTGGGGGAAGTTGGGCACAGAGTGCTGATGAATGCTTGCTGCCTTCCTAATAGCTCTGTGCCGTTCTCTGGCACAATCAGTCCCCGGCTCTCAAAGTTCATTGCAATCATTGAAGCCCCAGAGCTGCCTGTGAGCCAGAGTACTGTCTGGATGCTCATTTGGTAGATGGGGAAACTGAGGTACAAAGACTTGCCTACCGTCACCCTGGGACTCACTTTCAGGGTCAGGAGTGAAATTTGGGAGTTTTGGATCCCGAGTCCTGTGGTCTCATCTCCACATCACACTTCATCCCCTTTTTAAGTCTTCAGATTGGCCCTTGGGCTTGCTTGGTGGGACATTTGCTGGCAGTTAGCATGTGATTGTGTCATCAGGCCTGAGCTCTTTGGGTTAGCTGCTATCAAGTCTCCAGACGTACTTCAGTGGAGATATTGCATACCCCCCTCTTATTTTGGGGCTCAGTGTGTGCCCAGGTGGTGATGTCTGAAAGTGAGGCACTGATGATGTTGGTGAAGGGTTTTGAGAAGGGAACCAGCTCCTCCGTACTCCGAAAATGGGTGGCCAAATGTGTCCCATATTGGGGTACTCTCAAAGCAGAGGAAGCTAGTCCTTGTCTCTTGCAGGTTACTTCAGTAGCTGTTGGCGTCTGTTCTTCAACCCTCGGAGACCAGACTGGTTCATCTACAGAGCAAGGAAAACCCACAAGGTGGCCTGTGCCAGCTGGCTCTAGCTGCGGGGCTATTTTGTGGCTGTGTAGACTTCCTGAGCAGGGCTGTGTCCAGGAGTCTCTGCAGCAGTGACCAGCACCGTGGCCTGTGTTGGTGTGCACACGTCAATCACAGGTTTTTCTTTGCTGTGTAGGCATACCCAGAGACCTGAATGAGGTGAATAGATGTTCAAATCCCCCAACTCTTGCTCCAGACGATTCACTCTAGCCATGTATCCCATTCACAGATCTTGCCTGGAGTAGTCTCTCAACCCTGCCCTCCAATAATTGCAATATTAGAATATTCTGTCTTTCTGTTTATATGCCAAAGCTTTGATTTCTCGGGGGGAAAGAACAATGGAACAAATATATTATTAAAAAGCTATGTGCTGTATTTTGAAAAGTAATGAGTATATTTCTTTGATGGGCTATAAATCACTGAACTGCAAAACAAAATACCTAAATAAATAAGTTCTGGGCTATTACTTATTCATGTGTTGGTGATAGGGAATCAACTTCCAGACTGAGTTCTGAAATTTGCTAATGTGTAGCTAGCTGAAGTCAAAGCAAGTGAAAATGGAAGGTGGGATAGGCCCAGGGTATTGCATTTGGAGACTGGTGTGCAGGACGTTTTGGGAGGGAAGCAAATGCAAATACAACAAACCATTGTGAAGTTTCTCAGGAGGAGCAAGCTGCCTGTCCCCCTAAACCCAGTCCAGTAACAGGAGGAACCTACAAAAGATTCCACAACATCCTGCTCGGCCCTGGAATGCACCAAGCTCTTCGGATCCTGAATAAGAAGGAAAAGTTGCCATTGGTGGTAGAGGAAGCTGGAAAATGTTGACGGTTTGCTTTGGCTCAGCAGAGCATCTCAGAGTTTGCAGGCTTAGGTAAATCACCTCATTTCTAGCTCATTCTCAGGGGATGTCTGGTTCCGGCATTGTTACAAATGCTGTGAGAACACTTTTTGCCAGGGCCTGTGAGTGGGCCAGCGTGCGAATGTGAAAATGAAATACAGAAATAAACTAGCACTTTGGTAGGGGTTCACTTGGGGGGTTCTAAAGCCACAAAGGACTGTTGGCTTGTTCTGTTTGTCTGTAAGTGAAGATAGACAACCCCTTTTCCAGCTTGGTCATAGCTGATAACACAAGCTCTCTCCAAACTCTCTCATTGTTCGCTTTATGACCCTGGAATCTGCAAGAATGCTGTACATGTTTCCAGTCTTTACATTCATTCTGGACATTTTTATCTGTTCATTTGCAAGCATTGTTAATCTCTCATGCAATTCCCCATCGCTTATTTTAATTACTGCACGCACAGTCCGTATGTTGAACTGTCAGGCCGTGATATGTTGTTGACTAATCCATCAGTTAAACCAGCACAATGCTGTTGGTCCAGGTGCCAAATGATTCCCTTTCAGAAGGGCTGATCCAGAGGGGTGCTTAACATTCGCATCTCCCTTGACTTCAACGGGAAAGAAGGCGCCTGAGGGTCAGGCTGGAAGGGAGGTGATTGGGAACCACTGACTGGTGTTCCCAACCCCCATATTACTAATAAACTTTCAACATTAAAAGAGTTAAGATTTTATTTTAAAATCTTTCTAGAGCGATTGAATGGCTCCAAGAAATAGCCTCTGGATACAGAACTTTTTTCTCAAGGTCTCCTGTTCCAAATTGAACCTGTGGGCAGGGACCAAAAATTAGTTACCACTGTGGAGCCATTTAAAGGCCTGCATGGAGCAAGGTGGGAATGGACTCACGCCCGCATTAGATGGATTTGGTGCTGCTTGGCAATGTCCTCAGAGAAGCTGACTTCTGAATGGGTCATCAGACCTCGGTCTGGCTGGTGATCCCTCCAGTTCATGTTTGGGGCCCATTGGCCGCACTGTGTGAGGGACGTTTCTGCTGATGCTCTCATGCTGTAGTTCTGTGTATAAAGAGATCCCTTCTTGCCAGGGCTGTGAATCCACCATTGTTCACCAGTACTAAATGCACGAAGAACGATTAAAATGTCATTTGCTCCATTGCCCAGGTGCTGTCAGAGACCAGGATGAAGCATTTATGAAGCCTGATGTGCTCTACAAACCCTGCAATTGGCTGAGACAATAGTGCCCAGTATTGTCCTAATTCCCCATTTTCTGTAAAGCCCAGACTAAACAAACGAAGGTAACCTTCCAAATGGAAACCTCCCGCCTTGGGCAAAGGGACCACAAAGCAGAGGGCTAAAGCAAACAGCACTTATGCAAAAGCCAGCAATTGCTTCCACCTTTCTGCCTCCTAAATTTGGTTCCTGCTTTAAGTAAGAGATTTCTGTAGAACTGAAAGTGGTGAGGCAGTAAAGAGGCCTGAATTCCTGAGTCTGGTCTTCCTGCTGAATTAAAAGAGAAATTAAATGGGCAGGACTGAGATCCAATAGCATGTAGAGAGTTGAAGACCAGCTCCATTCGGGGCCTGTAACAAAGGACTCTTGCGCCCGTGAAGCTTGTCAAGAGATGGATTAAAATCAGCATTTCAAGAGCCTCTTTCCTCCAATTTCCTGCACTCTTCAGAGCTGTCTCAGCTGCATCCTGTCATGCTGGAGCACATCTGCTTTAATGGATAAAGAGGTGTAAAATTGATTACACATTGACAGTGCAGCAGCTGACCCGGTGCTGATCATGGCTGGAGTTTGCCACCATCCCTTCTAGGCTGTGATGCATCTGCTTAGTCTGTGACATCTGAGTTGGGCTGCCAAGGAGGTCCCACGTGGCTGCCCACAGGTAGGACTGGTGACAGCAGGTGTCCCTCCTCTTCCTACCTCAGTGCTTGAGGGAGCAGGTTTCTTCAATACCGTTGCCTTCACTTGCTATGCCAAAGGCTGCTGCGTTGCTGTGTACAATTAAAATAGCCTCGTGTTGCACCCCAGAAGTGGCTGCACTTCTTTAGCAGGTGGAATGATGTCCCTATAGCTCATAAAAGGCTCTGCACCACTGAGATGAAAGGAGCTGTACAACTGCAACGTTCACAGTGGCGCCTTTGGAAACGGCTTTGTTAGTGAGCGCATGGTGAGTAATGCCAAGTCTGCCTTGGGCAGCTACTGACAGTTCAGTCAGCGCATCTCCTGGGGCATCCTAGACCTCTGTGCTGAATGCCGAGAGGGAAGCTGTCTCCTCCCCACTCGATCTGGTGATCGCCAGGTTTGTTCTCCTGTTAGTTTTCATTCGGGGGCAGTTGCTGTTCTCAGCACTTGAAGCAGCCAGCCGCTGTTCTGTTCTAACGTTTTCTTCTCCTATGCTCCCGTCTGTTGTTATGTGGCGGGTGGGAGAAAGACAGGAGTCGATATTTTGGGGAGGTTATTCACAGAGCAGTGCTGTCTCCTAATTTCTTCTCTCCCACTTTCCTCCTCTTGTATGCTTGCCTTCTCCTCCCCATGGCTGGGAAGAGGGAGGGGGCTGGATTTCACTTTCCGTTGTCCCTGCGGATCTCTCTAGAGCTTGGGAGGAGGAAGAGAGGTGTCTGAGAGTACGGCCTTTACCAAGCGTAGCCCAGTGAATAACACACTGTGCGTTCCCTGTGCAGAACTAAAAGTGACTTCCAATCCCAAAACATTTATTCAGCCAATCCCACAATTTAAGATAACAAGAACTATTCTGCAAATTCAGTTTTGAGCCCAGGATCTGGGATGGGAGTCCCTTCTGCAGTAGGTTTTGAGTGTCCCGGGATGGAGCGCTCCACCTTGTGGTTCTCAAACTCCCTAGCGATCCCTCAGCTTTATTCAGTTCCTGTTCCGGTTTGAATTAACATTACCTTCTCAGGATTCTGACTAGGTTTCCAAAAACCTGCCCCCCCCTCTCCACCCAAATCCAAGCCTTCTGTGTTATTTTTTGGTTGCTGTTTGCTAAAGCAGTCAGGTAAGGCACGTCCTAGCTCATTCAACTCCGAAGGGAGCCAGCAGCAATAACCATCCTGGCTTTTGAAACTTGTACGGCAGCCTACCTGGATCATTGCTACGTATCTTTAGCAAACCCTGGGCTGTTGCATCAATCATTAAAAGAATCTGAAAGCATCCTGTCTGCTTATGCTAGTAAGAATATTTCCTTTAGGGTTGCCAGTTTCGGTTGGACTTCTTTCTGGAGGTTTCATCACATGGTATAATCTTTAAAAAAGATTAACCTTTAATTCCTGGATACTCCAGGGAAACCTGGAGAGTTGGCCACCCTATCTTCACTGCTCCCCCCAGCTGTCGTTGGGCCTGCAGGCTGTTTCTGGGTATTTTTTATGTATAGTGATTGCCTTGTTTTGAATTTGACCTTTATAGTTAAATCTTCGGTAACTTGAAAAGGGCTGTGATTTCTTCCTTTCTCCCCCGCCCCCAAAATTGCTTGAAAAAATGTGCAGTTTTGTTCCAGACTTTTTTTTTTTAACTCTTAGAAATGTTGCTGTTTGTAAAATTTGTCATTAAATGGCTGGTTTCATGTTGCAATTCGAAAATTCAGCATGTTGCATTCAGAAATATAAATGCGTCAGGGGAATGGTTTTCATTTGAAAACAGGCTCATTTTGAGGGAGGGAGCTCTACATTTCACTTTTTTGGTGCGTGAAATACTTCTTTCGCTTTCTTTTTTTAACCTTGGAATGGAAGGCTAAAATGTAAAATTTCTGCGGTTTCCTGATTTTGTTGAGAATATTTTTCACAGCCCTAATTTTCCTAATTTGTAGTGTATTTGAAATGTGTGGTTGTATGACTGGCCTGTTGCATACATGTCTTTTGCAGATAAATGCTATTCTGATCTCTTGGCAAGTTTGCTGACATGTTACTGTGCAATAAAGGCATTTATCATTTGTCTGAGACAATTGAAACATAGCTACATACAGCGGCAGCTGTCAAATTACAGGCTCGCTCCGTTTGCAGTTTCCTGCTACACTTTGGTGTGAGCAGGTCAGTGTCAAAGGTGTAACGAGTCAAGGGAGCAAACCATGACTGTGGAGCTGATTGAGGAGGCCAGATATAAAACTAAATGTGGAGAGCAAGGCTTACCGTGTCAATGGGAGACGCGCCGCCAGAGCTTCCGCTGACCTTAATGGTCCACAACCTCAAAGCCTTAGACTGGAGAGCCCCTGGTGAATCCCTAGGTCTCCATCTTGCTTGATGCTGAGCACCAGGGATCCAGTCCAGTGTGAGCTGATTAAAGTTAAGCCCATGAGCGGTCCCCATCCTGCAGTGTGCTAACTCCACTGGGTCAATTAACATGCTTCAGGTTATGCATGGGCTTAAGGGTTTGCTTGGCTGGTGCCAGCGTGTTCAGCGCCTTGCAGGATCGATTCCTTAGTGACCAAAAAGATGAACACAGTTTGGGGCCAAGAACAGACTTGCCTCTTTGAGTGTTAGGTGAGTGGCGCTTGTGTGTAGGTGATCGCATTTACTGTAAAAGGCCACAGACGTCCGACTGTCTCCCTGCGTATAATACCACGCTGGTCACAAAGGGCTGATGCCTCAGGGCAACAATTAGTCAGCCGAAATAAGGAGTGAGAGCTCTTCGGCTGGTGGCATTTTAGTTCCTGAAATGTTTTTGAACAATGTTCCTTCTTTTAGCTCCCCAAAAGGCTCTCTGAGGCATTTCCTTAAGGGGCAAAGCTCTTGGGGGGGGGAATAAACCAGTTCAAATATTGTGGCTTTATTCTGGCTCTTGCAGAACCCACATGTGAGTGTGACTGGAATCCAGATTGTGTATCTGAGCCAAGCTTTCCTGAGAAAATAAATTTCTCCCAACCAGAACAACAGGGAACCCCTGTGATTTTATTAGTGAGCGCGTCAAGGAAGAAACACCTGAATATTCCTGCAGGGGGCAGCAGAGCTGCAAAGAATGGCCCTATCCAGCTGAAGTGGGGGCGAAATCACTCAGAGGCGGCACACGGACGTCCCTGGTGCTCTGCAGCCCCCCTTCTCAGCGTGGGATGGTGTTTGTCTGCAAGGGCCTGTGTGCTTTGCGTTCTCTCCACTGCATCTGGAATTTCAAATAGGGAAGCGAATGCCGTGAAGTGCTTGTTACATGGAAGCGTGTTTGCTTGACACGGAGCCAGGGCCCTAATGAAGAGCTGCTTGGAAAGACTGCATCCCTTGGCCAGGGGGCAGCAGCTTAGGAACTTTTGGGGTGTGCACGTGCAATAGGGGGCATTAAAGAAACCACGAAGAATCAACGAAGCCTTGGCGAGAACCTTCTTTGAAGCGGGATCTGAAAGCCCCCTGCATGTCTGACCATTCGGTCATTACACGGAAATATGTGAGCATCTGAGCATTGCACTCGTAGCGCTTCCAGGCTTCCTCACCTCTGTGCTTGCAATGTGATGGGCACAGGCCGAACTGGCTGCAGGTTTGGATTTCAGGTTTAACCATCCTTGGCTGTCCTGTGGTGGCACAAACCCCCATCAGTTAAATGCTTGCCAGGCTGTTCACCGAAATGTGGAGGCTTTGCCTGAAAGTCATCCTGCTGTCATTCTGGAGTGCATAGCAGTGTGGATGTTGTGTCTCAGGTGGGGCCCCAGGTGTTGGGAGCGCTTGGTGGCTAGCCTGAGTCCCTGCCGGCATTGTGGCATCACACCATGATTTTTAGCGCACTAGCTTGAGTGGAATTAGCATGAGTCTGTGTAGGTGGCTAGGAGGCATGTTCCAGCTGTAGCAGAGATGTACCCATGGTGGCCTGTGTGCTACAAAGCTTGGGCATCTGTCTCATCCCAATCTGTCCTCTGCAGGATGACGGCACAACCCAGTTCATGGAACAGCTGGCAGTGGTGGAGAAATGGCATGGAAGAGAAATTTCCCTGGATTTTCATTCTTTTCACCGGGGTAGGGCAGAGCCCCATTTTTCCTCAGAGGTAGAGCGTCCCTGCATACACGTGTCTGTCCTTGCGTTGCCTACCACTTTATCGTTAACTGATGACTAAATCCTTCATACCATTGGGTGGCTGCAGACAACAGGTTTCCATTCACTGCAGAGCAACAGATGCAGGGAATCGGGTGAGGAGCACCAAGGGGTAAGAAAACTAAGCTGCAGCTGGAGGAGAGCTTTGGTCTCTTTGAGCCTCTTGGATCGCAAGATCTCCAAGTGTTTGCAGTGTTAGCAGAGGCCACAGATTGCCCTGGGGCAGGGTAAGCGTTCTGCTCTCTTACACTTGGGTAAACTGAGATTCGAAGCATTTATGCGACTTGTCCAAAGTCAAATGGCAAACCAGTGGCAGACTCTCATCCCTTAATTGAACCAGCACTTCCTGCCTTCCATGCTCAGTTGTCCTCTCTTGCTTTGTGACCTGTGTGAGGGTTTGGAAATAGGGAGTTTCCTGGCACCGGTGTTCTGGAAGGACTGTACTCAGCATGGCTGCCAGCAATCCAGTCTTTCCAATCTGTCCGTGCTGGCCAGACTCTCCTCTGCTAAATGTTGTGACACTCTGGCTGAGGTGGAGTTGTACCTCTGACCCTTCCAAGTTCTGTTTGGAGGAAAGGTGCCCTCATACCAATGGCTGTCCAGGAACAACAACTCGAGGTGAATGGGACGCAGAGGGGCTGAGATCTGTTGTATTTAGCCTGGCACAATGAACACGGTTTCTGCTCTGTGTGGGGTGTCTGAAGAAGGAGAAAGTGTTCCCAGGCTGATTAACGCTCCTCGGTCAGCTGCAAAAGACTAAATAGGGTCTGTCTGATCAGATGGGCGATTATGAGTGTGACCTCCTTTGCGCGCCCCACATCTGCTGAAAACAGCAGCAAGAATCCTCTGGACTAGTGATTCGCTGGCTTCCCATGGTGTAAACCACACTGGCACCAGCTAAGGCACGGGGCTTGCCAGATCAATTTGTTCATCGTGATCTGCACCACCCAAACCCTCTCTGCACTCTGAGTTTAAATGGTTTCTGCGGCTTTCCAAGCTGTGCTTTTCAAAGAGCAGAAGGGGGTATTTTTCAGCTTGCGTTCTGCATTGAGACACTCAAGCTTCAGCCTCTCAGTCCAAGGGCTCCATCAATCTCCTGTGTTGCCGGCAGGTTGGAACGGAAAATTTCAGGATGGAAAATGAGGGGTTGTCAGGCTCTTCCCCCACCATCTGTATGAATCAGCCCCAGCTCAGGAGCCACGCTCATTTAACAATCTCTGAACAATCCAGGCGAAGGTCTACTTACATCTCTCCTGGAAGGAGAGATGAGAACCCGTTGGGAATTCTTTGCTCTTGTGTAGTTTTTAGTCCAGTTTGTCGTCCGCTGGCTGAGGGTGGCCCCTGCCCCATGAGTTTAGCCAGTCTCTGTCCACTTCCCCATGAGCAGAAGCAAGCGTCACAAAAACACCAGCCCGAGTGGTACTGTGGCCTTTCCGGCTGCCTGTCTCTGGGCATGAAGTAGCGAATCTGGCACAGAGAGCATGCGGTGATGAGGAGATCCAGCTTCCCCATTCATATGGGAAGGTTTGGCTGCTGGGGAGAGTTTCAGCGCTGCATGGCAGAGCGTGACTATGACGTTTGCTCCCCCGGTATGTGTGCAACTGCATTGAGAGACTTAAGGTTGAAATGACCAGTACACTCTCAGGGCAAAATTGCCTGCCTTGGCACTCTCCCAGCATGCACTGCTCCCCCTCTTCTGTGCATGCTTCCTGCATCTCTCCCCACCCTGCCCACCACTGGGAGAAGAGACCATTAGAATTGATTACCATCAGGCATCTGAGAATGGGGTTTTACCCCCCTTGTCCTCCTCAGGCCAGCAAAATGGGAAGCATTTTCTCTGCAGTCTCCTCTTGGCCTGGTGTACTGTTCATTTAAATAATAAAGTGTTTCCTTTCATTCTCAAACACTCAGGCCCCTGCCAGAGCCGTAATTGTTCACAGATGACTCCTTTTGGCTGCAGGATCAAAACGAGGGAAAAGTGCTGTTTGCATAGTCTTTGAAATGTACGAGATGGGAAGAGAGGTTCACGCTTCATATTTGTACCATATGTTGGATCCAAATTTCAGTAGAGCCTTTGCATTTCCAAAGTAATGCCAGTCTTGTCCTGGGGATGATTTAGAAAGAAATAGATGGCCAGAACTGTGAGCACGCTTGCTAATCTCAGATTTAGGTTGTGCATGTATTCTCCGCTGCATGGAACAATCCAGGACTTGGCTGGGTGGGAAGCTGGACTGCAGTGGAGATGAGCTAATAGGTTTCTTTCTCCTCTGTTGAGTGTCTCTGCCTCTTGGCCCAGTTGTGATTTTAATCAAAGCCAAGTTGAACTTTTCTTTCTGTCCTGTGGCACTTTTAAAGACTAACAAATTTATTTATCGCATGAGCTTTCATGGGAGAAAATCCCACTTGATCAAAGCCTCTGAACTGGGATTTTCTCCCATGAAAGCTCATGCCATCAATAGATTTGTTAGTCTTTAAAAGTGCCACGGGACTCCTTGTCTGTTTTGCTGACCTAGACTAACACGGCTCCTCCTCTGGAACTTTTCTTTCTGTATATTTGTAGAAGCTATTTTGAAGTTTTGAGCTGTAGCAAGTGTTTGCATTTTTTTCTGTAATAGAAGTATGATGGACATGTAAAGAGTCCTCACTGAGCAGTGGCCAAAGGTGATTACCAGCTGGCAACTGTTTGGTCCAAGTTAGTGAGTTTCAACCCCTTTCTTAATGGACAGGTGCTCCTCTCACAAAAATCTGTTGCTGCAGCCGCAGCAGAGAGGCCAAGGAGCCTGAGCTTTGACTTCCCCCTTGAAGATGGTCTCTCAGGTCAGGGATGAGGCAGTGATGGTGTGCTAAATGCCCTGCTGTGCATGTGTTTGGTAGACAGGATGATGGTCGTATGAAGTGGACAGCTGTCCACTTGGCGATATAGCCAGCGGACCAAACAAATTTAATGAGAGTCATGAAGAAGGCCCCAGAATGCTGGCCCAACACTTATTGCTGGGCGTCAGGGAGAAGCTGGCTATCCCAAAATTGTCACCTAGGGGTTATGTGGCTCTTTCTGTGTAGCATCCTCTCCTGGAGACAGGATCTTGGATTAGATAGATCCTTGGTCTGATACAGCAGGGAAGTCCCTACAGTCTGTAAATACAGACCAGGCTGGGGAGAATTGGTGACCTAGCTTTATAGCTCTCTGCCCATCCCCAGAGACATCTGCTTCCTGTTGGCAGGATCCTCACCAGCCAAATTTGTGACCTACTCAACATTACTGGCCTGTTTCTTGTAGTTCCTTTCCCTCTGTTCTAAGGCTTCCCTTTGCACACTCCACTCTCCCCACTCAAACTGCACTTGGCCATGAACAGTGCACGAAGGACAAGCATTGACCCTTTGGAACCAGCTTGTGATCATTAGCAGGCATGTGACCCTGGCGGGGGCCATCTATTACACTCTTTTAGTTCACCAAGAAGAATAGCAAAAGCTCTCCTTTTAAATTGACAGCACTTTGCTGAAGGAGTGACTGTGCTAGCTTGTAGTAGAACAAACTATTCACCAACATTAAACCCCAGCCCTTTCAGATTCGTGCATCATTTTGACTAACAAATTGGACAGATCATGCACGGGAGCTCACCAAAGACCATGGGCACATTCAGGCACTAGGAAAAGCAAGAATAGTTTGTCAAGCTGTCATCAGGTGGTTGACAGCTAATGACTGAAGGAAGAAGGTGGCTGGAGGGAGCAGTAAGTAGAAATAAAGAACAATAGAGTAAGGGAAACTATGCTGAATACTGGGAAACAGTGAGATTTGCTGGACTATGGAGAAGTCATTCCAACAAAAGGGGTGGGGGAAATTGCTTTGCGTGAATTAAAATGGGACTGCCCATAGCACTATAGAAAAGAATGGAAGTTAGGAGTTAGCGAGAAAATCAGCGCAATGGACATGCAAGAGATGCTCACATGCTGTTTTACAGTGAGGGCCCATATATGTACTTAAATAAAAGAGAGATGTCTGGATCTGAACTGACAAACAGCCCAGCTGGGAGGAGTGACTCAATGACCTCTTAGGTTGATTTTTTAAAATTTGTATTTCTATTAATTTTTATGAGTATTTTAGGGAAAATGATACAGACCAGTCCATGTCACTCTGGTGAGTTTGTTCTGGTAGCTCTCATGTTGCTGGACCAAAACAGCCTTGAACCTGGGGAGGGGAGATGTAAATTACTTCTGTTAAATTAAAATTAATACACATTAGAATGTTGAGTTACTGATTAACTGTCCAGTTATTCTCCACAGCATGAGGCTGGCTGTTCACTGCACTACGATGGTGAACAAAATCAATTGCTTTCCTTTTCTACTTCTCCTGCATTACCATTGTGCTGTTGCGTTTGGGTCATCTGTGTTTTGTCAGAAGGATTTAAATAAAAACAGATAAAACAAGTTTCATTGAAATTTTAAAAACTGATGGGAATGCTCCCATTTGGCTTCAAAACTTTTTAAACCAATACTTAAATTTCAGGTCTGATCTCATTAATCAGGGTGCCTATTTTCAAATGTCTGATGTTTTTAGAGACACACAAACTGCCAGAGTGTCAGTAGGGTTAGAGGATTTAAGAGTTAGTTTGCAAAAAAAAAAAAAAGATTTCCCAGAAAGGTAATGTGATGCCAAGAAGCAAATAAAATATTGCCCTGAATACAACCAAATTATGTGGCAAGGAAAGGGGGAAAAAAGTAATTTATCACATGAAAAATTAAGTGCGTATTGTGTATATAAGCTAGTAATTTGTTACATAAATATGAGATCATTATCAGGCATTTACACATGGATGGAAGTGTCTAATCTATTAATTAATCAGTAAGTAAATTTTACAGGCTATATGTAAATAATTGAATCTTTCATTTCATGTGTCAGCATGGATGCCCATTTCAATGTGATGTTAACATGAGATTAAACACCTGGATGGGCTGATTCATGTTGGAGGCTTGTATTCCTTCCCCACTCGATTCCCTGGATAAGTGGAGGTTATTTTTGCCGGAAACAAATCCTTAAAGTTCCTCAGAACAACTGTGAACTTTTTAACCATTAGCGTTTAAACAGAGTGGATTTCCAATCAGACAAGGATAGCAATGCCCTATGGATAGGTTGATCATTTTCCTGACCTTTCCTTACACCTTATGAGAAACCCACTAGCAGAACGCTCACAAGTAGCTGAGAGATTTTTGCTAAGAATAACCAACACGTTTTGTCTGTAATGCAGGACTTTGATAAAATTGCTCATTCCTTGCAGCAGCCTGGGAGCCGAGTTAGCACTGAAATGCAAAGTGAGAGGAGTATTTTTAAGGGACTGTTTGTTTATTACTTGATTTTCTGGGTCAAGGTTAGTGCAGAATACGCCATTCTGGGAAGAATTAAATTCTTCTCCCAGACTGAGTGTGGTTGTTCTAGGAGTCTGCAGGTCACACAGTCCAGAAGAAAGGGTTGAATTCTTGTCTGTGCAGCACAGGTGGAGATTGGCACGTTGATGCGTTCCTGGCGCTAACACTACTAATGAGCCATGTGGGCAGTTAGTAGAAGAGTTTTGATTTACCCCAGTGAGCACCTCACACATCCTCTTTCTCTCACTTCTGAATCTTTGCTTTTCCTTCCTCAAAGGGACGCTCCTGCCAGCTCAGTCTCACTGCTGTGCTTTTGCTCCGGATTGATGCTCAGACCTTTAGGAGTCCTGTTCCGTTGCTTGCTGTTGGAAGTAGAATTAGGAAATAAGTGAGTGTGCACCTTTTAGGCACACAGGAATCTGTTCAGGCAGAGTAACCCACCAAAGCCAGGTGGGTGCATGCAATTCATTATACCCACGAAAGCTCATGTGATAAATACATGTGTTAGTCTTTAAAGGTGTCACAGGACTCCTTGTTTGGACTAGACTAACTCAGCTACCCCTCTGGAACTCGTCAATATTTTGTGAAAAGTTTCAAACACAATTATAATTTTGTTTGACAGTTTCTGTGAGATTTTAAAAATGTGCTAAATAAAAAATGTCAGAATTTTGAACATTTTCAGTTTTTGTTTTGGTGGGAGGAAAACAACTTTGAGTTTTTTATTTTGTTTTGTTTTTTATTTTGTTTTCCCCCTTTCTGCCCCCTTCTCACGCCACTAGAACAGTAGTTGGTGGGAAAGCAAGAGTGTTTGGCTTATTTTGATGGGTTTTGCCACTGAAATTCAAACAACATTTTTCATAACAAAACAAAATGGATAAACCAAACTAGGTTTTGGTAAATATTTTTGTTTCGGCTAAAAAGGACTTTTCCATCAAAAGAAATTTCAGTGGAAAAGTGTTGACCGCTTCTAGGCATCATATGGATGATAACCTGGCTGCTGTTCTCAGAAAGGCTGGGAAGGTTTCCTTCATTGTCATATTTCTTCCTATTGTTGTAAATAATGTATTTCTGGGCAGCACCATTACAAGAATGAGGAAGTCAGTTGTCTCTGAATAACCCAGGCAACTTTTTTCATTCTCTTGTTCAAAGAGTCCCGGAGTATCAGTCTTTTGCATCAGTTACATCGGTAGCAGGCAATATATTTGGTGTATATTACGCAGTTTCTTTTATGCTGAGTGAGAAATAGGGTTGGTATCATGTATCAGAAGGAATTCGTTTTGTCCGGATCCTTCTACTTAGAGGAATTCTGTTTGTTTTAATCTGTCTAGCTAGGTCACCTCTGTCAATAGTAATGTTAGCTCAGCTGGACTGGGGAATGAGTAAAAGAGTTTCAGTGAATACATTTAAGTTGGCTATAAATTGATTGCACTTCAAATTTCTTGGCTCTGATTGCAGAGGTCATAACAGGCTCCTGCTTTAATTTTGTCATGAAGATGGAAACGGAAGATTCCTGGAAGCCCAGAGCTATAGGTTCCCCATTAGCCATTCAAAGGATCATTGTTACAGTTTTATTTTAATAAAACTTCTTGGTAGAGAATGATCAGACTTAAATAAAGCCCTAGAGCAGCCACTTGCGGAAATCAAACGGGGCCAGGAAGTTTGTGCATACAGCACATCTGGAGACTTTCCACTTTGATTTTTTTTTTTAAACATTACAAAATGGTTTTCTCTACAGTGGGATATTTTCTGCAGCAGTTTGCTCCAGACTGGAGGTTGTTTGTTCTTTTTTTCTGGCAAGAGTCTCTACATGAGAAATAAAAACTTCTTGAACTAAGTTCCTACAGTAAGACACTGCACATGTTTCTAGCTTCTTGAAAGTCTAGGCGACTCGAACGCACAGAGCTGAGGATAGACCTTGGCCTCCGAAATGTTATCTGTCACTAGCAGTCAGTATACAAGCCAAATTATCTGGTGTTAGAAATACTTAGTTAATTTACTCTAGATGTTAATTTTATCATTTAATCCACATCTCTCCTGGCTGGAGTCAAAAGCTGTCCTGAACAGGCTTGTTTTTTAGCTCTATTGTTTGCTGGGAAATAGCCAGGAAATATGTCCCTGTTTTAAGGTCAGCCTGTTTCTCTCCCAGTCCCTGGCAGGCACCGTATTTATTACATAGCCAAGGAAATATCTCTGGTTGGGTTCTCAGACACCCTGACTCTCCTCAGTGTTGTTGTGACCTGGCTGGTTATTGAGTGACACTTCCCATGTGAGTCACGGTGGTACTGCTTGCCGTGAACAGCCCTTTTTTCCAACACCGTGAATAACATGTTTGTCAACCTTTATGTTTGCCTGTTGCATTCATTTTATTGGAGCCAGTGTGTCACATTGATTGAACTCCTTGCTATGAAATCCAGAAAATGAAGGTCGTGGTCTACAGAATTAACTTTCTGATGGAGGGGCAAATTGTCTGGTGGTTAGATCAGGCAGCTTGGAAGGCAGGAGTCGTGTCTTTCACTTGGAGCCCTTCTGGTTACTTTTTTGTGGACCGTAGAACAGTTCACTTAGCCTGCATCTTTCAAATTTTCAGACTCACTAGAGGCCGTGGTGATCACCATTTCTGAACATCTGGCCGCTCTTACATGCCTAAGGCTGTGTCTACACTTGTTAATTTAAGTCAACTTAACAAAGAGCTTTCATGGGAGAAGTGGGATTTTTCTCCCATGAAAGCTCATGCGATAAATAAATTTGTTAATCTTTAAAAGTGCCACAGACTCCTTGTTTGTAAATCTGAAAAAGTTCTAGGTGATTTTTTGTCCTGGATTTCTTGAAATAAATTCTTCTGCAACATTGGCTAGCTGTAAGTCATCAGTTTGTCTATGGGTACATGTAAAATCGTACACCAATTGAGCTGTGATTCTCCAACTCGGGATCAAGGTCATCGTTTAATGTGAACACTGAAAGTGCTCTTTCTTACAGCAGTGGTTGCTGATACTATCAGATCATATTTAGTAACTTCATC
>ML685804.1:13108505-13322168 GCA_007922175.1 Pelusios castaneus
GGAGCTGCCAAACCAGGCAGCTCCCAAAAATACTCAATTTCACTGCTCTGCTAGAGCAGTGAAATTGACATATTTGACAGCTCCAATGTCCCAGAGTGGCCTCGACTGGCACTCTGGGACATTTCCGGAGGCTGTCTCTTGCGCAAAATGAGTACACACGAGCATTACCGCGGAACAGCTGTTCCGCGATGATGCTACCACTCTCGTTTTGAGTGGTTTAACTGTTGCGTGGCAAGAGGGTGTTGCCGCGCAACAGGGAAATTGATCGTGTGTACGCTATTTGCTTTATTGCATGGTAAGGAGCCTTACCGCGCAATAAAGTGATCGTGTGTACATAGCCTGAGTGAAAGCTTCACTTGGTCAAAAATAGTTTGTGTCTAAAATTTGTACAACAGTAGATACCAAATTGGCGATCACTCGCTTGAGTATAACGGAACCGTTGAAAGTCACCAAATGAGGAGGAGCAAAGAAGGCCTTGTTTTCCAAAGTCACACCCACGGGAACAGGTAAGGCCTGTGACTGAGCTGTCTCAGAATGCTGCTGTAGGCAATGGTCCACTTCTTACTGAAAAAGTCATTTCCACATTTTTCATCAGCTGTGTTTACAGCCTACACCTGATCTGTTGATTACACTGGAAAATCAATTGCTTTGATGTCTTGCATATGTAACATCCTGGGTTCCTTTCTTGCCCGGAAATTCTGGTAAAGAAAAGACTACAAAGAGATGACAGATGGAGGCCCCTTGGCCCCACAGACATGATGGGACAGCCAAAGAGTCTTGGGCTTCATGATCTCTGACCTTCTCCATTCCTTTGTGGGGAAAAAAAAGCACATGGAATTTGTGCCACAGGAGGAGGAAAAAAGAGAAAACCCAATCAGCAAGTTATGTGATTAGACCTAGAGGAGTGGCAGCTGGCTGGACCTATCCCTGGTCTTGGTAGAGAGAGGGACTCAGAAGTCTTTCTGTACATCATTTGGGGCAAGGCAGGGTCAGTAGCCTTCATTAGAGGAGGAGTGAAACAGGCAACCTGGCTGCAGAAAGGGTGTGAGCAGCAGAGACAGGTAAGCATTATCCAGACATACAGATTACCTCCTCCAAAAAAGAGGAGACCCTTCTCACTGAGCCATTCCCTGGCCAGGGAAGAAAGGAAACAGAGCCTGCTGCAGGCCAGGCATTCCTTCCATTCCTGATACCAAGAGCCAACTGATACCCCAGGGGAAAGAGGAGCTTCGAGTGTCTGAGACTATCAAAGTAACATGTCCCTACTGGGCTGATGAGAACAAACCCTGAGTTATCAGGGGACTGTTCTGCTACAATAATTTGTATACAAATTACATTAACAGCCTCTATTTTATTTTACTCTAGCCACTCTCCCCACCTTCTGAATACAAAATAGTTATCTGCATGCCTGTCAGAGCTACTCTTTTATGAGGAAAGGGGAGTTTTAATTACCTGGATTTTGGGTGGTTAGTGCCTGAAGAGGAGCACCACTGAATAGTTTTGAGCACCAGTTTCCTATACGCTTCCTTGTCTGAATTGTGTGCTATTTTGGTCTGAATATATCTGAGCCACAGGCAAGTTGTTCGTCTGTATGACAGATAGTCAGAGAGCGCTCCCTTTGCAAGGGTCCCTGGTGGCCTTGAAAAGGAGCTTGGAAAGTTTCCAGGTTCATAGAGTTCTGAATCAAAGACTGCAAGGGGCTTGTTAAGCAAAACTGAGTGGGTACTTCCTGAGAATCTTCAGGACCCCAGTCTTTTTGTTTTGGCTTCAAAATGCTTCCAGATGACATCTTTTGCAGCTGCTTTCTGGGAGGATCCCATAGCCCCACATCTAATTGCCCCCCTGCCCCAATTTTTTTTGTCCAATGAAGAAGCACAATAATTAATGCTACCGTGTGTAATAGCACAAGGTGCTGAGATAGACAGTATATCTATGTCCAGATTTGTCACCTCTAGATCATTGGTTCCACCTGATGGTAACATTATTGAAACGTCTCTTGATCTGGCAGCTCTAACTGTCCAATGAAAAATTATTTGTGAGTCTCGGTTCAGTTCCTGGTGAACAGATGGTCAACATCCAAAATAAACTTAACCATAGTTGGTACTAATTTCTCCCTCGTAGGTAGTGTAAGAACAGACCAGGCATGGAATCTGAAATATCCTTGCTTATAAGGGGTCCCTCCAAGTCATGGTTGAGGTCAAGTGACCTAGCATGTATAATCAAGGAAGTGAGCATCTTCCCATAGAAACAAAGACACTTGAGAGGTGTGATTATTGGAGTGTAGATTCTGGAGATCAGTGACTGTTTTCCAGGCATAAAAGAGTTGGCAAACGATAGCAAAGCAAAACTACAGCCACTGGAGAATGGAGAGTCTGCCAGCTGCCATGGTCACCAGTCTCTGTCCTGATAGACCAGGGCTAGTCTAGGCTGATGGGGGCAAATTTGCTGCCATCAGATCAAACTTCCCAGTTCGATTGAGGGGGTTTGTGAAGACCTGCTCAGTTGATCTGGGAGTCATAGAAACTGGAAGGAGCCATGATAGGTCATTGGGTCCAGCCCCCTGCACTCATGGCAGGACCAAGTACCCTCTTAAACCATCCCTGACAGGTGCTTGTCTAACCTACTCTTAAAAACTTCCAGTGATGGAGATTCCATGGTTGATCCATTGACTCCAGCCTCTCAAGTGGAGTAGCGTGAGTCGAAGAAAAATGCCTTCCCTTCAACTCCGCGTAGTGGACCCGCCAGAGGTTAGGAAGTCGAAGGGATATGATTTTAAGTAACTTGTGTATCTCAACTGCCACTAAAAACAGCGGGAAGTATAAACTAGGGCTCAGACAATTGCATTCTGCTCTTGCTCTCAAAGTGAATGAGCCATTCATTGAGTTTCCATCACTGAACTGGCTTTAGTGCTGACCCAACATTTCTGTAGACTGTACATTTTGCAAAGGAAGGAAATAAATACTGATTTATAAAGCTGCATAGAAAATACAACAGGCCTGTCTGGCAAATCCATACATTGCAAATGCAGGTGGCCAAATTCTGCTCTAAAATTCACCAGTGTAAATCCAAACCAAAGTTGTGCGTGACAGCGGTTCAGTGGTCTCCTGCCATGAGTTGGATCTCAACCCAGTGGATGATCTCCATAGCACAAAAATCAGCACCACGTTTGGTTCCAGTTGACCCTCTGATTAGGAGCCTGAGCACATCTCTCCCTTTCTCAGCCTTGGAGATGTCCCTTCAGGTCTGGTTAAGGCAAGTTGGCAGAGCTGTGCGGGGGAAGCTCACATTCCCACGGCCTGTGTTATTTTGGAGACAAGTAAAGGATTTTTTCTCCAGGGCTGTTTATCTGGCTACTTTTGCAAGCACTAAATTCCATCACAGAAACAAGCACTTGTGTCAGGACATGGCTTTCAAAAGGGAAAAAAGAAATAGCTCTGGAATAATTGGAAAGGTCCAAACCAGGCTGTTACCTCCCAGCTGGGTCGTTCATTTTGTTACTCACTGCTCTGTAGCTGTCTGTACTTAATGCCTTCAAAACCTTTATTGAAGTGAGTGAAAGAGACAGAAAGGCAGGATGGCTAAACGGTAACAAACCTCCCAGGCTATTTATGCTCTTATTTTAAGGCTCCCTTCTCTTGTCATGATAGTTTATGGCCCCTCATTAACTCAGTCCTGTTTTATGGTCACCTGCATCGATGTCTCAGAAGGTACTGCCGGAGATAAGAAAAAACTAAATACAGAACAGATGCTTAAGTGCACATGAATGGTTACAGAACCATCAACCCCTCCTGATCATTTCCACCTGTTCGCAGAGTATCGCTTCTTCTCTCCAGCCCAGGTGGGTCGAGGATGTGTCAGCTGGTTCTGGTTAAAAAAGGACAAACTTGCTGAACCTTACCCTTTTTAACTTCTGAATTTGGATAAACTTTTAAAAATAATTTCTCAGTTTAAATGTTCATTTCCATCTGTGCCTTTTGATTTTGAGGGCTGCCAGAGGACAAATGAAATTCTGTGGGAAAGGCTGTTCTCGTGGCAAATGTTGGCTGACCAAAGCCAGTAGATCACATTGATCCTGCAGGAGAGTCTCTTATGAAATGACCTGCTCACCTAGAACACAGAGATTCAGGGTGACCTGAGCATTCAGCTGCTGCGCTGAACCAAATCTCCAAACTGAACCTCCAAGCAGCTAGAGATTTCCCCACTGCTAATTTCAACGATGTGCCCCTCTCTCCTTGTGAATTGACAACACAAACCTGCCCAAGATTAATCTAAGTTCTTCTGGAAAATGTTTTAATAGTTTGGTTTTTACTTCTCTGAATGGCAAAACGCTTTCTCTCTGGGTCACATTAGCGGGATAGAAGTAATACAGCTGAGGTCTTTTTCTTTTTGTCCTGATCTGCTGTGTGAATTTAGTCAGAGATGGTGCAGTCGGATGGAAGCCAGGCAGTGGAATGTTGCTCTGTAATCTCTCCCCCGCAGTAAGATGCAGTAAGTGTCGTCTGTTGTCCAGCTGCGATCTTGTCTACTTGACCTAAACTTGACATTGCCAGGTTGATGGGTTCATTCCTGCACCCTCTCGAAGTTAGTGCAGAATTCCGTATGTGTGGCTTCAAAACCCGGCCTGGACTTCAGCAAAGACTCAGTTGTGCTGTTTGTCATGGACTGGGCTGAATGGCGTTTGGGAAGAGAGCAGTAAAATATGTCTCCACTTCTCAGTATTTAGATAAGGGCTAATCTATGTAAAATCCTGATGTTTCTCATGCTCAGTTTAGCCAAAGAGGTTTTGTGAATGTTGGAAGTAGGCCGGGCAGACGGTGGTGGCGAAGAGACCATTTGGGGTGGAATTAAAGATTTGCGTTTTGTTTTGTTGAAGTGAACATAGTCCTAGTGAAAGGTGGTGGAGCCCTGAAGAGCACCAGCCACCGTTTTTCACCGGAACAGGCACAGCACAAGTGCTTCCACACTTTCCCAGAGCTGGCCAAGGACGGCTTTGTCCCCCTCTCTTTTCACTCCTTGCCCATCCTGGTGCCACTGCCAACTGGGAAACTTGGTACAAGGGAACGGTCAAGTTAGCAAAGCAAAGCAAGCTGCGGCATTGGAAGGCCTTCTGCAAATGTCACTCGCCCATCCCATGGATAGAGTCCGAGGATTTTCAGCTGGCTTGCAGTATGAATGCTGGTGTCCATAGAACAGTGATTCCCAGCCTGTGGTCTGCGCGGGTACTGCAGGTGATCTGTAGGGGAGGGAAAAACCGATAAATGTAATAATAATATAATCCCATGTACCTTTTATGTATCATATTCCATGTTACATTGTTATTTGCAATTTGCTTCACAAACATCCTTGTGTAACAGCTGCATTTTTAATACCCCTTGAGATACGTTTGACTCCCAGCAGCCACAGGCTATGTTAAAAATGTTTAAAATGGTCTGCTTATATGGTGGTCCGCCAAAGCTTTTGATGATGGTGTGGTGGTCTGCATAAAGGAAAATGTTGGGAAGTGCTGCCATAGAAGAAAGGGCTAGCGTGTTAATTCCTTGGCCTCCAGCAGTTCCAGCCTTCTTAAATCTTCACTGCCACTGTCCTCAGAGCACTTCCTCCGCAGGGGCTTCTCTGGGTACCTGATAAAGGAGATCTGGGTAACACATCTCTTAGCTGAGGTTTTTAAACCAGAGAACTGGGGATGTATCCAGTTGGCCTCTATTTTTTTCTGTCTGTAGTTTAAAGTGTTAATTCTGCCCATTCAAATGTAATTTTCTGGAGCGATCTGAGCCGGAGACAGACTCCCCAGCGCCACCGGAACCAGCATGCCAGCTAGGTCTTTTTCTTTAATGCATGTGATGTGCTATAATTTAGTTTGAATGTTGAAAGGAAAAGGGCCTCCAGGGGAGTCCGGTGCTCTGGTCTCTCAAGTTCTAATTGAAGTTATCCCCTCTCGAGTTTCACTTTGTTTTCCGGGGGGTTTGCTCCATGATGATTAACATGTGTCCCATAGCAAGGAACTCATTACACCCTTCCCCGATCCCCTCTCTCATAAAGAATTAGCAACCTCCTGTTACAGAACTGGCTGGCTGAAACTTCGCCCTCAAAAAGATGTAGCAACCAGAGGCAGGTATAAGCTTGACTCGGACCCTGGGCTGAAGCTGTTTTTTCCAGTGAGGCTCACTCAGATGTTGCTGTCCGGTGAAGATAATCCAGTCCAGGATTTCTTCCAGCCTTTTCTTTATATTTCCAGATCCCAGGCCAACTCTGGCTTCCTATTCTAACTCCAACAGGCTTATCTTTTTGAGGGCAGGAATTGTTAGTGTACTTTACCTTCCTTTCTGCAAGTTTTGCCTCGGCTCGGACATGTGCTCTGTGCTGGGTTTGGTTTTTGATTTTTTTTTTAACTTTAAATGTCGAAATTGAAGAGCTCTTCTTCTTTTTCTCCCTCCTTCTACTCTAAGGAACAAGCCTCCCATTAATTAGACGCTAGAAGTGTTTCTGCTTGGCGGGGGGGGGAGTGAGCGTGCGTGTGTCTGTGCGAAATAGAACCAAAAATGTCAGTGAACAGCAGGAAAAGTTCTGGGAGACCGTCTTACTACTATCGACTGCTCCGGAGGTCGCGACTGCAGAGACAGCGAAGCAGATCCCGGAGCCGGAACAGGCCACTTAGCCGGGGTAATTGCAACCAAAATTCCATTTACTTGAAGGTGCCAAGACCTGTGTTGTATTGCTTAACAGAGACGTCTGTTACTATGGGTGATGAAGAGCCGTGTAAATGCTCCTGAGTGTTCTTGGGCACTGCAAGATTTGTAGTGACCTTCAGAAAGGATCTGTTAATTGTTCAATGCAGTGGTCAAGTAAGGGGAAAAGTGCTATTTATTGCTAGCATGGATCTCAGAGTCGGGACTCCTGGGTTCTATTCCCTACTTTGATTTTAAAATGCTGTGTGACTTCAAATAGGCAAGTCCCTTTGACTCTCTGTTCTCCGTACCCTACCTTTAAAATGAGGGCCACAATAATTTCCAAGCTCACTGAGATGTTTTGAGGCCTAATTGAGGCACTTTGATCCCCTTAAAAGAAAGATGCTGTCTAAGTGCAAAGAACTATTGTTAGAATCTGCTGCTCTTCATCAGTCTTCTAAAAAGACGCAGCTGGATTTAACTGAGGGAAAGAGGCGAAGGGTTTGAGCTGGCACGGCAGTGGAACCTGCGTTTTCCTAAGGCACTGTAGTGCTCTTAAAAACCACACTGTAAGAGAATGTATTTGTCCTGGGCAGCCGGAGCCAGGGCCACGGAGTAATGTTTCTTTTGGATGAATTCATTCATGCCGTCCATTCATTCCACTCCAGGCAGCTACTGACCCAGTTGCATTTTTAAAAATAAGCTGCTCTGGCTTTTCTCTTGCAGTATGAAACAAATGTTTCTTGCTCATGCCAAAAGTGAAAGCACTCGGAGAAGTGACTCTGTTCTGTTTTATAGCATCTTGCTTGTTTTGCTCTTGAAATATTTTTCCGTAAAGTTGGGGAGAAGGATCGTGTGTGGTTGCCTTCCCAAAGCCATTTCTTGTTGGGGGCCAGCTTCCTAGGACCAGATCCTGCGCTAGAGTCTAGGACACTGCTATGAATCCTGGCTTCATGGGTGTTAGCCCAGATTTACACCAACGTATCTCAGAGCGGCATCTGGCCTGAAAAGCTCTAGCTAGGTTGCAATGTTTTCTCTCTTCCTTTCCAGACACAGTTTGTTTGGTGGGGAGGGATTTCAGTGTTTTGCATCATCATTGGGGAAATAATAAGGAAGCTAAATCAGTCCCTGAGTTTCAGCTTCTCCAATAAACTGTGTGTTTCTCTTTCCACAGTTTATTTCTGTTTTGCCTGGCAGGGAAGAGTGTTTGTTTGCAAACTCACAGGAATGTGGCAGTTCTTTTTTCTCCTTTATTTGTGCATCCTTCAAAACCAAAATGTTTTACTGTCGCTTCAGCTGCTGTGACAAATGAAAGGTGTTTGTTGCTGTAACTAGTCCCAGCATGGACTTACCACCTTCACTTGCATTGGATCCAGACCGAGCTCATCACTGGGGACGCATAAGCAGATCAGATTGAAACAGGCTCATGATAACTTTTTATGGGATGGTGTTAGCTCTTCTATACCGCTGCTCATCTGTAGCTCTCGGAGCACAGAGTAAGAATTCTCTTTCCTCCTCATTAGTTGCAGAAACTGAGCTCAGAGGGGTGCAGTGGCTAGCCCTTGGTAAGTGTCAGAGCGGAGACTAGAACTCAGAACCCGGAACCCGTGACGCTCCCCGACCAGCACCTCTGACCTTAGCAAGTAGCACATGTGTTTCAGGGTGTATCTGGGGAGGCCTTTGGAAGATGGGGAGTTGTGTTTGGACAGGGAAATCGGTGAGGATCAACTATCTGTTCTACATTCCTGGGGAAGGAGGCGTTCGTTCTCTGCTGACCTCAGACTCCCATTGTCCACTTTGCTCAGCTCTTTGGGCTGGAGCTGGATGGATACGGGTGCTGCCATCTGCTGCCTGTTTGGTTCTTCTTTCTAAAACCTGTTGGCAGCAGGACCCGCTCAGCCTACCCAGTTCAGAGTGACTGGTCTCTCGAAATGAAGAAAACGTCTTACTGAGAAGTTATTCGTCCCCCGTCGGGCACTGACTCTCACCCCAACCGTTTGTGCCTCCCGTTCTGGACTCCCTCTGTCTTCCTTGGCCCTGGTGCATGGCTGGTGCCTGCATGCGGAGCCCAACCCACCGTAGAGCCGAACATCTAGTGAGGCTGTGGTATGGGAGCTGTCCGAGCTGCCAGCTGGAAGGCGCTGTGGGGCACTGGCTATTGAAGTTGAGAGCTTTGCACTAACAGAGTTAGCAGAGAGGGCAGGCTGCACTGGAATAGCCGGGATACAGTAGGTGGGCCTGTGGGAAGCCGTGCATAAACCAGTGCTGTTCGATTGTGGCTTGAACGGAGAGGGAGGCTCTGTCCCCGTGGTTAATCTGACTTTGAATGATGATTGCGTCTGTAGTCTCCAGGCTCTGTTTACCACAGGGGTTCCGGACAAGCTGCACATATATTGGTTAAAAGCCTCCAAAATTCCCTTTCCTTCCCTGGGCCATCTGTTCTGCGCGGAGTTGTGTGTAAATATGTGAGGAATCCTGGCTGTAATTATGAGAACTCCTGGGTGATCCATGGAAGGGCAGTGGAAGGGTCTGAGGGAAGGATAACGCTCTATAAAAGCAGCATCTGGTTGTAGCCTCTGGCGCTTCAGTCTCTGGCGCAGCCCTTCTCAATCACTGCGTCGCTGCAATCTGCGTGCCGCAGAAAGCATTCCCTGCCCCCCGCCACCCAGAGAAACCTTCCGCGGTGAGGAAGGAGAGTTTTGGGCAGCAGGCCGTGGCCCCTTCAAGAGCTGCCGCTGAAATACCCAGCAGCGGCAGCTTTCTGCAACGGTGGGGCTGCTCCTCCAGAAGCCACCAAAGCTGACTTTGAGGGCTGGAGTTTGCAGGGACTGCTTCTGAAGACTCCCACTGCCAAAACTGCCCTGGGAGGAGGTTTTTCTTTGGTGGCAGGGGCTAATCTAACTTGGGGAGAAACCTCGGCAGTGGGGGGAACCCCGGTGGTGGCTGCAGAGGAGGGGGGCTTCTCTGTGTCATGCACGGTTGGGACGGCTCCCAACCGTATCACTGCACTAAAGGGGCTGAGAATCCCTGCTCCGGTATTCCCCCTAGCCTTCTGCCTTCACTTAATTAGCGTCCCTAACGGAGGAACAGGTGCCAGCCAGCAAGTCTTCTGCAAGAGGAGGCAAATTCTCTACCTTCCTTTAGAAACTTCATTGTGGAAGCACTGCCTGTGGTACCAGAGGTGAGGCTGAGCTGAGTTTTACATTTAATGCAAGCGTAACCCTTTGCCAGGCAGATTCGGTAGCAGCAAAGGGCTGGATTCTATATTTAGGGCTTCCTGTCAATGATACAACAGCAAACTGGCTCCAGCCCCCACCTAGTCTCCTGGGAAATCACACCCTATTCCTGGGCGCCCTGAAAGGCACTACTTCCCCTCGCACAAGCACAGAGTCTGAGTTTAGAACATAAACCCTTGACTAAAAGGAGGGAAATATCAAAACAGCGCTGGTTTGGGGAAAAGCGTACGGTGCAGAATTCATAAACACAATGAGCAGGACCCAACCGACACCAGAGTATGTGGGGCGTGTCCTTGGCCTCTCCCTTCTTGTTTTTCCCTGTACTGACCATTGTAGTTGGAGTGTCCACCTCCCGTTTGCGAGGAGGAGGTGAAGCTCAGCCTGTCCCCTCTTGCAGGCTCTTGCTGAACCAGGCTCTGCAGCTGCCTCCTGCCACCACTGGACCTTGCCAAGTCCCCATCTTCTCGCTCCCGCCATCTGCAGGCACCGACCACTCATGGCTCCCACCATCTGGAGGTGTAGACCACTGCCGGCTCCTCTGTCAGTCACGGTTTCCTAGTTTCTCTGGTGATTTCAGCTCTTAGGTTTTCCCATGAGCTGAAATTCTCCTTCTGCTGACACAGGAGCAATGTCCCTGCTTCAGACAGAAGAATACAAAAGGAAGCATTGTCTTTTGCCGGTGGGTGGGGAGAGGGTTAAGCAATGCCTGAGGCTAGTCCTTTGTCAGGACTGGTGCAATCTCAGCGGAAAGCCCTCTCAACTTCTCCCTGCCACTCTTACACTGCTGGAGCAGGCATTCACCACGCCTTTGAGCTCTGTTTAGGTGAGAGTGAATTTTTTTTCATCAGAACAGGCTAAACAGATCTCTGCTTCATTTGTTCATACAATCGAAGGACAACATTTAATTGCCCATGCAGTTAACACAAAAGTGATTTGTAACGCGAACACAGCCATACTAATAATTTCCCATCAAGTCCATACCTGGGTGGGTTTATCCATATACAGTGAAATTATGCTAGGTACTTAATTGTACTCATACAAATACAAAGCCCGTGCAAATAACATGCCCCCCGCTCAGCTGACTGAGCAGGGGGAATATCTGCAAACACTCAGACCTTGTTTACACAGGGATTCATTATGCCCAAAGAATACAGTGTGTCCTTCCCAGAATCCTAACAGTTACTCCTTGAAGACCGAACTGATTTTTTTTTTTTTTTTTTTTTTTTTGAGAATTTGGAAGCCCTTAATTGTTTTGCAGGTTAAAATTAATTAAAAACTTTGTCCCTTAAGAAATTTGTATCTGGATCAGAGAATCCTAAATGCTCTTTAGTAACAAAATAACACAGATGTTTCACATTTCCCTTGTAGTTCCAATTCACTGAAATCTTCTGGCTAGACTACATTAAATATATTTTTCAGTGTTCAGAATAATTTTTCCTGTTTTTCAGAATTGGAAGTTTCTTCTTTAGTGTGAGCTGACAAATAATGCTCTAGAACGGCCCTCTTTCAAAATGACTTCCATCTCCCATTGTTCTCTCCCATTGTGGACTGCGATCACAGGCTGCTTAAGTTCTCCCTGGAAATAATGGAAGGCAGTGGCCAGTTTGAAAGAGGCTATCTGAGTGCAGCTGCATTGAGAGCGATTGGAACTGACAGCCACTTTGACAACCGGTGATTCTTTGTAGTTCTAACTCTAGGCGACCTCCCGTCGCATTCCAACTTCCTGATAGTAAAGGTCACAGTGGGAGGAAAGAACATGCTCAAACTGGGAGATGGGCTTAAGCCTTAAAGAATTGTTTTCGTGTGTGCCAAAATATTCAGAGGTTTAAAGAGAAACGAAAATGCCAGGACTGCTGCCTCCGTGGATGGATGGGGGAGAACGTATACCTTGCACTGGCGCAGTGTAAAGCCTTCTCTGTGATGAGCTATATAAGCCCAGATTTCACTTTTGTCTAATTTCATTCCATTCCTTCTCCTTGATGCTTTCTGAAAACATCCTCTGACTTTATTATCCAAGGGTTTCCTGTCCCCAGTTCTCTAGCCTCAGTTTCTGTAGCCTCTTGTGTAGCTTTCCCCAGTGACCTGAATATGAGCTGGGTTCTGGATCACCATCATCTCTTGACCCCACCCTTCTCGTTGCAAACTGTCCCCCTGTCACCACGGCTTCCTGCAGGAGAACCTTAGAACCACCCCACCGTGTGATCAAAGGTTTAAAACTAGGCTGGCGTTGGTGGGAGCTGCCTGACAGCATATTTTTATTACATCCATTTCTCTCCTAATTTCCCTGTCCCGACCCATCTCTGAGCACCTTAACAATTATAAGCTCTCCATGAGCATTGAAAACTTGGCAGAGTTCTCTCCTCTCTCTGGATTGCAGTCAGTCCTTCATGTGAATCCACTGGATTGGATTAGTTGGTTTTTTTCCTCCCGCTGTTCTCTTCAAATGGTTCCGAAAGTCCAAGAATTTCAAAACATTGGGAGCATTGCCTTCTTTTTGAAAGGTTGATGTTCCTGAGGCTTCTGCTTGGGTCAGCTCCTTGGTCTGGATGTCTTGTGTGACATATATTTATCACAAATGCTTTTCAGGCCGCTACGCAGAAGGACCTTTTATTTAATAGGCTCCCTCCACCCTTTTTCTTTTGGAGGCTGCTGAGAAGAAACAACTGTCTGATCTTCAGCAAAGTTCTGTACTGTAAGCATACCAAACCGGGAGATCTTGGAAGCTAAGGCCAGTGTCTCTGCTTTCTGTTTTACCCAGGCTGTTCAAATAATCATCACTGTAGTCTCATGAAAAGAGCTAGAATTCAAAGCCTGTAAGTGCCCTTCCCTGAAGGACCCACTGTTTAGCGTCTGGTAAGAAGAATCTGTAAATAACTTCAAACAGAACCCTAAAGGGAAAAACTTAAGCAACACAAGGGGTTCACTGCTGTGTGATCACGAGCCCATCACAGAGGTTAAAGTTATCTATACCGTCTCCCTAAGCCAGGGCAGAATTGCTGCTTACAATTGGGTTTGCTAGTGCTTTGCTTTAGTGTTACATATCCCAAACAATGGAACGTCCTCTGCGTTTCCTAGGAAAATCTGCTGCAGTCTAGTAGATTTCACTGTTGAGAAGTTTTTGATATTTGACCCAAATTTTTCCTAATCTTAATTTCTTCTGATTATTCCCAGCTGTGCCATTGCCAGGCCCTGTAAGATTCTGTCTAAGGCTACGTCTACACTTACTAAAGTTAGTTCGAATTAGTTCATTCAAACTTTATTCGAACTAGCAAAATTTAGTTCAAACTAAGCAAGTGCCTTTCATGGCACTTGCTTAGTTCAAATTGGCGAATTGCATTCAGTTCAATGGGCTGGTTAGTTCGAACTAAGCAATTAGTTTGAACTAACATGGCCACCTTGGTTAATTGGAACTATCTAGTTCCAATTAACCCTTAGTTCGAATAGCATATTCGAATTTATTAGTTCGAATTAAGGAAGCCCTTAATTTGAACTAATGAAAGCCTAGTGTATCCATGGCTTAAGTTAGTTCGAATTAAGCTTCCTTAATTCGAACTAACTTGCCAGTGTAGACAGAGCCTAAGAAGACTTGTACCACTTCATGAGTATACGGTGAATGGTTCACCCTAGCTGCAGGAATTTGGGTTGGGTTGATGGGTTTTTTTGTTGTTGGTTGTCATCAACTCAAAAATTTTCTGTTTCTTGCCATGATCTACACTTGCTTTAATTTGACAGAAGGGAAAGTTATTCTTAGTGGTTCGCATGAGTGCCTCGGTGTCAGAAGGCCTGGAAAGGGTCTGAACCTAGCCTTTCTGCTGTGTAAAGTCAGGTCAGTTCTGGCCTACCTCAAAGGGACATTGTCATAATCAATTAATGTGTGGGAAGAACTCTGAGATCCTTGGGTGAAAGGAGTTAGGTGTGTTCAGTGTTTGCACTTTCTTTCATATTGCCCTCTATGCTCACAATACCCTCTCTCCTCCAGTCTGCCAAGCCACAGCCTATTTCTCTGTTCAGATCCCTCCTGACAGCTCCTTTCTGCTGTGCCTCTAGAAATAAATCATGTCTAGTCCTTAGAACGCCTAACTGTACACTGGGCTAGAGTGAGCAGCCATGGGTTTGCGATAGCTCTCCTCTCGCCTCACCCTTTCCCCTCTGGTATGTGTGACCATCACCCTTTGGGTTGCATCCTGTTACGGTGGAGATATTGTTGGGGTTTTCTCTGAGTGGGGTGTGTGTGTGTGTATGTACTCCTGTATGTTGGTGATGGAAACCAGTTGTGTGATCATTTCAGAGACCCCAGTCACATGGAGGCAGACCCAGCCAGGACCCCCAGCCTCGGCCCCAACAGGTTGGAAAAGGTGAAGATGGAAAAGGTGGCCCCTAGCACGAGAAGAAGAGATGGAATGGGGAGAGGATAGGGGCTGGGGCTGGGAGAAAGAGGCAGCCCTCTTGAGGGGCCGGTGGGGAGAGAGCTCCAAGAATGAGGCTCGGCAGGTGTTTGCTGCTGTAACTTCTAATTAGTCTGTTAGTGAGCCTTTCTGCAGGGTGATCCTGAGAACCAATTAACCCTTCTGACTCCAGTACTGTCTGGTAATCACCTCTGACTGTGGAGGTGGAGTGCATGGCCCCTTTGGAGCATGGAGGAACTCTCTGGGTCCCAGCAAGAGCGGCTCCACAGGGGAAGTTCCTGGCAGAGCAGGAGTGCTGAATCCTCTGAGGTCAGATGAAGATGACTGAGAGAGTGTGGGGCAGACTCCTGTCAAAGTGCTAGTGTCCGGTCTGGCCATGTTGAGAGGAGTCCTGAGCACACAAATCCTGTGAGAATCCATCTCACCGCTATTTTAGTTTATTAGCGCTTTAGGGCAGGGACCACGTCTCTCTAATAAGCACAGAGCATGCGTTTAGGTGCTCTGTATTACTCAAGTATATGTTGTTGTCCAAAGATATGAATTCCATAGCAATGTGTAGGAGCTGGAAATACCCAGCGTGGCCCATCACATTACAAGGTGCCCCCACATTTAGCTGATTTGTTCAGGCAGGTGAGATCTCAAAACAAAATGTTTGACACCCTGGGTTCCTGTTTCACCATCGTTCTCTGAATCATATCCTGCTATGTTTGATAAGCCAAGAAGTGATCTCTCCATTCCAGCATGTCTCCCCCTACCAATGACTCACTCTTATGAAGTGACACAGCCTGTGCCGTGAGAAGCCGGGTCTAGAAACAGACTATGACAAGGTACTGCTGGCCAGCACTCTGTCTGGATTATTTTTACACTCCAAAGCAACACTAAACGGATTGTCTCCATCTGGCAGGCGTCTCGGTGCCTCCATGAAGGAATTAGATCAGCTAGACCCAAACGTTGCCCAGTCCTAGGCCAGGCTGGCAAGTTACCAGAAGGCTGAAAGCTGTGCAGATTGTCAGGAAATTAAAAATAGTAAAATGGAGATGGCGGCAATCTGGTCCATCTGGACTCTGAAGATACAGCATTCAGCAGCTGCTGAGCCCAGCATCAAATGCTGTTTTGACCGAAGCAGAAAACTTCTCAGGTCACATGGGGCATTGTACACTGGAAGTTAAGGTCTCCATGGACCACATCCCCTATTAAAATGGGGGGAGGATTGGCTATGGGCCACAACTCTGGGGTGGAGGCAGCATTCATCACTCATCCACCAATGATTGGAATACCACAAATTGCCAGCAGGGATGCAGGAGAGCTGCAGACCTGAAATCACTTCTAATGTCTCTTATCTTTGCTATTGAGTGGAATTCAAATTGTCAGTGGCCCTTTAAATGATTCCTTCTGTGGGCCAGATGGTCCTGACACCCACTACCTTGGTTAAACCTCAGACCATTCTCCCTTTCTCTCTCATTCACTGAGAGTTCAGTCCCGGACCTCAGGCCCTTTGCTCAACCTTCTTTTTTAAAAAAAACCAAAAGAAAAGAACCCAACCCCAACTATCATTGACTAAGCAAATCTCTTGCTTGGTGAGTGCGAAGGGGGCGGAATCAAGATTTATGGTTTTAAATGTTAACGATCTCTGGTTTTTTTTCCCCATGGTAGTGTCCTTAAATATCAGGAAAGGGAGAACTTCCTCAGCACATTTTAATAATTAGTGTGAGTGATCTTTGCTTTGTTTTTCAAATCTGCGTTGTGGCATTTTCCAGCCAAACCCTTTCTCTGGTGGTGTTTCCTTAGGGGTTGTGAACAGTGTGGTTGACAGCTGTTCACAGAAAAGGTTTGGAAAAGTTTTCCAGCTCTGCTGTTTGCAGGAAATGTCCCCTGGCAGCCCAGGTATTTTTAGCTGGGTTCTTGCTGAGATTATGTGGTATTTGTTCAACAGGTAACTGTCCAGTAAAAACTCGTCTGGCACACGAGTATAGTTTAGGAAGCAGCATATGACGGTGGCATTTTTTCTCATGGATTGCTTTTAACATGAAAACAGTGAGTGTAGACATCGCAATAGGCGTGTAATAATTAAAAAAATCGGAGAGAATCTAGTGTCCCTGAAAGCGAAGTGGTGTGGGCTGTAACAGTGCCAAGGCAAATATTGCAAGAGCTTCCCTGGTGCTGCTATTGCTCAACCCTAACCTGGGGCCTCCCTCTCTCCAGTTCTAGGGTCTCACCCGCAGCTTTAGTGATGTGCCTGGTTCTGACTTTCAGTAACCTGTGCAGAGCAACGTCAGAGATGAGGCAATGCTAAATTCAGCATGCGTGTTCTTCCGTGTGCATGTGGATTCCTGCTGACTTGCACATATGAGATCAGCCCTTCGGCCAGTTGACTGGCAAACTCAAATTCAAAAGCAGGAGTTATTGTGGATGCCAAGAATGAGTTTCAAGAGAGCTGTGGCCTCTCTGATATGTGCCTGATATAGTCTGTTACTAAGGAGACAATTGTGGTGTAACAGGATCTACAAATGTCCCAGTACATCTGCCTCCCGCCACCCTGAGCAGTGGTGTCTTGCATCCTGTGAGATGGGAACTCTTGACTGACCAGGGATGAATGCTACCTACAGCCCCACATGGCCACCTAAAACATCTAGCCCGAGGAAAGTTAAAACATAAACCTTTGCACAATATGTAACTTTGCAGTGTTGGAAGGGTGCATGGCTTTGGGCGTTTTGGGACCATTCATTTTATTTGCCTTTTGACAGGCTGAGTCAATTCCTCAGCTTTCTCTATTTCGCTTTTCCGTCTTCCCTTAACTGACAAGATCTCGCTGTTCCCAGGCTTCATTTATTCCTTCCTGTCTGCCCTTTGGTCCTGATGCCTTGACACTGATGTTACATTGAAAAGAGAAAGCTGTGAAGCTGGTGATTTCAGAGTTCCAGGACACGAGGCTTTGATGGAAAGATAAGAGGGGGTGGCGGAGAAAAGGGAAGAAAGACAGGAACACCACAGGGGGTACTCAGCTTGCAGGAGAGTTTTATGTGGGGCCACACAGTCAACTTGACTTGGCCTCCGCTGCCTTCTGTGATTGCATGTAAGGGCTGAGTGTGTCAGACTCTGGATGCGGGGAGGAAGGAGAATTGGCAGAAGAATCTGGAAACTTGAGGAGGTGAAAAAAGGTGGCTTTTTGGATACCCTGAGTGTGGGTTGTGTGTCCGTAAGAAGGTTTGTGCCACAGCCAAGAAATATTAAACTGCAACCATAATACCTGGGTAAGTCAATCATGGTTTGCTGTATTGGCTACCGGCACAGATCTGGGACAGCATACGTGCTGGGAAAACACATGCAGCCAACAGCTAACAACACTGCAGGACTTGGGCAGTCCTGCCTGCACCATAATATTCAAAAATTGGGTGTGAGGCTGCAAAAAGGAATCATGAGCTTGTCTTTAAAATCCTAAATATTTTAAAAAATACGTTTGGGGTGCCTTTTGATTTTTGATCCTTAGGACTCATATTTTCTCTACAATTATGAAATCTACACGCTTATTTTAAATGTAAGCTGAGAGTCTCAGCCACTCCTATGACTGAGTGTTTTAAGAAAAATGCCAAAATTGTGGGACTCGTGGTAAAACTGCAAGAGTTGGCAACTCCAATAGGAGCAACTCAAGAAATGACCACTCTAGGCTGTGCCCAGTGCATGCTGGGACAGATGTTGGGGAGGTTAGCCAGTATGGTGTTAGGCACCCGTGCGATGACCAAATGTTCAGAAAAGCCAACAGTTATGAGCCTCAAGAACAGGTCTCAGTGCTGACTCAAGGAGCTCCCAATAATTGGGCTCACACAGAGCTGGACACTTTCTACGATAGCTTCTGATCATCTCTTTGGTTTTGAGGGAAGAAGATTATCCCTGTTTTCATATCCTGTGTGTTCTTCCCTCTGGTTACAGCTTCAGTCAGTTCTCCATAATATCACCAAGACAGGCTGTAGCATCAGGCCAGGCCTGAGTGACAGGAGAGTCACGCCTGGAGAATACAAATCTGGTTATCTAAGAGCCTCTGTTAAAAAAGAAGGTGGGAGAGAGACATGCAGAGAGTCTGGTTCTAAGCAGAATTGTTTCCAGGAGAACGTTACACAGAGGGCACCATGAAGCACCAGAGGCTCTTTAATAAATTAGAGTAAGTTCCTCTTCCTCTCGGTCCTGGCAGGCAACCTGGTTAACACACAGAGCTGTCTTTTAAAGCAACACTTTCTCTTACATCTGTGTGTTCCAAACACATTCGGTTATTACACTGAAGGCATTCCGTAATCCTTTCATTTGCTCTTCACTCAACAAAGACTGGGAAACGAGGCTGGCCAGTTTCCGTTTTGTTCATAGTTATTTTCGCTTTCTGGATCTCCAACGCTGTCTCAGGATTGTCGCTTGGCTTTCCAGCCTAGAAGGGTAAGTTTAAAGGTACACTTTTTCATTTAAATCTTGCATTTAAACCCCCCACAATGATGTGACTGCTTATTTCACTGTGTTGCACAACTTAAATTCAGGACCTAAAGTAAGTTGCCTCATGCCCCTTCGAAGATCATCATGCTCTGAATGTGGCTTTTTAAAACGGTGAGTTCATACCAAGCTTAGCACAAATGAGGGTCTCCACACATCCATAGGAAACAAAACCTGTGAGAGGCCATCCATAGGAAAACGAGTGCTTTCTTTCCATGCACCCAGCATGGCAGTTACAGCTGTCAGAGAATAACACTGGCCAGGTGTGTTTTCTAAATGGCCCTTAGTTTTGTATTCAACTTTATCTAGAACAACCTGTTAGAAGCTTGAACCTGGAATCCGATTCTGACCATTGTGTTCCCTGCTGTTTGCATGACGGCCCTCTCCTATTGCAGGGTTACTCGGGAGTGCTGGGCTGCTTTCTGGGCGCGCTGCCTGTGCGTTGCCCTCTTGGGCTGCTGGCCCTGACGTGGGGTAATTATTTCTGGATGACTGTTGAAGCATTTATTTTGGGAAAACGTGTCCTACAGAGAACGGTCTCAACTCTGTGAGCGATGATCGGAGCAGAAGACAGGTTGAAGTTTAGACTGATTAACACTGAGGATTCTTTTTCATTGTCTATTTTTGTAAAGTACTTCCTGGGGTTTGGTTTGGTTTCTTCTTTAGAAACCAGTCTGCTCTAAGTGCCGGTTTCCTATGTACATCGTGTTCTTGCACATGGGTTTATGGCAGAATTTCCACAGGAGTGCATTTTTCTTAGTATCAGAGGTCAAGCCTGAGCTTGTTCTGAAGTCTCCAAATGTGGCACAGTGGGTGGATTGCTGTAAAATTTGGTGTCTGGACTGAAATGACAAGATGCTGCCCAAACTCCAGGTTGCCATAGAAACAAGCAACAGCCATTCCTCACGATTAAGCAGTGTCCGTGGTAACTGAACTAGCAGTTTTTAAATGAAAGACTTTTTCCTTTTGCATCTTTATATTCAATGGTTAATATTGGATTTACTTTGTGCCATTAGATGGGACAGAACTTTGGTCTGGCAATTGTGTATAGAAGGAGACTGGTTCCGTGTAAGTAATATTTGTGCTTCCGGAACCACCAGACTGAATTTAGGGTGAATGCCAGGACAACATTTCTGACGGGGAGCTGTATTAAATCATGGATTAATCTCTTCCAGGATAGTGAGTAATCTTCATTTCCTGTTCTAAACTGTTCTGTATTGTTACTGTGCTTTCTTAAACAGCTGCCATGTTTCACCCCAGAAGTAACAGCGTGTCAGTGGGGACTGAAACAAACCCTAAACATAACCTGCCTATTTCTTTAAGATGAAGAATGCAAGGGGCAGTGTTGGCGAGTAGAAGAAACCCACTTCAGCCCTCTAAACTAGGATTGACAAACAGTGAGAAATATACTGTAAATAATGGTCCTACCCGGAGACGTTTTCCTTTAGAATCAGAGCTATTCTGTCAAATACATATTTGGGTTTGAAGATATCACTAAGCTCCAGTGACTGGAGTGCAGTAGTATCTCCTATTAAAAGGACACAAGAATGCCATGATTATTACCGGCAAATGGTGGTGGGGAGGTTTTTAGGTTTTAGTGGTACCTGCTGCCCATTACTAGATGGAGAAAATGCTTTATAGTCAGAGACTTAAATAGCTCTTTTTTTTTTAGCTTATCTAAATGAAGATGGAGAGGTGACTTGATTACAGTGGCCTGGGTATGAGTGGACTATTTAACTTAGCAGAGAAAGACACAAGAAGAACCAGTGGCAGGAAGCTGAAGTCAGACAATTGCATATAAAAATAAGGTGCACTTTTTTTTTTCTTTCAGTGAGGGTGATTTAACCTTTGGAACAAACTAAACAGAGTAGTGGGGAATTCTCCTTCTCCTGAGGTCTTCAGATCAAAACTGGATGTCTCTTTTACAGTTGTCTAAGCCAACACAAATTCTATTTTTGTCAAACACAAATAATTGTGCTCAGTGCAGGTATAACTGGGTGACATTTGTGGTATAGGGCTGGTCAGACTGGGTGATCGTAAGGTCTCTTCTGGCCTTAATGCCAGAGTTGCTTGTAAATAGAATGTTGTTCAGGTTTCCAGGCACTGTAGAACTTTTTCTAAAGCTGCTTAGACCAGCTCTTTATGAAGAAGAAACACCAGGGTTTCATGCCATCTCTCCAGATGCATGTTTAACTGAAATATTTTCTGTCTTTGCATTTTTGCATAGAATTATTTGCATATATTTGTTTTTCCAGGACAGGTAGAAATGCACCTTAACCTCCCCCCCCCCCCAACATCTTATTTACAAATTCCTTTCCTATTTGAGTTGTCAGGTTTTTGTTTAATACGTTTAGAGTGAGACACTGAATGAAGCTAGGAAGATGTTTGTTTCAGAGGGATGTGACCTGCTGGTGAGGCCTCAGATGCTCTCTGCTGTGAGCCCAGGCTCGCCTTCCCTTGTGAGCCATGCTGTTAAAACTAGAGTGGAGTTAGGAAGTGGACTGTAAAGAGCAGGGCACCCGTAAGCTGAACCAGGGAACCCTGATTGGTATTTCTCCTTTCTGTAATTTGCTCCGCTAGGGGTGTCTCAGTCAGGAAGGAGGATGCCATGTTTTTTTGAGGTTGTTCAAAGTCAGTGAGTGGGAGGGAAAAGACGATCGTCCCAGTCTCCAGCAGGATGACGGCAAGGTCACACACCTACAGATGCAATCCTGTGTGTGTCTAGATGTGTGCACAGGGTGGGGTTCTCCTGTCTTCCCCCAGGACACAAAGTGGCCATGTTCTGACCTGAGCCGGCTCGGGGAGATTCACAATTCCCCTTGGCTTGTGTAAGCCGAAAAAGGAGGTGTCACAGCCCCCGTTCCTGCATCAGCCAACCACCCCCATCCAACAGCTGCTGGGGTGTGGCAGGAGTGGAGCGGGGGCAGAGGTGAGGTGTGACTGAGCAGATCCCAGCTGTGCCCATGTTCCATGTATGTAAGCTAACGCAGTTTAACAGCTGCTCTGTTTTGTCCAGGATCGGACAGCACAGGATTGAGGAGCCACATCTGGCTTTCTGACAGCCTTCCCCTGCACAACAGGGGCGAATTCAGCCCAGAAAATACATCAGAATACATCAATATACCCAATAGGAGAAGAGTTTCAGATTCCCATTAACTATGTAGGTCCTGTCTGTCACAAAATGCAGCCACCTCTGGGTTGGAATGAGGCAGCTGTTTGAGTGCATGGCAGAATTGCATGTTTGCAGCATGTGTGTTAATGCACCATCCCCACATGTGTATGAACATATGTACCATTTAAAAAATTCCAGTCACAGCTGAACATCCTATAAATACTATTTCCTGGGGCTCACTCTCTCCTTGAACTTTTTTTCCTGAATACTTAAAAAAAAAGAATACTTGAAGGGCGAGTGTAGTGGATGGGAGGAGAGAAGTGATATCTGGTGTCTTTTTATTCATGAGGGCCTTCTCAGCAAGGAAGAAACTGAGTGATTGTCTATATAAGGGAAACCACTGGAAGTAGCTATAAGCGAAGTGTTAAATACATGGAAAGAAAATAAATATTTGCTAATTCCTTTCAGTTATGGAGGTGGGTATAACTGTATAAAGAACAACATTTTCAGTCTTTTTGTGTGATTTTCCCCCCACCCCCTGTGGTTTAGGGAATTCCCAGGGGGAAGACTTGAAGTTGTCTCTTGCAGTTGCTGAGGAAGAGCATGAAAGCCCTGTGTGGTGGACGTAAGCATGTCAAATCAGATTGTATCCTTGTTCACAATTACATCCCGGTTTCCAGTCTTCCAGATGTGTGCACTAAAGTTTCTTCCAACTTTGCAGGCCTATTTGACTCTGAGAATTAAGAGGTTTGCAGGCTATTATTAAAGCTGCCAGTACTGTGTGAGCTTCAAATCTTAGTGTTTGGTCTATTATGCAGATAGGTATGAACAGAGATATCAGGTGACCTCATTTATTTCTCTAATGAAGTGCCATCAATAGAACAGCTGTTGCTTTGCCATTGAAAATCAAATCTCTGATGAATCACGCTTATAAATTATGGATTTATTTATTTAACATTTCAGACTTGCAGCACATGACAGCAAAAAATAGCCCAGTAATTAAACCAAGCAAGGGTCCTGTCTCTCTTTGCTATTACATCAGTGCAAACCTAACCTCTCTGAGCCAGCTGTTTAAAAGAGGGGAGGAGGACACAATCATCATATATAGAGAGGTGAGAATCATGTTCCTTGGTTTCTTGCTGTTTCCAGGGTGACATCTGAGCTCAGCAGAATTGCCCCAGCAGGGAGGATCAGTTGCAAAGAGAGACTTTCTAACACTTAATGCAAACACCTTAGAAACTCCCTTCTCATTAGAGCTCTGAGCCTATAGGATCCCATCGATGGTGGATGAGAGATGACAGCTGGTTTTAACAAAGAAAAGAGCTAGAGAGAAATTGAAATGAGAACCAGCCTGAACCTCCACCAGAAACCTGAAACAAACTCCTGACCCCATGACAATTCTCCCCCCTCGGCTTAGTTTACTCCCAGTCTCTGTGCCTGCTGGTTGCAGCTGAGATTGGAAGCAAGTAGGCCAAGATGCTAAAACCATGCTCCATCCTTGAAATCTTGTGAGATTTCAAACACAGTTTCTCAATTCCAAGAGCTTTAATGCATAGGTAGATTTGTAGAGCCTCAGCGTCAGCCATTCTGCAGCCACTAGAGAGCAGTTTTGTCTCACACACGAGTGTGGCTAATATTTCATTCTCTGGCCACTATCTTACAATGCCTGGATAATTTTTAGGTAAAGGCTGGGTAAGCATCTAAACTATACAGCTCTCTGACCAGTCCATATGATTCAGCACTGCCAGCCCTTCTCAAGTGTATGAGGCTGCAGCCTGCAGAGGATATACAAGCCATTCTGCTACTTCAGCATACAGGGCTTCCACTTCAGCTCTGGTGGAAGAGGTTTACGTTCTTGGTAGCCTGTTCCCAATCCTGAATGCGCACGGTAGAGCTGGGGACCATGTCTGTCTGCATGTAGCCACAGATTAGAGCTACCATAAAGGTTCCTTCATTGTCTCGGGTTGTATTTATGAACCGGCAGCCATGAGAGTGAAGTTCTTTGACAGAGCAGCGTGTTACCAATTCTGAATGTTTACTGGGATGTTAAGAATGATGAATGGAAACTAAATTAAATTCCGCCCCTTCCCCCAGAGCTGACTTCTTCTCCAAAGTCTGCATAGCTGATTTTTATCGTCACATAGGAGAAAGGCTGATGTTTCACTTTACTTTTAGTGTTCGCTATCTGCCCTGTTTGGACCCCAACAAAGTTAGAATTTAATTTTGTTCTAATGCCAGTTTTTAAGGCTATGCTTGATTCACATTTCAGTTTTACCCTGGGGAAAAGGCCTTTTAATGATACACTGTTAGGAGAAGCTGAATTTGTTCTCTAGACATCACACTAGAGTAAGATAAATATACATATTTTATTTAATGTCTGTATGAAGAGTAAAACGCCTCTAATCGATACAGTTTAAAAACACAAGGCAGAGTAAAAGCAGAGTTTTTCTCAAGCGCGTACAGATTTGTATTCTGCTCAGGTTCAGATGGAGTGGAAAGTGCCTCTGCACCCACATCTCAAAGAACAACAGTTACAGAACAGGAAAGTAACCGGGTCTTTTGTAATGATGGCTGCTGAGCCAGCACTGTTTGCTGTTACTTAAAATTGAACCTTATTTTTAGTGCCTCCAACACTCTCAGTTCTGACACAGGGGATGGGGCTTTGGGCTGTGGCTTTCTCCTCTATCCAGATCTATTGTTCCCTTATTGGACTGCCGAAAATCAGATTGTAAGTTTCTCATCTCCTCCTGCTTAGCTCAGGCGAAGATTTCCACCTCTGTCTCTTGTGTTCTTTCTCCCTTTTCCTCCTCCTCTTGTTTGCCCTACGGAGTATTCTTCCCTGACACATGGGTGTTGAATCCTCCTCTTAGGCTATGTACACACTACCATTTTTAACGCGCAATAATCCTCTTCCGCATTAATTCTCCCGTGGCTGTTGTTGCGCGAGATCGCGTACACACTATGCTTGCTCTAACGGAACAAAGCCCCCCCCCTTCTGAGCGCAGTCCTCCAGGAAAGCGAAGGGGATTGTGGGTACGTATCCCAGAGTCCCCAGTATCATCTCCCGTGGTGCATTCCGCTACTGACGCTACCCAGCGGTTGCCAATAGCAACGAGCGCGAATTTCAAATTGAAGCAACCTTCTTCTCGGCACTGCCTTTTCAGAATCGACATGGATTCAGCTGTGATCTTGAATGCTGCCTTCAGCATTGTGAACACAGCCCAGATTCTGTTGCGGTTTGCCTTTGGCTATGATTCGGAGCATGACACGGATGACTCGGTCTCGGATGATGACAGCATTGAAAACCAAACGGACATTCTGATCAGTTTCGCGGACCAGCAACACAGCCTGAACCGCCGTGTTTGGTCCCGGCAGACGAGCACAGACTGGTGGGAACGAATCGTCCTTCAGCTGTGGGATGATGATCAGTGGCAACAGAACTTTAGAATGCGGAAAGCCACATTTATGGAGCTATGCCAGGAGCTTGCCCCTGCCCTTCGATGCAAGGACACGAGGATGAGACCCGCCATGACCGTGGAGAAGCGTGTGGCTATCGCACTTTGGAAACTGGCGACTCCAGACTGCTACCGCTCGGTCGCAAACCAGTTTGGGGTTGGACGCTCGACCGTTGGAGTGGCACTGTCACAAGTATGCAGAGCCATCAACCGTATTCTGCTCAGGAGGATGGTGACCCCGGGAAACGTGAGGGAGATCATCGCAGGATTTAATGAGTTGGGCTTCCCGAACTGTGGGGGTGCAATAGATGGGACTCACATCCCTATTCTCGCTCCCGACCACCTTGCCTCTGAATACATCAACAGGAAAGGATACTTTTCGATGGTTCTACAGGCACTGGTGGACCACCGTGGTCGCTTTATGGACATTAATGCTGGCTGGTCTGGAAAGGTGCACGATGCACGCATCTTTAGAAACTCTGGACTATTCAGAAGGCTACATGCTGGCACATTTTTTCCAGACGAGAAAATAATTGTGGGCGGTGTAGAGATGCCAGTGGTGATACTTGGGGACCCCGCCTACCCACTGATGCCATGGCTCATGAAGCCGTACACCGGGAAGTTGGATCCTGACAAGGATCGTTTCAATTACCGGTTAAGTAGATGCAGAATGGTTGTGGAGTGTGCCTTTGGCCGTTTAAAAGCGCGCTGGAGAGCGCTGTATGGCAGGCTAGATCTCCACGAGGACAGGATCCCATTAGTTATTTCGGCTTGCTGTGTTCTTCACAATATATGTGAAAGCCGGGGGGAGAGATTCAGGAACTCTTGGACCACTGAGGCACAACGTCTGGAAAATGCCTACCAGCAACCAGACACGAGGGGTATCCGGGGGGCGCAGCTAAGGGCAGTTCGCATAAGGGATGCGTTAAAAACCCATTTTAGTACTGTTGGTTAAAATTGTACCTTTGAATATAGTTACTAACCATTTCCTATATGTTTCAACTGTTAAAAATTAAGCTTTAGAAATTTTGTGTTTTTCCCCTGTAAACATTCATTGAATCAAAAACCGTTAATGTAAAATTAATGAAACAAATAAAGAAAGTCTGATTAAGTTTAACAAGGATTCAACTTTATTTAATTAACATTGATCAAAACTCGGGTTTGAGGGGAGTAGGGACTAAAGGTGGGTGTAGGTGCGGGACTCAACTACATATGTTGGGGGAGGGGTTCTGTTAGGGTTACACCATGGATGTCCATGGTGGTCTAAAAACTGTCTGGGGGGGGAATGTGGCGTGGATGCACTGAAAGGCATATGAGGCTGATGATGGGGGGTGCGAGCCTGTAGCAGACCGACCATGGTCTTGAGGAGGTTGGTCTGCTCCTGCATGATGCCTATCAGGGCATCCTTCTGCTGCTCTCTCCTCGCACTGCTCTGTCTCCTGTCCTGCCTGCACTGCCTCCTCCATTGCCTTGTCTCCCTCGCAGAAGCCTCATGGAACTGCATGAGCTCCTGGAAGACGTCTTCCTTGCTCCTGCGAGGCCTCCGCCTTATCCTCCTCAGACGCTCAGCTGCAGCTGTAGACTGTCCACCGAAGGTCATTCCTGTTCAGATATGAAAAATGTAGAATGCCGCTATTGTTCTCGCCACGGTCAGGAGCAAATGATGTTGTTCTCCCCACACATTCCTTCAATACACAAGAGGGGACCTATGGGGGGGCGGTAACAGATTTCCCAAAGCTTGGTACGGGTTGCAGAGCTAGTACAACGGAGAGTTGACTATTGCCACACCAAGTTCTGATCCCGTGCCCGAGATGGCTGAAATAGAGGCAGATCTCACACTGCTTAGAGTGCCTCTGCAAGCGAGAATGCATCTCCTTCATGTTGCCGACTTCAAGCCGGGACCTTACGCTGCAGGACTGTGCGCAGCAATGTTGCCCGCAGGAGTGCTTGCGAGTCTGAAAGGAAGAGTGTCCCTGAATGGTGGAGTGCAAAGGAATGCTCTACCATGTAATCTCAAGAGAAGACTCTGGAAATATTTGGATGACGCGTTCAGTGAGTTGAAAGGGAACGACTACTTGGAAATCGAGGCATACATCGATGACCTTTTTAAGTAATGCTAGTAACACCTTTACAGTTCTGTAAGGAACAGAACTGAGGACACCGAAAACAAAAACCCCTTGCAAAAAAACCATGTCTACGCTGAGCTGTAGCACCTAGAATAGAGGACATTGCGAACGGGACTTACCAGAGCTGCCTTCTGATGATTCCTGGGTAGGCGTGGAGAAGGAATCAGTGGAGCTTGTTTCTGGCTGGGTGGAAAATAACTCCTGGCTCCCCGGGTCAGTGGCTCCGTTCTCTCCGTCCTCGTAGTCTTCTTCTTCTGATTCCTCGTCCACAATTGCCTCGTCGCCTTCTGCTTCCTTCTCTGTTTGGGGTGCAGTCTCCGAGGTGTCTACCGTGCAGTTCGGGGTGGTTGTGGGATCGCCGCCCAGGATCGCCTCCAGCTCCTTATAGTACTTGCACGTTGCTGGCGCGGAGCCAGAGCGCCGGTTAGCCTCTCTGGCTCTGTGAAATGTTATCCGCAGCTCCTTCACCTTTGCCCGGCACTGCAGGGTGTCTCGCTCGTACCCCTTTTCGGTCATGGCTTTGGATATTTGACCGAAAATGTCAAAATTCCTCCGGCTGCCACGTAACTGTGACTGCACGGCGGACTCTCCCCAGATGCCGATCAAGTCCATCACCTCTGCTGCTGTCCAGGCTGGAGCTCGTTTGCTGCGGCGCGACGACATTGCGAGCGAAGCACACAGAGGCAGCAGCACCGAACAGCGAGGCAGAAGGGAGAGTGGTGAATTCAAAAATTCGCGGGACAGAGGAGGAGGTCGGGAAAAATGACGTCACGACGATAGAGTACAGGCGGAAGTGCAGAAGGGATGGAATTTGAATTGTGGGCCATTTCCGTTATATTCACATTGCGCGATAAGCGTACACACACTGGCAATCGCGCAACAACTATTCCGCGTTAGCAACAACCACGCTCGTTTAGGTGGTTTACATTTTGCGCAAAAAGAAGGGACTTAACGCGGAATAACTGTAAGTTGTGTGTGTACGCTCTGTTTGTTATTGCGCATTAAAGGGCTTTATCGCGCAATAACTTTGTAGTGTGTACAAGGCCTTAGTCAAGTAAGTGGCAAAACTCCCATTCACTTCAGGTGCAAGTAGGGTCAGCCCCCAAATGGCTATCATTGGGCAGCAGTAAGAAAGGTGGCTCTTCCAGGGCTGTCATGTTACCTAGTCCTTATAAGGAGATCACGGGTGCAGCCGAAGTAGGAGTCCCCGTTAAAGAGCGGCCGTGGGCAGGGAGCGGGATGCTCCATGGAATGGGAAGGACAGTGTAACACAGCATCACCTTAGCAGTTGGTGCTATTAGGGTTTTAACTCTGGCACAGCATGACTGCTGCTTTGAATGTCTGCACACACCCCTTCCACCATCGGCACATGCACGCCCCGCACACCGTCCCTGGGAACTTGCCCCTCAGTGGTGTCTACCGGCCTATGGCCCTCTGGTGCCAGGCTCTCATGGCGCAGTATAAGAGGATTGACTGACCCCATTCCTTCTCCGTTCCTTCTTACCGCCTGTGTTGATTGCTGGAACTCTCCTCTTGCTCTGGCAGGCGATTCTCAGTGGTTCTCGCTGTTTCTCCTTCCCTTTCTTTTCCTTCACAACTACCCTGATGTGCTAGGCCACAGAAAACCACCCACTGGAGCCAAGTGGAAGTATTTCTCATCTAGTCATCCCATTGAGGCTAGGTCACCTCTCCAGACTGAGCCTCGCTATTTTATCTGTTAAAGTACACCTGATGGCCATTTCAGCTTTCCAGCCTCCAGTGGATGGTCGCTTCCTCAAGGGCGTAGGAAGGCCATAGCCAGATGTTACAAGACACTGGCTACAAACTATAGCTCAGTGCCATTGGGTCCTACACCAGAGATCTGGGAATCTATTCTGCCGTGAGACTTAAACCTGGTCCTGTTGAGACCCATGGGCCCTCCCTTTCAGCTGTTGGCGTCATGCCCTCCATTGGACCTCGCTGCTTTTGTGAAGCTTTTGGGCAGTGATGTGCCAAATGCAGATTAGGACACAATAGGTATTAATATATCCCCTTCTCATTCCTAGTACAGCACTCCCTCCTTCTGTTTGCTGGTGTCTGCTTCCCAGCCACACATCCTCCCACTCTCTATTGTCATTTTTGTTGCATTCCTGATTTTTTATTTACTGTGTTCTTGTAGGTTAGCAAAGAAGCTTTAGCTCCCTCTTGTGAGACAGCTGAACTCCTGCTGTATCGTAGCACCGGTCCCTTTGCCCCATTTCTGGGTGGCGGTAGCAGGTATTTCTGTTTTGTAGGGTTCTGAGCTTCCCAAAACCAGTTAGGAAAGCACTTGGCGCCAAGAATGGGACAGCCAGCATGCAACAAAGGAGAAGAAATAAGGCAAGCAGGTCCCATATGCAGGCTGCCTATAGTAAGAATCTGCATTTGTTGTTGGTGAAAAGAGCGTTTCTGCTTGGTGATGTTATAATAGAGGGAGAGGGAGTTGTCAAGATTACTGAGCAATAACAATGCTGACCCCAGAAGCCGGGTGTCTGGAATTGAGAGCAGCCATTACCAGTATCACTCCTTCAGCACAGGGATTATTGGATGTTACACAGATCTCTTTCTTTCTCTTCATCTGGTATCTTGGTCCCTCCAACTACTACCAGCGGAGTACCCAGGCCTATCCGGGAACATGCCCACGGCACTGGGTGATTGAGGCAAAGTCACTTCCGTTCCCTCTTTAACTAAAGAAAGCTCCCTTCTCCCAGGAGTACCTTAACCTCCTTAGCATCAGAATCAGAGATGGCTGGAAACACTTTTCAATGACTTTAGCTGATGGGGAAACAATTTTGCTAGAGAATTTCTATGAATTTTACAGCTTTTCATTTTCCAACCAGTTCTAATCAGGCCCTTCTCTTTACACCCTTATCCCAGCTACTGTTCTCCCAGAACTGGGTGGGACTCCAGAGCCTTCAGTTACACTTTTAGAGCCAGCAGGGCATGAAGGAGAACAGAATGGCCTCTCCCTGCCCTGCTGAATATGCTCTCCCATGTAGCGTTCCCAGCTGCTGCGCTGCGAAAGAGGACAGAGACCAGGGTCAGGAATTGAATCGGGCTGTCATACTAGACAAAACAGAGTGGTTAGCATTAGAGCACACACTGCTGGCTACTAACCAGTTGATTCTGACTTGTTTCTGCCCCAGAGAATCCTGGCCGATTTGTGAGTAGAACAATGAGGGTGTTACGGGCAATAGCCCTAATTCATTCTTCTTTTCATATCAGATATTATGTGACAGGTGTACATTTTTAAAAGGCACCGTTCTGTGAAATGCATCATTAATTGTTTTGAAAATACAGCGAAGCATGTGAAAGGTGAAACCTCTGTTGCAGCATTAAATGAACTGAGAATGAGGTGGGAACGCCAGAAACAAGAGAGACAAATTCATAGTGCTTTACAAAAGGTCTGTGAGATTCCCAGAGAGGACAAGAAATAATTTGATTCCAATAAAAGTCACCGTGCATCCATACGGCATTTCTAGTCCTGGAATATCCAGTTTAGAAATCATGATTGAAATGGAGGTAGATCTGGATAACCATTTGATGACCCATTTCAGCTCAGACACTTTGTGAATCTCTGCTTCCCATATAAAATGATACCTGAATCCTGAAGGAGAGAGTTGGCCCAACATGTACACACTCATTTCTGTCTTAATTTTATTCTCAGTGTATTCTATCCCTTTTAAATCTCCCCTTCCTCCTTTCCTCTACTGCCCTAACAACCTTTCTTAGCCATGTCTTTAATATCCATCACCCCCCAGGTCCCATCTCTCATCTGGAGTCATAGGGCCACTTAAAGGTCTCTGGAAACCTTTCTGGTTGTCTTTTTACCCTCCCTATTTAGAATCACACTAATGTTAGAGACATCCTCTCGCCAGGGCTCCCTTTCCCCTGACAAACTGAGCCACGTTTAGTATATCAGTCTTCTCTCCGTGCTGCCTCCTCTCTCCTGTTGTGGTTGGGATGAAGAGTCATTACACTGTGCAGAAATTAGTTGAAGAAGAGCGTGTGAGTTCATTAAGGTGATGAGATTAATTCAGCGTAATTAAAACTTCATGAACAGGGGACAGGTAATTCCAGTTCCCACGGGTTCTGCAGAAACTCCACTCCTTTAAATCTCTGAAGCAGGTCATGGAGTATCAAAACACTCTGCCAAGGGGACGAATAATGGCGTGTCAAGTGACCATGACAAACTCTAATTGGCTGATCATAGCAAGAGGGTGCTTAACCCTTTCGCGAGTGTTGCAGAACCTGTATTTCCCATGTCAGTTTTCAGCCCTAATGGTTGTCAGTAGTTCTTCAGTATTTCCAAATGAGCTTCTGGAGTTTTCTTATACGCTAACGTCTCCACTCTTGAAAGCCCTTCAGCGTTTACTGTCCTGGCCAAGGCATCACTGGCCTCCCTACCTCTCCAGCCAGCTCTCCAGTCATAGTTCAATTCCTTCCTGCAGAGGATGACGAAGTCATCATCTCAACATCTCATCTCATTCCTGACTTGTTCGAGTGTCATGGCACAGGGTTTGCTGACAGGCACTGTTTCCTTTTGGTGAGTTTAGGGAGACGTTTCTCATTGCTAACTTGATGGATGTGCATTCAGATTTTGTACCTCTCTTTCTTGTCTGAAGTCCGAACAGTTTCATATCAGAAAGTCTAAGTGAAAACTTGCTGGAAGTCTGCTTCTTGGTTACTAATTCCAGCTGCTTCATGTAGATTCTCTTTTCCTTTGTTCTTGCTGTTTCTTCTTTTGGCTGGCTCGTGGAACCTTGTTCAGCATGAATTATATGGGGCTTTCAGAGAAGGGAGCTGAGAATGTTATGCATGAGCACCTAGAAGTAGTCTGTAAATTTGATTCCTAACAGCGAGAGAGTAATTCTGGTGACCTCTTCTTGGACTAGCTTTGATCTACAGGAACAGGTGATGCTACTGTAAAATAAGATTTGTCAAGTGGAAAGTGACTAGTATTAATATTGGCGCCCTTTTTACTGTGCTGTTTTGATTTGAGAGTGTCTGTGTCATTTTGAGTTACATTTAAGAAGGCAGCATGTTGCATGATCTGAGCATGATCCCGAGACCCCACAGTGGGCTGCCTGTAAGCTTTGGGTAAATCACTTCACTGGTCTGGGATTATTTTCCCATCTGAAGAGTGGGGAATATAAAACCTGTGGCAAGGGTTAGTTTAATTTCCTAATTCAAACACCAGGGATTAGTTAACAAATCAAATCCATTCACTACAGCCTAGAAATTATCTTCAGAAGTAGGCACATGCCTGAGGATCCTAAATTAATTAATGTTTATGAAGTGCTAAGTGTTGTTATATTAATTAGCATTATCCTTATACTGTTGGTAATAAACTTGGCTTGATAGTAAATGTTCCTACCGCCACTGCTTAAAAAGTTTCATACACATTGGGAGGCAGATGAAAACGTTTTCTAGTTTGTTTTTTATAAATCTCAAAGGGAGTTGGTTTTATTTTAGATCTTTCCCCGGCTGTGTTGCAAAGCGAAGCACATCATGACTTTGTGCTAACTGAGACTGTAGCAGAACCAGAAAGTTGCATTGTTGTCTGTAAGTGCCCGAACTATGACAGTCCCTCCGACTGCTCCAGAGTACCCGGCCACAGGCTCAGTCTCTACCCAGAGAGTTGCCAGTCTAGCGTTATGACAAGATGTAACGGGGACGAAAGAGACAAGGCGGGAGAAGAGACGTTCCAGGTGACAGCAAAAAGACCATGTTTTTGCATAAGATGCATTAGAAGAGGAGCTGATGATGAATAAATTGGCCTTGCTATCACTGTCTGAACTGCAAACCAAGCAGAAAAGGAGGAGGAAGGCCATCCGTGGGAAAAGAAATAATCTGAGGTGGGGGGGCAACCAAATTTGTTTTTGCCACTGTGATTTTTATCTCTTTTCCAGTCTAATTTTCGGAGACACCTAGGGACGTTTAAGTAACGCTGTGTGTTCATTGGGTCGGACCCAACTTCCAAGAGCTAGTGCAGAAAATCTACTCGCTGCTTATTCATGTGCTCCCCAGCCTCTTTTAATATGGATCACACAAGGAAGGCTGGTGGAGAGCTGAGTGAACAAGAAAGCCGTCACTTTCTTTGCTATCCATGTCTGCCCATTGACATCTCTGCTTTAGGATAATGTGGCTTTACCCATTACTCCTAAGGAATCGTTTTTCAGATCCGGTTTGCCTGCATGTATAATCCTCCTTTGTAGACCGTTACTTCAGTGAGGTTTTTTTCAGGCCATGTGTGTCATGAAGGAGAGATTTGGAGGTTTTAACTTAATAACATGCTGAAGACTTTTGGACAGCGAATAGTGTCCAGAGATACTGTGTCCAAGCCCCACAAATCACCTCTGATCTAGAGCCAATAAATGGTCAAATGCAGGTATAAGACAAGTATTTCTGTGAGCTGGAGGATGATACCCAATTTACATAGAAATTCACTGGCTCGTGAGGTGCGTATGGCATTTGATAGCACTAAGTACTTCTGGAAATGTCACTCTGTGGTTAGCTGCCTGCAATCACACTTTCGTCTTCCAGGGTCTCTTTCATTTTTGGACCTCCAACTGTTTACAGATATTAATTAACAAAGCGTCGTAACACCCCTCGGAGATAGGCAAGCTTTAAGCCTATTTTACAGATAGGGAACTTGAGCAACAGAGTGCTTAAACATTTAGGGTCCCCCATGAGTCAGCAACAGAGATGAGAATCGGACCCAGAAGTCCTCCTTTGTCTAAGACTTCACTCCTATAAAAAGGAGTAACAGAACTGCTTCCTCCCCCTCTCCAAAACCAAGTCGCAAAAGCTATGTCTACACTAGAAAAGTTAAATTGACTTTATTAAGTTGACTTAAAGTAAACCTTATTAATTCGACTTAACAGAAGTCGACGTAACTTTTCTAGTGTAGACATAGCCCCTTATTGACCTTATTAAGTCGACTTAATAAGGTCGACTTAGGCCTGAGGTGTTATTAGGTCGACTTAAGGAAATGCTTAAGTCGACTTAAGGAAAGCCCAGTGTGGACGCGGAGCAGTTTAGGTCGACTTAAGCCTCCTTAAGTCGACCTAACTTGTAAGTGTAGACGCACCCTTAGAGTTCAGTCCAACCCTAGGGTCTGTTCCTTAAACTTTCAGTAGAAGTAGCCAGGGGAGAGGTCAAGTCAGAGATAGAATCTGGCCTCCTACCTACAGCCTGCCTGTCTTGCCTGGGGGATACATGTAAGCACACCCTTAATATGGACAGATGTTGGCAACAGAGACTTGTGGTTAGACAGAGCAGCCCTGCTGAACGCTGTGGTATGGGTGGGTAAGACCCTTGCAAGCCTTTCCTGACCAGGGCTAGCAAGGGTAGGAAGCGCAAAAGACACAAAGACAAACCTACATCTGTTGCTCCTCCCCATCTCATACAATTGGTTTGCTCTCATTTTCTGGCAGTAAAAAGGAATCTCATCTGTCTTGGTGCAAATGTCCCCTCCCAACAAAACCACTCCTTCCCAGTTGCTGTGTTTTGCCTTTTCAGTGAGATCTGTGGGATGTGCAACCCTTGGCATTTGTTGTGATACAGACAATGGTCAGAATGAGTCCAAACCCTTTTGAATTAGAGCTGGAGAATAATGTGATCGTAAGCCACCTGTATGTTTTGGTTCTGTGGTCAGATCAGAAGATGGAAGTGGTCTGTATTCTGGTTTTGGATTGTATGCAACTGAACTCTTGGGGTAGAGAAACCTTGTGAGAACAAACAGCTCATGAGACTTCGGTGCAAACAAATCTGGCTCCAAATCCTAGGCCTGAGTGGGCTTCAAACCTGACTCCCGAGTCCTTGTTTTAACTTATCCTGGATCGAAACACAGTTTCCTTAACCTTCTAATCTGCTTCCTTCACTCTGACTCATGTGTTTTAGAAAATGAAGCAGATTCAGAAGCTATGATAGAAAAAGGGAGACAGTTGTGCAGCTTGACCATGGTGCAAGTCAAAAGTGTTGTGACATTTACACAGAGCACCTGGTGCTGTCCTTCTGAGCTATAGGCTCTGCATGAGGGTAGCTATCCATGGAGGCTGGAAAGAGGAAGGGATGTCTTGCTGCTGTTTTTAATTTGGTCCTTCTACTCTCACTCTCCAATCACGGATGTGAGAAGTAGATGAGAAGAATGGTTAATCTGCCTGTTTTATAGCTCTGATCATTAAAAATGCGAAGCAGCTTCTTTGTTTCCATGTCGTCTTGAACCCACTTTGGAAACCACTATAATCAAGTGGCTTCTTCATGACAATCCAAAAAAGGCGTCTGATCTTAGGAATCATGAGCGCTGTAGCACAAAAGGGGAGAACGCCAGAAGACTTGATTTGAGAAGCAAGAAGCAGCATTCTGCAAAGAACGCAGCTAGCTAACGGGAAGCCTGAGCTACGTGCTCCTGGGATTTTGGCCGTAAGCACCGGTTGCATGGCCAGAGCTCAAGAGCTCCAGATGGGCACCTCCATCAATGAAGATGTCACTGAGGAGGCATTTTGCCCAGTTCAAGAGGAGATTTTCTGCAGTCTGTCTCTCTGCAGCAGTTTAATATGCGTCTCAGCAAGCGCCCTCTGGAGCTACGGCCATTAGTCATTTCTCACGGATCCCAGACGATGGCAGCCTATGGTAAAAGCGAGGCGAGAATCCTTGCCAAGGCTGAGCTGGTGCCAAGAACTGATTGCAGCAAATTGCAGATCACAGGTGTGGTAGAGGCTGAGAATTGGCCAACAAAGCGCCTCTGAGTTCCACTAAGTACGCACGGCACATGTTTCAGACGGTCAAAAATATAGGTTGTCAACTTTAAATTTCTTTGAATGCTAATTTGCAAAGCCCTCCCCATAACACGGTACACCCTGCAATTTGCCTTTGCAGAACGGATTTTTCTTTGCGCTACCTGCCATTACCAGCCATGGTTACAGCAACATTGTCATTGCTTGTTGAAATACGGAACTGAACAGTCTTCACAAATGTTTAGTTAAGCACCGTAATCGGTTTCTGATGTTGAGGGGAGGGGTTGGGCAGCTGCTGATGGTTTGGGAAGCAGAACAGTGCGGTAAAGAAGCTGGTTTTCTGTACGATTCTGAAATGTACTTGTTTTTGCACGGATCTCATATTTAGTAAACGCCACAAACAGCTCATTCAGGTACTCCCCTGGTTCAAAAGTGGAGAGCACAGGAAGTTTCTCCAGGCCATTGATATTTGTTAGGAGGCAACATGAAAGATGTTAAGTGGTTCTGTAACAAAAAAATGATAGAACGGGAGAAATCAGGCTGGTAGAAGTTGTGCTATTCTGTACCCAAGAGACGCTAGAAGACGATGAGTGTGTCTACTCTGCAGCTGAAGTTGGGACTGGAGCTTTAATCTAGCTAGCTCACCTGCTAATAGTACAGTTGTGTACTTCCAATGTCAGTACAGGCGTTGGCGTGGGCTAGTCACCTGAGTACGTACCTAGGGCCCCAGGAGGGATTGTGCAGCTGCGTCTTCCGTGCTCTTGGTATTCACACCAGCGGACGGCAAGCACTGTGAAAGTGGCCTGTCCCTTCTGTAATGTCTGGTGGAAGAGCAGTAGGAGCTGGAAGGCAAAGGTTTTGCCCAAGCTCCCACCTTACGGGGTTATTTAAACCCTGGGCCTGGTTCGGTTTCTATTTCTCCTGGAGAAGCTTCCCGCGGCCTAGGTTGAGGCATGTGTGGAATGCATCGGTAATGGCTGCTCCCCTTGGTGTCATCAGGCAGCCTGGGAAGCAGCTGAAGAGACGAGCGCCAATTTCAGCACACGCGCTTTCCAAAGAGCAATGGCGTAGCCAGTGGTTGGAAAACGAAGGGGCGTTGCTAGGAGGAGTCGCCTGAGTCCCTTTGTTTTGTGCTCCTGGCAATCAGTCTGGGCTTTATGCTCAACAACTTGAACCGTTCTGTCTGGAAACCTGGCCTTACTTCGTGCATCTGTATAAAGCTGCTTGCCTTTCTGGTGGATCCCAAGCAGCTCTTTCGGGCCCTTGCGATTCACACCAGAGATTGCCTCGCCCCTGACAACCTGGGGGTGCTCTGCTGTCCCCTGGTATCTGTAGCACTGGGTAGGTTGAAAGAGGAGGCAGCGGTGTGCCACGTGTCCAAGTAGTGAGCAGAAGGGAGGGGAGGCCACTTTGTCCATTGCTGGGAGCAATGAGGGTGGGTCACTTGGGTTCGGCACTCTGCTTTACTGCCGGCTGCCTGTGTGATCGTAGGCAGGTCTGCGGTATGTACCTAGGTTCCTGATGTGTGTTGTCTCATTGGTAACCTGTGAGGCGCCCCGGTCAAGGCTGTGAGAAGGGCGGATTATTATTTATTGTGTTACACAAAGCTACAGACCTGGGTGAAAAGGAATCACACCATCATGTGGCCCTCTGATCACATGGCCACCTGTCTGCATCCCTGTGCTTTGGATTACAGATTGTGCATTTAATGGAAAACCACATTTTAATAGGAGCTCTCTGCCCTTCTCTGTAGTCTTCTCTATGAGATCCCCCAAGTTCTTGATAGATGCTCATGAATTTAGCTTAATACCTCCTCTTTCCCTCTCTGCATCAGGAAACTGAGGCTTAGCAAGGTCAAGTAACATTTCGTTCCCAGTAGCAAAGCAGGTCATTGAAGGAAGTGGGAAAGGAACCCGGGAGTCCCGATTGTTAGCTGTGTGCTTTGACGCTGAGAACAGACTGGCTTGCTTTCTTCCTTAGGTGTGTCAAACCTTCACGTGCATGGACCTCTCCCTTTGTGCTGTGCAGCCTCCCTGAACCCACCTGCAGAATGGGAATGACGATGAATAGCTCACAGGGGTGGTCTTAAGTTTAATGAACGTAGGCAAAGCTCCTTGAGATCCTGAAACCAAAGGTTCTATACGAAATGCCAGTCGTTCGAAGCAGAAAAACTCCTGCTGATTAAACATGCACAGTTGGTGACTGGGAAATGTGAGCAGTGGCCGTGAGCTTCTTCAGTTGGCTCATTTGCAAGTGTATCTCAGAAAAAGCTGCGCCTAAGGTGGCCTGCCTATAGCCTTCTGCTGCTCTTGCATGGAGCGTGGTTTTTTTAATTGTTCTTTATCTTCTGTGCCATTCAGAGTCCCCCCCAGAGAGGACCGGACAGCGGCGCAGCATGCCCGGTGGGGTCATGGAGAAAAATCCCAGTCTGGAGCCTGCTGCCACAACGCCATTCCGTGTCACGGTAAACATCTCCTGCCACTTCAATTACTGCTCTGGGGTTTGACCAAGAGAAGGGTGAATTTCACTGTCCGTCTAGGAGAGGAGACGGCCACGTATGGAAGTATTTGATTACCTATTTTTGCATAAAGGTGCAGATGCTAGGATCTACTATTAGAATAAACAGCTGTAAAGGCTTCTCGGTAATCTCCTTAGATTTTAATTTAAATCTGGGACTGTCTTTAAATTCGTATGTTGTTTCCCTGTGACTTCTGTGGAAACACAGACTCTTGGCTTTGCCGTGGAGATCAGATCTGAGGCCTTCATTTCCTCTTAAATTAGAATTTGCACAGCAGTATTTATTATTTGCTCCTGCTCCCCTCCCCGCCCCTGACAAATTCAGCTCTTCTCCATAACACCCTATGGTTTTTTTTCCTTTGGTAGGCTTTAGGAATAGATTGCATTATGTTCCACCGACAGGACAGGCTTTCTTCAAGAATAATATGAAAGCCCAATCATTACATGGGTCAGGAACATACTCTGTTGACAAATGGGAGGTACACCGGTGGGAGCAAAAAAAACCTCTTTTTAAACTAGACTATAATGATCCAGCCCAGAGAAGCCTTTTTTCTTTAAAGTATCATTGTCTTGACTCCATCTGTAGCTAATGAAATGGAGAGTGTCTGTTGGGAAATGCAGGATTCATAATCAACTGAGGGCAGCAAGGTCTTTGGAGTAACCTTCAGCAGCAATAATTTATGAGGGGAAAATCTCTTTGCAGCTCTCTGCAGAAGGTGTAAGTTTAAAGCGTAAATAGCTAGAGATTGACACATCACATCTAAGCCCTGACCAAGGCACTTAAAAGGACACACTTCCAAAAGTGGGGTGCGTATTGTGTCCGGATAACAAAGCTGCACATGGGTGTTTGTAGGGATGAGAAGGGGATCAACTCTCAAGGCTAACTTGGACAATATATCTTCATGCATGTTCTCTGTCTGCCCACTGATACTATGCAGGGCTGGACACTACTGGCATTCATATTGTATTGGGTAGGGAGAGACATGGTAAGTCCTGACAGGGAAGGCCAGAGTTTCACATGAAGTATAATGGGTACAGCCTCAAAAATGCAAGCACACCCAGTTCACCTTTAAAAATCCTCACTGACTCATAGCAGTTATCTTTGTAAATGTATGGAGGATGGGTGAGGTCCCAGTGAACTGGAGAAGAGTAAAGGTAGCACCTCTTTTTAAAACGGGGAAAAAGAGGATCTGGTAACTCATGGACCTGACTCCCAAATCTGGCCTAGTCTACACTCAAAAAACTACGTCGATCCCTGAGGATCAGTGCAGCGGGATCGATTGGGTGGGCAGTCTAGACCCGCTCAGTCAATCCTGGAAACACTCTCCAATCTCCTAAGTAGAGTAAGGCTGTGTCGACCGGAGAGCGCTGTAAGTTGACGGTGATGAGTGAAGACGCCGTGGTAAGTAGAATTAACTAAGTCGATACGTATTCTGCCAAACACAGATTACATATCTCCGGCCGATTTAGCACCATACTGTAGACCTGGCCTTGGGAAACAGGCTGGAACGAATGATGAAATGATCATTTTGAAGCACCTAGGGAATAATAGGGTTATGAAGAATAGACAGCATGGATTTATCAAGAATGAATCATGCCAAACCAACTTAATTTCATTTGACAGGTTACTGGCCTAGTGAACAGGGGAGGCAGTAAATATGAAATATCTTGATTTTTAGTGAGAAAACCATTCTACATGACATTCTCATACGCAAACTAAGAAACTGTGGTGTAGAAGAAATTACTATAAGATTCAAAACTGTGTGAAAAACCATACTCAAAGTAGTTACCAATTTGCTGTCAAACTGGGGGAGCATATTGAGTGGGGTCCCACAGACATTGGTCCAGTACTACTCAATATTTTCATTAATGGCTTGGACAGTGAAGTGGAGAGTGTGCTTATAAAATTTGGGGGTGACACTGAGTTGGGAGTGGTTACAAGCACTTTGGAGGACCGCCCTGGAACTGAAAACGACCTTGATGAATTAGGGAATTGATCTGAAGTTAACAAAATTAAATTCAATAAAGACAAATGCAATTTACTTCACTTAAGAAAGCAAATTCAAATACACAACTAGAAAATGGGGAGTAACTTGCCAGTTAGTCCTATTGCCGAAAAGGATCTTGGAGTTAAAGTGGATCACAAATTGAATAAGTCAACTATGTGACACAAATGTAAAAATAGTTAGTCTTTAAAAGTGCCACGGGCCTCCTGGTTAGCTGTAAAAATAGTTACTACTATCATGCTGGGGTATATGGGTGCGTCATGTGTAAGACCCAGGAGATAATTGTCCGGCTGCTCTTGACACAGTTTAGGCCTTTGCTGTAAGACTGTGTCCAGTTCTGGGTGCTGCACTTTAGGAAAGATGTGGATAAACCAGAGTCTCCAGAGGAGAACAACAAAAATTACCAAAAGCTTAGAACACCTGACCTCCTAAGGAAGGGCTTAAAAAAACTGGGGAAATTTAGTCTTAAGAAGGGAAGGGGAAGCTGATAAGTGTTCAAATATGTTAGAGGCTTTTATAAAGAGGACAGAGAACAATTGTTCTCTATGTCCACTAAAGGTAGGACAGGAAGTAATGGACTTAATCTGCCATAGTGGAGGTTTTGGTTAGATATTGGGAAAAGCTTTCTCATTATAAGGTTTCTAAGGGGGGCTACAGAGGTTTTGGAGAACAGGTTGGACAAACCCCTCTCAGGAATGGTCTTGTTTGCTTGATCCTGCCTCAGTGCAGAGGACCAGACTCGATGAGTTCTTAGGGTCACTTCTAGTCCTATAGTTCTGTGATTCTGAGCAGCACTGGTAGCTGTGTCTAAGGAGCCTACTTTGCAGGTCAGTCCAAGTTTTGTGAACATATGTGAACCTTTTGGGGCCTGCATACTCCAGAGCCAACTACATAAATATGCATATGTAGCCAAATATTCCTGGCCATGTTCACCTGTACTCTTTATTCATAGAGTAATTACTCACTGGAGTAGGGAGCAGTGACTAGGGGACAGGAGACCTGAGTTCACTTTTCTGACATTGCCACTGACTTGCTGTGTACATTTTAGGCCAGTCACTTAATCTCATTGCCTTGGGGCCTCCAATGGTAAAATGAGAATAATGGGGAGGATGGTTCATCCTGTCAGATGAAAGGCATTCTGTGATAATATATGGTATTTAGTTGTGTACTTGCATACAGCAGTATAAAATATAAAACTTAGATTCCAAAGCAATGCATGTCAACTCCAATGGCACCATGAAGGTCATTTGTATTTCATCGAAGTCATAACGTAATCCAGCTGTTGCAAATTTCATGGGTTTATCAAGATCATAAAAGAATTCCTTTTCCATTTACAAAGTAACTTCCCTGTAAATGGCCAAGAAAGCCTCAAAACAGCAGCAAAAAAGTGAGAGAGTTCCAAACGTCTAATGCCAAATTTAATCTAATTGATTTTAATCTCTTCAGAGTCGTATTGCCTCAGCAATTGATCTGTACAAGCTCTGAATCCAGAGTGTAAAACCTCCCCTTCTCTGGAGGAGATCACGGAAACACAATTCCTATATCTAAACCAGTCAATCATGTCTGTTTCATGAATACACTGGAACAAGTAAACAGAGCTAAAGGAATCTTAGGGGAAGTCCACGCTGTTCACAGAAGGTAAGATTGCATCACTTGTAGGCACACCTGAGTTAGCTTTGATCTCTACCTAGATCAAAACTAGCTTGAATAATAATAGCAGTGAAGCACTGGACGCATGGGCGTTGGCCATTCAAGCATGTACTCTGGGTCCTGGGAGGGCGGGGCTTGTAGATCAAAGTTAGCATGGCTCGGTCTAGGCTTGCTGCAGTCACACTTCCTAATTCGCAGCATAAACATAACCTTGGACAGCAGCTGGCTTATGATGGGGTTCTTAGGAGATGAAGCAAAATCAGTAATTACCAGCCCCATCTAAACTCTTTTTTATGGTGGAGAAATTCTCAATTCACTGAGCTGATCTCTTACTGGGAATAGATCCTAATTTTGTCTGTTAGTCTTTAAAAGTGCCACAGGACTCTGTTGTCTTTCTACAATAGACTAACACGGCTACCCCTTTGGAATTTTTCTAAATATATGTTAGCCTTTGGGCGTTGTTCAAAATGGCTTTGCCATTAATCACTTCAGTCTTCCAGAGGCCTCATAGGAAAATCTTGGAGAAATTGAAAAGGATTTTGCGGATTATATTTGCTGTTTCACTTTCCCTCTTTTATTACTTGTGTTGTTGCAACCTTGTATTGCTGCTCCTGTAGCTTCTATCCCAAATGAAGCCCTAATCCTTGATTTGTAACACCAGATGGGTGCAGTAAAGATATCTTCTTGCTACACCCATGAGGGTGAGCTCAGGTGATGGGGGAATGAACGTTAGGAGCAGAGCTCCTAAGCCGAAATATGGTTCTATCTGCACGTTCTTATGCTCATTGTTTTCCCCTTTAAGGCTCTGCACAACTCCCCCCATCTACATCTGTTCTTTCATGGGTTCCGACATCCCACTTCTCTCCTCGCACTCCTCTGCATCCTCTTTTCTAATTGCTTACTTTGTCTTCATCTCCTTAAGCCATTTATTTTATCCCTTCCTTCTTTCATTCAAATTCTTCTTTAAAACCTACAGCTTGCGAAGCCACCTACATTATTTTCCTCACCCACCCTGTCTTTGTGCTGCACTGCTAGCCTGCATATCCTGTTTATCGGATTCTTTTAGTGAGCTTTTAGAAGCCTGGACTTGGTCTTTCTGTGTGTTCTGTTAAGTGCCATGTTCTACATAATTAATGGCAAGCAAAGTGGAGTGTGAAATACTAAAACAACAGGATATGGGATGTTTGTTAGCTCCTGCCAGGAGGCATCAGCGATTGTTAGAAACTGTGAAAAGTATATTGTTAAAGTCACCATTTTGGTGTGTTCCAAACTCTATCAATGTGAATGTACAGAGGTGTCCAAATGTGTGAAAACACTTTCCTTGGATCTGATTCTCCCAACCATAACTTTTGGCTTAAGAACAACAACAGAGTCCTGTGGCACTTTTAAAGACTAACAGATTTATTTATTGCATGAGTTTTCGTGAGAGAAAATCCCACTTCGTCAGACGCTTTTGGTTTAAGGGATGTCTCTCTTGCTTTAATGCCCAGAGAAGTAATTTCTTCTCAAAGACCTGCATTCCCCTGATCATCCAGCTTCTTGCTGGATGCAGGCTACACTGGCAGGTGGTCCAATTGATTGATCAACTTGCTCAATCTTCTTTATGAACTTGGAATATGTTCTGCAGAAGAAGATAGCATTCCCAAGAAATGAAAAAACAAACAAAGAGTCCTGTGGCACTTCTAAAGACCAACAAATGTTATTTATTGCTAGTCTTTGGAAGTGCCACAGGACTCCTTGTTTGTTTTGCTGAACCAGACTGACATGACTACCCCTCTGGAACCCAAGAAATGGGGAGACCAACCAGAGAACCTGGCTACTTCTTTCTTTTTCATTTTTATTCTAGAATTTTTAAAACTACCTTGATGAGTTTTATGAGGTTGTGTACTTAAATCCCATACCTCTTCTATGCTAAGAAAGCTGAGAATCTGAGGAAGAGAGCATTTGAATCTGTCAGGATTTTCATAGCCGAAACCAGCAACCACCTCCGTCAGCATTGGTTTGATTTCAGTAGCATGTTTTGGAATAGGCATTCTTAGGGTGGACACATTTACCAAGGGATGATGCAACGTGATTGATGATCCGGTGGGCTCCAGAAGGTTCAGTGGCATGATGACATCACCAAGGAAGGGATCACTCGAGATCAGTCCAGATGGTGCTTGATCTGCAAAGATGCTACATCCCTCTGGATTTTGCCGTGATGCTGGTGTAGGAGGAATCTGTTCATTTATTCATGACTGGTGGAAATAAAGCTCTATTTCTTCTTTCTTGTTCAAATGGAGTGCATTTGATTGTCGGTTTCCAGAGAAGTGATTCAAGTCTTTAGACAGTTTGGCCTAGAGCAATGAGATGGCCTGGGTGAGATGTGGTGGCATGCTACCAAAGTCAGCCCGTGCTCCAAAGTCCATGAGAAATTTTACAGAGGTGTGGTCGGTAAATAAACCCATTGTATAGTGGGGAATGGCATTTGTCTTCTGCATTGCACGGTATACAGAGCATTTAATTTCTGTTCTTCTCAGCTCTCAGAACGTTTCCTTCCATTAATACAAAAGTCTTCATTACATGCGTGGCTTTTTATAGCTGCCCAAGTTTTAGCAGATGTCAGGCAGCAGAAATATATTTTGCCTCACCTTCCTTTGTTACTAGAAGAGGAGCATTAGCAGTCCATCCACTCCTGCCATTGGGAATAGCAATTAGTGCTTTCGTTTCGTGCTAATGGAATTATTACTTTTCAGCCTGCTGCTGTTGGTTGTGATGTTGTAAGCTTTTCATATTTTCCAGCTGACTGTTCTTCCTTGACATCTCCACCCTCCTGCTCTGGGGTCTCCAAGGGCCGGATTGTTCTCAGGAGCCAGTGAATGGAGCCGTTCTGGCTTTCTTGCACTTGTGTTCATTTGCAAGTCAGAGCGATGCAGGGTGGAAATGTCTGCTCCCTATGTAGAGGTCTTCCAGCCTGCCTGAGAATAGAGACGGTTGAGTCTCTGCTGTGGCACTCACGACACGTTGTGGTGAATGACGGATGGAAGGATGCTGATTTGAGTCTTTGAAGGGCTGAGCATTCCCAGCTCCGATTGATGCTGGGCACCTTTGGAAATCAAGCCCTCGATGTCTCCTCCATGTGTCAGTTTTTCCAAGAGAGAGAGAGGAAAAACTAGTTGACCCAATGGATCTTTTTCATCCCTAACATTCATGCTTGGATGAGTCTGTGCATATACAATATCTGCAGCACCCACAGATTTCACTGCACCCAAACTTGTAGCAAAAGCCTGTTCATTACACTGACTCTTTTCTTTCCACCTTATAATGCCATATGATTTTAATAGAGTTTCTCAAATGTGAAAAAACCTCTCTCCTCCAGCTTGATGCAAATGCTGCAGAGTTCTTCATTTCCTTCTTTGTAACCCATCTCCCCAGCACTGTACGCCATGAGAGCAGAGTGCATTCTGATGCAGTCTTATGAACCATGATCTGAAAAGCTTGGCCTAATCTAAGGGTCATTTGCTGCTCATTGGCATGTCCTTCATAATGAATGCAATTCCTGATCTGTCAGGAAAAGATTTGTGCAGAGTAAGCTGTGATATGAGTACCAGGCTGTCCTCCAGGACTGTTGAGTTCCCAAAGTACATACAGTATGTTAAAAATAAAGTCTTATTACTTGCATCTGTTTCCTTGGAGAGTGGAGCTCGGATTGCTCTTCTTGGCCAAGATTCCCCTGAATGCTCCAGTGAAGCCACTGAGGAATGTGATCTGCAGTGTCCTAATGGCTGAAAGTGGCATCTGGTTACAGAAATCAGGTCATAGAATGTGGCGCACTGAGGAGATTCTTGGTCCAAGTCCAGTATCTGGTTTAAAAAACAAAGCAACCAGCCAGAATGCACAAGACCCAGTCAATTATGCAGTGGCATGTGTGGAGTCGGGATTCCTTGTGTCCCTTCCAGTAATTTAGCTAATGCCCAGAGATTTGATTGCCTTATCTTGGCATACAAAGGGTAAATGCAGGCCCCGCTGAAGTCACTGGGAGTTGGCTTTACGTTATCTGACTGGCCCAGGGACCCATGGAGGTTACAGGCTCTGATCAGTCGCCAGTGAGCTGAAGACAACTACCAAGTTAATGATTTTCAAGAGCCCCCCTCCCCTCTTTAGCACAGTAGGCTTCTCAGAGGAGGTCAGAGGAACTGTAGACCCCACGTCCACTGCGCACAGTGCAAAGACGGGCATGTTGTGCTCACGTGCAGATGCTCCCTCACCCGCCAGTTGACAAAACAAAATAATGCAGCTCTGGGGATTGGTCACGAGTCAGGCACCTCAACGGGAGGTCATCCGTCCAAGTCCAGCCCAGCTTTGTAGTGACCCTGGGTTGTTCCCATCTGACGGCTGATCAGCGGGGGTCTGTTTCACACAGCTCTTTGCCTCAGTTGGCAGTAACTGCTGCTGCTTTCGGCAGCCCCATCAATAACTGAGAGCGGGAGAGACAGACTGAGAGACGGCCCTTTGGAGTTGGTCCTCAAACGAATGAGGAGGCAGGAGGCTGGTGAACCCTGCCCTGTTGTTGTCCGGGATGTGCTTATTCCGTGGCTAAAGAGTGGCCTTTGCAGAACATTTTACTTTCACCCTACAATCCAGAGAGCTCAGCGGGTGGAAGGTTTGACACTGAAAGCCGTGTTCATTGCTTAATAAACAAGCCAAGCGAAGGACCACCTGGAACATGAGGAACTCCACTAGAAACGAGATACTGCGTCTCTGACGTTAACCCACAGACTTGGCAGGGACCTTGTGAGTGAGGGATGAGTAACCCAGCTCAATGTGTGATTACTTGGATCCCATCTCATTGGGATATTGCCACCTTCTGGCCACTTTTATTAAATCCGCTCCCTTGTGTTCCTCGGTAGGCAGCTGCACTGATGAGAGAAAGTCTGGCCGTCTGAATAACTTCTGCAGCAGTGAGCGAGTGGGCCTAAGAATGAGGATGATTTCTCACTGCTCAGTGACTTGGTACTCAGGCTCACTTTCCGATAGGGTAAATCACTAGCTCAGAGGTGTGATCTGGGAAGCTTTCAAAACAGGGTTGAAACCAACTCCATTGAAGTCCATACTCTGCTTTCCTGACAGGGCTGGGTGAAATTTTCTCTCTCCTTTGGGCTGAATATCCCGCATCTCCATAGACTCTCTCCTCCTGTGCTCCCTTGTTCATTCTTCCCACCCCCCCCAAAGCTCCTTAGGTTAGATTTAGGCTTCCCTCAACATTCATCTCTTCCCCCATTAAGAACTGTGCCTGACTTTGATTTTCTGATACGAGACGTCTGACTTGGGGTCAGTGGCTGGAGGCTCTGCTGAAAGGAAAACTATCCTGCTGAATCTTCCAGGCGAAAAGCTCCGAAATATTTAGCCTGCAGGCCAGGAGCTCCGTGGGACATCCGCAGGCATTGAAGAGGCTGGAAATGAGCTGGGAGCTCTTAGCAGAGAGACCTCAAAGGCAGCACTCAGTGGCATAAGTGCAACTCCAGTGAGGGCTGTGGTGCTGACTGGTGTGGTCTCACTGTTCTCTTGTGCTCTGTCTGCTGTTCCCTTGTACTGTACTTAGATTGCAAACATTGGGGGGCTGGGGCCATTTTTTGTTCTTGTCTGTACAGTGCCTAGCACAACGGGATCTTGGTCCATGAGTGGAACTCCTAGCTGCTCCTGTAATACAAATAACATTCAATTAATAGTCTTTAAACTGGGGTCGACTGGACGGAAACTCCAGCTACTTTAAAGATTCCCCTAGGAGTTTTCCTGAATCCCGAAGGAGCTGTGAGAGGGTCCAGTTTGAGGACCTTGGCACTAAGCAGATTGGGTTCCAGCCATTCAAACTGTTTCTGTGCCGCTCCGGTTCCTTTTCGATTAAAGCAATTGCAGTCGCAAAGAAAAAAGGCGAACCTCCTCAGGATTCACTGGTTGTGTCCTGTTACCATCTTTAACCTGTCTCTTTACATGGTCTGCGTCCATCTGAACATCTGTGATAAGAGTTGCTTAAATTTTTTTACTCCGTCCTCACTGGCTTATAACTCTCCGATAAATGAAATATTTCATTAAGTGCTGATGGCAGCGTTCCACTAAATAGAAATACCTGGGGAGATGAAGGAAGCCCTCTCTATCTTTCTCCTCCCCTGAACATAATCTTAAATGACAGGTCCTGATTCAAGCTGCTATTGACTACATATTAAAGGATTTTAAAAAGTTTTTGCAATGCATAATGTACACTATTTGCCATTTAGTTTCTAATCATTTTGCTAAGTGCACGCGTGTAAATTATACTTTAATAGCTCGACTTTCTTGGGAGAATTTTCCTTCTGATATTATGAGGCGAGCTGAATGGAATGAACTGGTGCTTCCCAATCTCTAATTGAAATGTAATTGTTTACTAAGCCATTCCAACTAGAAGGGAAAATTACTATCATTTGGGTCTGTGGCTGCATACATTAGAGCACCCCTTTTACTGGGGATTGAATTTAAGGAGAATAGGAACATTATCACAGATGATATATAAACAGAAAGCTATTATCATTAAACTGTCAACTACATCTGAATTTGGATAACAAGTGTTAGCAGCGGCAAGAAATTATATGTAAATTACTTTGAGGATTTATCTGTGGATTCAGTCACAATTTGGTGGAATGGGACACACTCTGGGTGTGTCTACACTTACAAATTAAGTTGATTTAAAGAGGCTTAAATTGACTTCATTTACTCCGCGTCTACACTGGGCTTTCCTTAAGTCGAATTAAGGAAAAGTTAGTTCGAATTAATAACACCTTGTTTTAATTCGAACTAGTGCTTAAGTCGACTTTAAGCCACTGGAGACGTGGAGTAGTGCCTGGGTGGACCTTTTTAAGTCAACTTAAAATGTTAAGTCGACTTAATAAGGTTGAAAAGGGGCCACGTCTACACTTGAAAGGTTAAGTCCACTTCTGTTAAGTCAACTTAATAAGGTCCACTTTGTCGACTTAAAGTCAACCTTATTACATCGACTTCATGAAGTTGACTTAACTTTTCAAGTGTAGACATAGCCTCTGAGACTCTGACTTTTGGATTCGAAAATAAAAGTGATGTCATCTTGATGACCATTTGTGGTGATTTAATGTCCCAGTAGAACTGTTTTGCAAGAGTTAGAAGTGTTAACTTTGCTGCCTGAATCCCCCATGCATAATTATAACAGTATTTTACACTGCACTTAAATAGCATCTTTCACAGATTCTTCAAGTTGTCTACAGAGTGGCTGTGTGTGATCACCCCCAATTTACAGCTGGGAAAACTGAGGCAAGGAGCAGTTAAGGAATTTCTCCAAGGTCACACAAAAAAGTCACAAATTGGCCTCCTGAGTAGAATTTCCATCTCTCAGTCTCAGACTGTAACCAGTAGTTTTAGCTGCTTCTAATTACATCTTGCTCCTCTGAATTCCTGTTAAAATTTCTCAAGGATTTAGTTTTCTTCTCAAATGTGATACTGGCCTGTGAAAACAAGTGAGTGAAAAGTCTCCCACTCCCAATTGCCCGGCCAGACACACCCCAGCTTCCTTCTCCTCTCTTGTGCTAGTGAGTGTCTTCTTCAAACTTTTCCTGACTTGTTAGTAAGCTTTGAACTCTCCTCCTTATTTTCTTAAATCTTCTCCATTAATATAAGTCTGTAGGTCTGTTGCACAGCTCTGCTCATCTCATTTGGTGTCTGCTTTTACAATGTGCAGATTGAATGAACCCAAAGTAGGCCCAAAAGTTAGATTTTGTTTAAAAATTCATGAAAACTGATATTAAATAGAAGTGAAGATATTTTCCTTATTTAATGCCGGCATGAGAATCAGAAAATGAAACCGACTGGTCTAGCAACACCATCCTTTGAGTGATTTGCAAAACCATCTGCAACTGAAGAGCTAATGAGGTTACTTTATATTTTCTCATCTGTGGTGTAAGAACAGGGAAAGAATCTTAGTAAAAAATGCATTTGGTGATTGATTTGAATCTTGTCACATACCTGCAAAAGGTTCTGGAAAGTAAATTTTTGGTTTTTTAACGGTTCAGGGGGCACTGGGAACCCGCATGGTTAAGGGTATGTGAGACTGTCAGATTTCAAAACAGGAGTGCTGCTGAATCCACTGTGGATTTATTCTGTGCATCAAACAGGAGGCAGCAATGACGGGATAAAAGATATTATGTTATGGCCTGTTTCATTGAAAGGACGTCGCGTGGCAGAGTATGGATTTTTTTTTCTTTCTTTTTGAACTGAACACGTTCCAGGTAGGTCTCCTCATCAGGGCTCGCAGGTGTCTCAAGAAAACTTCCCCAGAAAGGAAGAAATGTGAGGGTTTATTGATGGAGCCAACTGAATTCACACAACAGGGCCCTATTTCTTTTAAAGCACAGCCCCTTGTTCTGGCCCAGGTGTTGCAGTGCTGACATCCCTGAAGATTAACGTCCTCCCCCACTGAACAGGGCAATGTGGATGCCAGCTATGCAAGCTTCTGCACACTGCACTTACAGTGTGGATGGCTTACGGGGATTGGAAGTGGCCCAGCCATGGTAGCATCTAATGGCTCTTTGGTGGCCTACATCAAATGAGTTAATAGCCTCTGGTCAGTTCCTGCTGGATAGGGCTCTGCAGTGCATGCTAGCAGATCTGCAGGCTCCCTTATTTATCTGCAGCTTTGGAAGGCAAAGGGGAGAATGGCCATGCCCCCAAGCTGCCTGCTCGCTCCCGAGTCCCACCAGTGGGTAGTTGAAACCGATTGCAGAGGACAATGAGTGACACTTCCTCTGCTGTCTGCTCCGTGGATGCACAGGGTCCAGTCACACTGCTCTGTTTACATTTTCTCACAACTGCTTCGGCTTTGTGAAATTGGCCCCTCGAATGCATCATGTGTATAGATTGGTGGTTTGCGCTTGATTCTGTCTGACGGTAACAAGTGGAATCACAGCGATCACTCTCTATCTGACCAAGGACGGAGTACTCAGCCTCAAAGGAGATCTGCACCACGCTTTCCAAAGATGAGCCCCGGAGCTTAAATTTGTAATGTTGCTAGACACTAAAAATCCTGGATACCAGAGACACTGAATTCAGGGTTTACTCCGTTAATCTGTAACACACGGACCTCCTCCCTTTTGTCCTGTGACTGCAGAGGAGTTAATGGACACCCTGCCTTGAATGGTCCTGTACGATGTGCCAAAAACCAATCTGCTTCTGCTCCATCTTGCATTTTGCTGCACTGCTGGGAGTTCCTGCCCCAGGCCTGCAGAAGAGCTCGGTGTGGCTCGAAAGCTGGTCTCTCTCGTGCACTCTCTCTCTCCAACAGAAGTTAGTCCAGTAAAAGATGTTACCTCACTCACCAATTCTCTCTAAATATAATCCAATCATGTTCCCTGGAACCTAAGTTACCACTGATTTTTAGTTCTGTTACCAATCCTGCTTTATCTGCCAAGACATGGGCTAGTATGTCATTCCCCTGTGCTGAGTGCATCACTCCTTGAGTTCAGAAATTGGCATCTATAATATTTAGAAATTCCAAGGACATTTTCATCCTGGCAGCAGGAGACTCCCCCAGCGTAGGTCATGCAGACTGACTCCCCTCCCCCCATGATTACACAGCTTTCCCTCCTACACATTATAGATATTCAGTGAAGAAGCTGGTTGTCTTGTTCCCAAGTGTGATTTGGTGGTGCAGACACTAACCGATGCCCCTTTTTGTGCTTTTTTTCTGTTATGTGATTTAATGAATGACATTGATCTGTCTGTCACACCCACTGTCCTGCTTAGGGGTTGTTCAGGGCAAATATGAGGTGTGTGGACTGAGAGATGGAGGCAGGTTAGCAGCTCTGTCAGCAGATGTTTGAGCTTTTAGGGAAGTCTATGCTACACCAGAAGAACCCTGGCATGGATGATCAGCTGATCCAAGCCAGGGGAGTGGGGCTATAAAGTCTTAGTGGAGACGTATCTGGCTCAGGCTACAGTCTGGACTGAAACCCTTCGAAGGGGAAGAGTATCAGATCCCTGGCTGCCTGAGCTCAAATGTCTTCACCGCTATTTTTGGCTCTGCAGCCCAAATACATAAGCCTGAGTCAGCTGACCCAAGCTCTGAGACTCAGTGCTGTGGGATTTTATCACAATGTGAATGTAATCTTTATGATTGAATGTTTTGCCTCCTGCCGGGAGATCAAAGGCTGGGATCTGTCCAGAAGATCTCAGTAGTGTGATGTCCTGCGTGGGCACCTCCAGTCTGCTCCCTCCTGGAAAGGCATAGTCATGGGCAGACACGAACGGGAAGTTCTTGTGCCTCTCCGGCGACATTTTTTCCATCATCTTTCCAACGTGTAACTGCAGCCAGGCCAGAAATACCACCTGTTCCTGACAACTGACCTTATAATAGGAAGAGCCCAGGAGGACAGTATTTAAAATTAGGGTTTAAGCAGGGCATGTAATAGGAAATGTTCATTTGCATTTCACTCTTTTGATTGGTGTGTGTGAAATCACAATCCACAATAATAATATTTGGCACTTCTGTGGCACCTGTCATCCAACTCTCACAGTCCTTTGCAAGCATGAATGACTAGCCCTGCAAACCCTCTGAGATGGTTCAATGTATTTTACAGATAGGGAAACTGAGGCACAGAGCAGTTAAGACAGGCCTCAACAAATCGGCCGGACATCTAGAGGCCAATCCCGAAACTGAGGCACCCCTAGGTATGCGGCAGAGATGGGGGCCCCCCAGCTGCTGAAAAATTGCTGCTACGGTGGCAACTTTCTATGGCGAGCACAGTGCACAAAACACCCCCCACCGCCAAAGAAAAGCTGCTGCTGGGGATGTTTTCTGCACTCAGGGGAGTGGGTGGAAGAAGACAGAGAGAGATGGTGGCACCAGCAGGCATTCGCCTCCCTGGCCGTGTCCAGGGGCCCCATCCTTGCCTTTTGCCTAGGGCCTCAGAATCCCTAAGACCGCCCTGGGCATCCACGTTAGGCTAGTGTATTGGAACTGGAAGGTGAAACTGAGCAGGCTTCTGTAACGGAAATGAAGTGCAAAAAGTAAACACAAACTGAAAGCATTTGAACATCTCTAATATAATGTAACTAATATAACTCGATATTGTCCCTGTAACTTTATTGTTGGATGGATTCCGTAACTTGGGATCTGACAGCGTAACTCGTCCCATTTGTGAACAAGACCTTAATCTCTGAATTTTTTCAATTAGGAATTTTTTTTTTCTTTTTTCTCATTCTCCTGTTAGTCAAGTATGAAATCAGTTAGTCGGGATACATAGAAATGCCTTCTTTCCTGCAACAGACAGTCGTGGTAGTTCTGGTTGAAAACGCTGCATGGCTATGCTTTTTTCATGCTGAATCTAAAGATGATGCCTGCAGTCTGCACCTCAATTCTAAAACTGGTTCTGCAGTGATAAGATTGAGGACTTCTCTGTCCAACAGCTGCAACCGTCTCGCGGCACTGGCTGTGATCTCTTTGACTGGCGTTGGAGAAGATGGGGCACGCTGGTCTGTGTGCTCTAAAAATAGCAGAGAAGCCATGGTGGAATTGGCTACCTGTCCAGATACATGCCCCGGGTCTCAGGCAGCCCATGCTACCATGCAAGCCACTGCAGCCCTCAGAGGTGCATTAGGGGCTGCAGGGGCCCCCCCTTGCCTGGGGCCCCAACCCCCTCCCCTCTGCCAGCCTAGGGCTCTGGCCCTCTTTGGGCCAGGGGCGGAGTGAGAGTGCAGAATGCTGGTAAGGTGAAGGGCCCCCACATCAAGGTGGGCCCCTGGGCACGGGCCCCGTAGGCCCATGCGGTAATCCGCCCCAAACAGCACCTCTGCTACTTTTAGTGGGCCAGCTCAGGTGTGCCTCCATTCAGCAGTCTCACCTCCTGCTTGCAGGGAAGGCGCACCCTGATTCAGGGTCCTGGCCGTAGGCCACTCTGCGGCTGGAGATGTCATCAAACTTGACTCACTTCCTGAGCGTGCATGGTCATAACAGACGCCGCAGCACCTTCCCTATGACTGGGCTGCTAAGTTCGAGCATCAGCAGCACCTGAGTGGTCTTTGCTGGCCGTCTCCTCCCGTCCAGATCCCAATGCAACTGTTGCTCCTGAGCCTCTGATGCAGGGAGACCGTCTCTCCAAGCGTCGGCGCTGGTGCACCAAATCCAGTGCATTTATTTGAGGCAGCGGGCCCAATTCTGATCACGTTCACGGGTTCTTCACTGGCACAACGTCACTAATCTCAATGAGAAACGAGGAATCCTGTGGCATTTTAGAGACCAACGAATTTATTAAGGCATGAGCTTTTGTGGGCTAACCCACTTCCTCAGATGCGGCAGGTGTCAATGACGTTGCTCCTGATTTACACCGTCTCTTGTACACCAGGGAGAAGCCAGATGGATCCTTTTCACTCGATGCCTTTAGCACTCCCAGTTGAGTAACTTTTTACTGCAAGTGTGTGTGTGTGCATTAAAGTGACATTGATTTCTGCATACTATTTCCAACTTCAGTTGCCATGGGAACAGGATTCACTTTCCCCTTCATGCTGTGTCTTTTCCCAGCTCTGCCTTCTGAAGATGTGAGCTGTATTTCTCCTCCTCTCCCTTTTTTCTAGAGAATGCCGATAATGGTGGCTGGAACATTAGGGATAATTTGACAAAATGATGATGCGACCCATAACGCCTTTGGTGGTGCACTCGTGTGGCCCCGGGCCGTGGCTCTCTGCCAGCAGCCGGTCTGTCTGCGTCGTCCTCGACAATCACAAGGGGTCACATCTTACCTGTGACATTCTTCACAACAGCAAGGAAATTAGTTCAGACACTAAGCGCATCTCTGTTTCCCAAATCTCTCTCTGAAGTGTTGTGTGCCGCCCATTATGCTCAACGCAGCCTGCACCCCAAATCTCTGGTTTGCATGTGAGTATTTCTAGTGATGGGAGAGAGACCTGAAGCCAAGTCCTGACGCCTTTACTTGCAGTCCTTGGGAGCTCTGCCTGAGTCAGGACGTCAGACTGTGAGGGTTATGGCAGGGAGAAACTGCAGATCTGTGTCAAACTCCACGGATCCTCGGGAGGTTCTGGGGGACTTGGTAGCCTGCTAATGACACAATTTTTGAAGGACAGCAGGCACTGTAGGGGCCGGATTTGTTTCTTCATAGCTTTAGATAATCTTAGATTATCTTGTTTAGATCTTGTCTTCTGACCTCTCTGGGAGGCACCTTGGGCACTAGAAAGATACTCAAGGCTGCTAGCTACGGACTTGACATAGACCCAAGCTCAATTCCTGCTCCCCCACAGATTTCCTTTGTGACCTTGGGCAGCTCACTGGGATCTCTGTGCCTCAGATCCCCCTCTGTAAAATGGGTATAATAGTATTTCTCAAGACAGTTGGGAGTATAAAAACATAAACGCTATAGTAATAGGGGCCATATACCTCCAACAGAGCATGATAATTCGTGCTTCATCCTAGAATCTCAAAGTACTTTACAAGTATTAATTAATCCTCCCACTGATGCTGTGAAGTAGCAGAAGGCTGAGTTCTATTTTACAGATAGGTAAAACCGAGGTGCAATACAAGCCTTATATTCAATAAGATAGCCAGCAAGGGCCATTTTTGTGCGGTTGTTTTCTGATTGCAGCCTGACGTTAAACGCAGCTCTCTTTGATAATTAGCAAGTGAGTCAAGAACAGTTAAGACAAAAATAAATGAAAAGTAAATCACCTTGATAGATTTGAAGTTTCCTGCTGGGTAACAAAATCCTGCTTTAAATATATCAAATCCACTGCTAATGATTAGGTAGAAAATAATCATTGTCAACACTTAACAGTCTTTCCACCTTTTCCTGCCCTTCACAAAAATCTCTGTTGCTATTTTGCAGAGACTAAAAACAGCAATAGACTCAGTTTCATCTTTGTAATATTTTAGGAGCTGGTGGGAAAGTCTGGTCATCATGTATATTGGATCTTCCTCATACCCTTGCTTCTCAAAGTGAATGTCTTAGATAACATACTGAATTGAAGAGGTGTCCTCTTTTCTTTTGTTTTTGTTTTGCTGAACTAAACTAACACGGCTACCCCTCTCGAACTTGTCGATAATGAATTGAGAAGAACACCGAACACAGTAATTATTGTGGCTTACTGTTCCCTCACTCCACACTCCTCACCCTAACCACGAGGCGGTGCTATAGGATACGGGACACAGGTCAGATGCGAAGAGCATAGTTAAGAGGAAAGGGGGAAAAAACAGGTTGAATGCAGGCTCAGAGTTGGGTTTTATTTACATTTAAGCAGCTTATTACATTCAAACATCTGTGATTAAAGTGTGAAACTCTACCCTGAGCTTTCCTATATAAATTACACGTGTGTGGGTATCACTAGATCTGATACGTATGTATTTATGTTGTCCATACATATTTCTTGTTCCCTAACCTTGTTTAAACTATGGCTCGAGACTGAGGTTGTAAGAACAATTTTATGGATTTGCAAAGCCACTTGGCACTCTTAGACGTGTTATCCCTGTCATTTAAAACCAACAGATCCCCTAAAAGGAAGGCTGGCATACTCCTGTATGTGCCGGATGGGCTATGTATGACATTTCACTGACATTGGGCTTGAACTATTCAATGATTTCGAGTATGGGTTGAGATCAGGCCAGTCAGTTCTCCACGCCTAATATTAAGTATTTTCATGAAATCTGGCCAGGATTAAGCGTCAGGAAAGGTGGGTACCGGGAGACACACAGGGCTGGTGTCTCGTCTGAATTACAATGAGTTCACCTTACCTTTGAAAACTTAACATTTTTGGATGATTGGAAATGTAATAATAGCTGAACATGAATATTCCAAATTTAATTTTCAGAAATGTGGCAAATGTGTTTGGAGCCTCTAGCATCTGTCTGAGACACGAGCTTCCCATCTGAATGAGGACCTTTTAATGCAAAATTGCCCAATGATAAATCCCTGCATATAAAGAGTGACGATACTGCTTTCTAAAATGTACCGTCTGAGCAATACCACCGATCGTGTTACTAAACAGCACGGAGGGTTTGTCAATAAAAACACAACCAATTAAAATGTTGATGCTGCCATATAAACATGAAATCAGTCACCAACACAGTGAAAACGTGGATTCCACTTCCAACATTTTCTTTGCTCTTAAATTTTTAGGTCAGAACTGGGCAGGAAATAGCTGATGTCTAGATACAACAGCATGAAATCTGCATGCTGTTCAGACCATAAATAAAGCCAGAGGAAAAGCCTGTAAAACGTTCCTGAACATTTTATTCTGTCTTGTATAGTGAAAGTGGACTTTAAAGGACAACATTCATGTGAACAGAGTTATGGAGATGGTCCTTCTGTCTCCTTTGGTGTTTTATTGCACCATTTGTGGAGTTCTGTAGACTCTTGGAAAGATGAGATTTTTATCAGTCAATGTCAGGAAATGTTGATTTCACTGAACACACCCAAACCAATGAAAAAATATTTCCATCGGTTATCAAAATATGCAGGTAGGCCTAGCCTTATTTTCCCTATACATAGAATGCTGCTGCTGCACCATTGTAATGATTAGATAGAGACACTACAGCAGTGGGCGGGGCTTTCCGGTTGGTGGGACTAATCCATTTCCCTAAGAGACGGTAGTTATGTCAGTGGAAGAATTCTTCCACTGGTTTAGCACTATCTCTATACTAGGAGTGATGCTGGCTAACTGTGTCGCACCGGGTTGTGCATTTCTCACAATCCTAAGAGATGGAGCTTTGCCGACGTAACTTTTCGGTGTAGACCAACCTAAAAACAGTGCCTTTTGAGAACTTACTAGAGTCACACCCAGTGATTCAGACTCCACACAGGCCTGTTCGCATGGACTGACAAACTCATGGTAGAAACAGACATGACTTGTTGATCTAAAGGTATTTGTTTTGTGTTCTTAGACATGCGATGTTGATAATTTATGTTACATGTTTATAGAACTATAACTTTTTGGATTAAATCACAAAATAATTGATTGAGATTGAGAACCAAGCAGTCATGAGTTATAACGTTGGCTCTCCTGCCAACCTGCTGTGTAGCCTTGGGAAAATCATTTACTCTCTATGGCTATGTCTACACTTACCAAAGTTAGTTCGAATTAGTTAATTCGAACTAACTAATTCTTAGTTCGAATTAACTTAATTCAAACTAGCATGGCCCCACTAGAATGCTAGTTCAAATTAAGCAAGTGCCATGCATGGCACTTGCTTAGTTCGAATTAGCGAATTGCATTGAGTTCAATGGGCTGGTTAGTTCGAACTGAGCAATTAGTTCGAACTAACATGGTCACATTGGTTAATTCGAACTAACTAGTTTGAATTAACCCTTAGTTCGAATAGCATATTCAAATTTATTAGTTTGAATTAAGGAAGCCCTTAATTCAAACTAATGAAAGCCTAGTGTATCCATGGCTTAAGTTAGTTTGAATTAAGCTTCCTTAATTCGAACTAACTTGCCAGTGTAGACATAGCCTACGTGCCTCAGTTAAATGGGGATAATATTTATCTACCACACAAAGGTACGTGAGCCTTGGGTCTCACAGTCTGTACAATATGTTTTCTAGTGCTTTGCCCAGTTCAGTATAAATGGGCCTTCCACGCTTCCCATGGGAGATCCCACCGTCTAATGCAGTGGTTCTCAACTTTTTGCGGTTTGCGACACACTTGGCGGTGTGCGTCACCCTATAAGACACATCAACTCACCTCCCAGGCTGAATCCAGCCCCACCCTGGCTCTCCATGACACAGTTACCGCTATGTGGCGACAAAGTAATGTGTCCCCACACAGTCGTTGAGAACCATTGGTCAATGGATGGCTTACTCTCCATGGCCCTGTACCTCAGACATGCTACCACAGGTATGAGAGTGACCTTGAATGTCTTACAGCTGCACTGGTCTTTGATATTGGAGGTTACTTCTGTCGAGGGAAGGTGTGAACACAAAGAATTTCTCTTTGATACTCTGATAAGTCATTGAGTTGGGGCCGCTATCTAAATCAGAGAGTCCTTCACAAACAGCAAATCCAGTAGTGCTAGGAGATCATCACCTGTACTGTCGGGGAAGAATTGCCCTCTGCCAGAGTAGGGTGCTGTACAATTGGCCAGGGAAATGATGGGGAGAGGTTCCCCTTCCTTTCCTTGAAATGTTGTTTTTGACCATTAGCAGAAGCAAGACCCAGGCGAGGTGGCCCAGTGATCTATTTCAGTATGGCCATTCTGATTTTTCAGTGTTAAAGAGTGATTAGGAGGTGGTGCATTGCCCAGAATGGAGGGACGGGTGACACCCATGATATCCATGTTGTTCCTCTGCTAGAAATGGGCTTCCACTTTTTGTCCCTCCCTCCTTGAAATCCTGCCTCTCCTCAGTCAAACCCAGTCCACAGTCCTAGAGTGGTCACCTCCATGGGGCTGTCTGGGCACCCATTCATGCCTGACCTCTCTCATTTCTGACTGTAAACCTGCTGTCCATTAATTGTCTTCTGAAAAGCACACACGTTTCTAGTATTAAGAATTCATTTGGTTTTGTTGTGTTTGTGGTTTTGTGTCAATAAAGATAGTGAAGAGAGGAATTCTTCATTCTGACCCACTGAGCCTTTGGAAGGGACAGTGTGTATCTTGATGGGACTGACCCTGTGGATTAGGGCTTTGGTGTGGCTGGACAGGGTCCAGGGTTCATTAATCAACTGTGGCCAGGAATATTTTATAACAGCACAACTTCTGAAAGCCTATGTGCTTCTTAGAGTGGTGAGTGAGCACCTGAGGGGTGTGGGCCAGCTTGTCTACAGTCACAGGCCTTGGTTTGAGTTACTTATCACAGAAGGCAAGACAGTTAAATGGTTATATTCTGGTACCCTGTGCACTCGCTTTAAGTATTAGGAACAGATAGGTTGTTTCCCTTGGATGCCCTCTACAAAGAGTCTGAGTGATAGAAACCATTAATCTTCGTAGAGTTTGGTTGCTGGTCATGTCTGAAAGGGATCACCTAGAATCCAAATATACGTCGCTACCATGTCCTATAAATTCTTTATTTTATCTTCAGTGAAATCACAACTACATTTTAAAAGCAGGACGGACCTAATGATTTACAGCTGATATCAAGTGCGTAAGTCATTATTATGCTACAGAAAGTATTGTAGACGTTTAGATTTATAGGAGTGTGAATAATTTTCTGTCTGAGGGGGATTATCCCTTTTAATCTAAAAGGCATTCGTTCTTTCTCGAGCTGAGGTTTCAAAGACATTTCTCTGATTGGAATCTATGGCTCTTCATGGTAAAATAAATCTCCTGTGTATACAGTGCCTAGGAGACTGTAAATGTGAAACTTATTAGATTTATTGAAAGTCAAATACTCCAAACTGGTAATGTCATAAACAGTTGAATCCTCTGACCACCATGGGGTATGTTTTCAAAGTCTTGGGCCATGTTTCAGCTGCATATCTTCTGGATTTGAGGGCTTTGGCTGAAAGTCTGTACTTATAAAGGCCTTATGGTGCTAATCCTTTGAGGATATTTCTTGAATACACACATGAAAAATTGTTGTAAAATTTCTTAGGAGTCAAGTAATAGGATTTCCCTCTGTTGCCTTCTAAGCTAGGCTGGATGTTTGCTGAGAAATGGAGTGCCTCTCCCAGCGATGCGATGGCGACAGTGTTTGAGATGGTGCATCAATGCAGCTACCCTTTATGCAGAGCCAGATTTTCACTTGGCCTCTGGCCAGAATATTTGCGCACACACCTGTATTCTTCCAAAACCCTGAATCCCCATTTCTGAACGCAGCCCAGGTAACTGCACAGCCTGCGCAGTTCTCCTGGATGGGAATAAATGCAGGGTTTTACCCAGGCTGTGGACTCTCTTTTAGAGGCCAAAGTGTTCTAAACTGGGGTGGCAAGAGTGCATGCCAGGAAGATGCTGATGGAATATTGGCCACGTAAGGGACTATCTAGTCCTTCCTCTTTCTCGTTTCTCAGTTGTAAGTTCCAGCAGGCTGCCTATTTTTCAAGTTGTCTGCACTAAAAGTAAATTATAATCAATTGTTAAACCTGCAGTCCTTGGGGGAAAAACCACCCCATGAGCCTGACAAGGGTTAATTTCCTAGCTTCAGGTAGCAATGCTCTCTGCCTGTGTTGCTGACCTTTATTGTCTCATTGATGCAGACCGGGCTTATGAAGAAACAATCTGTTGTATCTTGCCTTCTATGTAGATTCTAAACTCCTCTTTTTGTTCTGTGTCCATTCAGCAGCCAGCACTCTGGGGTCCTGATCCAAGAGGCACACTCCTGGGTGTTATGGTAATACAAATAAATAATAAAAATTAATAACGAGACGAGCCTGCTTCACTCACTAAGGTATCACTCACTCACTGTGGAATTGGGCAGCCTGCCTCCAACAGTGTCCGATACTGAGTGCTTCAGAGGAAGATATAAACTGCCATGGCACGTGTAACTGAGATGCTTTTCTGTGGTCAGGGCAGATTCCTTTCAGATAAGTGATGGCTAGCGAACACCGTGCAGCACGAGGATGGGGAACTCTTTCTAATCTATCTCTGGTAGTTCTAAAATACTTAGTACCACGGCTTGCTGTGTGCAACGCTATTCTGAGCTTTACTCTCATGAAAATATTGATCCGGACGCAGCCATCAACGCTATCGAAAGCCTGCCTGATATGAATCTACTCGACGATGAATCAACTATTGAGGAGCTTAGTCTTGCTATAGATGACCTTCCCAGTGGGAAGGCCCCCAAAAAGCCATCAGAGGTCATAAAATGCAGAAAACCTATGCTGCTGCAATACCTTTATGAGTTGGTCCGTCAGTGCTGGAAAGAAGGCAGAGTGCCACAAGAAATCAGAGATGCCAGCACCATCACACTCAGTAAAAACAAGGTGACAGGAGCCACTGTAGCAACTATCGTGGCATTTCCCTTGTTAGGGATTTCCCTGGCTAACTTGGCCTGGATTTGGAGGACACATCTAGAAATGTATTGCTCTGTCCATGGTGCCAGGGGCGAGTGTAGGTTCTCTAGAGACAAGGAAGACCAGGAAGCTCCTGACCACGTGGATTAGAGTCTGGACCACGTGCAGAGGGAAAGATGCAGATGCAATCCAGCGATATCAGCAGTGGGGTGAAGGTCAGCAGCTGGCTTGGCATGTGCCGTCACTTTGCTTGCATTGCTGTTTGGTGGTGATATTTTTTAAAGAGTAAAAAAATTCAGGGCCCTGGTTTCATGGCAGTTCTCTACAAGAAGGGCTGAAGAAGGCCAAGGTCTGAATTCCCAGGCTTCCTTCATTCCACAGAGCAAGCAGAGTCCCAAAGCTGCTAAAATGGCCCTGATCCTAAAAGGCGCTCGGTGCTCTCAAGTTTAGTTGACCGTGCTCAGCACCTCACAAGAAGCACACAGCATCTCACTAGGATCAGGCCCCTATAGTGACCGGAGAGTGAACAAGGTACATGTTGAGATCTCCTCTTATTTAGCATGGAAGACAGTCACAGCAGCAAAAAGTTTGGCAAAGGCAGTTTCTCCTTTTGTGAGGGCCCAATGCGCCGTGTCTCAGGAGCCTGTTTCACTCTGAGGTGGTAATTCCTTGGGTGATGCCCGTGGTTAGCACTCTGCCGGCTCAGGTCTGAGCTACCTTCTCCGATCACTCTTCTCTTTGGATAAAGAACTCTATTTCTGTTCTTCAAGGTCACTCTCATGCATTCTACCTGCATCGCAGTTCCTGCATCATTCATTGCTGATTGCCCAATTATTCTTCTCCTACTTTCCTCTGGAATATTTATCTGTCTTGTTCAGATGCGAATTGTTCACAGTATGATAATTACGGAGCAGAGAACAAATAATGCAGGGCAGTCTTGGTTTTGTTTTAGCAGAGGAGCAAAAGAGGACAAATTGAAGAGTCAGTTGATCCCTCAATAGTGATTCCCTCTGAATGCAGTCCGCTCTCTGGCTGCTCCTGGCAGGCGTTCTCTGTCAATCCAGATTCTTCACACACAGTGTGGACACCTCCTGTTTGCAACCCATCAACCCTTCAATGCTACCCAAGGAGCACAGCCGTGCACTTAATTGGTTTGCTGTTGCTCCTGTGTGGGGCCTTGGTTTGCCTGAACACTTTTCAGTGGCCCGCCCCTTCCTAGAAGAAAGATGAAAATACAAACACGTCCAATCTGTGACTCGGCTGGGGTGTGATAGCTGCATGTGAGAACTTGGGAGGTGGAAATGCGAAGGCGAGATGGGGTCACTTCCCCTAATATAAAGGGAAAGGTGTCATGGAATGAAATCGAGCAGAGGAACGGGTAGGCTGAGGATCCAGAAAAGCCTTGGAGGAGGTTTATTTGGGTGTGCAATCCAGTCAAGCCAAGCCACAGCGTTCTTATCAATGATGTTCAGAGCACTCACCTCCAGGAAGTTGTCATTTTGCAGTCCTCAACAATGTGTGTCATGGTTTGTGGCAGGGAGAAGCTGTTGAAGTAGAACGAATCCTGTCCCCAGTGCTCAGTGGAACACCTCGACTGGGGACACCTAAAGCAGGATGGATCTAAGCACCGGAGACTAGGCTGTAAGAGACAGCCATGCGTTAGCTAGAAGTGGAGAAGGGACAAAATGTGACTTGCCAGAGCTGTTCCTTCTCTTTCCTCTGTGACGAAATGATGTTTGCCTGGGTTAAAATCCTCAGCACCCATGATTAACCCCTATCCTTCTCACTAAATATTGTTCCCATTACTGTGACTCCAGGCTGGCTCTTCAGTCCCTTTTCCACAGATTTTTCTTCCAGTGGTCTGAGCTAAGTATATCCAATGACAGGGCAAATTGTGTTAATCTCTTGCCATGCAAGGGCATTGTTGCTAGGCAACTCTTAACAACGTGCACTGTTTCTTGCTTTCTGTGACTGCTTTATGGCCTGGCTCACAATCAGACACTTCTGTGTACTCCCACATTGTGCCTCAGTGTCTGCCCCAGGCCCTCTGCTTGCGAGGGATCAAGCCTGGCCAGAGTGTGCAGGGATAGGTCTTCGACCTGCCATGAGAAGCAGATGTCACTGGACACACGGAAATACTGTTCCTGGAAATACTTTTTTATGCTATTGGCTTCATCCTAATCCCTTGTGTGTGAAAGAAAGACTCTTTCCTGTCCCCACTGGACACAGATATTGGACCATTCTATGGGTTGCTGCAGCTGGGTTTCTCGTGGATGGACTCTGCTAGCTCTAGTCATCTGGTGTTGGTGCCGCTCACTTCACCTGAGCTGGATGTTCCTCTAGGGCTAGGGCTTACAGGGTGGCTGGGAATAGCAACTGCGGTTGGTGCATGAAAGTATAAAAAGATAATCGGAGAGCTTGCCACATCTCTTATGTGTGCATGGGTTTCCTGCTTTCTTAAAGGGTTATGTGTATGTCTGTCTTCTAGACAGACAGATGCATTTGTAGGTCCACTGACTGAGTATTTCTTTTGCTTCTTGAACCCTTGATCCCTGATTCCTTGTGGACTTGTGAGGGGTCCCTCAAGACTCAATGCCATGCATGCTGGGCAGGCTCTTGATCAACGTGAGTCGGCCATTGAAATGCCATCTGAATCCAAGAGGTCATCGCCTGAGACATTTGCATGGATCACTTGAAAAGTTAACTTAATGGGAATTTTCTTGCAGCGGTTGATCCATGAATATCTCAGGTGAGGCTGTGATGATGGTTTCTCTCTATACTAGTCACTAACATTCCTATGCAAAAATGGATCTTATGCAAGAATGACGTGCAGAGAATGCCCACTCCCAGGAAGGCGACTCGATAGAGGCAGTCTGCTTTTTAAATTCATGAGTTGAGCCCTTTATCACTTCTGACAGGAATAGAATTGGATGACAGTGACAGGGGAACAGCTTTTAACTTGTAAGTTCAAATCGAAAGAGTCAACAGTAATAAATTTATATAATCTATTCAAAAGAGCACCCCCATACTCTAAGCAAATATAAAACCACTTGATCTCTGGATGTCGTTTCTATACAGGAAATTCTCTGGCTTACTTAGAGCAATTGAAAGAATCCATGTTAGGACTTGCTTTTTTCTCAGACTTGCTGGATAAACTTTTGACTCTTGGACTTTCCCTTGGTTTTATCTTTTATCTTTGTGCTCACTGGTGGAGTTGAATACAGACATGTTTTATAAGGCTAATGGTGAAGCTGTGCACTGGATATCTTTGTCATGGTAACAAGCAAATACTGAATGCTGCCCACGAAAGGGCTTCCGTTTTATTTCGGATTCTGACGATAACAAGGATAATGGGACGCTCGCTTTTTTTGTTCATCAAAATAAATAATAATACCTTGTACTTCTGTAGCATTTTCCATCTGAGAATCTCCAGCTGCTTCACAATACGAATATTAATGAACTTGTCTTTTGCAGCATCCAGACAGTTCCTCATACTGCTGAAGTTGTTCCTTTCTCACTTTATAATATCAGTGTCCAGCACCAGAGGTTGGATGTTGTCATCTTAGGAAGCCACTGTTACCTTATGAAGGCAGCTATTTTTTGTTTCAGACAATCAGATTTCATTTAAAAAGCAATCAAAATAAAACAATCAAGTCTTTATTCTCACGGTCGTGAAGAAAACGTTAATATGATTTGGACGCAAATTGGTGCTGTGATGTTTACCTGAGTCTCTGGACAGCCTGAAACAATAGCTCTGAAAAGTGTAAATGGCCCATATTCATTTCACATGTGTGTGAACTCTGAAGTACAGTGATGACAATTAAATGTCAGTGTTTCGTGGTTAATCTAAGTGTGTCAGAAAAGTGAAAGACAAACGTAATTTGAAGTTCTCTTGTGAGCAAGATCTTGTTTTATTATCTCAAGTGGGTGGCACTTGGTTTGTGGGTGGAGCTTTTTTCTCAGCAGAGTTTAGAAGAGTATCAATACTTTTAGTTGTAATTTGATCCTTTCCTGTCATGTATTTCAGTTCCTTTTGCAAACATAGGTGCTGTACAAACCCAGAGCAAAAAGATGGTCTCTGCCCCAAACAGCTCAAATCTATGAAAGGAGCTGAAATACTCAGATATCAAAGTGACTGGGCATAATGTAAATGCCCGAAATAAAAAAAGACCCCACCAAACTGAGATATATCTATGGCCATACAAGAAGTCTGTGGTATTTCAAGAACTACACCTTGGACTTGGATCTCTGCCTTAATAACCAGGTCATCCATCTTCCCTAGAAACTGGCACCATTAGGTGCTGGTTTTAGTCTTTCCTTTCTAGATCTGGTAGCATTTCAGTGTGGTGGGGTTTATGGAGACTGTAAAGAGCTGCCAGGACTCTTTGGGATGAAAATTGTGCTAGAAATTCCAACAGGATTCCTTGATGTTTGAAACTTAAAAAAAATATAAGAACATTTCACAAACTGCTTGGTTCATCTACAGTGCACTTTGCTATTGTGGGAATTGTATCTGCATTCCCAGATTTTTGATGCTGTCCAGATACGTGTAACCTGCACCCCAGTTTAATAAAATAGAAAACAGACCGTAGGTTTTGGTATCCTACATGCCTTGTTTTCTAATAAGTATCCACTGTTTGGAAAGCCAGAGTTTTTGTTTCTCAAAGACATAAGATTCCAATAAATGTCTGTATGGGATATGTGAGAGTGCAGGTCTTTGGGTGATCCTCACATGTGACTTTTTAAGGAGTTCAGTACCAATGGTGATAAGCAGGATATAAATTCCTAACTGGATAGGAAGACAGGTGTCACTTCCGCAGGAGTGACAATAGAGTCAGTGTTCAGTGGCTCCCCCTCATACCATGTAAAAGGAAAGCGCTGACTTCATGAACTGTTTTTCCTATCTGAGGTGTCTTAACTCATGAGCATTGCCCAACGGTATAGGGAGAAAGAACCCAGCTCACAGCCAGACTAAGTGGCCTGTTTTGACGTGTGCCTGTCTCTTTCCAGAGGCAGTGGCTGTTGCAGTCAGTAAGGGTAGCAGCCATTCCTTAAAGGAAATATTTGTTTCTCCCCTCTGCCCCCCGTGTCTTCTTATAATTTCAATCTCCTGTCCTGATCGGAGCAGGCGTTCCTGCTGTGGGGCTGTATTTAGGGAGACAAACTGATAAAAGCCAAACCCTGCCACTTGCAAAAGTTGATTTCCTTAGCTTCGCAGCAGAGCACCTGGACGTCTTTTGATTTCTAGATTAATGGGGTGTTGGGCCTGGACTCCCTCTGCAGACATTGATATGCAGCAGGTCTCCAGGCAACTTTTAGGGGTGTGCTGCAGAATATATCTGGCCAGAATGTGCTGCCCCAATGACCTGAAACAGCTACTTCTTGAGCCAAGGGTGTGTCTGCAGGCTCTTATCTTTTTCCTGCTGCTCTACAGGCCCAGCTGATGGAATTGGTCCATCTGGCAGCATTGGGCAAAGGTCTTTCTTTGCAATACCTGATTATGCCCGTCTCCATTAAAGAGATTTTCTGTACGCTAAGTGCTGCTTTTTCCATCTGACAAGGCCTGATAAGAGTCTGAGGCAGTGTATGTGTTGACTGCAGAGGAAGGACTGTTCTGTGATGTGCTGAGCGCCCAGAGTGCGGTATGAGAGTTTGCCGATATATGTGTCTTAAACAGAGCTTTCCATCCAGTTAAGAATTCCTTGAATAAAAGAGAAGGAAGAATGTGTGTAGGTGGGGCCTGAGGTTAAGAAGTTTGGTAGATATGTTGGGGAAGGTCAATTGGCATGACGTGATAGAAGGGCCTAGGCGGCATGTCTGGCTCATGCGTGCACTATTTGGTCCTGGAGACATACCTTCAGATCTTGGCATAAGTTTCTAGCAAATTGTCCTATAGGGCCTCTCTAACGTTGTGTGTCCGTCTTTTTGACGACACTCGCAATATCATTGCAGCGGGTAACCCTCCTTTTGGAATAGCAGGAGCGTGCCACCAGACTTGAGATGCATTGTCATGATGGTGGAGCAGAGAAATTCCTCTTGGGAAAGCATGTGCCCAGCTACAGCTGTGCCAGCTGGCCGCAATGCCAAGGAGGGAAATGAGGACTTGCTGTCGATATAAAGGAAAATTAATACAGAGCCTTATTGGCAGCTTTATGAAAACACTGATCTACTCTGGGTCTTACGGTTGCTTCACAGCTCATAAAGGGCAAGGTGAATTATGCTGAGGAGGGGACTTCTACACCACAGGTTATAGTTTCTGATGATTTTCCACTGTGGTTATTTCTAGGGAGGTCCTTCATTTGCCTTCAGCTTTCTGTGGACTGTCATTTGTATTAGAGCCTATTAAACTCTTTGTGCTTCTGAATATTTAATCTGTTTAAGATAATAGCACAATGTTTCCTATTATTTATTTATTAGTACTAAGTGCTTCCCACATAGAGGAAGAAATAGTTCCCCCCCTCTCCCCCAAGAACTCTCAATATAACATTATAAACAAAGGACAGCAGGTCCTTAATTTATTGTAACCACTAGTGACTCTCAACAAAATTGTAGCAAGACTGAAATTGTTGGTACCGGAAGATAGCAATTAAAGCCTTTCTCTTCTTGGGCCTAGAGTTCAACTCTCATCTGTGGTCAGCAGGAAAGATGAGATGGGTAATTTTATCATACCCAAAGAGTGGCAGACGTGTCCAAGAAAGTGAAACCAGTTCTTGTTCTCTGTCTCTTTTCCTCAGGCAAGCCAGTTCCCCTCTCTCTGTATGAGTTACCCCAGCTCTGAAAATCAGGAACAATAACAGTTTCCCACTCTTGTAAAGTTCTTTAAGTATGAGTGACCTCCCATCCCTAAGTGTGAAGTGTTGATAGTGCTATAATTCATCGGCATTAAAATCTGACATCTAATTCTTCCAATGAAGCTGGCAATGAAAACTGAAAATGGCATTGTGTGCTTACACTGGTAGCAATGAATGGTAAAGGAGAGGTGAAGAGAAGAAGTGTAATATCTTATTGCAACCGTAAATTCTAATCTCCAAGCCCTGCTCAAGTCATCTAAGAATTGTCAAGATGTGAAATGTAAGATAGCGTGAGATGGCCACGCTCGCTTGTTACAGAAAAACGTTTGTTGCCTTCTCAGCTCCTCGTCCAGAGTTCAAAGCTGTCACTGGATTTTAAAAAGTGGCTCGATAAAGATGTAAATTTGTAGCTAGTCCTGCAAAGATAAAGGAAGTCTAATCTCTTGGTTCTGGGTTGAAGCCAATTGCCATGGAGAACGCACAATTGGCCAGTGGCATTTTTTCCCTTTGGCCTTCCTTTGAAGCATCAGGTTTTGGCTATTGCCTGTTCCAAGAGACCAGACATGATGGACTCACGATCTTATCTGGTGTGGCAGAAAATACAGTCTGTCCAAGAGAAGGTTGCTGAATCTTTCCTACACAGTGTCAGCAAAAGGAATGATATGAAAGGCTAAGGTGATATGGCAAAATGTGTCCCCTTCCCCTCCAGATCCCAGATATCCCACTGGGGCCAGAGAGTACGCAACTAGATTTAAGTGCTGTGTGGTTTAAATTCCAATGGCTTCACACGATGAGAATTTCACTCAGTCTGTGTTGGGTAACATATAAAAAGGTCTATTGCCTTTTGTGCTGGACAGGCAAGAGAATGTAGAGTAACATAGCACGTATGGGGATGTCTAAGACCTGCATGAAAGGGAAAGTGGTCTGGCAAGTCTAGGGCGCAATAGATGAGGCTATAACCTTTGATGAAACTTATTCTTTAAGGGTTTTTTTAAAAAATCCCCAGATTTGCTACTTCAGAGAGACTTTACGTTCCCCATTTCTGAGCTCCCTGTTCCATAGGAAGGCGAATGCTATAATGACTACTTTTCACAGACTATTACAGTGCCTTCTGAAAGGAAATGTCATGTGCATTTCTCTCATAGCATGATACGGTCGCCATGTATTCTACCATTCCCATTCCAGTCAAGCCAGTGGCTTTGAAAAAAACGACTTGGCTTTTGAATACAGGTGACATGTCACATTCATGGGTAAGTGGCTTTTGGGTGACCTACCTGAGTGTCTGGTTTCTTGATACATTTGCAAACTAGGCAGCTATTTGTGGGTCCAAAGCCTGCACACAGTGGCCAGGAATCTAGCCCTGTGACCCCCAGGAAGACCTTATTGGATCTGCTGACACTGCTCCCAGGGGATGGGTGTTTTCCTGAGAACAGACAAAGTGAATGGCTTTGTTTCACTTAGCTGTGTTTGGTGGTTCTTACATAAAACTTTTTGAGAGAAAGAGAGACTATTTACACTACACAGGAGGCATTTATTTGTCTTCAGAAGGCAACGGGAGAGACAGTGAGACAGCTGTTTCCCAGGATTGATTGGAAAAGTGGAATAGGCTCCAGCCTGGCATGACTGAAAATGCTCCAGGGGTCCCAGATGGGGGCGTTGCCCCAGTTTTCCTAGTGTGGTGTATGGCAGAACCCTGATTTGGGCCACGCATATCCCCAGCCCCAGAGAGGACAACACCAAGAAGGTGCACTGCTGGAGCTCAGCTTGTAAGTAATCGGCCACAGTGTTTACTGCCGTCTGACTCAGCCCCCCATTGTGACAATGCACCCCAGCGAGAGGAACTGCTCTCTGGGTCCCTAGCACCCAGGTTTTGTTCTTTAAATGCCATGCTGCCTATCCCCTCAGCCCAGTCTCCCATCCTGACGGCTGGCACCACTTTCATTGCCTTCCTCGGCTCTGAGAGGAAACGTAACGTTCGCATTATGGAGAACATTAACTCCTGGCAATAAGCAAATATCCCGTTAGCAGCTTTCCTATTGAACGATGTAATGCTAGCCTTGTTCCAAGCATTTCAGTGACTGCTCTTTGTTTTACAAGGCTGCATACGGTGTAAAATGCCTGTCCCGGACCACTCTGGTCTCCTTCCACATCAGTACCGTGTGCAGGCTGTGTAGATAGGTTATTCTGAAGCAGCACAGTGAGGAGTCAGGTGGGGGGAAGATGTTTGGTACATTTATAACAGCCACGACCAATTCTGCAATTGGGGCTTTTCAGACAGGTGAGTAAATGAGTGTCCCTCGTGTTCCAATCGCTGCGGCCTGGGCTTGGCAAGTTGTGCCCGGCAGACCGTCCTGGCAGTGACGCCTGGCTGAGTCAAACAGAGCCCCAAGTCCGAGTGTTTCATCTCGTCGGGAGTTGCAATATGCTAGCCCTGTCTCTCAGCCGGTATTTTTATGTGAGCTGATGGTTGCCAAGGTAACGCAGGCTTAGGGGAGTCTCGCGTCTACGTCGCTCTCTGGCCTCTGCAAGCACTGGGAGCAGATGTTGGATGAAATCCTTCGAGCCGGGGCTGACAATGCGAACAATGCTTCCAGCAGTTGCAGATGAAGGGAGCTGGAGAGAACGATTTGCTTAGCTGTGTCTGAGTGCAAGGGAGCAGGGTCAGGGCTGTCTTTTTTTGGGGGGGGGTTATAATTTAGTGTTCTTGTCTCACCACACAGGGGTTCCTCAGCCGTCGGCTTAAAGGCTCCATCAAAAGGACAAAGAGCCAGCCCAAGCTTGATAGGCACAGCAGCTTCCGGCACATTTTACCTGGCTTCAGGAGCGTGGACAATGAAAGGTAGGGGGACGCGTCTCTGTGTGCGACGGGGAGACAAGGAGGGCTTGCAAATATACCGCTTCTGTCACTTGGAACGAAGGGCTCAGTCTGCAGTAGGAGCGGGCTCATTGCATCCTACTGAGGAGTGATTCTAATTTGCAGAAGGGCATGCGATGCAAAGCCTCCCTTTTGAGGCTAACGGGATTAGAAACACATCTATTCTATTTGATTTTTTTTTTTTAATTTGGTAATAAACTCTGAGCCCCTGCCCCGGCATGCAAATAGCTCAGAGATGCAGCTGCCGAAGGCTAATGATGAGGCTGAGGGAAGGAGGTGCTCGCAAACTGTGCTTCATTGAGTATTACGCTGCACTCCGCAGACAGTAATGTTTAACAATGTCAACTTATTGCTTCCACGAAGCCCTCCTTCCCCCAGCCATCGACCCTCTTATTTTACTGAGCTGGCTTCTTCGGGTGCGTCTTCCAGCTGAGCCATCCTTCGGGAGAGGGTGTGCAGATGGATGAGAGGAAGCATTTGACGTGGGGTTGCTAGCAGGAAAGACAGATTGAGAACAAAATAAAAGGAGGTGAAATCCAGCTTTTGTTCATTCTGAGCTGGAATGAAATGAGCCAACAAGAAAGCCCTTCATCTCCATTAAGATACACACACGTGTTCTTATGCATGTCTCTCTCTCTCACACACACACACAAACACACTCCTGAAATGATGCGTATTTTTTATGAACATGTTCATTCACTGACTCTCACAGATTAAAATCAGAGTTGGCTACGCCTGACTCCGTGACCAAATGTGGAAGGGATCCAAATGTGTGTTTGCAAAAGAGGAACCTTTCCGCTTTAATGTGACTCTCAGTGGAGAGTGAAACAATGGGAAAAGAAAACTCCACGTATGAAAAATGGCACTAAGGATGATGTAGCTTAACTGTCAGTGGTTAGAACGTGGTGTTAGAACATTGCTTAGGAATCCACTTTGTACTTCCGTTTTAAAAGGAACGACAATGGTTTTGTTGCTGTTTAGCTTTCTCCATTTCTTTGGCTCGAGACCAGTGTAGTTGATTTTTGAAGTCTCATGGTGACAAGTCGTCTATATTTTTTCTTTGGCCCGGCTTGCAGGCTTCTCTCCCAGAATCTGAAAGTGAAAGGGTTTTGCTGGCTAGTGCGGTGCTGGATTTCAGAGGGGAGGAAGAGCAGATCTGATGCCTCTGTTGAGATTCCCACATCCACTCTAAGTAGGGCACAATGTTCTGGGTGGCAGACGAGTGAGTGTAGTGAGGCATCAGGAAATGTGCCTGTATTGTTGCCACTGATCTCGGGGGAAGAGCTGGCTGCGTTAGACACTGTTTTCTCTAAAATATTCATCTAACGTCCTGCTAGAAGGTTTATCTGTGTGAACTGGCAACATTGGGCAGGGGAGTTTACTGCGTTAGGCAAGGACCCAAAGTAATCGCCCCAATGAAGACTTGTAACTTCCTTTTCCTTTCCCTTCTGTGGATAAAACTCTCTCAGGGTGAGTGAGTGTCTTTGAGCTCTTGGGTTGTTAGTCTAATAGGTACAAACAGACCCACAACAGGTTCTCTGGGTGCTGTTGTAGGTTTCCAGTGGAGGTCTTAATTCAGAGAAAAGGTGACATTCGCTAGCAGTGAACACAGTCCACAGATATTTGTGCGTCAGAGAGCTATGGAACTGAAAATCCAAGGCCTTCTATTAGTGCAGGCACTGGGTCGTAAACTTCAGTTCCTACCACTGACATTTGTGTTGACCTTTAGGGGACCACTGGACACTAGTTTTCTCTTGACTATGACCCCTTCAGCTTTCAGAGCCGTGTTGTTTCCACGATATAAGCTAATATAATTTCGCGTGTGACTAGGGTTGTCAGCCCACCAAGATTGTTCAGAAATCTTCAGGAATGAAAGGTTAATGTTTAATTCAATGTTATGCCATGTGATGAAACCTCCAGGAATACATCCAACCGAAATTGACAATCCTAGGTAAGACACTGTCTTTTTCTGCTGCTGTTCTCTTAGAGGTGAAAGAAAATTCTCAGCTGTATCTGCTGAGCCTCTCAGAGCCACAGCCCAAGGTTTTTATTATGACAGTTAACTTAATACTCTTGACCGTTCCTATGTCTACAAAAAGCTCAATATACTGAGTTCTGTATAAAAACGGACATGAACCTTTCAGACCACTCTTGCACATTCTCCACCCCGCTTCCTTGTGTTTCCTGTGATCTAAGTGTTTCAGAGGAAGCATCTCAGATCAGAACATTTGCTTTTTAAACGTTTGATTGGTGACTCCATCTTGTATCCAGGCTGATTCTCCAGTGTCTCCTTCCTATCTGGTGTGAATATCTGCAGGAACTGTGCGTTATTTGTGCATACCGGGGCTTCATAGAATTTTACTGGGTAAGAGATGTCAAGGCAAAAATGAGCAGAGCAATGGGTAAAATCAAAACGTGTGTCTTAAGTATTTGTCCTGTCAGATTGTAGATGAGTCTGGGTGTCAGAACCTCTGTTGTCTGTCAGGCTCCTAAGTTGCTTTTTAACTTTGATTCTTGTCTATCCAGCTGTATACAATACATGTGAATAAATACATAGTGTGTGCACACACAGACATAGAATACCATGTGTGCATTCCTCTCTCTCACACACCCTCTCTCACATGCACTCTGCATATAGAGTCCGGATATAAATCAATGATCCATATGTCTTTTATATAAATAGACATATGCATGCAAACTTGCTTTTTTAAATTTAGATAATTTATTCAAGTGGTTACCTACCGCAATAGGGAGAAAGTATGTGTGCTGGGAGTTTTGTTACAAAAGAAAACCAGGAACCATTATTAAGCATGAGAAATATTGGCAGAATGTCTCAGGAACCAGTGCAGCGGCTAATTTTACAACAGAGTATGGCTTTTGTACTTTTTATTAGCACCAAGGGAGATGCCGTGCTCTCATGGATGGTCAGAGAACTGTTCTTCAAAGCTCAGGAATCGCTTCTCAGGAAGGGGATGACAATTCTAACGTCCCTGTATTTGGCTGGAGTTTTAAAGGACATCTACAAAAGTTCCACTTTCAGATCCAGGCATTTGTTTGTGAAGAGAGACCGTGGAGCATGTGTGTTCAGAGCAACTGAGGAACCTCAGGGAAATATATTTTAATAAACTCTCAGCTGACACGTTTTGATTGTTTCTCGTGCAGAATATTTGAGGAATCATTCAAAGTGCTGTGTAAAATAGACTACAGTCAGTCAGAGCATTGGTTTGTAGTAAAGACTCCCCGTATGCCTCGATCTGTTGGATTTTATGTTGCCAGGAAAGGGACATGAATCAGTACTGGCCTGCCATTCTGTAGATCTGGAAAAAGTGCACTTAGGCCTTATGCTGAATTGAGTAAATTGCTATGGAATAAAATCAGAGTTTTCTGTGGTAGGCACCAAATCTTGCCATCCTTACTTATGCTGAGCAGTACCTTGCTCTGTGACAATTCCCATTGATTTCTACCTCGTGTAAGAGTGGCTGAATCTGATCCAATCTGAGCAACTGTTCACTATGAACTGCTCATTAATCTGGTGCAATCAGTTTATGCAAATGCAAGGTGTAAATGAAGACTGTGGAATGAACCCTCCTGTCAATTCGTTGGCTAGTCAGATGGCTCGTTAGAAGTGAAAGGGTTTGGTAAAAGCAGCCATTTATTACCAAAGTCTTTGCATCTTGATTGATTGAAGTGACCAACAAAGTTTGTATTGTGGAGTACTGAATGTTCATCTTTGTATCAGGCACTCTGGAATCTGCCACAATCAGGCATTTGGCAAACATGTTCTCCTTAATTGGACCGCCATTCTTCCCGTAAAATACGTGATGAGTTACAGTGCTTAAGACAGGTTTGAGAGACAGAGAGTGGAGCTGGATAGCTAAGAGGAGGTTACATGGCTGTAGTCATTAATTATGCTGTTTAGTTTATTTCCAATTGATTTTTATTATACTGACCTTTTGAAAAATGTATTCCAAGGGAAGAAGACTCCCAGGAATTGAGAGCCCTTCTACATGGGATTTTTTTTAGACTTAAGTTTATAAGCAGTGAACCTGATCCTTTCTCCCCCAAAATCAATGGCAAAATTGCCCTCAGTGGGAGCAGACTGAGCCCCTAATTTAGAGGGAGAAGCTGTGTATCTGTGGTTTGCTCTGCTCACTGCAGTAATGACCGTTGACAATGTCCCGAAGTCTGAGCGCTCCAACTCTCAGACATAGCTTGACAGGGTCTGACTTCAGGAGCAAATGATATTCCATAGCTGTAGGGTTTTCTTTTAATTGAGGCTCTTCAGGAGGGTTGGGGATTGGATTTGCTGATTCCATCATCAAGAAATTGAGAACAATCGTGCCCTCCTGTAATTGGCGAGGCAGTCGAGCTTCTTCACATCAGTGCTGGCACACTTGGTCTGTCTTTGAGCTAAATCACAATAAAAATTGAGAAAATTAACCATCTGTTGGTGTGTGACATGCCTACGGCTTTCAGCCTGACTAAAATGGACTCCATGTCTCCCATCTGGGATCTGTGCAAGACCTTTCTTTGGCCTCTGCATTGTTCTTGGCAAATAGAACTGCAGTCGCAAAGATCACGTTAGGGCTTTGTCACAACAGTAAAGGTTTGTTAAAAATACCTTCTGAATTCAGTGCTCTCCAAGATGCTGGGTTCTCAGCCTTCCAGAAGGAAGTTGTCTATCCTTAATACGGGAAAAGCTATGTGCCTCCCAAAACCACACCTTAGCCTTAATGGGAAGGAACCACATCTAGGTCTGTAGGTCTTCACGTTTTGCCCCGTGTCTTCTCTGCTGAGCTGACAAAGAAGCCAACCATGACAGCTCTTTACTTTCATGTGCCAGCCTGTCCTCTGGAAACTAGATTGAGCCCAGCAAACACATTGTCCAGAGGCCCCTAAAAAGCCATCAGATGACAATAACTTTCAGTCTCTCTCATGCTGGGGTAGATTTGAACTGGCACCCCAGCAATGAAATGTCCAATTTTTCTTTATAAACTCAACTCCAATGCCATATTGTCCTTTTAGTTCAGTAAAATAAGTTTAATTCCTTTTTAAAAGAATAAACAAAAATCAAATGTAATGTATTGAATTACCAGGCTAGCACGGAGTTGCACTTTTTGTTCTCAACTGATCATTTTGCCCAGGATGAGTTAATTGGCTCTGGATATCATGGTTACTGTGAAGTTGTCGTCACTGGAGATTGGGTTTCTTTTCTTTTGGGTTTTTATCTTTATTGCCCTTACAGATCACGGTGACTACATGGCAGCTGCGGCTAATGCTCTTCACAAGGGGATGACCCTTGACTTCTCACCTCTCACATCTCAGGCTTTGATTTTTACCTGTCTTGTTAATTAAAGTAGAGCCGAGTTGGAGGTAGGTGGTTGTACAGTCTACTTTTCACGGCAGGAGTACCCTCAGATTTCACTGACATGGTGAAATGTAGTTCCTTTCCTTTTTCCACTTTTATTTCTCTGTGTTTATTACTCTGGTTTCAACCTGCTGAAATTCATGAGCATTCGGGTGCTAGCAACATGCCCTAAGTGTGTGTTTGGTATGGAAAAAGAGAATCCACCAGCTCCTTCTGTCTACAGACAACCACTGTGTTAGTCTATTAAAATGATCATATGTACTTCTAAACAAAGATGTAAGTGCAAGCATTTGGGACCTTTTATTTGTTTTATTATGAACAAATACAGAAGTAAATCAGCAAAATAAATAAATAACCCTCCAAATTGTTTAATTACAATATTGATCTTTCCTGAGTTGAGTTTTCTGTGTGTATCTAGAACTCATTTAGAATTAAGAGACGCTCAATTACAAAAGTTTGTGATTATTTTGCAAGTTTTCTTACATAATTCCAGGACATAGCATTCCATTTAAGCTTTTTCTTGGCACTCTAAAAGTCTGAGCATATGGCCGATTGTTAAATGAGCCTCAGTCTTGGAAAGGATGCAGCAGTGAATTAATTAATAGCACCGAGGACTTTCAGTAGCACCCCCCCCCCATTCTTTTATCTATCAAAGATTCTTATTTACAGCTCCCAGAGGGAGAGCATATACAACCAGCAGACTACGACAGACTGTTTAATTCCTGGTCCTGTACTAGATCTGTCAGTTCTGTGGGTCTTCAAGCCCTTGAAAGGCCCCTTTTGGCACAGCATAGCATCTCACATTTTCAAAACCTGCGTTGTGCTGGAAAAGTTTTGGATAGTGAAATCTTTTGAGATCTGAATTGCAGTTGTTTATTCTCCAGGCGTCGGATCTGCCACACTTCTAGTCACAGTGAAGTCGCTTGGGTCTGATGCGAATGGGGTGGCCTCTGAACCTGCAGTGTGAAAGCTGCTTTATTTCCTCTTGTGAGGAAGGATGACTCATTGCAGAACGAGGCCACTGGTTGGCCCTGGAATGCATGACTGACTTTCAGAGCTGCGTTAGGAAGTGCCGTAGAGCTCTCGCTTTCTCTCCCCCTGCTACTTGAATAGCAGGGTTTTCAGGCAGGTCCAGTGGGAGAAGCAAGGTGTTCAGTAAAAAGTGAACTAATAGTGTGCTAAACACTGCATGATGGCAAACCTGCTTTCCGAATGCTCTGTTCAGGCTGTCAAACTCCATGACACCCTATATGAAAACCATTTAGCTCTATCAACAATCAGGGATTGAAATGCAAAACACAGCATCTTAGGACAGTGAGAAAAAAGGAGCATTTGACAGATAATTGGGTGTACTTTATCACGTACATGGTGCCTGCTCCCACCCTCCAATCTGAACAATAATGGGAGGTGAAGATTCAAGGACAGTCATCGGGTTTCTGGCCTCCTGTAGTACCTTCACTTATTTCAAGGCAAAATCAGCCTGTTAATGGGATTCCTTTGCAAAATATTTCATGAACTAGAAAATTAATTACTGGTCTCTAATTAATGGCTATCTCAGATGACTAGGGTAAAATGAAAGAGGGAGCTGTTTTGCAGGAAGAGAATATATGTTCTCCACTGAAAGGTAATGTTCATCCTCCTTTATCACAGCATTAAATAAACAGAGAATCAGGATACTCCACATTCAAAAAGGGAAGCTGTTCTTAATAGTCAGAGTTTGTTTGTAGCTCGATTCACAAGAAGCATGGAGTCAGAAACAAAGGTTCTCCTTTATTCAGAAGAAACGGAAGTATTCAACCATGTAAAATACAATACACTTCTCTTAAACAGGAGGCTTAGGGTTCCACCGTGTTGACAATAGTATTTATTCTCTTTTGGAGGCAATTCGATGCTGCAGTTAATGACAGATGATGGGGGTGGCGATTGCATGAGTCAGTTTCCTGGTTGGGGATTCATTGATGGAATGCTGGCTCTGGAATTAGCAGTTGTGTTCTTTATGTGTAACGATGATGGGAGAGTTTATCGTTAGGATGTTCGGAAAATCAAACCATCCTAATATTGTTTGCCTTGAATTTTTGACCTAGGAAACCCAGTGAAGGCTCTTAATGATTACGAAAGGATCAGCCTTCTTGTCAATCCTTATATAGAGACCATTTTTAATAATTTCCTCTCTGGCGGCACACCACCCCCCTCTGCTAACAGCCCTAGAGACAGGCTGGAACAACATGGTGCTTTACAGTGTCTCCTGAGGCACTCAGGAATCACTTGTTCTGTGCGGAAGGGGGTGAGCAGGAGTGGGGTCTATTTTGTGCCCCTGAGGCTATCCAACGTAAACATGTTTGACATTCACAAGGAAATAGGTAGGGACTTTTCTTATAATACTCGCCCCAGTTGATGTCCTAATTCAACAGGGAATTTTTATCGGATGCCTTTGAATACAAGGCTGATATTCTCCTTAGACATTTCTGAAGCCAAGATTAATTGTCCCTGTGAATTAAGAAAAACAAAAAAGGAAGAAGGGTCAGTTGGAATTAGGGATGTGGAGTGATTCTAAATCCTCTCCCCTTGTGGGTTCGTCGGCCTCCCAATTTCCTAGCAGTCCAAACGAAGCAGAGCACTGTGGCCTCTTGGGGAGCCCGGCTGACACTTCGACTTGACTCAAAAGCATCTAACAAAATTATAAAATCCTTCCTACTTGGCCATATGCAGCGCTACTGTGATAATTGGCTTCATGCATCTTACAATTAGCTTGCAAAAAATATGGCTCGCATTCCTGACCTTTTCTGCATAACGAAGGCCCTTGTTTCAGGCTGTCTTAATTACAAAATATAGCTTTGTGTGAGGATATAGACGGCACTCTGGTAGCATTGGCTCTAATTTGACGAGACATCATAATGGGGAGTTTTCATACCGGGGGCACCGAATTAGTGTAGCGTGAAGCTACATTTCTCTATGCCCACTGAATAAGGGGAAGTTAATTTCATGCTCTATCTTTTTGACATTGGTAATCAAAGCATTGTATTGCAGCTGCAGCTGGTTAGCCTTTGAAGAATGTTGGGGAAATAAATACAATTGGAATTCTTTGCTCCTGTAGAGAGGTATCAGCTTGATCAACAGATTGAAGGAAGCATTCCTTTCCTCTTACTTATTTAAAAATCTTGAGTGAAATTGTAGTTCCAGGGTATCTAATCGCTGGCCCCAATTCTCTCTTCATCCGTTGACTGACAGGGATGGTGTGAGCTCCTCAGCACCACTGAGCCTTAGCCTGACTCAGGTGGGTTACTTACTCAGGTCACTTTCCATGATCCATTCATTTCTTGTCTTTCGAGCTAAGACTCACATCAAGGGGGCCAATTAGTTCCCATTGCAGCTGATGTCATGGCATAATGCAGCACATTGATGAATGTTGCCACCTGATTGTGTTGACGTCTTCTGTAAAATCTGTTGGTATTGGGTGTGAACCAGAGTATAGGGTTTTTATTGCTTATTAATTCCTTAGTGTTCCCAAACAGGCCGTTTATTCTGACTTTACCTTGGTGAGATTTTCTTATTCAATAAACAAGTCTCCTCTAAATTATTTTATTCATCCACATTGCAGCCAGTCAGTGGCATTAATATTTGCTAATAAATCCAGACTGCAGAAGAGAATTTAATGTGAGTAATAAGTGTCTTGATAAATGGCTCCACCATGATTCTTGCACAAGAAAGGCTTTTGACATTTTTCTGGTTATTGTGACTTATTTCACTTTAAACAACTAATGGACACAGGAGACTATCCTGGCTTAGGTATCCTGACCCACAGTAGAAGACCCCACAGCCAAGAGGAAAATGCTACTTACAAAATCGTGTCTCTTTTTATGTTGCGTCCACTGCTGCAGTGTCCTAAAACTGTGCCCAGAGATCTCGAGGGCTTTAAATCTTCAAAGCACTGAGGTTACTACTCAGGAATCCTGGTATCCAAGCGCATGTACATCCCGGAAAGTACTCCTCCCTCTCTCTGTTGTTGCTTCTGCTGCCTGAAGAACAAAGGGTTTGCCTGTTCCGAGTCCCGCTGGAGTAGCAGTCACACCAAAATCTGACAGAGAAATCCAATGGTTGTGTACGTTCTGCACCAACGTCATGATGTGAAATTATTTCCTCCACAGGAGGCCTTGAGGAGTTCACTTACATCAACTGATTCCTGCACACTCAATGCATGTACAGCTGGGCATTGTCAGTAATCTTTGCCTGCCGACTTTTCAATGCTCTCATGTTATGATAGTGATGTATAAAGACAGTTGTTAAGGAGGGAAAAGAAACAGGTTGGAAGGAATGGACTTTAATCCTTGTTTCTGTAACCCCTGATGGCAAGATTGCATAGGGAGACCCATATTTGCCAGGCCAGCATTTGACTGTGCCTCCTCGTGTTTGTACAGGTAGTAGAGGAATTATCTGATCGTGATTTTACCAGCGAGAACCTGTGGCCTGGGATTGTAATAAATGACTCTTGTGCGTAAAGTCATAACAGTTCAGTTACAGCCGGCTGGAGACGGTCTAGTGGTTAGGGTGGGGAGCGTGGGGTCTCTGCATTGGGTTTCTGTCCATGGTCTGAGGACATGCCCGGAGAATGTACTTGACTGGCTAGCCCCTCCTTCCTCTCGCAGCCTTGTGGTTAGACTTTATTTTTAGTGCGATTATGTCTCCTCAAACTGGAATTTACACGTGTAGCTCTAAGTGTAGATGTAACCGTAGGTGAGTGAGTCACTTAACTTGTCTTTACGTCAGTTCTCCATCTGTAAAATGGATTGCGTACAGCACTAGAGACTCATATGGTTTAATGGCTCAAATTTTGCCCTGACTTCCCCACATTAATCATTTGGCTGCATGGCATTTCTGAAGAGAGAATTCAGTACATTTTATGGGTATTGCCTTGAGATTAAATTTGCAATAGAAGTATAAAGTACGCATTAGGAATGAGCATAATCTTTGGAAATCAATGAATACATCAGCAGTCCCACCCGAATTTGTAAACACAGAACCTGTGTGTTGCAATCATATTCTAATGCAGGGCACTATTTTAAACAAATACACGTTCCCTCCCTTCTTTTTATAGTTGCCATAGCAAATCACAGCTCTTGGGCTAGCTATCCTGCTTGCGGCAGGATCTAAGAGCTCCTACAGCAAAGACAAACCAGATAGTATTTTATGATACCCGTAATTATCGAGTTGTGCGGTGTCTGAAGTGTTGGTAAATGGCCAATCCCTTCCTGGCCCCTATAAATGCTCAGCGTGCATATACACTTTGGAACATAAGTGATCATTTCCATGTAACTGGGGCAGGGGGTTAGCAGTAGTGCTCAGGTTTGTTCACAATCCCAGAGTAGCTGGAGAATTTGGCTAAAACAATCTACAGGAAAAAAGTAAACCATGCTGGTAAGTTAATTTTTGTTGCAAAGCTTCAGTCAGCAACTTGCTGAGACCTGCTCATTGACACCTTCCCGTGAGGTTCCAAGAGGTTTACGTGCAGACATCAGTAAAAGAACATCTCCTAGAGTTGCATTCTGCTGGCCTTGGTTATATCAGAGATGTTCTGTCCCTGCCAACGGGGGAGGAAGGCGTGAGGGCAGTGGCTTCAGCAGATATTACTGAGCATGCTCACTCCATGCCAAGCAGCAAACCTGGCGAGCAAACCTGCCTCTGTGTTATGGGCATTTTTCCTCTAAACCTGATAGCTAGAAACCATTTTGTAATTTTTAAAATTAAACCTTAAATTCTGCAGAAATTGACAGAATGGCCATTAATTGTACTTAGCATTTATGACATTCTGGCTCAGCTAAATCCCATTCCTCATGCCCTTTATAGTTTGTACACTGCAAATGTTATTAATTGTCATCAAATTATCCAGCCCTTGTTTCAATTAATATGGTTCTAAATCGTGTTTTAGTCCTTCTCTGTGAATTCAGGCAGAGCAAATATCTTTCTCTTTCGGCTGAAGGGAACATTTAAGGGCACTCTAAGTCCTAGCTGTTTTCTCTCCTGTTTTAATTTCTGTGCAGGGGAACAGAAACAGCAGAGCCTGGGCAAAGTTTGCAAGTCTTTGTTCAAAGTTACGCAGGTTTGACACATCCGTCTTGTGATCCGATTTCCTCCTGCAGTGGCCATGCACCGAAATTGGTTGATTGTAGCTGGAGGCAGCCTGTGAACTGAGCTCGGTGCCAGATGCCAGCTCTACAGAGTACTGGCTGTGACTGTGTTCTAGACTTGGGAATGCAAAATAACTGTCAGGTACATCCAGCAAGTAGAAGAAAAAGCTGGGGGAAAATGTACTGTTCTCCCCGCTCATTACCCCACCTGTTCACAGAGCCCTGGGTATACTCTAGGGGATCTCTGGGTTAAAATGATAATAGCCATTAGGGAGCTCTCAGGCGATTGTTCCGCAGTGCGTATATATTGTTCCTGTACTAATATCACGGGCTCGTTTTACTGGCTTCAATTGGGAAGGAGGGAGGGGACTGGTTCATTTTGATATATTTACTGGTTCAGTCCCATTCTCTGCAGCAAAATTCAGACCTGCGTTTTTGAACGACAAAGAAGAATTTAATTTAATTAAACTCTACGCGTTCAATGCATTTGAGCAGCAAATAGAATAGCAGTGTTTGCAAATACTTCCAGTTGCCCTAAATCAATGCAATAAATAAATTGTGGCACGCTTGGCTTTAACCCACATTGTTTATACATGTAGACTAACATGATGGAGGGATTTAGCAATGCATTGTACATAGAGGGACAGTGGCATTAATTCAGAAAACAATTTAAATGTATTAGTCATTCAAAAGCCATCGATTTTACATCAGGCTAGCTCCTTTTATGGAGATTTACAAATGTTTCTGGCTCCATGCAATCACCCAGTGTTCAGTTGCCAGTGCACAAGGGAATACACCCTTCTCCTTTCGCAAGCACTTGAGTGCTGCTTCCCCCTTGGAACCCTTCTGTAAAGTAGTCCTGCAGCAGTTATCAAGTGATTTACATAACTCTGCTGGACCCTGAATAATTAATACTCTGCTGTCTTAGCAGTGCGGGAGCTTTGTTCCATTATATATGTGTTTGCCACTAGACTCTAGGCCTTTTGATGATATTTTGCTGCTTTGGAGATGTTAATTTTCTTAAGCTTTTTCCTGCATCCCTTTGAGAATTAAGAGTAAAGGTTGGGGGTCATTGACTCGTATTAGCTCGTTCCTTTCAGCTGCATGGGATCACAAGGGTTCTATTGTCCTCTGTGTGCATGCAAGTGATGCTCACGGGCATTATTGAAGGCCAAAGGCTGTCCCTGGCACGCATGGAACAAATGCTTTAGGGCTTGCTCTTTCTGAGCCCCCAAGTGATACCTCTCTGATGAGAAGTAACATGATTCCCATCTTGCTGCCTCACCAGGATGCTGCACTGGTAGTTGCAGTCGCTGGCAAACCAATTCTGCCACTGGAGCAGGATGAATCCTGGAGGCTTTTCTCATCTAGCTACATCTCCTGAGTCTGCAAAATTGGGCTGGAGATTTCACAAGAAGAGACTTTCTCATCAGCCTCCTGGGATTTCCAGTCACAGCTGGAGGTGTGACAAGCCCAGCTTTTCTCGTCACATTTCAGAAATTCCTGTCTTGGCTGTGGTTGGAAACCAGAAGAGAAAAGAAAGTAACTTGGGGCCAGGTTTCCAGCGCCCTGAAGTTTGCTGTATTGGGATCTGGGGAGTTAGTTTGGGGCCATTATAAAGAGTGGAGCCATCTGCACTATGTGAATATTCCTCTGTGTTCAGATTTCAAACTGGAAGACAGTCCAAGGGCATTCAGACTCTGGGTCTTGGTTTGGACCCATTTCTTGAGGGATCTTAGAAGATGGGTTCTTTCTGTAAGCCCAGGGCCAGGTTGCCCAAATTTCTCTATAGGAGTGTTGAAGTGGCAGCTTTAATAGTAGCCGTTTATTGACAGGGATTGTTTTTAAATCATTGGCATGACATTGTTTGTTTGTACCCAGGCCTTTTCAATGTGGCTTTTGCTAACTCCCAAGGAAGCACGCAGCTGCTGAGTTTGCAGGCCAACAAACTGCAATTAACTGTGTGGCACTAGACTGTGTGCTGGGAGATGTACATTCAGTAACACTCAATGGGTCCCTGCAGAATGATCCATCAGCTTCCTGAACTGTATATTGCATCAGCAGAGACTCTCTGCGTGATGCCTCCCTGAATTAATATTCGCCATTTATCATTCCGACTTTATTCATTTGGGGCTGGGTAGAAGATTGGCAGGGGGTTGACAGGAGCTGGAACAAGTTACTGCAATTTTGGATTCCATTTCCCCCTTCCTTGTTTGCTTATATTATCTAGTCTCTAGTTTAGAACCAAGCCAGAATTGAAATCCAAACACCTATGTGGAAGAGTAGCATGCATGAAAGAGAATCTCATCACGAAGATGTTTGGCATACTACATTGCGTCTCTCTGGGGAGTGTGTCGGTGGGAGGAGGGGGAGTATTGAGGTTTGCTTAGCAACTACCCGGAAGAGCTCAAAATTGTGCTGTCCATGTTAAGGTGCTTTGTCCAAACCACCCAAGTAGGGAAGCTATACTCAATTGTAGCCCAACCTTAAGAAAGGAAATGGAATTTCTGTCTCTTTCTTCATTGCCTAGCTCCTTCCCTGCTCTCATCCATGACTACTGCAATGCTTGTTCATTTTGCTCCATGGATATATAGAGCATGGGGAATAAACAGGAAAAATTGGAAGTATTAGTCTATAAGATAAATTATGAGTTAATTGGCATCACAGAGATTTCATGGGATAAATCTAATGGCTGGAATATTAGTAGAGAGGGGTTTAGGTAGTCCAGGAAGGACAGGCAGGATAAAGAGGGAGGAGGTGTTGCGTTGTACATCAAGAATATATATACATTTGTTCTGAGGTCCAGAAGACGGAGAGAGGCAGACCAGTTGTAAATCTCTGGGTAAAGATAAAGGGAATAAAATATAAGGATGATGTCAAAGTCCAAATCAGAAAAAGGATGTGAATAAGGCATTTCAAGAATAAATAAAAAATATCTGAAACTCAGTACCTGGTAATAATGGGAGACTTTAACTATCCAGACATCTGTTGGAAAAGTAACATGGCAAAACACAAAATTTCCAATAAGTTCTCTGAGTGTATTGGGAACATCTTTTTGTTTCAGAAGGAGGAGGAAGTAACTAAGGGACAACCATTTTAGATTTGATTCTGACCAGCAGGAAAGACTTGATAGCAAATCTGAAGATGGAAGGCAGTTTGAGTGAAAGTGATCATTCACTTCAAAAAAGCAGACTTTAACAAACTCAGAGAACTGGTATCTAAGGTTCCATGGGAAGAAAATCTAAAGGGAAAAGGAGTTAAAACCTAACATGAGAATGGTTATACTGGGCAGATAATGGTCCATCCAGCCCAGCATCCCATCTTCTGAAAGTGGCCAATGCCAGGTGCTTCAAATGGAATGAATAGAACAGGTAATTTTCAAGTGATCCACCAACCCACCAGCCATTCCCAACTTCTGACAAACAGCAGTCCCTCCTATCTCGGCCAATAGCCATTGATGGGTTTATTCTTTTTGAAAAACAAACCAGGAGTCCTGGGGCACTTTTAAAGACTAACATTTATTTATCGCATGAGCTTTCGTGGGAGAAAATCCCACTTCGTCAGACGCTTTAAAGATGGGGAACTTACAGAACGGGAGGAATTTAAATGCAGGGAAATGTATGACACAGGATCAGGTTAGGCTGTAACAGCAAATCAAAATAGAAAGAAAACAACAGAACGCCACTGGTCATCACCTACAACCCCCAAGTCAAACCTCTACTGCACATCATCAACCTATTCTACACACCGATCCCTCACTTTCTCAAGCCTTGGGGGACAGACCTCTCCTCGCTTACAGACAGCCCCCCAACCTTAAACAGATGTTCACCAGCAACTACAGCCCAAACAAGAGAAACAATAAAGCAGGAACATATCCAGGCAACAGACCACGCTGCCAACTTTGCCCACATATTTACACAAAAGATTACACAATTTACACAATTTTACACAATTTACATAAAATTCAAGTTAGCAAAATGCTTTGAGATCCACCAGTGAAAGGTGCTCAGAAAGGGCAATTGGGCTCTTCAGATAGCCTGGCTCTTCCTTTTGATTACTAAGACCTCCCACTCTCCCTGCAACCATGGCCAACTTTCCATAGGGTTGCACGAAGAAGTAGGAATTGCCAGACTGAATCAAACCAGTAAGATCCATCTACTCCAGGATCCTGTGTCTGGTGGCAGCCATCATCAGATGGTTCAGAGGTCTCAGAGCATGCGCATGGAAGATTTGCCTCGGCTCAAGTCATGTTTGTTGATTTTCCTAATAAATGCCCTGCCTGTGTCCCTCAATGCTGGCTTCAGAGGAAGCATCTTTTCTACACCAGTTGTTTTGAAAGCACGGGCATATTTTTGTTCCTGTGTGAGGAAGTCAAATGTCTTGGCTGAGCTGGGACATGTTGAGTTTTTTTCTGCATTTGCCTGTTGCTTTTCAGCCTTGGAGCCCTGAGATGAGTAACTGAAACTGAGAAACCTGCTGTACTGGGAACCTTGCACTGGGAAATACGAGAGAGCCTGGTACGAGTCAGGCTTGGAGACAAGAATGACATCAGCTCTCAGCTCGATTGGCTGCAACCGGGAACGGCCTGACTGCAGCGAGCAATGGGGCCCAGCTGCCAACTTGAGACCCAAACTTCTCCAAAACTCTGAGTGGTGTTTTGAGGTAGGGCCAGGAAACAAAGCGTCAGAACCAGATCTGAACATCCCCAGAATACTGGGGAGTTCAGAACCAAGGGGCTGGGCTGGGGCTGCCCAAATGCAAAAGTGCAAATCCATTCAAGGGCTCTAACAACAGGAGAGCTTTTGAGTCCAATGTTTTGTTTTAGCCTCTTATGCTGAAGAGAGAAGATCGAAGGGAGAATACGTACAGGAGAGAGGATGGTCTGAGAAGTCTCTACAAGAGAGAAACTGACTCTCTGTGGGGAAACTGGACATCCATTACCACAGACATCTAGATCTCCCCAAGGCTTAGTGCTGGTCTGCTGCTGCCGCACTGAGACTTGGATTTCAATTTGGTTCGAGACGAGTACCAGTGATGCCACTGTGTTGGCATGAGCCACAGTGATAAGAGTCAGTAATAGACTTTAGCTTGGGAGAGCCCAGCTCTCCACCCTCTGATGTCCTAAGAACATTGAGTAAAACCAGAAGGACAATAAGTTGAGGGAAGCCATTTGCCCACAGAAGGGCCTTTGCCCGCCAGCCTTCTAAATGAGCAACCGAACAGGACACTGTTTACGCCAGTGATTTTCAAACTTAGGGTCAGGACCGAGTACTGGGTCGCAGACCCTCCGGCACTGGGTCATGGGCCCCCCTGCGGCCACCACCAAAAGACTGGACCGCGTTGCTGAAAGACATAATTGCTGGGTCGTGAGCATAAATGATTTTTTTCAACTGGATCCCAAGAAAAAAAGTTTGAAAATGACGGGTTAAAGCTATGCTCTGAGCAGTGCTGACTCTATTGAACTATGAGCACCTGTACCCACCATCCTTCTTGCTGTAGGCTGCGGCCATGGACCACGCCAACGAATGCAAGCAGTGGAGGTGAGGAAGCCCCATGCCATGGGTGGTTGCAATCTGGTGGGGGCCGGTGCAAAGCCACAGGGCTTGAGTGGGATCTCCACGTGGTGATAGCTCAGCCAGACAGGATGCCTCCTACGGCACGGACGGTGCACCGTTGAGCGGGGGCAGCATGGAATGGACACCTGTGCTGGCCAATACAGAAGAGGGGCGGGCTCCTCCTCAGTACTCTTTTCCCTTGGTGTGGCTGGCTTTCTCTGGAGGCACGAGCAAGAAGCAGAGCCATCAGCATGGTGAGGGGCTCCCGGGGGCAGTCAAAATACAGCCCTATGGAGCGCAGAGTTAGCCTCTCCTGTTTCCATTCTCTCTCTCTCTCATGGAATCCTCAGCCCCGCTCGTTTCCGAGAGGCACAAACCTTTTCATTAGAATGAAGTGATATGGAGCTGACATTACACAGAGGGATGAGTTATAAAATAACGGGACTAATAAGCATGCAAAATAATTTGACTGTACAAGCGTGCAGGCTACGGAACAGCAGCTGCCGTAAATGGATTCAGGTTATCAGTATGTGGCTATTCTGTGCTGAGAGGGCTTAGGCGTAATGAGAGTGACTGGTTGGTGGGAACTTCTGGCACTGAACGATGGTATTTCCCAATAACGGCTTAAAAGCCAGCGTGAATGTAGTGCTAATTGACAGCCCTGGAGATGTCCCTCCACCATCAGAACAGGTACCGCATGGGCAGTCACGGTGGGAGCTTCCCCCGCCACACCCAGCCAATGTAGCTTAACCAAGCCTGGGTGAAGCCATCTCTTACGGTGAGAAAATAGTCCCCATGGCCTTCCTGGCCGGCGACCAGGCCAGTGTGAATCATAATAGGGAGTCTTTCTCAGACCTGTGACAGAGAACTGGACTGAGACAGCCCCCTTAGACTAATTCCTTTCTTCCCGTGCATCCCATTTTGTTCTCAATCAACATGTGACATCCTCTTATGATCTTGACTCTGTGCTATGAAACAGACTGGGGTAATGAATCAATACTTGGAGAGAGTCTGAAGTACGTTGCGCCACCTGGATGTCTGGCATTTTTATTTTCTTGTTTGTGTTGTATTAAAACTACAGATCTTGTCGCTGAGAGCCAGTAAAACTATTCTTTGGCACTTTGAGTAGCTTCTCTGGGTGCCTTCCTTCATGCTGCATTTTTTTTCCTTCCTCTAAATGCCAGCTCATAAAGTTTGCAGGATTAAGCTGAAGTTAGTGAATGCACTCATTAACCATTAGCATCTGGTAGTTGAGTTCCCTTGTCAGGAAAATACATTGGAGAAATTGATTTTTGCTAATTGCATTCATCTTCATAAAGAAATAAAATTCTATTGAATCTCCACAAGCCATTGTGTGTCTCGTTGCCTGTGTGTTACATGCAAGTGAGCTATAGTTCAACAATTATTAGCAAATATTTGCACTAACCATAGCGCATTGGCTCCACTTCTGTTCATGTAATTACATCACCATCAGTTATTCACAAGCATTCTGACGACCACCAGTATATTTGTGAAAACGTTTGTGAAATTTTAGCACTAGTGCTGGTTCGTTTGAAAAACCTGTGATGGGAAGTTCTCGATATTTGTCATTCTCCTCTTTAAAAAGGTATAGTCCACTCGGAAAACAGAAACAACAGTGACACACCACGAATAACAAATAATCAGAGTGAATTTGAACCCTTTGCAAAGAACCCTTAGGCTGAAATTCTCTGTCACAAATTAATCATGTAATACTTTAAAAAATATTTGCAAAAGTTCGTACCAGCTGAGGAACTTACTGCCTCCTGCTGCTTTCTTGCCTTCCTGGAGAGCCTGTGCTCTTTTAGTTTGTTTAGATGCCAGAGCATCCTGCTCACATAGCTCCTCATCACAGACCCAAACTTTATAGACCTGCATCATAAAAATTAACCTTGTTAACTGGAGAGAGGCCCAAACAAAGAGTCATTCATGTGGGAGTTACAATGCAGGGGTGATTCCTAGTCAAGTCATTTCATATGGTTCTGGCCAGAAGTTTCAGCTTGTTCCTTGTCTTCAGTTACAGCAAGCCAACTTATTTGTCGGAAATAAATTTCAGAAGAATTTGGCCCTCTTTCTGGTTGTGAACTGGTGTCCATTGTCATAGTTCCACTGGAGTATGACACGGTACTAGAGTAGGGAGAATTCTGAGATGACACAATTACTGCATTTCTGTGTGAATGAACACATACCCACACCCAGCTTTCCTCTGTTGTGCTCTGTAGTATGATCTAAAATACACTCTATCATCCCAAATTTTGAAGAAGATCTAGAAAGGGGGAGATATGATAGAGGTCTATAAAATCATGACTGGTGTGAGGAAAGTGAAGAAAGAAGTCTTATTTACTCCTTCTTGTAACACAAAAACTAGGGGGCACCACATGAAATTAATGGGCAGCAAGTTTAAAATGAACAAAAGGAAGTATTTTATCACACAACACACAGTCAACCTGTGGAACTCCTTGCCAGAGGATGTTATGATGGCCAAGACTAGATAAATTTATGGGTCCATCAATGGCCAGGATAGGCAGGGATTGCTATTTGCAAGAGATTGGGGATGGGCTATGGGATGAGTTTCTTGGTGATTCCCTGTTCTATTAATTCCCTCTGAAGCACTTGGCGTTGGCCACTGTCAGAAGACAGAATTCGGGGCTAGATGGACCATTGGTCTGACCCAGATGACTGTTCTTAGAAGGAATATAGTTGTTGGTGCTATGAATGTGGAGACCTCTGAAATTACCTAAAAGTTTTAAAAGTTGGCTGTCTTCAGTAAGTCCACTTTGTGCCCTGCTGTTCCTTCACTGCCCTCATTTCATTGCATTCACAGGGCTAGTTTTCCACTACAATAATTGGCCGTCATGGCTCTTATCTTCAGTCACACGAAAATAAGCCAGCTTGCCTCCAAGCACTCTCCCACTTCCAAATCTGCAGACAGGCAATATTTTTGAATCCTGTTTGAATAATCACTGACACTAAATATAGAACCCAGTGGAAATGGTGTGAGTGCTGCCCTTTTCCCTTCTGATGCTTGGGTCTTTCAGCCAGCACTGCAGTCTCTGAACCCAAACTCAAACCAGGGCAAATCGGAATGATTTCTCCACTATGGATTTTGCTGTTTTCTTTTTCTCTGCTTTGCTTCCCTAGTCCTCTTCGCTCTCACAAATACAATACTGGAGCTTATAACTGCAATGGGAGAAGCGCCTGGATGGCTAGAAAATCCCTTCACTGCAGAAGAGACGTGATTATTATTTATTTTATTCTATTTTATTTTTGGTTAGTGTGACTGGAATACAAACTGAGCTTTAATGCCTAAGGGCTTTGCGTTCTTAAAGTAATTCCTTATGACATGTGTCAGACTCTGTTTTATTCAGGTGGGTGTGAGGATATTAAATAATAAAGCAAGCTTGCATTTCTCGGTGTCTGTATTTATATACACACACTCTGGCACAGAGGTGCTTATTAGTCGTAGAATGTCAGAACCATACTGGCTATGTCCAGTCTAAGGAGTTTTGCAAATACCATGTAGGCATTAAGAGAGATCATCTTAAATCAACTGGATAACCTCCCCCCACTGCTGCCCCCCTATCTTCTCTGTCTCCATCCTTTGTCCAAACAAAGATGAGATGCAAGTGGTGTTCCTTAAGTAATGCTCTCCTCAAAACAATGTCTGAGGCTGAATTTCTTTCACTTAGAAAAATCAATGTTCTGTGGCTTGCCTAATTGCCTGGCGGCAGAGAAATGAGTCATTATTGGGGGAGCTAAGGGAAGAGCAACTGTAAAACCGTTGCAAGACAGGTGGAAGAAGAAGCTGGCAAATGGCTTTGTTTTGTCTCTGATGTTCCCCTCGCAGAATCTGTTCTGGTGTGCCACTGTGCCTCCCCTGTTGTCCACTCCTAGACCCCAATTCACCCTGCTTTGCTAGATGGACTCCCACTCCTGGGTAGGTCCATACCAGCCTGCCGCGTGTAATCAGTCCCTGGCGGTGGGTGTGTTGTCTACAGCCACTCGGGTCGGTCCCCCAGCGTGCACTCTCAGCCCCCAGATACCACACTGGGAACTTCCATCCTACAGGGATCAGGGCCCTTCCCCAATCACTATAGACTCCAGTTCGCCCATTTATCAAAGGAATGAGCATGCCCCAGCCTTGCCTTCTCCCACCCTCTAAAGTTCACACGGCTTTAGATAAAACAAACACTAGTTGATTGATTAGAACATGATTTTAAGTGAGTATATAGCAAATCAATGCACAGTCATTTCATAAATCGGTCAGGAGTTATCACAAGCAAATAAACGATATAAGATGCTTTCTAAACCTACATCACTGTATGATCTAACATCATTGTCCAAGATTACTCACCAGTTGTTTTACTGCCAGTCTCTGCCTATCCCTAGACAGGGCCCAGATCTTGCTTGAAGTTGGAGAATGTTTCAAGATGGTCTCTCTCTGGCAACAAAATTCTGACTGTTAAAAGTGTCTATATTTGTTTCCAAACCCCTTTCCCTCCTCCTTTTCTCAGGGATCTTCTTTGTTCAGAAAGTGTGGTAGGTCGCCCCGTCTCCAGTCGTGGTGCTACAGACATTTAGCTAATCATTGTCATTGTTTGCTTCTCTGGCTATGTGCTTGCAACGCGGACTGTTCACATACTGCTGGGAGACCGCTCTGATCGTCTCCCTCCCCCTGAGCCATATGAGATATCTGGGAACGGGCTGCACATCTGAACACATACATGATGCTGCAGGAAACATGATACCCTAGTAATAATGCAGAACATGTTATGAGCATCCATAAAGGACCCCTTGCATGGCCTATTTGGCATCAAACCATGCAATTACATTGCAAAAGTGAACAGGGTAGTTACACAGATCATACACTAGGGGTGCACGGATGTGCGTCCCGTGAGAGTCTCCTGAACACACTGAGGGTGGAGGTGGTGTTCTCTTTCATGACACAGACCAGGTAGAAGGGCCCTTGACTGAGTAAATGGGAGCTGCCAGCCCAAAACCCTAGCAACTTGCTGAGCATCACGCCGCCATCCGACTTGAAATATTAATAACGTTGCAGCTAGGGACACAAAGCTACTGGCAAAGCAATGCCATGTTATGTTACATAATTGACTCTTGCAGAGTGGTGAATCATACTGAATTGTTTTAGTTGGTCTGGCTGAGCGCCTTCCAGCTCTTAACAGTGCAGTGGTGTTGTCTGTTCCTGCAAATCCAGGCAGTAGAAAGAGCTTTTTGGTGGACGCTTCAGTAGGCTCTGAACACCAAAGGACTGGCTCTCCCACATCAACCTGCAAGTGTGCTCACCCGAACTCTAGGGCTGAAAAAATTCACTCTCCCTGGACCAGTCAGTCCTCAGCCTTGCTGTTGCGAACATCCATTGGGAACCAGTGGGTGCCAGAGAAGGTGGTGGACTTGGGGGATCACATGGACACCCATCTGCTAAAAACTGGACTGAGACCCACCAATTAAATTCATAGACTGCTGAACGGCTGTCAGATGTGACCATCATTCTGTTGCTATCAACCAGGGTCAGATAAGAGCCAGTGACCTAGATCTTAAACACTCAATGTCCCTTTAGCAATCCCCGGGAGCCATCCAGCCCCCGGAAAGGAAATTTTAATTGCCCAACTTTTCAGAAAGCATTAGTGATGTGCTTGGACTTGAGAAGTGAAACCCAGAACAGCTAGTGGAGTTTTTTCATGGAGAAGCTTATAGAAGCCATGAAATAACAATCTGCTCTTCTGTATCTAGCCAATAAATAACGTTTTCTAATAACAATTCCAGAAACTACAGGGAGTGTGTGTGTTCAAAAATGTCCTCTTAGCAGAAAAGGAGCTTCTTTAATTTTCTGAAGATTAAAATGCCAAATCAACTAATTACTTTTCTTTGAAAAGCCCCACCACATAAAACACATATTCTCTCAGTGAAGTAAATTGATTTATATTCAGTCATTAATTCTTTATAGCCCATAATTTGCAGAACAACAAAGTTTATTGGAAAATGTGCCCTATTAAGGGTAGAGGCAGCTTTCTGAACAAGAAGGAAACAAACATCTTGGCATAGAAAAGGAAATGTGGCATGCACACACCGTGCTGGCAGTGTGCAAAGGAAAGCAGTTCTGGACCAAGGCTCACAAGAGGCTAGCCGGCTGACATTTGGTCATGCAGAAGAGCAAAAGGTGCTCAGATACTGCCATGATGAGAGCAAAGTAAATACTTAGCCAGTTAGATATGTTCACCTTGTGTCTGTTACTGTGGATTTTCCCCAATGCTTTGGATTCTCGTCCAGGTTTATCTGTTCCGGAGGGGGAGCCGTGTTAGTCTAGTTCAGCAAAACAAATGATTCTAGCGGTACTTATACAGACTAACAAATAATAATAGTCATTAATTTGTTAGTCTTTAAAAGTGCCAGTCAACTCCTTGTCGGTTTCGCTGTGTGTCTGATTCAGGCACCGTACCATGACTTTTGGGGAAACATTCTTAGTAGCTGAAGCACATCTGGAATCTCACTGTACTTTAGCAGCAGCAGCAGTAGAAAACTTTTTTTAAGAACAGAATTTGAAATAACTAAAAACCTAGCTTAGGCCTCTGTTGGTACCTGCCTCATTGACTGGCACTTGAGCCATAATGTAGTGGTTTGAATTTCATTCCCTCAGCTACTTCAGCATAGTTATGAGATGACAGTGGAATTAGCCGGTCAGCAATAACAAAAGCTGCCTGGTCTGTGGCTGGTGGCCGATTGCACTATGAGAGAGCCTTTAACAGGGGAGGAGGGAAGTTTCTGAGGCTGCATATTCAGTTCAGGGAGGGGCACCCTAACAGATCGTTGTCATCCAGAACCTTTGTCGAAGTTTCCATGTGTGTTTTCCTTCCATAGGAGCCTGTTCTTATTTTACGAGCAATTATAAGGGGCTTCCCTCACTTGGCAGCTGTAAATCAGGAGTTAGTCCCTGCTATTACTTTGGTGTACAAGTGGCAGAAGTAAGATCAAAATCTGGGCCAAAGCATTGAGCCAAACATTAAGAGGGTACTTGGCCCTGCCATGAGTTCAGGGGACTGGACTCGACAACCTCTCCTGGTCCCGTCCAGTTTCTAGGATGTTGTGATTAATATGCAGATGCTCTTGTGAGCAACAGGTGGTGATGGTCCTGTGAGCTTTGGTAATGCATCCAGTGAGAAAACTGGAGGTCGTCAGGTTGCTATGGCGGGTGGCAAGTTTGGGAATTTCTCTCTCATAAAAAGTCAGTAAATAAATAAATCCAGAAATTACCCACCCTAAAATGAAATACATTAAAAATGTAAAACCCTACCTCACGCAGCGCTTTTAACTCAAAAGGGAAATGCATTAGGATGTCCGTGACGTCCACTTGATTAGAGACTCTCCTCAGATCTTACAGGGAAAGTACCTGGATGCTGTGGGGATGGGCGGCAGTTTACGCACACGCATTCTACTGCTTGAACTACACCAGGACAGCGAAAGCCGTTCAGACTCCCTAGTGCAGACGCAGGATACCAGTGTACCAATACGCTGGTTCCTTTGCTGTATGTGAACAGTGCAAAGTACTTTATACTGATACAGATGTGTCCACAGTAGTTCACTGTGCTGGTTTAACTATGTCGGGATCAAATCACACCCCAACACATGTCGTTAAGTTGGTATAAAAGTTGTGTGTAGCCATAGACATGACCTGCGGCTAGAAATTACGAGTGAACTCTCAAATACAAGTTCCAGAGGGGAGCCGTGTCAGTCTAATTCAGCAAAACAAACAAGGAGCCCTGTGGCGCTTCTAAAGACTGCTATTCTTTAGTCTTATTATTATAGAGACTAATGTTAGTCCTTAAAAGTGCACAGGACTCCTTGTTTGTTTTTCTCTCAAATATATGACGTATGACCATTTCTTCTCAGTGTCTTGCAATCATGGCTTGGCATCAGCACTTCTTAATTTTTTTGAATCATACATTGTACATTCAGTGAAACTCTCTGAGGACTAAGCTGTTGCGCCTTGATTCAATCCAGTGCTTAAGCATATTTGAAAGTTAAACACGTGCTTGGATGCTTTTGCTGAATAAGAGTTCAACTGCAGATAAACTGCTGATTTCTTAGGACTTGCTGTTTTCTTCCAGGATATTTTGTGACTAACACGGCTGCCCCTCTGGAACTTTGCATCACGTCGGTTTCTTCTCATTTTTTAAAAAAATATTATTTTTCGAAATCCTAGGTGCAATGCACATCAGACTTGTAAATGTTTTGTTAATGCAATAACAATGTACACACTTTTAAAGAAATAATAGTAATAGGCCTATATAGAAGTTATATGCATGGTAGCACTTGGGTAATTAAATATATGAATAGACGAAATTAAATATAATTGTAATACATATGTAAATTTAAAACCACGAAGGAACCTGCACCTTCCATGTAAATTACCTCCACTCCTACTGTCCCTTCTCCTGTGGGAGACTATACTTTGACTTTGTGGCAGCAGCAGCAGCTGTTTCCTTGTGGGTCATCCTCAGCATAACCCGATCTTCAGAGCTGGCCCTTCAGTTTGCCACAAAGCTCGTGTAGTGTTGGGGGTGGGGGAGCACCTGGGCTGCTTTGCTTTTCCAAGATGGGTTTCTTTTTAACTTACCTTTGATTGCCATTTTGTTCATATGTAAATACGGTTCTTCGTGGTTCCGCCATGAAATCTCTCTGCAGCTTCATTTGCTGGATCAAGGGGAAGGGAGCAGGGGCAAAGGCAGTTCATTCTCCTTGTTAATCTGTGCACTCGCCTTTCAGATGTCCAGCTGCCAGCATGTAGCCCATCTGGATACAGATCCTGCCTGGTGGAAGAAAGAAACAAAGCCTATCTGCTGTGCGAGGCCTCTCCTCTTTTTATTTGGCAAGGCTTATTTGTTGTCGTTTGAACTTGCAGCCTCTGAGCACTGAGCAATCAATACCTCTGCGAAGAGCTAGCATGTTCAGCGACTGTGCTGACATGCCGTTTGGTTTTTGTGTTTCTTTTGAAAGAAATTATCTCTTTTTAATGTCTGAAGGGTGGACACAGTGTGCATGTGGCATTTCTGGGCAGGGATATGCGTTTGCTGAGTGCATTTAAAGGTACCATGTGACAACAGACTGCATTCGCCCTCTTCCCAATGGAGACTGCTTACTCAGAGATGGCTCGTTTAAAAAAAAAATCAATTTTTAATAATGCTGCTTTTAGGAGCCCTTCCACTCCTCCCGCCATGTGTTTATTTTCCCTTCTCTGAGCTCGTGGGATAATTGAATAGTATTGGTTTTAAATGGCTGGTTTTTCCCAGTCATTTGCAAATTCTCAATAACATGCTTTTCCTGGGCTCCTGGTGATAGCATTCTCGCTACATGCCTCTCCACTGATTCTAGCATCCACGTGGGAGTTTTTGTGCGACACTAATTCGAAAGGCAGTTACAACACATGTGCCCTGAGGCCAGGTCTGCATGGGCGGCCAGATAGCGAGTGTGAAAAATCAGGAGACTTTTTTCCCAGGGGGAATCTGGGGAGTTTATAGTTCTGTATATGAGAGTAAGCTCCTAATTTCGGGACATCTGGTCACTCTAGGTCTACACTACTGTCAGTCTACATTGGTGTAATTGTCGCTCAGAGAGTAAAAAAGCCACACCCCTGAGCGACCGAACCTCTGGTGTCGGCAGCGCTGTGTCACTGGATTTCTCCCGTCGACATAGCGCCCACCTCTCGCAGAGGAAGTGTGGTATCATCTTCACTAAAGTGCCACAGTAGGGCTGTATGTGTAGACAAGCCCTCAGAAGTGACTACGCCCAGCAGAGGACGGGGGAGGACTCGCAAAATAATTCAGCAGAGTCTTTATGCAGGGTTGCTGATGGACACATCAAGCAGTATTTATGCCATCGGTTCTTTGCTCTCCCGCAGAAAAACCCCGAAAACCTGGAGACCGTCCTGTCTCCGCCCATTACTGTCTCTGTCTGTATCCATATCATGTTATAAATGCACATCATAAAATAGGAATTTGAATGGCATTCATCGCTCATGTTGTGTATCAGGCCTGGCCCCACAGGGGGCCAATGTCGAATGTGGTTTATCGACCATCTCTATTAATTCCCCTTAAGAGGCTATGAAGTCCATCGAATAAATGTGCTGATAAATCTCAGTGGGGAGGTGTTACAACAGAGAGGAAATTTGCATGGCCCTAGAGAAATTAAAAACCAATACAGTGATTAACAAAAAGAAATACCATCGTGAATAACGCAGGTGAATACATTTGGGAAGGAAATAATCCTAGACACTGAACGATGCTTGGAAATCAGTAAGGGCAAGTGAGGGAGTGGTTACTAGGGTAGGTAGGAGGCAGCAAAATAAATTGTTTAGCCTACGGAACAAAAAAATAACGGCAATGCAGTTCGCGTCAGTCTCTGTAAAAGCTACATGCCCCTCTTTAGACAGTTTGTGTGTGATCACACCTGGAATATTGGGAGCACCTCCGTATGAACCAGATTTGGACATCCGAGGCACATGGAAGACAGTAACAGATTATTACGGTTTTATCTGGCTTGTCTGAAAGTGGTGAATTTCGTACGCATCTACAGTTATTAAACGATGTCAACATTGAGGAAGTGTAGGAAATTGTTTAGGGTGAATCGTGGACAGATAAACAGTAGGCTAAGCTGATAAGATTGTGAAGGGAAAAGTAAGCAGCTGGACATCAGGAAAATTTCCTAACGCTCTGATTAATTAGACTGTGAAACAGAGTCCTGGAAGATGTAGTGAAATCTCCATTGCTGCTGGACAGGAAAAAGCCCTGGGAATGTGCTGGAGAGGAGACTCCTACATCGGCAGAAGGATATAGCCACCTAACAGGTCTCTTCTATCTGGGAATGTGCTGAAGAGGAAACTCCTACGTTGGCAGAAGGATATAGCCGTCTAACAGGTCATTTCTATCTGGGAATGTGCTGAAGAGGAAACTCCTACGTTGGCAGAAGGATATAGCCGTCTAACAGGTCTCGTCTATCTCTATTTTCTATTATTCACCCGTTAGTTATATCGGTTAGACTAGGGCACCTAGAGTGAGAGGCTTGAGGTAAAATTGTTTAGTTTCTCTGTTTTTGTTCCTGCAGTTTTTGGCATGTCCCAGCCTTGGTGCTGATGTGTTGTGCGCAATCACCTTGGCTTGTTGCATTGTATTATGTTAATTTTCTTGTGTTGACATTGATTGTATTTATGGTCCTCTAATGTAAGCATTCTACCCCGTAGCAAGTCAGACAAAGCTAGAGATGGTCTGAGCCAAAACTGGGAGCCAGACCAAGGCTTCAAACTTTGGGGGTGCTTGGATTTGGGCATTGGGCCTCCTCCCTTCAAGGTTGAGCCTCCCAATCTTTCAATGCGGGAAGCAGCGTGGCAGAAGGCTGAGTTGTGAGAAACCTGCTGGTGTCTCTTTCCAGAGGGTATAGGAATTATTCCTCTGGATTCGAGCCATGTTAAGTTTGCAACCCTGGAGCTTCTCTGGGAGGGTTGGGTGGGTGTGGTTTTTTTTCCTTAATGCCAAATCCAAACACCAAATTCATTCTAAACTTCAGAGTCTCACTTGGATTCTTGTCCAACCTCCCCAAGCTGGGACTGTCATGGGATTTGTGTGGAAAAACATAACTTGTGCTCAAGGTCCTTCAGAAGGTCCATGAGCCTGATCCTACAAGGCTGCTCTGAATTTCATGTTTGTAGTGAAAATATGAAACCAGCCCAGGTGAGGTTCCTGTGTTGTGAGCGTCCACCTGGAACATCTTACAGCTGGGTCAGCTCATCTCTTTGCTGTCTGACGGAGGAGAAGTATCCAGTCATCCTGGCTGATCACAGGATGACTATGAGCAGCCAATGTGATGTGGCCATGAAAAAAAGCTAATGCAGTCCTAGAATGCATCAAATGAGGTATTTCCAGTAGAAACAGGGAGGTTTTAATACCATTATACAAGGTGCTGGTGAGACCTCATCTAGAATATTGTATGCAGTTCTGGTCCCCCATGTCTCAGAAAGATGAATTTAAACTGGAACAGGTGCAGAGAAGGGCAACAAGGATAATCTGTGGAAAGGAAAACCTGCCTTACGAGAGGAGATTTAAAGAGCTTGGCTTGTTTAGCCTGACCAAAAGAAGGTTGAGGGGAGATTGGATTGCTCTCTATAAATACATCAGAGGGATAAATACCAGGGAGGGAGAGGAATTGTTTAAGTTCAGTGCCAATGTGGATGCAAGAACAAACGGATATGAACTGGCCATCAGGAAGTTTAGACTTGAAATTAGATACAGGTTTCTAACCACCAGAGGAGTGATGTTCTGGAATAGCCTTCCACTGGGAGCTGTGGGGGCAAAAATCCTAGCTGGCTTCAAAACTGAGTTTGATGAATCTATAGAGGGGATGGTATGATGGGGACAGCCTAGACTGGCAGTTGACTGATCTTTGACTGCTGGGGGTAGATATGCCAGTGGCCTGAGATGGGACGTTAGATGGGGTGGGTTCTGAGTTATTACAGAGAATTCTTTCTTGGGTATTTGGCTAGTGAGTCTTGCCCATGTGCTCAGGGTTTAACTGATCACCATATTTGGGGCTGTGGAGGAATTTTCCCACAAGACAGATTGGAAAAGGCTCTGGGGGTTTTTTGCCTTCCTCTGTAGCATTGGACACAGCTCACTTGCTGGTGGATTCTCTGTGCCTTAAAGACTTTAAACCATGATTTGAGGACTTTACTAACTCATCCATAGGTTAGAGGTTTGTTACAGCAGTGGGAGTGTGGCTGGCATTGTGCAGGAGGTCAGACTAGATGATCATATTGGTCTCTTCTGACCTTAGAGTCTACGAGTCTGCCCTGACTTGACTTTCTTTGATTGTGCCTTGCGCAGCCTGGATGAACAGATGCACTTTCCCTGCTCGATATGGATAAATATAATTTATTTTACCTAGAAAAACATTCTTCCATCTGATTGCAATGTGTGTGTGGTTTGACACCTGGTCACACGTTAAGAGCTTTACAGTTCATGTCGGTGCAGTTTACTGTTCTGGGATTGAGCGTCATTGGATGGCCACAATCGAGTTAGGGGAGTAATTGTACCCTCCCTTCAAAATACCCACAGAGGGGATAGATGATCCTGGAGACCCTGTGAGGTTGACCTTTGAGGAAGTGCTTACTAATTGTATCTATGGTAGGACAAGGGCATCTCTAGGGAAAGGAGCTCCAGCCTTACAGAAGGTCTTCCCTAATTCTGCTTCACTTACACCCTGCAGCCCTCATGCCTCACCTGGAGAACTGAACGGATGATTTGGCTGGAAAGGGGAAGTTCTAGGCATTAGGAATGACCCTGAGATCCTGCACTATTGCATAGACGGTGGTTTCTATTATCTTAATACTTCAACACGTCAGATGGCTCTTAGCTTGGATTTATCTGCATGCAATAAAATGTGTGAAAACCGAATTATAAAGAAAACTCCAATAGAAATGGTCACATAAATTTATAACATGAAGTTATAATATCGAATAATTTCAATATCTTTTTCAGGCGATTTCAAATAGTATATATTATGCTGTGAAAATGACCCAGAACTTAAGCGTTTCATTGGAAACCTGAAGCCCTAACTCTGCACCACCTAAATTTATGACTTACTCCTGCAGTTTGTCTGTTTAAGGGCTTTATTATAGACTCTGGTCTTGCCTAACAACAGGGAGATATTGATTTTAAGAAGCAAACGGCCATCTCTCTCTCGCTACATTTGCTTGTAGGCTTGACAGCAACACAGGCTTAGGACGTAAATGTGTGGCAAGGGCTGTCATCTTCTAGTTTGGGGAGCAACCAGATGCTTATTCCTCTAACACCCTCTTTGTCAGGTGACCCAGTTGCTATTTTCAGGGCCTCTTGAGTCCTGGGCTCCCTTGGAGAGTGTCAGAAGGCAGTGGTGTCTAATGGGCCGCGTGCTGAAAGGTTCGCTGTTAGATCTGGGCTTATTTACCATGTTCATTAGTGATAGGCAGGAGGGGGTGAACGAGACCTTCATGGAATGTGCAGGTGACTCTGAAGTGGAGAGTCCTGCAAAAGGCAGTGAAGACAGAGAAACCACAGTAAGGAAACAACATGAGTTTCAGCTTGGAGAAATGCAGCTACTGCTCCACAGACACTCAATGGGAGGGAGATGCCCGTACAGCAGAAATAATATTTCTCATTTCTTCTCCTCCTCTCGGCTAATGCTCAGGATCAAAAGGCTATGGTAAGCCCAACAGCTCAAAACAGACTGAACTCAGATTTAATATCTGAATTCATCAGAGCCCCATGTTCGTAAAAATAAATAAAAAAAATACTATCTTTCATCTGTATTCATAGCACACCACAGCTCCCAACCTTTATAGAAATGGTTTTACTCTAGCTTGTGTTTTCTGTTCCCTGCTAATTATATTCAGTATCGAGTTGATGCTCTAGATTAACAAGTCTATATATTGGGATGTCAAAGTAATGAAGAAAAAATGATTTCATGTGAACCCTCTGTGACCTTGGAATGTAGCAGATATTTTTCTTTAAAACTAAATTGTTTAACTTCTTCAAACAAGGACCTTGGGCCCTTCGTGAATAGAACCATCTCTATGATACAGTTATTCAAGATACAATGATGCCTTTTAAGTCCATGTCAGAAAACTCAAATTTTCAATTTTGTAAAGTCGTCTCTTTCTTCAGAGTGCTGTTTCTGGAGGTTTTGCAGGATTTCTGATGGCTGTGAAGTTTTGTTGTAAAATCTCATCGAGATAATACTGCACATGCTCCGTGAGCCATACTTTTTGCTAAGGTGAAAAATGCCATAACTGGGTTGGGGAGCATGGAGAGGAACTAGCCTTTCCTCTGATGCATTGGCCAGGTTCTTGTGTGCAGGACGTATATGGCTTTGTTTATTTGGTATTTAGAGATGGGACCGCAGCAATCTCCAGATCCAAGCACTCATTCTGTGGGGAAGTCCAGGGTTGAACCCTGCACTTATAACAGGCTGAACCAAAACTGTGGTGTGTTTGAAATCTGGGTCAAGAGCTGAACATGGTGACTGAGGGTTGGCTCTCCTTCACGTTCAAAAAGACAAAAGGCTTGGTGCAGTCACGGTGGTGTTAAGATTCATTGTATTTCTGTGAAAGCTCGCTTCCAACATCTCTTTGGAAAAAGGAGTGGCTCCTCGCCTGAAATTGAACTCCCAAGGAAGATTCCCCAGCCAATAAACAGACCCACCCGTCCTCAATGTCGTAACACCCCTCCCCGGAAACCTCGCTCAAAAACCCTGATGAAAAACAGATTTCTTCCCCCACTCTTTCCCAAACACACAAGTCCCACTTTGTGAGCAGAACCGAATGCCAGTTGCAGCATATTGCAAAGCAGCGTGTGCAGGTGATGCATAGGAGAGCGGTTTGACAAGGAAACAGATTTCAGTGTTGAAATTCCCGAAGGTTTATTCCAAAGAGTGAGGGAGGACATTGGAATTCTAAGCAGTCTCTTGGAAATGTGGGTCATGTTTTGGGATCCATTTTAAACTGCTCCAGACTAAGAAAGGCAGTGGTGGCTTTAAACACTGGGTGAAAACACCCTGCTTTCCTTCTTGCAGCAGTGGAACTGTGCTTTTAAAGTGTAATACTTTTAAAAAAATAATGGGGGCAATCAAGCGCCAAAAGTTGAAATTCCCAAAGAAAGGGAGAGGGTTGAAATGGCTAAAATCCACTTTCTGGCTGATGAAACCTGCTCGGTTTAATGAGTGATCAAGAAACAAAAATCCCCCCCCCCCCCCCCATTTCTCCATGGTGCCCCAGTGCCGTGTGTGGATCGGCACTCGGGAAAGAAACATTAGTGTAGCAAATTAGTGGCACGGTTCTCTCCAATTGGCCTGGAGTGTCTGACTTGCACATCTATAAAAGCCATGCAGGGTCTCCCAGGGGGAAGAGACGGCATTGAAGGACCAGCCGACTCTACCCTGGTCTGTATACCGCCACTCTGTCTATAAAAGCCATGCAGGGTCTCCCAGGGGGAAGAGACGGCATCGAGGTTGAAAGGAGGAAGGGGTGGCTGTGTGAGTTGGGAGAGCTGGCGATGCAGGCATGCCCTGGGAGCCGATGACAGGGTATCCGTGGAAGCAGAAGTGACTCAAGCTGTGCACAATGGGCACCTGGCAGTGGGCAGAGTGGGAAATCTGTTCCTCGAGTATGCGGATCCTGGAGGTGGCTGGCGCTGCTGTGGGGGAAGAAGGCCAGAGGAGCTGTTGGCTTCCAGGAGCCACTGGGATAGGATGAGTGGGGTCAGCCAGCCGTGGGATATGGGGCAGTGTGAGAAGGCAGCCAAGGCAAGAGGGAGGGAGAGAGACGGGCCTGGAGATGACCTGAGTACAGAGCTTTTCACGATCCCTGAAGGCTGGCAGCCTAGGGCCTGGTTCACAAGCAACACGATTCGGCCTTGCACCTGGTTCCCCCCGTCCTCTCCTCCATGATGATCTTTCATTTGCCAACCGGCAATGCTGTGAAATGCAGGAAAGGGCGTATTTCTTCCCTGTTCTTGGCTGCCTTTGATTTCTGCTGTCGGGAACGCACCTGCCTAGCCTGATTGGTTATTGCACAGCTGCCCAGAACTGCCTTCTCCTGCAGATCCAGGGTGAGAGCACCAGCAAAGGTTTGCATTGCTCTGCCAGGACGTCTTTTCATTTCTTTTTCTTTCCTCCTTAATGAATCAGCCCATAAATCTGAGGGCAGGTTGCCAAGTCTGACAAATAAGGGAGAAGGGAGGGTTTGTTTAGGGCAGGAGGATCATATATCATAGGGTCTGAAATACTTTCAAGGGCAGGAGGGTGACTGGCAACTCTAGACCAGTGGAGCTGTAACAGAGACAGAAAAATACCTGCTTTATACGAAAGGGCCAAGGGCGTGTGTATTGCGGGGAGCCCGGGAATACTTATTGCCTTGCTGACGTCCAGGGAAAGAAGCCGAACAAAAGCAAGGCTGGCCTGCTTCAGAGAAGAGCATGGCCAGTGCAGAGAGGGTCTAAACCTCCATCACACCAAGCCTTCCTGTGCACCAGCCACGGCTGTTCGGCTCCCGTCCGCGCCACTCTGGCCTGTGCGGCCGCGGCACTCATTGGCAGGGAAGCGCCTGGCTTACGAGCACCAGTGAGAGGCACGAGGCGAGGGCTGCCAGGAGCTGCCAGGGGTGTGAAAAGGCAGGGAGGCGAAATGTGGATCAGGCAGCCCCATTAGCAGATCCATGTGCTGCCGGATGGGTTTGGGGATCGTCTGGTCTGAACTCTCAGCAGTGTTCGTTTGTTCTATTAGTGTCACAGGGAAAAGATGGAGATGGGTTTTCTTGTAGTTTGGCTTTTTAAATTTCGCCCGCACTCCTTGTGGCCCTGGAGCTGGGAGGACAAACCGGAAGGAAACTTCCGTGTCACCTATAACCCAGAGTTTTGATTGTAATAGAAGGGACATAGCCCTGATCATGGCATGTATCTGTCCTGGAGCTAAGCACAGGGCTGACCTCTCCAGGGCTTTCAGCACTGCTAAAACCTCATCAAGCCCCCATGAAAACGCACAGACCTTCAGCTTTGTCTTGCATTGCTCGGCTCCCTGTTTGGATGGGATGCCTCGGAACTGACTCCCTTGCTCTTTCGGCATGAGAAGATGTGTCCCTTTCACCAGCCACCAGGTAGGGCCTGGCATTTGTGGCTGCTCTTTTGTGCACCTGATGGGAGCCTGGGAACGCTGCCCTGGCGCACAGGTTCATTGGTTCTTTCTGCCGGTCCCCATGACATTGAAAAGCTCCCCAGGGCTTGACCTGTCCGACTTCTCCTTTTGTGCTTGTTAATGTTAGGACCACTGGCCCCTTGACCTGTTCCCAAATATCGGATGTATCTATTTCTCCCTCTCTCTTTCTGGCTGGCTTCATTTATTATTTACCGATGACATCCAGAGGACACCCTGGCGATGGGTTCAGTTATGATGACTGCAGTAAAACCGCTTGCTTATACTAAATTACTGGGAAGATAATACATTCATTAGACTGGCCGTGGGATTAATCCTTCAGAGCTGCCAGCCGTCTCGTGTTGCAAGGTTACAGCCACATGAATGTTTTAAAAATATCACAGAATAATATTTAGGTCAGGAGCCCCAAGGACAATGGCTGGGATCTTCTGAACTGGAGGTGCCTTCATTCAGCTCGGGACGGACTATGGCAGAGCTTGGCCTCTCTGGCTCATGTGCTTCTCAGCCTCTCTTCTGCCATGGAGGACAATTAGTGCTGATGAAATGGCTTTCTATCGCCTGGGCTGTGGGACCTCCCTCTTGTTGCACACGGGCTGGTAATTGCTATGAGGAGGATGTTGCTAACATGTAGAACTGAATTGGAACCCGCACCCTCATCCCATCCCCAGGGCTGCCTACAGCCTGGAAGTGAGCTTAGCTCTTGGGAAGGAAACTGGGCTGACAGAGTGGAAAGCTAAAGTCACCTTGTCTTCTGATCAGGTCCCGTCACAGGCAGCGGTAGCGAAAGCTTCCTCTTGCACCCACAGACAGACCTTCCATTCATGCTCCAGGTAGCTGCACACAGCAATGTGGAGTCATAATGCACCAGGGCCACACTGCACTCCCCGCCGGTAATACATCTCTGGCATGTGTGGGGTGATGGACAGCTCGCCGTAGTGAGACTCACGGGGCTGACAGACAGTGTGGGGAACGCAGCAGGCCTCTGTCTAACTGGGGCCAGGGCCTATACCATGGAGGTCAGTGGATCTTTGCCTTTGATTTAAGTGGAGCAGGATTGAACCATTGATTTCCCAGTGCCCTAAGGGTTCTTTCTGTCTTGTTGGGATGCTGCACAGGCCTTTGAGCCTGGATTTAGGAACATGTCCGGCAGATTATTCATTGTCACAATAGACACAAATGTCTCTCTGGGCTGCCTTAGGCTCTGATTCGCCAAACAAAATATCTGGCTTGTTTGCAGCCTTCACTCCCTTTGTCCCGGAGCATTAGCCTCATCCCCAGTGGCAAGGGACTGTCACGTGCGTGGTCGTGTAAGGTCAAGTTTTCAGACCTGGTTACGTGAATTGAACCAGCTGCATTTGCAGGGAGTGGTGCAGAGAAAGCCAATATTTGTGGCTGTAAACATGAACTTGGCTTCAGCGACAACGCGCCCTATTTATACTTTTCCATCCATATGTCTCAAAGGGGGTAATGAGAACTGGGTGACATTTTTTGTTCAGAAATTGTATTTGATGGAAATGTGAGCCTTATCTCTTTTCCCACATAATGATAAAAATTGGTTTGAATTGTTCTGGGTTTTTTTTCACTGAAAAACCGTAAAAAGTCTTGGATTTTTAATCTTTCCTCTTCTTCCAGTGGCAAAATGGACAAAGGTTTTTTAAAAAGTAGAGTGACGGGGAGGAGGAGGAGAAAAATCTGAAAATTTTTAGAAATTCGAAAACCATCAAAACCCTTCCTATTTTTCCAACTGCTCAGTAGCCTCCATTTTCTAAATGGAGAAACATGCACAGAAAGGTTCAATTACTTTCCCATCACAGCTAGTCAGTGGGATCTGTCTCTTGACTCCCAATAGGAACTATTCCTGACTTCCAGTCCAGACTGCTATCCATTGGGCCAGCCCGCCTTTCCAGAAAGAAAATTTGTGAACATTTTGATTCTAAACGTCATTTTGAGGAACATCTCCAGGTTTGAATAATCTGACTGTAAAGTGATGTTTCTAGCTTGTGAAGATTTTCTTTTGGCTTTATTATTTTGATGCAGCATAGTCTCAGACAAGAAGGTGTTCTGTACTATGCTTTTCTTACATAAAAAAGAGCCATCCCCTTTGAATGAAAATCACTTTTATTTTGCACTGTAAGAAGGAGAAACCAAGGCCTTGTCTATGCTGGCAGCTGTGTGTAGGGTACAGGCATTACATAGGTAGCTACTATAACGGAATGCTAACCTATATAATACCGTTCAGCCCTTTAGATGGCACTGTGCTTGTAAAAAACCTTATTTTAAAAAAAAACCTCAGCCACACCTGGTAAAGTATTAAAGTATATTATTCTGAATGCATCTGGTGTGTGTAAGCAAGCTCTATGACCAGTCCATATCTGGTACAGGAACGTGATGTAGTGTCAGAAATAAACTAAGATCAGAAACAGAATGAAAATAGTAACAAAAGTTTCAAACTGAAGGCACAAAGTGGCAAAAGTTGTGGGATCTCACCAACTTGCCATTCTGCAAAGCCCCATAGAATTTCAGACTTGAAAAACCTCCAGAATAGACAGCCTGGAAACAATATTTTGCAAGATTTTGCATTGCTACCAAGCTCCATGAAGAAACTAGAAACATACAGGTATCATCTTTAATTTATGCTATGAGGAAGGAGGCAGAGCATATATGAAAATCCTTTGACTTTACTGAAGACAGTCATATAGATGGCTGTAAAAGGGTTCTGGCCAGGGCTTTTTTTATGATGGTACTCAGGGGTACTGAGTACTGGCACCTTTTTATCACAGCGATGTGGCTCCGGCTCCTTCCACTGTCGTCAGCAGCCCCAGGTCCCTAGCCAAGTACCGGCATTTTATTTTTTTAAAACAAAAAATGCACTGGTTCTGGCTAAGTTTGTTGCATACTTTATACCTCAGAGAAATGTGGTTTATGAAAGAGTATGTTTTCACACTGGTTCTGGCTACGTTTGTTGCATACTTTATACCTCAGAGAAATGTGATTTATGAAAGAATATGTTTTCACCAGAGATTTCAAGAATGAGGGCAAAATGTTGAACGACTTATAAGAATTTTGCATACATTGACTGAAAATTGTGATTTTGTGGAATATAAAACATGAAACTAGCAGAGACAGGGTGGTTATTGGGTTAACAGTTGATAACCTTTCACAGCAGCTACAAGTGAAGAGAGATTTAAGCCTCGCCACAGCTATACAGAAAGCAAAGCAGTCTGAGCTAGTAGCCTCTTGTTTTTCAAGTCTCATCTTAAACCTGTTAACAGATGCAGTGTGAGTGCTAAAAGTCACTACCAAAAGACCCCTGAGGAAAGGGGAGAGAACTCCCAGGTTGAGGGATAGATTACCGCCTACATGCACAAGGCGTGGGAAAAGTTTTTATCCAAAGAGATGATGCACGTCTGTCCAGAAGTACACAGTGCAATAAATATGGAAGTTTTGCAGCTGTTTGCTGCACCAAAGTAGTCAGAAGCTGACTCATAATTCAGACAATCGAGAGCGGTGCTTTCTGAGATCCATCATTCATGATGACATAAAGCCTCCCTGGAGAGAAATTGAATGTTCATGATACAACTATTGACTCTCTGATGGACTCTGGAGCTGATGTCACAGTCATTCAGAAGGGACTAACAGACACCTTTAACCCCTCAGAGCTGTGCCACGTGACTTCTGCTCTCAGGCTAGCCCTGGACGTATTCTGAACTGCACGAGCCAGTTCACCACAGACACAACTTACGCTCTGAGTGCACAGCTTTTCTCTTGGCCTGTGATCTAAGGATCACAGGCCAAGAGCCTTCTTAGCTGCAGCTTGGCGTTCATGTGGACTGTGAGAAAGGTGGAAGAAATCAATGGAATATTTGGCGATATTGGACTTCCGAGAAGACATCCAGTGCAATATTTACAGTATCATGGTGCCTTTGAAGTTCAGCATGTATCAGTCTTTGAGTATATTGTGCTGATTTGAACTTCTTTCCTAATTACACAATCTGAAACCACAACAAGTTGGTCATCTGGCTGTCTATTGCAATGAGCGGTTATGGCTGGCTCAAAATCTTTACGACGTTTGCGTCTTATTCTGCATCCACCATCTCTAGAGTTTGATCTGTTGATTATTTTCTTTGAGGAATAAATTGTGGATTTCGATAGTTTCTGTTGAATTCTTCACTGTTGGTCTCTGTCATAATATGATCTGGGCACTAAATTCTTTTTCTTGACAATGGCTGAGGTTGTCCATCCCTTTTCTCCATCTAATTTGACACCGACACCAAGTTCTAGATCTGGCAGTTCTCTAACTGAGTGATGTTTCTTGGGAAAGGGTTCAGAAGCTCTTTTAAAGTCTTTTCATCTGATTGAGCAAACTCTGCAGCCAGTCTGTAGCTGGGACAGGGACAGGACAGCTGAACGTGGCCACGGAAAGCGGCCTGCGTTCACACCCCGATGTGTAACTACATGTAGCAGAGGGGAATAGTGGAGCACTACAGTGCTAAAAATCAGAGTGTACTTGGGGGAAGCACTGCTTGGGCATTCAGAGACCTGGGCAGGGTACATACCCTGAGGTTCTGGTGTGTCTATACTCTGTGTACCAAGGAATGTCTCACCATCTACACTGGTATTTATATTCATGAGAGGAGGTGTGCAGTGTCTGCCATAGAATTGGGCAGTGTCGACGGACCCCAAGAGAAAGTGATACCAAAGTCACCTTGTGTGAAGATGGGTGTCGCCCTGGGGGGTTTTGTTATTGGCTTCACTGGACCAGAGTTTCATCCATTGTGTTCATCTCCTCTGGAGAAGTCTGCATCAGAAAACAAAACGGCCATTGTCCCTGAGGTGCAAAGGAAAGATCTTTCTCCACCTAACAGTGCAGTATGCAAAAGGCAAGTCATAATGGATGTAAACAAAGCCTTGCGCAGCTAAAAGTGGAGCTGGATGAAAAGGTCATCTGTGGTGAGCGGGCAGATTCTGTTACTTCACGTGCTACCAGCAGCACTTCACATAGCAGAGGCTTGGGCTATATTATTCTATATATGCTCGGGTGGGTTTTCTCCCATGAAATGCTGGTTCTTGCATCGAACTTCTCATGCACTTGGAAACATCAACAGACTTTTCATATTTCTAAAGGAGTGTGAAACCGTGGACTCCTCAGTGTATATATAAAAAACCCATGTGGCTTTTAGAACATTGCTTTGCTTCTTCTGATGAACTTTGACTTGTTTTAAGGTAGGAGGCTTTTTGCTCTATTTTTGGGTCAAAGTGGGTTTGGGGTTTTTTGTGAGTTTTTTGTTTTTGTTAACTTTTAAGCTATTTACCAGTGTCAGTGATACTTTTAAAAAAAATTAGTCTCCTTGTTTGATAAGATCTTCCCCTCTGAGTTTCAGCGTTGGCAGGGTCTGGTACCATTTGAAATATTAAGCATTACAAAAGTGTCATGATCCTTGAATGGCTTTAGCTTGAATAATGAAGACTGGGGGTCTCACTGTTGGAAGGTATTGCGGGGAGCAGGTACACCTGCTTTTTGTATGTTCTGTTCTTCAGTTTGTTCAGAGAAAAGTGAAATTCACCCCTGTGCAGTGAGGCCGGAAGAAGGCTTGCATCTGGTAAGTCCTACTTAAGCCTGATGAGATAAAAGGGTCAGTTGTGCGTTTAAATAATGTTTAAGGAGTGCCTGGAGCTTGTGCAGGTGAAGATTTCACCCTGCTGTCTTTCTAGGGATTCGCTTGTTTGTTTCCAGTGGTAGCTGTTGAAGCATTTCCTCGCTTTCAGTCAAGGTGGCCACACACAGTTGTATGAAAAAGCTGGACAGTTGGTAAAATCACTGGCCAGGGTCGTTTAGTTTTTACTCCGTCTTTACCCAAACAAAACTCTTCTTCATCTCTGCTACTTCTTTGCATTACATTTTCCAGTCTTCCACCAAGACCATTCGCACCTGATTGCCTTCCATGAAGTTTAGCTTGCTGTATTTCAGGGACTGCTCGGGAATATCTCATTGTAAGTGCTCTGTAGAATCAGGCAACCGAGTCTGCCTCTGTGAGTAAAACCTGCCCCAACAACCTAGTCAATAGTGTTGCGCCTACAGCTTGTATGACATATGATGGGGAAATGCTGCCCAATAATCCTTCTGATCATTAGTTTCCTTCAGGCCCCAATTGCCGTTTAGTCTGAGCCACTGGGCAAGACCACCAGATAATCAAACCAATAAATCTTGTAAGCAGTGTTTGCTTTCAGAAGGGGTGAGCTGTTTCCTGTCTAGCAGACCCTCCTTTCTAAAGAGGCAGAGATGACATGAAACTTGTATGAAAGCCTTTGATTTAATGGGGCACATTGCTGCTCCACGGCAGGGTTTGGAAGGATTGACTACAATTGTCTACTTGACGCATTTAGTAAGCAGAACGTACAGTGCACAATGGAAAACTACAGCCAATGGCTCTGTATGCATGTACTCTCTGCTTCAATCAATCTGTCACTGGGGTATGCTTTGAATAATTCAGGCTCTGAGCTACAACCAATAAGGTAAAGGAATATTTTTAAAGTGCCTGCAGCCGTCTACAGCGGCAGTAACTGTCTCTACCCAAGTTCAGTACCCAGCAGGCCAACCCAATTGCCCTCTCTCTAGACCCATCTTGGTTGTGCTACTGAACTTCTGTGCTCTCTCTCTCTCTCTCTCTCTCTCTCTCTCTCTCTCTCCTAAAACCTCTGTTATCCTTATTTATCAGTTCTGTAATTCTTTTCTCCATCACTTCTCTTCAAAAGCTCTTTTACCAGCATTGGTATATTCCTTTGGCTGCTAGTATTAAACCCATAGAAATGTGAGAGGTGAGTCAATATGAACGGAGCTCTTCCGTATCTGCTGTTACATAATGTGAGTGCTGAGATACCCTGGGGATGCGTGGTATGTACAGATGGATGGATGGATGGACGAACAGGTGGATAGACAAATGGGTGACTAGCCTTAAAAATGAAGGGTGATTAGAGGGTGGCAGGTAACCCATCGCCTTTTATATAGCAGTTGAATCTATGGGCACCCGTAACAATATTTCTCTGAGTGGTGCTTTATTAAATTACTTTATGTTGTTGAGTTAGCTGCAGAAAGCAGTCTCAGTTTATAGCTTTTGTTCCCCCACAAATGCTGTATGCAATCTGAGCTAAATTATATAAATTTTCCTTACATGAGTAGGTGCCAATCCATACACTGTGATAGCCATTGAGTTGCATTAGGCGATATGAGATACATTATAGGGTACAATAACGTAAATAAAAACTCTTAAACTTTTCTGATTGTTGCCTAGGTGCTGAAGGGAAAGTGTTGTTTAATCTTAGCGCATGGCCACCCACATAATCAGACCAGTAAATCTTGAAAAAGACACTCATTTCCCACATAGGAGATTTCATAAACACCAACCTTGTGTAACTACTCACTACTCCTGGAGGACATGCCAGAGAAAATGCTGGCTTGGAATTCTCCCACAGGCCCCAGCGGTCAGCCCTGAGAATTGAGTTTACCCTAGGCCTAGATAACAGCACATCTTCCAGACGGCCATTCTTGCAGTGGCTGCATAAGATGGGGATACTGCTAAAGCCCAGAGAGAGATGAAGAGTCAATTTCTCTTGTCTAATCATCTTATCACAGTAGATCTGTAGTGCATAAACTGTACACCCGAGTATTCAAAACTTGAACCTGATTGTTACGTAGGAGGTAAATAAGATTTGTGGCTCTCTCCTATTTGCAGAGTATTCAGAACATCAGTTTTCTCCTTGTCTCAATCTCCAGGGAATGTCTTTATTGGGGCTTCATTGTATTACCAGCTTGTTAGTTTCTCTGGCTTTCCTTAATAAGTCTTTTGATTGGTTCGAAGCTGACCCGCTGGAAACGTGAACTCATTACTTGATATTAGGTAGAGAAGCCTGTTTGCTCCAGGATTTGGACAGACTCATCAGACTGATGGAGAAATAATTTTTCCATGTTAAACTTCCCCTAGATGTTAGATTCTGGTTCTCTCTGACTGGCCATTTGATCCCCTCTCTGAGGTGCTTTAGCACGAATATTATCCATCGGCGATTAGCCTTTATCCTTGTAGACAACATGCTCAGCCCAAACCTGTGTCCTGGCTCTCAGGCCATTCTCTAATAGGCATCTTCATTCTGGAGTGGGGTTAGATCTACTGCTCACTGTGGTCCCATGCTGCAAGCTGATGGGCCTCTTCAACCACCCTGAAGGGAGGCAGTCTAGGGTGTTTGGCCCCGGCAGGATAGGACCCACATGCCATCACTGTGGGAGGTAAAATCATTTTTCAAGTGAATGATCGTGGTTCGACTAATCTTTCTCATTCCTGTGCAGTCTGGTGACTGCTCCATTCGTGAACCCCAGATGATGGAGGAGACCTCCGGATCGCCCTCCTTGACACCACCTTGCCTTTCCGATTACCGTCTTTATGGGTCGGAGGTCACCCATGTTCCGCTCTCCTTTGGCACTTTGCATAGTCTCTGGCCTTTCTGAATTAGTCCATCCTAGTGCGTGAAGCTCAGTCTAGACTGACACATATCAACAGTCCAGCTTGATGGTTCATGTTCATTTTCAAGTCCAACTTGGTTGATCAGCTGCTCTCTGACAGTTTTGTGATGAGTCCATGAAACAGGTTTCCCTTTAAAAAAGCAAATCTTTATTTCCACTGAATTCTTCAGGGTGACTGACAAGATCTCTCTCTCTCTCTTCCTGCTGATTCTGCCTTAAAGGGAGGTGAGGGCTGACCACGGGGCTAGAAGCCAGCGATTCCCTAATCCATTTTCTGTGACAGTAAGCAGATCATTTACCCTCCCCACCTCAGTTTTCCCAATCATAAATTGGGGATAATAATATCTCACTTGCAAGAGTGTTGGTCAGGCTAATCAGGTGGTAGCTTTACAGGGCTGAGTATTTTTATAATTATGAATCTTTCTGTATTACCACTTATTTCTTTTAATCATTATTGTGCTGTGTGGGTATTGCAGACCAAGGAGAGCCCCATTGTGCTAGGCACTCTCCAAACACAGAACCCAAAGAGCTTACAGTCCAGTACCTATTTTCTCGTAGGCAAGATGCCCTTGATGTTCCGCTGTTTGCTCTTTAAAGAGCAGGGAGACATTCTGTGCCCAGAAATACCTGCTGCTCCAGGGTTTCCCTGCCTCATTGGGAAATGACTCAAGCAAAGCCATTCTTCCCCTTACTTAAAGTGCAAGTTTGTCCAGCTCCCAGAAATTTTTCGGAGACTCACCAGCAGGGAACCGGAACTGGGGCATTTGGGGACATTTTGCCGTCTTTAACCCTTTCATATTTCTTGACTGGAGGAAAACTCTAGACTGTTGAAGATGAAGGCCAGTTTCTAATGCCAAATAGCGAGTTGGTTTCAGATAGGGTGAGAAGATGCTGGCGCTGTCCCAGGTCTGTTCTCGGGCATACTTACCAAATGATCACGGTCCATTTTTGTTTAAAACTGCCTCTTGATTTAATCACTGTGCTGTGTCCTCTCTGCTGGCCTTCCCCCACCCTTACTAGGGATGCTTGTCAAGATACTGCAGGCTCCTGCCATGGTTCCCAAAACACCCAGTGAGCAAAACTCGAAGCCAGCCTTCCACCACTCCTGTCTTGTTGCCCTTATCACCATTTTCTAGTGCTCTATTTTGTCTGCCGCCACGTGAAAAACTTCCTCCCAATGAAATATTCACTGGCATCAGCAGTAAAATTTTCAAGAAACTCTTAATCTACTACCCTACTTCTTTGGAGAGGAGGGGGGGTATGGTGGAGGGGAAGGTTTTAATGGCTGGCAAACGCACGCATGCACTGCATAAAGGCCAGAGGGATCATGCAAAAATGTATTCATTTAAATTCAATTATTATTCAAGAAGACAAAAAAAATTTTTGAACTGGGTCATCGTTTTACATCTGCAGCGCTCAGCCATTTTACATACGACACAATCACCCACTCTGTTTATCTTTAGGCAATATGCTCTTGCAACCTGCCAATTAATTGCAGATTGGTTCCCGCTCTCTCCCAGCATTCTGGATAAACACAGGGAAGCCAGAAACGGAAGGAACCTAGCTCTGACTACTTGGGGAATGAAATCTGTCATTGTCTTAGCCTTGTTATCTGCTATGAAGGCAGGCTTTTAACAGACTGTTCTTCTCGGAAACACTCTTTTCAAGCACCTTCCAAATTTACATAGACGGTGTGTGTCAAGCATTGTTGTTGGCTAGCATCCATGTTTTAAGGTAGCTGCTTTCTAAAACATTCAGTGGAGAGTGTCCCTGCCAGAAGGGTGAAGTGCTTTCAGCAAATGTCAAAGGAAAAGGTACAACCCAGCCCTAATGTGATCAGATGCTGGCATGTGGTTTGTTCTAGTTTAATTCTGTGTAGATTATATGTCCAAATGGTTGGTTGGGAGTTTCTGAGTGGGGTCTGGTCTAACTGGCAAATGACTTCTTTTGAGAGGATCATCGGTCCAGCTCGGATCTGTCAGTGACAGACTGGACAGATTAGAACGGTTCAGTGATGCATCATTTTCCGGGGCTAGCTGAATTAGCTGATCTGATAGTTATTCTTCATCTCTACGAAGTCCCCAGATAATACACCAGAGGGGAATCCTTCATCAGAGAGGCAGTGCACTGGATAGAATGGAGCAGGTTCTTTCTGTTTCTAATGTTGATGCTCTGAGGTTGAGTGCCTTAAAATTAAAAAAGAGGCTCAAATGAATCTAGAGTGGCAATGGAGCCAGGACAAAATCCTCTCCCAGAGCAATCCTCAAGAGGACTTCAAAAAGCCATCGTGACATCGATTAACTACAAATTAACTGTTTCCTCTAGATAAACAGTAATGAATGATTTGAAATGAGGAGATAAGTGTGCATATCTTCAGTTGGTTCCAAAACCAGGGAGTACCTGATGATGGGAAATTTCTGCTCTATTCCAGTGTAAATATGGAGTAAATCAGTGGAATTACTCCAGATTTATACCAATGCAACAGAGTAGAATGTGGTTCATTATTACTCATTTTTATATAAAGACAACATACAATAGACTAACACGGCTACCCCTTTGTCATTTTTATATGGCAGCATTGCTGCATATAGTAATTTACAAGCCACACTGGTTTTATTATTATTATTATTGCCAGGATGAGATTGTGTTAGATCCTGTACAATGAGTTCATGGTCTAGCCAGAATAGATACAATGTGAACACTTAAGAGAAGAGAAGGTCTTCGTTAATGATCTGGATGGGTTGCACCTTCAACAAGTTTGTGGACGACACTAAGCTGGGGATTGGTAGATGTGCTGGAGGGTAGGGATAGGATACAGAGTGACCTAGATAAATTGGCTCATTGGGTCAAAAGAAATCTGAGGAAGTTCAAGCGCAGAGTCCTGCACTTAGGATAGATTTCATCCACAGCAACAGAATGGGAACTGACTGGCTAAGCCGCAATTCGGCAGAAAAGGACCTGGGGGTTACAGTGGACAAGAAGCTGGATATGAGTCAACAGTGTGCACCTTCGTTGCCAAGAAGGCTGACGAAATATTTAGCTGCATTAGTAGGAGCATTGCCAGCAGATCAAGGGAAGCGATTAGTCTCCTTTATTCGGAAATGGACAAATTGGAGAAAGTCCAGTGCAGGGCAATGAAAATACTAGGGAGGCAGGGCAATGAATTATGAGGAGAGGCTGAAAAAAACAGGCTTGTTTAGTCTGCAGAAGAGAAGGGTGAGGGGGGATTTGATGGCAGCCTTTAACTACCAGAAGAGGTGTTCCAAGCAGCATGGAGCTCGGCTGTTCTCAGTGGTGGCAGATGACAGAACAAAGAGCAATGGTCTCAAGTTGCAGGGGAGGTCGAGGTTGGATATTAGGAGAAACCTTTTCCCTAGGAGGGTGGTGAAGCACTGGAATGGGTCACCTAGGGAGCTGGTGGAATCTCCATCCTTTAAGAGGCTTTTAAGGCCCATCTTGATAAAGCCCTGGCTGGGAAGAGTTGGGGTTGGTCCTACTTTGAGCAGGGAGGTGGACTAGATGACCTCCTGATTTCCCTTCCAACCCTCATCTTCTATGATTCTAAGAGGCACAAGGATGGAAGCAGAGAAGACCATAGTGGAATGACAGAAATCAGTGCATGATGGCTGTCCTATGGAGTTCTCAAATTTGCTGCATGCTGTCATCTATAGTGCTAGAGCCTGTGTTTGGTAACTGCAGCTCCCAAATGCTTCGGTCATTTCCAGATGCTTTAATTGGGGTGCTACAGCATATATCACCCTCCATTTCTCTTTCTCTCTGCTTTGATTTTGATCTGTATTTTTGGATGTGCAGAGGGAATATCCAATTTTTATGATTAATTACTCTCACTATTAAAAAGGTACACTTTATTTTCAATTTGAATTTGTCTAGCTTCAACTTCCAGCCATTTGATTGTTATACCTTTTTCGGCTTGATTGAACAGCCTGTTAGTATGCAGCTGTTGGCCATAGAAGTGGGCATGTCGCCTGTGATCAAATCAGACCCCAACTTTCTCTTTGTTAAACCAAATAGATTGAGCTCTGTGTGTCGATCACTATAAGGCATGTTTTCTGATCCATAGATCATTCTCACGATTCTTCTCTAAACCCTCTCCAATTTATCAGTGTCCTTTTTGAACCGTGGGCACCAATCCAGACCTGGAAATAGTATTCCAGCATCGGTCACACCAGTGACAAACAGGAGTAAAATAACATCTCTGCTCACCTCTCTGCTCCTACTTGAGATTCTCATTTATGCATCCCAGGTCCCATTGGCTCTTTTGGCAAGGGATCATCTATGCAGGATCCACACCAAGGCAATGATCTTAAATGTCCCAGATTAGAGGTGTACAAAAATCACTGCTTTGGGATTGCTGGACATCAGCCAAAATGGTTGTGTTTTCTCTTGTATTTTTGTCATTGGCTGGAATTTCCTAATTGATGAAGGGGAACTGAAGTCAGCTGAGCTGAGACTCCGTCAGGTCATTGTGTCATACTAGAAAATTAAAAGATGATGCATGTGAGCATGCTCTCAAAGACCATGATTTATTACCACATGGGGGTTCAGAGAGGTTGCTGGAGAAGAGGGAAATTTCTGCTACCACATCACAGCCCTGAGTAATGAATCTCCTTAAACATTTTTTGCTCACCCAATGTCAGTACTAATATCCCCATGCTAGAGATGGAGAAGCTGAGGCAGGAAATGCGAGTGGACTTTCAGGATGCTCTCTGCTAATGTCCTTGGTTTCCAGACCTTAGGCACCAACATTTGTTATTGTTTTTCACTTGTACTGCAATAATGCCTGGGGACTCCAGCGTGCCCTTCTATGGAAATAAATGGCTCCCTATGCTCCAGCGCGTGCTGTCTGAGCAGACAAAGCTGTGAGCAAGGAAGTATTATTAACTGATTGTACTGAGGCCCAGAGAGGTTAATAAAGTCAAGGGGCGTGGGGGGGGGGGGGGGGGGGAGAGCTGGGAATTGGACCTACTGCCTTAACCACAAGACCAACCTTCCCTCTGAATCCTGGGTGAGACTGCTGGGTTTTTGGTGGAGGTGTTTCCTGATGCTTTGAAATTGGGATGTGTGTGTGTCTCCATCCATAATTTAAAAGGTGCATTGCAAACAGCAATTCGGGGGGAAAAAAATAAACCCGGCTGCCAATCTTGTTACAGTTTCATCTTTAAAAGGTTAATGGTCTTTATGAATAAAACCCATCGCTGCAATTCCAGATGCAAATGCGAGTGAAACAGTCTTGACATTTTAATGATACGTTTCAGGCACAGGCGGACACATCTCAGGCAGAGTTTGGAAACATTTATTCTTTACAGTATTCTCCCAGGCCCAGCCGAGTCCCTCCTTAAACTTGTGTTGTGACCAGTCGGTGAGGTAGATTTCCATTTGGCAAGGACTGGGCCAGTGTCTGTTATCGGAGGGATTTAAAGGCAGTCTTTAGCTATGGATTGGGCCACAGGCAGACACCACTTCTCCGTCTCAGCGTGCTGTACCGCTCCAGCTCCCGGCTGGCCCAACCCTAGCTCAGCTCGGGCAGGAGTTTTCAGACCCTTTTCCTTTATATTATTGATGCCGGCGTCCCAACAATTACATCTTTGGTGCCACGACCCGATACTGGGTCTCACCCTCAAGTTTGAAAACCACTGGCCTAGACCATCAGGCTTGCTGGGGGGCCCAATTAGCTGGAAATGAATTTTTTCTCTATTTATTAATATATTATCTCTTCAAAGGTTGCGGGGGGGTGGTGGTGCCTCAAAACCATAGCTCTCCTAGGGCTTCAAGAACCCGTGGGCCAGCCCCAGCTACGGCCAGGAAAGGGCTAGGTTCTGCCGAATCCGGAGTGAGTTTCTTTGTCGTGTAAACGGCTTTGAACCGCCCTAGCTCTGCCGGGGCCGGGCCGGGGGCGGGAGCAAACTGGGCCCTGGGGCTGACTCAGGGGAGGGGAAAGGAGGATCCGTCGCCGCAGAGGAAGGCAGGAGGGAGCCGCTGCCAGCCCCAGCCGGGCTCCGCCTCATTCCTCCGGCCGGAGCCGGACTCGCTCGCCGACCGGCGCGGCGCGGCGCTGGGTGAGTGTCCCGGGCCGGCACCGAACCGCGGCGCCGCCTGCCGTGCGGGGCCGGGACTCAGCCCGCGGCGGGGCTGGACTCGTTCCCTGGGAAGGAGATTGTCAGATCAAAGCTCCTACAATTTGCTGGCCTCCCTCTGCGGCCAGTGCCGGGGGGGCTTTTACCCCCGATCGGGGGCTCACACCCTTTCTGCTTTTTGGATTGCGTTTACACGGGGTGGGGAAACGACAGGGCAGGTTCACTCCCCGCTTGGCTTCGTGCTGGCCGGTGCTTGTCAGCGCCCACCTGTTCCCCCGGCCCTGCAGGGAAAGTTCAGACTGCAAAGCAAACTTAGGAAAGCTGGCGTCTTTGAAATTAAATCACCCTCTAAAAAAAAGGAAACCTGGCAAAGGTTTCCCGACCTATGAGGTTTGTACAAACTTTTAAAATACTTAAATTCAAGAGCAACCAGTTAAAAAACTGTTAGGACAGTGGGGGCTGCGTGAAACCCCTCAACCAGCTACCTTGTTTGCTCCTTGGCTTATTCGCCATTCACGCAGTGTCACAAATAATCAGCGAAGTGTGCAAAGTGTAATGTTTGCTGTATTGCTTCAAATTAAAAAATTAAAGCAAATCCTTACAGTGAACAGAGCCCACGTGGGAGCATGTCTGGCCGGAGGCCAGCGGCTAGGTGAAGGCTCTTGCATGGGGGTGAGGGCGATGCACAGTAAGAAGGGTCCGGCTTTGAGGACGTTGGCCCGGCAGGAAGAGGAGGCTGGGGAGGGAGAATGGGGAGAAGAGGAAGGTCACAGCTGGACTTGGAGTTGAATGTGTTCATGTTAAATTGTAGCCTGGCATTTACAGTGCTTCCTTTTCATAGGCCAAGTGAAAGATGAAAGACAAATTGATTTGACTTCACTTCCTTTTATTTCTCAGCCATCAGTTGTGTGGTGACTTTTCCTGGGTGGGTCTTGGCCTCTTTGGACAGGTTGTGTCTACAAGGGTGATAGCTCTGCAGAGGGCTTGCACTGGACCCCTTTTTCCAGAGCCTCTGCCTCGGGGGCTCTTGCACCCCTCTTTCCTTTGTTCCTGGCCCATAGCCTTTTGTACCTGCCGCCACCAGGAATGACTGCAGTGCTTGAGGGAGGAGAAATCGCTGTGCTTAGGCCGACGAAAATACCCACGCACACTCCTAAGAGCCTGAACTGCCTCTCTTGGCCTCATTAGTTGACAACATTAAAAGGAGGAGACGCTTGTATGGTGGGGGCAAAAGCAGTTTAAACAAAGGAAAATTCTCAACTCACTGGGAAAGTGTCTCCTTGCTTCTCCCAGGGAGCGCTGCGCGCTGTGCTCTCTTCTGTTCCCGGTAGGCTGAGCTGTGGGTGTCTGTGTTGTTTTAGCAGAGCAGTGTAGTAGGATTTTGTGGCCCTAGGGTGCATATTTGAGAGGCTGGAAAGATTGTGCAGAGAGAAAGAGAAAGCGATGCCAGTGAGCAATTTCATAGGATCTCAGCTGCTGTAAAAGTGACAGGAATAACACCTTTTCTTATTTAAAATGTTCCCCATAGCTCTGCTGGGGCTTATCAGAACCTCCCTCCTCCTCTGACTTTCATTGTGTTAGACAGCTGTAATTTGGATGACAAACTTAATAATATAAGCCACAAATGTCTTTTGTGTTGCAAAGAACTTTCAAAGAGCCAGTAACGTTATCAGCTGGGATAATGGGAGGCAAGGCAAATGTTTTCAAAGGAGGCTGCTGGTTTTGGGGTTGCTTGGTTTTGGGGGCACAGTTTGCGACACCTTGGCTCTGTTTTTCCGGAGATGCGGGCATTGCCCTCTCCTAGAATTGGTGCTTGCCCAGTGCCTTGAAAAATCAGGCCCACGATGGCTCTGTCGGTAGCTGCTTCTGAACAACTGGGCATCCAGATTGCTGCAAAGATTTATATTTTCATGGTAACTATGAAAGAAACCTGGACATCTCAAAGGGATATTCTTCCCCAGCTTCCTCTCTCTCATTCCTTCCCTTTCCTTCTTTCCCCTTTTCTGTCTTTTCCGGCCTATGCTGAGAGCCTCCAACCACACATCCACATCATGAACCCTGCTTATTACAAACTGAGAAGTGTGGGCTGAGATTCCATTTGCACTCAGTGCTGTTTCTCTCTGTAGGTGTGCGGGGCATATTCTCGGTCCAGCACTTGAAGATGACTCATGTGAGGTACGTTGCCTTCAGGTGCAGATTGGCTGCACAGGAGTTGCCCGTGGTGGCTGGATAATATGGTGATGGATGATTTAGAAATACAACCACCCTGGCTCACAGTTCTGCTCCCTTATCCTCATTCTATAGCCGGTTCTTTCAAATGAAACACTTTCCCCTTACAACCCAGTGCCCAGCTGGCTCACCGTCAATAGCAGGAACTTCGTCAGGGCTACAGAACTTCTCTAGAGACACAGAGCACTGAAGGGAAAAAGAATCAGCCCTTGCCCAGCTGGCCCCTGTACTTTCAGCCTCACCCGTTTTGACCTGGAGTGAGTCAGGCTCCAGCCAGTAGATTTATGGCAAAGATTTAGGGTGATAAAATGAAGAACTTTAGTGAAAGCCTTTAAGCAGTTTGTCTCAGCCACAGTCTGATGGGTTAATGGACCAGCTATTAACTCTTTCAGAGTGATTGTGCAACACGTGTGTCACGCACTGGGGCCACCCCCTTCGTAACAGAGCTGAACCCCAGAGGCTATTTAAACCAGTTCTTCCACTAGAAGTCATGATCTTGACAGGACAGGGCATTTCCTGGGAGCCATTGTTATTTGAATCAAGCAAGGAGTCCTGTGGCTTTATTTCGCATGAGCTTTGGAAGGTGAAGTCCCACTTCATCAGATGCTAGAAAATGGAGAAAACTTTCAATATGGGAGGGAAGATCAATCCTGTGATTACATTTCACTGCATCAGGTTGGATTACTTCAGCAAATCAAACAAGTTATACAGATTAAAACAGTGTGGAACAACATATCAGAAAATGGTGAAGTTGAGAGAGGTGAGAATCACTGTTTGTAATGAAAAAGAAAGAAGGAGTCCTCTGGCATTTTTACAGAGATATTTGTAATGAGAAAGCCACTCATGTCCCTGTTCAAACCCAAGTTGATGGTACTGAATTTGCACATGAATTTAACTCTTGGAAGCGTTGATTTAGAATTATCCTGTTTAAGAACAGCAACAGTCCGGAGTGCCAGAGAGATTGAAGTGTTCCCCTATCGGTTTTTGTATGTTGCCATTTCTGGTGTCAGGTGTGTGTCTATTTAGTCTTTTGCACAGGCAGTCCAGTTCGGCCGATGAATAAGGGATCATCTTGTAAGACCGGCTGTAGATCCTTGATGATGTGTTGCAGAGGTTTGAGTTGGGGGCTGTGGGTGATGACCACTGATGTTCTGTAGTTTTCCTTCTTGGCCTTGTCCTGTAGAAGTTGACTTCTGTCTTTTTAAAAGTGCCAGAGGACTCCTTTCTTTTTCATTACAAACAGTGATTCTACCTCCCTCAACCTCACCCTTTTCTGATATGTTGTTCCACAGCATCTAAATCTATCCGACTTGTTTGATTTGCTGAAGTCATCTGGCCTGATGCAGTGGAATGTAGTTACAGGATTTATCTTCCCTCCCATATTGGAAGTTTCCTTCATTTTCTAACACCTGAAGAAGCGGGACTTCACCCACGAAAGCTCATGCGAAAAATAAATGTGTTAGTCTTTAAAAGTGCCACAGGACTCCGTGTTTGTGTTGCTGAACTAGACTAACACAGCTCCCCCTTTGGAAATCATTACTTGAGTGCACCACAGACTTCAGGGCCTCCCAGTCCCCACGAAATGCCCTGCACTGGGAAGTCTGTGCTTCTGAGGGTTTTCTTACAGAAGAGCCCATCCTGTGTGATCATAAACGATTATATCCCCCATTTTTCAGGGGTAAGGGTATTAATTCTGAACAAATTCCAGCTCAGTAAATTTCCTTCTAGTTCCATAAATCGCCCCTGCGGTTTCCAGTGCATACAGTCTTCTTCGCTTCCTGACCTAAGCAGTTGTTCAATGTTGCTAAGTGCTGTCAATCTCTTCTTTGCTCCTCACTAGCAGTGGCAGCATTTTGCTGGCAGGAGGGGGTGAAGTGATTTCCTTTGGACCAGTGATTGTCAACCCATAGCCCACAGGCGGCCTGCAGCTCAGTCAATACACAGCTGCAGTCCATATGCCTTCCTCAGGCTCATACAGGAGTTGTGTGGATGTGGCCTGCATAACAGGCAGAGCTGCACGTCCAGCCCACAGTGTAAATAGATTGAGCACCACTGCTGGAGACTCTTTATGTGCCTTACAGAGCGGTTGTGCATCAAGAAAACCTTTGAGATCTGCAAATGGAGATGCTAGAGAAAGACAAAATAGATGATTTATTGTTATTTTATTACTGATATTAAACTACCCCCTTTTCCTGTGCCACCCACGGATCTGTGCCTCTGGTGTGCTAGAAGATCTCTGCCCCGGGCTTGGGCACAAGGGATCAAGAGCCCAGTCGGCAGAATGTCAAGTGTAATTGAAATTGAATAGTGCTGGGTTCATTGTTCCAAAGGAAACCCAGTCCTTTCCAGCAGAGCAGTGGGAGCCCCAGCCACAGTGAATCTGGAGCCTTTTGCAGGGACTGGCAACCCAAGAGCAGAACAAAAAGGAGAAGGCTAAAAAAAACGGCCGACGGCCAGACTTTTAGAGAGACGCCAACCGTTTGTGCTTCTGACCGTGATGACGAGGCCATGGACCCACCCTGCAAACTCTTCCCGTCTAAACCAGAATTGATTGTGAACCCTGGGCTTGTCACGGCTTCTGCCGATGGCAGAGTGGTGATTCGTTTGGAGTGAGGGTATTATTTACCGTAGCTGAGCGATGGCACAGGTGTGGGAAGGGAGCATTCAGATCTAGATGCTCAGCTGCGGTTTGGGTGCAGTGCATAACAGCCGTGTCCCTCAGCTCGCTTAGTATGAAACAGGCAGGAATGCTGCTCGGAGAACCCGGCTTCTTGTATATTTCAGCGCTTGCCCTTTCCCAAGGAGGAAGGAGCCATTAAGGGCAGAGGGGCCGTCATTTAACAGCGACCAGTGGTACCATACAGTAGTTTGACACGAAATGACGGAAGGAGAATTCTGATCGCACTGAAGCTGTGAAGAGAATTTAAATAAGCAGAATGTATCTGGCAAGACACCAGCGTTATCTTCCTACCTCTTACAAAGAGAATTACGACTACAGGTGCCCCGGCTTTCAACAGCAACCCGTCCATCAACTTGCCGGCCAGTAGGAGAAACGCTGAATTGCCGGCACCACTTCTTGTGGCCTCAAGGTATTCCAGGCATGCCTGTCCCGGCCCTTCTTAGCTTGGCGACCATTTCAGCATAAACTAATGTCACTCGGGCGAGTGACTTGCCCCATTTCACACGGTGAGGTAATGATAAAGCCCTGACGCTTCACCCCCTGCTCTAAGTCCGTAGGCAACTCGCCCAGCGCGATAGCAGCTGCTGGAGAAACCGTGGGGAATCCCTGCACCCTTCTCTTTGTTGCTTGTCTTTCCTGTCCCCCTGACTCTCGAGAAGAGGGCTTTCATCCACTCCAGTCTGTTACAAGAGACAGGCGGCTCCAGGACAAATTGCAGGAGGTTTAAGACTCAGAAGAGCCAGTCACAGCATTCACAGGGCTCACTGTTTCCTGCGCTGTGCTACAGAAATGGCCTTCCCGGATCTCGGCAGGTCAGCGTCAGCTCACATTCAGCCACGAGCCCCATGAGCAGGGGGATCGAGGGGGATAGTGAACCATGCTGTAAAGACTCAGCTGGCAGCTGTCCTTGCAAATTGGGGTTCACCCCCAGCCAGATGGCGCTGAGGGCTGGTCTGGTGTCCCGCCACTGACCGTCCCTGGGTGGCTGTAGTACGCGCCTCCTTTTAGCCAGTTTGCCCATCCAGAACAACCTGGGTGACAATGGGAAGTGCTGAGCTTCCTCCTGTGTTGCAAGTAAAGTGGTTCACAACGAATTAATCACTGGTGGCCACGCTGACTCCGTGCTTCTCCGTTCACTTGTGGGGGCAATGTCGTGCTGCTCTGCAAAAGAAAGGAAGTGTGATAAAGCGACCACTGCTCTCAGTGGTGGGCCTGTGACCTTCGTATCAAGTTGGACTCTGTGTCCATAGCTGGTACATATGTATGTGTGTGAAATCTCTCCTAATATCGAGAGAGACTCCTGTAACGAAATCACAGACCTGTACTCATGCTAATGAATAGCTGTTGTATCCAGCTTTCCAGAGACAAGTCTTCCAGTACTTGACACTACCACTGGCCTCATTTTACACAGGGGGAAACTGAGGCACAAGGCGTGACGTGGCTAGCTCACGGTCACCCAGTAGGCCAAACTGAGAACAGAATTTGGGTTTCCAGGGTCCCAGTCTAGGGTTCCGCTCACTAGGCCGTGCTGCCTCTCCCCTTTGTTCCTCTGGCACCTTTCAGCAACGGATTCCAACGTGTTTTAAAAACGTAACCAATTAAGGCTCGGAGGTGATTGGTCAGTAAGAGAAACTTAAGCACAAAAAGGAGAAATGTCTTGTCGAACCTGATGCTCAGTTGCAGAGATGCAATAGACTCCAGGCCATCTAACTGCCAGTGTGGGGCTCTAACTCCTCAACAGCACTGCCCCGAGCGGTTAAAAGATCGTAGGAGTTCCAACTCCTCGTGTCCGCCTCTTTCCTCCCACGAAGGAGGCTTTTCTCCACGGGGCCCTAATTTGGGCAGATGACAGAATATCCTTTAATTCCACATCTCCTCCCCCAATAGCTGGTGCTAGCAAATGCTAAAGGGTTTCTCTCTATAAATACTTCCTTTGTTTCCTTTCGGGCTTTGTGCTGTGGGATTTTTGTGGCAGCAGTATTTTTATTTATCTTAGACTAAGCCTAGACCATTGTTTCCTATTGACTCACAGCCCCTTTCGCCTGCCCCTTCCTGTCCGCACATGAACACAATGTGGGAGTTTGGTCGGAGGCAAGTGTATTATACCACTTGAGTGACCAGTAGGAAGGCAGCTATAGAGATGGAAGGGAGGAGCCACTTGCTCTGAAAGCTCTCGGGAAAGGTAAGAGGTGTACAGCAGGGAGGGATTTCAACAGAGACTATTGTTGTGTTCAGAACAATTTGTCACGTTGTTGTGACCAGCTTTCGCCTGGCTCTGGTCAGCTGATTCACCTGTGCATGGCTGTTCTACTCTGAGAAGCATCTGCATGTCAGGCGAGGACTCTTCAGGCAGGCAGTGCTTACAAAGAGGTTATTAGCACTTTTAAGGGGCACTTGATTTCTCAAGGCTCTGTGTGCCTGAATTCCTGAGGGTGCCCACGGGTCTGTTCTGTCTGCACAGGTCCAAAGAATCAAGCTGATTCTCAGGCTGGCTTTCTTTCTTTTCTTTCTAGCATTTTAAAAAATGACACCACTGAGTCTTTTCGTGGCATATAATGGAAGTCCTTGGGGTGTCCGGCAGCGGTGGCGACACGGGAGAGCCCGCGTCAGAACTATGGGCGTATTTTACCATTGGCAGAAGCGTGGCTAGTTGCCCCTTCATGCATGCGTATCATTCTCACTCCTGCTAACTCTAATGGAAAATATCCAGGCACGTGGAGGGGGAGGAGAGAGTCCTAAATCTTACGCAGTATCCACATGAATTTTCATTACCCAGGTTTCAGCAATAATAAATCGTAGCTGGGTGTAAAACAAAGGGGTGAGCAGGTGAATATGTTATGACAATTCAGAATACATCGAGATGAGCTGAGAAATATGAGCAGTAAAAATAAATGGAATGTTTCAGGGGATAGGTGCCGGGAATGTTAAAGTTTACAAGTTTGCCTTCCTTTGAAACATCTGCGGTTAGCTGCTGCCAGGGCAGGATGCCAAGCTAGATGCACTAGACAGGGGTCTGATCTGGGACACTGAGATAGGGGGATATATAAAGGCATCACAACAGTAAGTTTCTCGCCAGAGGCTATAGAGAGTCAAACCTGAGAGCAGCTCCCAGGATTCTCATACTGTTCTTTGTAACGATTATGACTAGGGCACTGCATATATAATACTTAATCAGTCAGAGCTCCCAACAACTCTGCAAGGTAGGTACCATTGATGATATTCCCATTTCATAGATGGAAAAACTGAGGCAGAAATTGTCACTTGCCCAACATCTCTGAGTCAGAATAACTGGAAGCTTTTGGGGCTGGGGACTGTCTACAATACACATGTACAGCATCTAACACTCAACTGGTGCTATCATACTACACAGAGCAGTTGGCCTTGCTTTTCTTAATAAATACTCTGGGGCCCTTCTAAGATTTCTCCTGGAAGCTCAGGCCCCAGGGGCATTACTCTGAAATTGGTTGTGTTTCTGAAGAGGGAATTTACCAGGAATGTCTATGGAAATGGTACCGGAGCTGAGAACTACAAGCTGTGCTTTAAATTGCCTCACCCCCACCATTATCTATGGACATTTTCACTCTCTGTCTTTTTCTCGTGGTTAGTCCCGAGATGGTTGGAAATGAAACCAGGGTCACTACCCTCCCCGTCTGCCCTGAGGACCAGCTGACGGAAGGGGCGCATGTGCCAATATTGATGCCACCTGAGAATCCCCTTAAAGGCGCACCACAGGGCCCCCGAGACCCTTTCAACACCCAGCTGTGATGCACAGTAAGTCTAGCTCTTCAATAGTTTTATTCCCTGATCAAGCACCCCAGTGGCCCCTTAGCCTTCAGACACGCCCCCACGGGTGCTAATGAAATGACTACGCCACAGGTCAGGTGCTGTGCTCGCCACACTGGATGCATATTCCTAGAACAAGTACATTATTTTAATGGGGGGGTTAAACCTGAATACACAATCACACCCCAGGCCTCCGAGGAACAGACCAGAAACTGCATATGTTTGTGGGCAGTATTGTGCTAGAATAGGACAAAAATATAGTATAATGACAAACCAAACCAATGGCAGGGACTGAGGGCAAGTGGAATATTTCTGCACGGAAGGAAATGTATCACCATGTCACGTGTTATAAACTGGCAAGATGCAACTCTGTGTGGGAGGGGTGGGGGGTAAGGGACCTTTGCTAATAAAAGAGACGCCCCAGGCAGCAGCTCTGGAAAAATCTCTCTTGTATGTTTATAAGACATGCCTAGTTTTGAAGAATCCTAGAAACGTGGGGCTGGAAGTGATCCCCATCCCCCTGCGCTGAGGCAGACGACGTGTACCTAGACCATCCCTGACACGGATTCCACAGCCTCTCTTGCTCCTGTTCCAGAACGTACCCACCCTCAGGGTGAGAAAGTTTCCCCTAATATCTAACCTACATCTCTGTTGCTGCAGATTAAATGGATTGCTTTTTGGGCTGCCTCTAGGGGATGTTTCGTTCCTCACCAGCGCAGCGCTGCGAGAAGTCATAGCTGCACCCTGGCCTTACACTCTTTTTTTAAAGGGGGCAGTCTCAATATTTTAGCAATTGATTTGGTGTTTTCGCTCATTCTGTCCTCCCAGAAAGTTCTCTGTAGACTGTAGCATTTCTTTGGAGCTAAAAGGGGAGCCCCTATTTATCTGCTAAGCGCTGTCTGTTACATTTTGGAGCAGCAGGTCGCAGCCTTTGGCGGATTACATACAGAACATCATTTCAAGAAGGCAAAGGGCCAAATCTTCTGGCTTGATTCCTGCTGCTGCTAGGAGACTGAGCAGGGCCACCTGGAGTTCCTCAACTGTGGAAAGCACTTCTGTGTTTTAAAGCAGAGAACGTCTGTGCCCATTAACACCAGTGTTCGCAGAAGCTCAACTGGGTGGGGAGTCCATTTATTTCTAGTCCCACAGCTGCGCTCTGGTAGAAGGCCAGGCCTGGCTGGCAGATATGAAATGGCTGCTCAGAATATTTAACGATAAATGTACTCAGACTCATTATTAAGCGAGTGACATAGATTCAGGGCATAGTTTATTGTTATAGTAGGAAAAATAGGTACCCATCCCTTCCGTAATGAATGCAGGCACATTTGCAGGCTGCACCAATTGATTTAAAAGAAAAACACAGGGATGGGAGGTGGGAGGAGAATGTGCTAGAAATAGTGTTTGGATCAACAGGAATCCAAATAAACCCCAGATGTGTGCCTTTGTTTTTGTGTTTTATGATGGTGGTTTTTTCGGTTTCCCACCTGGGAACAAAATAACGCAAGATCTGCTCTGCTCCCTCTCGTTTACCATACAGATCCCAGTTATTTCAGCCCAGTAAACAGCTCCCTGAGGCATTGACATAGCTCCTGAAATGCATTCGCAACTACAGATAAGCAGAAGTAGCTGAAACGCAAATACCAGAGCCTGCTCAGACCCCTGATTGTAAACAGAGACCTTGACGTGAACTCCACTTGCAGTGTGCAAGTAGATATTTAGTGCAGGCGACGTTATTGAATGTGGAGGATCCCTCGGTTCTGTTCCCATATCTGTCATTGTCTTGCTGTGTGACCCAAGGCAGCTGACCGCTTTGCGCCTCTCTTTCACCATCCATAAAATGAGACACACCAGTGTAACAGTTAAAGGGACAAAACTTAAAATTGCATCCGATTTTTTTTAAATAGTCCGTGACCTAATTCTTTTTCCTTTGTTTGCCTTTGTGAATTTGACAGCACTTTGTCGTCAGCTTCATGTCTCTTTCCTGGATGAAGCTATTTGTGTGAGTTTTTCATACAATAACCGGGGGGAGAAGAACGTGGGTGTGAAAACACACCAGTCAGCAGAGTCACGGGCACGTGTGGGGACTCAAACTACTTCTGACTCGTGGATATTTTCATTGGCTGGATTTGTGATAGACAGCATCCCTTTAGTAACAAATTATTACTGATTTATTGACTGCGATTTCTTTAAATTGCCGTACAGCCTGCAGGGCCCAGCCCCTCTGTGCCAGGAGCTGTACAAATTCAGCATAAAAAAGCCACTGTTCGTACAGCACCTCCAAGACTGAGAAATGACAGATGGGATTTGGTGTGTTTGTCATTTTATTTGAACGCCACAACCCTGATGTATACAGGAGCTTGGGGGTTTTTTTCCAGGAAGGCAGGATTGGGCCCAGCATCGCAGAGGCAGACAAATCACTGTTAATGCCTCCATTACAATCTCTGGGTTTGGGGCACTTAGTTTTGTTTTTTTTTTAATTAATTTTTAAGTTTTAAAATAAGTGTTTTAACATTTCTCCTGTCGGTGGGGTTAAAAAGTAGCTGTATGGCTTTAAAGTTGGCATAGCTGGGAATTGGCACACGGTCCCTTTAAAAACACATTACACAGAGTTAGAATATGGCCTTTGTTTAACTAGTGATGATTCCCAGTGGACTGCACGGAACGGTTTACGGAGACCGGGGGGGGGCTAAGGCTTGGGGCCAACAGTCAGCTTACAGATCAGAGCTGTTCAGACCATACAAGGAGGAAAAGAGAGGACAGTGTGATCCCTGCATTTCCTGCAGTGGATTTTGAAGTTTATATTAAATAGTTCTTCCTGGTTCGGGAAAGTGGGAAAGGCAGGGTTGAGTATGGTAAGTTTTTCCATTATAATAATGTGTTTGTATGCTGCAAGGGGAGGTTGCAAACCGGCTATTTGTTCTTCGTGAGCATGAGGAGAAACAGCAGCTCCTTGCTTCTTTCAGGGTGTTTTCTTTCAAGATCTTCTACATCCTTTAAATCTCTGCTTTTCCTAACTTGGTGTTTTTTCCAAAACTCACGGCTTCTTGTCTTTCATTTAATCTGTTATTTAATGAACCATCCCCTTAATTAAATTTGGTTTAACAAATCCCAGGACAGATTATTGCATGACAAAAAGCAATCTGATTTTTTTATTATTAGTATTAGGGTGAAGTACTGAAATCTGTGAGTTTTTATCCCCGCCCCTCCCGCCACCCCCCCACGTAATTCACAGGGTTAATGATTTGGGATGAAAGGAAATGTCAGATTTGCCACTTAGGCTGAACTGAGCCAATTAACGTCCTATTCATGTTCTAGTAGGTTTTTTAATTCCTGGCACTGTGTTGTTCTGGGTTAGAACAGACCGTGTATGAAATTGCATGTAAGTTCTTTCAGGTTCCTATGCATTTGCATGGTATGGTGAATGTATTTGGTGTCACAGTTATCAATCTGTGAGGACAGGCGAAGACCGAAGTATATGAAGGTTGTTAGGGAGTAGGAAGTTAAAAAGAAATAACAGATTTCTGTGAATTAGGCTCTGAAGTAACTAGTTTGACAGCCCTGCTGAGCGAAAACAGGCTGAACCCTGAAAACATCTCTAATTTCCTAAAACTTCCTCAATCAGGAACATTTTGCTTCTTCGACTTGTGCCACAAACAATGGCAGTTACAGGAAATCAGGTCAGACAATATTGGATTTCCTACTGAATTGGATTCGCTATCGGTTCATGCTCTCTCTCTTTGCCTTTCCTGGTCTGAACTATTGGCATTAAATTATTTCCAGACCTACACATAAATCCTGGTTGAATGTTAAGGAAGTGTGTGGACAGATGCTAGCAGTCTGCGTTCTGGGAACAAGGTTTCCCAAGCTCTGAACCCATTCAGACTCCAGAACTCCAGCTTAAATATTTGGAACAACTGTCAAAAACTAGGTCACTTGGACTTCACAAATCTGTGTAAGGAGGAATATCCTGTCTAGGGGATTTCAAGCTGTGTGAGGGTTTGGCAGTTGTGGCCTGTCTGGATATCCAAGCAAGGGTTTGTAAGACCTTCCCACTGCTGTCAATCGCACCTGCTCAGCCAGCAGCACAATTAAAAAAATGAATCCTGCAGGAAACCAACAGATAACATAAAGGTTAAAGGAGTCACTGTTCCTTGCTCAGAGGCTGGCTGTTCAAAATAGTACCTCTTTGGCAACGGACATATGCAGGAGATCTCGACAGCAGGGGAACAGATTTTATGCCTCGCTGGATGGCAGTTCACAGGATGGGAAGCGTAACTTATGGAAGTGACGGTGCATGCTGGCAGGGCAAACAGCTGCAGTGCTGGGGCAAAGTGAAGAGGGAAGCAATGTTAAAAGCAAAGAATAATAGAAAATAGCTATTCATAAGCAGGGTTTCAGGGCACTGGGGCTTTGAACCAGACCCTTGCAGTACAGGACACATAGGATGTGTCAGGATCGCCACTCTGAGGTGCTCATTGTTCAGTAAAAGCTGCAGCAGAGTACCTCTCCGCCCGCATAACTGCTTCCATCTCTGTCCCTGGCCCCGCTCACTGGCCACCTTCACGGTAAGGCTGACTCTCGGGGTTTGCCTTTCAGACTCCCTGCAGGACCATCCAGCCTGCCGATTGCTGTTAGCACACTGCCTGGTGGTCCGTCCCAGGATTCAGCACCAGCTCCGCTCTCCCAGATACACACTCCCCACCTTCCCCTCCTCCCCCCGCACAGAAGGTCCCCTGCAGCAGCTGGCATTAAACTGCACTCTCTCAAGTCCAGCTCCGTGGCCCGTGTGTGATCAGCTCCGCGGTGGGACTGTCTTGGCCTTTCACTACTAAGGGATACAGATGAGCTTGTGCTGGTCCTGAGAATGTGGAAGGGGCGGGTTGAGCTGAGAGGCGAGGGGCTGGGCCAAGGAAGGGAGGAGATGTGGACGTATTACTCTGGTTGTCCCCAGCTAAAACGTTCCATTCCTCAGAGCATCCTCAATTCTGCGTTGTGAGCTGAACTGGGCTTTTCCCGGGAGGCTTTCTTCCCTTCTCGCTTAAGCCTGAAGCTTCCCTCGTTCCCCTGCCTTCACTACATTCCTCAGGTTAGCCAGGAGGCAGCAGGTCATTGTGTGTGAACTCTGCTGGTGAACTGATCGGACGGCCTCCATCCCCGGAGCAAGGAGAGTGCAGATGCAGCGGCACAGATTCTCCCCTTATAGCCCGCTCAGTGTGACTCGGTCCTGACTGCCGGAACGAGCCCCAGGAGCTAGAGGGGTGGTCACTGCCCACAGCCTGCTCTGCGTCTGGCCAACGGGGAAGGGGGTGTCAGTGGTGGTGCAGGATTTCCTTGGTGTGGAAGCTAGTCACTGGAGTGTGGCTACAGAGTGCCAAGTTGGTTCCCAGACGACCTGCAGAGGGTCCCCATTCGGTCCCGCCTGTCGGCTGTATTGCTAGTTTTAACCACAGCTGTTAACGGCGCCATTTGACGCTCGCCAACCTAACCACTAAGGAGAGCGCCACGTGTGCATCAGCTGGTGAGCAGATTCCAGGAGGGTTCTGCCCTGCGGGTGGATGCAAACTCCTTCTCCAGTCATGCCAGTTTCCTGTGCGTGTGTGGGGCAGGTGTGGCACAGCAGCGTGGAAGATGTCAACACCACCATCCACAGCAGGACGTTGGAATACGGGGGTCAGGGCGCTCACTGGGTCCTGTGAAGCTGGGGGTGTAGATGGGACGAAACCATTTACAGCAAGTAATTGAGCCATTAGGGCCCAGCCTCTGTAACTTCTGAAGGTCACTAGATCATCTAGCAGAGGCTGCAAGCCCCTCCTTTCTGATCCCTTTTTCTCACCATAATCTATAATCCTGCTATAATCTCTCGCCTTGTTATGCAGACCCACTTTCCCTTGGAAGCGCTTAGTTACCCCAGCGATGGCAGCTGTAGAGAACCCTGCAGTACCTAGCTAGAAAATAAAGATGTTCCTTGAAGGACAACAGAAGAGCGTGCTGCCCCTACCCCCGAAGAAGAGATGCCTTTTCCTAACGAGGAGTGGGCAACTCTCCTACAAGCAGTGGGTATCTGACACTGGATAAGTAGCTGTGAGATGATTCATAAAAAGCTAATTTATAATTTGCCAGAATATAATCCTGTTTGATCAGTGTGATTCAGTTCTTCTTTCTTTTAAAATTCAGTGCACTTAACTACTCTACGAGGGTTTATGAATGTTTAAAAATTGCTTTGTGGTCCCTAAAGTAATTTGACAAGTCTGACAGCTATTGATTAAAAACCTGAAATTATTCAGACTGCAGGATGACTTGGGGGATTAGATAGAAAGTTTTTTCAAATGTGAAAGGAAATAAGATGTAGGAAAGTAAATATGTTCTTGAATATTTTTGAAAAATCCATTACAACTGTGAAATTAAATTGAAATTAGATACTTGGTGCAGGGTTGAAGGAACCAAATGCTGGCTTTGCTGTGTAGGTGTGAGGGAAGGATCTTCCAGCTCAGATCCGAAAATCTGTCGTACCCTGCAAAGTGCTGCAAAAGGACTCTCTGATGGACAGTCCATTCCAGGATTATTAGGAGGGATCCTTAGAGGAACCTGTTGATGGAGAGGAGTTGTACCATGTAAGCAGGCCCATCCTGAGGCTGGATGCCCAACAGGGCTAATTCCTAGCTCAGGGACAGAGAGGGACGTGCAAAAGTGGGTTAATGTTGCTGTTGCTGGGGCCTGGTTGAGCCCCATACTGAATTAGAGAAGCTTCATGGGGCGCTCTAACTTGTACTCCACATGCAAATATTATGTGACTAGGAAAAACTAATACTGAGAAATAGGGAAGACTCAAACTATCTGAGTAGGCTAGGGCGGTAGAGAGATCTGGCCAGTCTTGAAAGGGTGTGACTGTTTGGCAAACAAGAAGAGTTTGCAAACACCTGGCTCCCACTTTTTAACTGCATGATTACTGGTTGCTACTTTCTTGTTGGTTGTATTTATTCCTGCAGTTGTTTGCTGTGGATACAGTAGTTTGGAATGCATTCTGTACGTTATGCCTCTGTCTCTGTAGATAATACAGTGGGATCTGTACTGCTGGCCATGGCTTGCAATGTTGAGTCATGTCTGTGGATCAAAAATTGCTTTGCAAAAGATATTTCCCATTGGTCCTGCTGTGTTTGTAATAATAATAACCACCCTGTGCTGCTTCAGCACCCTTTACTGCATGCTCTCCACATACTTCACAACCATAAGTGAATTTAGCTGCACAATCCCAGTGAGCAGAAGGTGTATATTTTACAGATGAAGAAACTGAGGCACAGAGAAGTGAAATGGCTTGCTTTGAGTCACTCAGGGAGTCAGTGGCAAGGCTAAGATTCGAACCAGCACTTCGAACTCTCAACCCTTTACAAGCCTGTAACTTCACACGTCCAACGTTTGTACTCAGCCTGTCAGTGGGAGACTGGAAGTGATTGTGTAGGATTTCTGCGATGGGGTCTCGGGGAAGGAGTTTTGTCCCTTTCTGAGGGCTACTCTGCTGCAGGTAAGAATGCGCTGATCGATGAGAGTCACGTGGGACCTGCTGACATGTGTTGGCATTCCAGTGCCTTCCAGAAATGGATCTGGTCTTGGAAGATTGAGATTTTGCTTCTCTGGAGGGCTGTGGGGAGAGTCTGGGGGGTGTCCATTTATGACTTTAGATGTTTTCAATGGAATAATAAAGCAGGGTGGCAAGGCTTAGCCAAGTTGATTGAAGTTAATGGCAAAGATGAAAAGCTAAGAGTAGTAGTCTGTGTGATTGCCTTCTGCTCTCGCTCAGCTTTCTTCTCAACTGGAGAGTTACGTCGGGGTGACTCAGAACCACTAAAAACTCTGAGACATAAATCCAGTGGACATTGTTGTCTGTTTCAGTGTTCATGCCTGCACTGGTTGGGTATCCACATACCACTCACTGGACTCTGCAGGTCCCGTCCCAGCCTGCATTGGGCTCAGGACGGGTTCATTGGGGTCTGATTGCTCCTTCAGCTGGTCAGGGCAGCTCTCAGGGTGCTATGAAGCCATGTGCAATGCCGTTTGGTTGTGAATGATGTTCTGAAGCTGTGTACTGCATGGCCCTCAGTCACATATCAATGGCAAAAAGAGAGTGAAGAGAAAACAGAACTTAATATCTAGTTACTGCTGGAAAATATCCATGCAGGAATCGAGACCAGCTAGCTGTCATTCCCGTAGCAAGCACGGATTACGCTTAACTGCTCTCCTTGAAAACAAAAGTTAGTATTAATACCAACCTGGGTGCACTCTGAACTTAGCTATCTCTGATTCAATGAGCTTTTCTTTCCTCGAGCTTGATTTAATTCTTCTCTTTAGAATGAAGGATTTAAGTTAAGAAACGGTAGAGAAATTGAAGGGCAATTTCCCCTCCCCCTGATGCTCACTTATAATCTCTAAGATCTGATGAGGCAGCTCAGAGATCCGTCTTGATGTGGATTCCTATCTTGGAATTCTCCTTTTTCCTGCTACAGTGAGACGAACTCCTTCCTCAGAAGGACTTTTCCCTCCAGCTTTACTGGCAATGATAGTGTGGAATGCGGAACTCTTTGCTAATATTGTTCCTAGCCTGGGGGGCGGTGGTGTGCGTGGTAAGGACTCTGCACTTGTGCAAACAGGGGAAAGCCTGGGTTGACTGTTATTCATTGATCCATCCCTCAGCTGAACTTTCTGAGATGTTTAAGGGGGCAGGAGAACGCCAGGGTTGGTACTTGGTAAGATGCCTTATCAGGAAGTGTTTTGCTGAAACAGTAGGAACGCACAGAGCAGACTCGTTCGCCCACACATTATCCCTTTGAAATACCCTGCATATTTCCCGCTACTGCCTACCGAAAGGAAATTCCACCCAGGCCTCCTCAGCTAGCAGTTTGGTGGTCAGAACCCAAGTTCGATCTCTTTACAGGTGTGTAAAACAATCTTCCAAATGCATCTCCGTCCGTAAGGAAATCGCTGAGAGCAGTGTGACGGCAGGTGGTTGCTGGGTCCTTGCTCGTCCTTGCAGGGGACAATGCTGTTCTGAGCAGAACCGTTAGCATAAAGGCACAGAGTGTCTTAAAGCCAGTCCCAGTGCATTCTGGGACACCAGACTCATCTAATCCAGTGATTTTCAACCAGTGAGAACGGTCCAAGTGTGCCGTGAAATTTTGGACAAAGGTAATGAAAATCAATGTAAAACACACATCGTTTCATCTTAAACACTATTCTATCCAACCAAAATTACAACTCATAAAACTCGTGAAAATTAGTCGTCAAATTAACAGCGAGGTATCCATTCTAAACGCAGGCGGCCAAAGGGCAAAATTGAGGTGCCGTGTATTTTTTTCCAGTGGATTTGAAACATTAAAGCATGTGATCCTTCTTTAGCTTATTGTACACACTATGTTGCAAACCTCTCTAGTGAGACCGTAACCATAGTAAATATAAGTAAATGTGACCTTTATGGGTAATCAATTCAGCTGAAAAAAGTGGGTGTGCTGTTGAATTGTTTGTCTCATTGAAGTGTGCTGTGTTACTGGAAAGGTTGGGAGCCCCTCATCTAATCCATGCTGGGCCACCCCACTGCTCAGAGCAGACCCTCCAAACGCAAGGCAGTCTGTGTGTCGGGAGGGGTGTGCAAGGCACAATTAACCTGGATTTGCACAGAAGGCCTTATTCCAGGCACTGAACCTAGCCAGTGCAACCAAGGCCTGTGTACATGCTGTGCAAGCCCTAAAAGGCATCATTTATTACACTGTTCCCATTCAGCCGCAGACAGGCCGTTAATATACATCTCAAACCAAGGCTGTCAGCTTTTCGTTTTAGGCTCACCTGCCTATTACGGCACGGAAAGCCATGAAGAGAAATATGCATCGTGAGCAGGGTGCTCAAGCGACTTTCTCCTCTCTTTCTAGCAGTCGGTGCCTATGATCTAATTGAAGCTTTACAAATCTGCAGCTAGGAATACGTTTGGCACTGCTCTCCAGCTGAATTTGTTTGGTTCCTGGAAAGCCATTCAGCCATTACTTTCCTAATTTGATTGCTGCTGTTAATGCTGGCGTTGTGTTCCCACAAATGCTTCAGGACTGGAAGCTGGTGTTGACGCTCCTGCATTCGGATGTAGCAAAGCTTGTCAGAAATGATTCTGCTGACCTCTAATGAGGGTTTTGTGGGGAGTTTGTAAAAGACTCAGAGTAGAAGTGAGTAGCATAGGACAGGCTGGGAGTAAGACTTTACTGAGGGATGGATAAGTCTGTTGGTTCCCGTTCTGTGCCGGACTGAATGCACAGTCCTGCTTTACGTTTCTTCTGGTTCAAATACTTTAACCCTTTCGGGTTTTTTGCTACCTGTGTTGGCCAGCCGCAGATCAGCTGGAATGATGATCATTGCTCTGAAGTCGGGGATGATCACTGTCTGTTTAATATGACCATTGCTATCATTATGTGTCCGTTCTGGTGTAAGCATGTCGGTTTTCCCAACACCTTTGTGCAGAATTTCAGTGTTTTCATCTGATGCAACCAGAGGTTTCAGCTCATGGTAAAGAGAGGTCTGAGCTAAATTGTGTTCACCACATTGTCCCTTCTGGGCAGTAAATGTCAGTGTCTTCCCAAGCTGTTGTCATTGTGGCATTTGTTTAAGAGAAATAGTTTACGGTTGACAGGAATATTCGAAGACTGTAATGGGTAACAAACTCAATACCTTGTGTAGTACAATAAATCCCTTTAAAGGGACTTTGCCAGATGGATAGGGCCAATATTTTACCTGCCTTTAAAATTTAATGTTCATTTTGTCTTTTTGTTCCCTTGAAATTATCCTGCAACTGGAGCTCAAAGAATATTGAATTTTAAGTTGAGCAAAAAAATATTATCGTGTTGGACCATAAACAAAACTTTTTAGTGAATTGACGAGTTGGGAAAAAAACATTTTGAGTTGAAAAAATGGTTAGGTTTTATTCTGAGCATTTAAAAATGTTTTGGAAAGTTTAAAAATAAAAACAAAGGACATTTTGAAATGAAAAGTGTTTTCAAACTGAGAAATTGGAACATTTTGTTTTGCAGTGAAACTTTTTGGTGTCATCTGATCTGCATTTTTATCTGAACAAAATTGTAGCTGAGAATTTTTGGCCACTTCTGTCCGTGTGTCCCAGGCGCTACAGCTTACAGGTGTGTTCCTGCAGAGCGGTGAACTCTCTCTAGGATGTTATCATGTTTTCCAAAGTGTGTGTGGGTGGGGATACAGCAGTGTTTTACAATACTGGGCCCAAACGCTCTATCTTACATGGGTATTTTGCAATGGGGGGGGGTGGCATTCTGTCTTGCACATATTCTTTTAACAGGGCACCCTGCAGAGTTCTGGCAGTCGTGTTGGGTGAGGTGTGTGTGCTGCCCCATCCTCTTCTTGTGAATTTCAGTAAGCTGCCAATCCACAAGAATTTATGTCAGGTGCTAAGAGAAGTGGAATCCTTGTAAACTTCAAATAAAATATCTGTAGGAATAAAGCAGCTGAGCGGAGCCACTGGGGAAGGGAGAAAGCTACGTATGTGGGAGACTTGTTAGCCAGGACATGCCCAGCTAGGTAACGTATTTGTTCGCCGAGTCTTGGCATACCTTCCTTTTATTATCATCAAACATTTCCAAGCTTCTTTTAGTGGTTTTAGCCAGCTGAAATTCTTCGTATGTCATGTAAATCAAACCAGAGTTGTTGTGTTGCAAATCCAGAAGATCGCCAGATGATTGGAAAGCAACTGTGAATTAAAGGGGTGCAATTCTGCTCCCTCCAACCAACAGAAGGACCCAACCTCGAAACATTTAGCACGTATGTGTCCCCTTGTAGTAATGGAATGACTCATGGGAGTAAAGCCACTCGGGGGTGATGTGTGTGCAGGATCTGGCCCACGGTCAGGGGTAACTCAGACACCACTGAAGTCCCGGTTCTGCACCGGCATAAAGCAGCTGTGAGTGAGAGGAGACTCTTTATTGGAGGTGACCATTTTGTTGGGTTGAGATCTAAAAACAGAGCTAATAGCTATTTTTATCTCTTCCTCCTTTCCCACGTCCAGTCAGAGTCTCTGGTGACGTTCAGCTTGACAGGCTGGGCTGCAGCTACGGTGCCCAAAATCTTGAAACTGTCATGGAGTGAGGTGAGAATGAAAACCCTGGCTTAGATAAAAGAGCCAGGGAGTCAGAAACATTGTGTGCGGCACGCTTCCCAATGCTCAGAGAGGCTTATTCAATTATATCAGGGAAGCCTTTATGATGCACAGCTAAAATGGCTTTCAGGCTCTGCTCTGGCGCCTGTTGGATTTCATAACTACCCACAAAGCTCCACAATCAATGACTTTAAGGCGTTTTGTTTTCCCCTTTCAAGACACAAGTGACGCATGGTATTAAAGATAGGCCGGGACTTCCGACGCCATCTTCGTTCTCTGCACGTACGTAAAACCCTTCTTGTCCAAAGGCCTGAACGCACTTTCCAAACAGTCCTCCCTTCTCACTGCCCTCCTGTGAGACAGAGCTATGAAATTAGACCCATTTTACCAGCTGGGGAAAGTGAGGCATATCACGGTCTAATGACTTGTCAGGATCACAGAGCAAGTCAGTGGCAGAGCTGCAAACACCCCTCAGAAGGGCTGGATCCCGTGGATTCTCAAGCTCACAATTTTCTCTCATTAGTTTCTTGACATTAGCATTTAACACAGAACTAATTAGCCTTGTTTGTCTGGCTGTATCTGAAAGGCTGGGGCAATGGGTTCAAAGGCTTTTCAGAGCACTGCCAACATTTTGGTTGATCCTCAAAAGCACCTGAAATTCACCACCTTTGCTATAAACCCGCTGGGTCGCCAGGGTCTGTAAACCTCGCCAGCGGTGCTGTGTCCTGGGTTCATGGAGATCTGCTGTTTGGAGTTTGTTTGAAACTCCAAGTGAAACGGAGGGGAGTGGAAGAGTCGCCGAGAACCAGCAGGATCAAAAAAGGAGCAAATATTTGTCCAGCCTCCTGTGAAACCAAACATTGAATTTCACCACAGTTGTAGGCAGCAGCCACTGTATCTCTGGGAAGGGCTGGGCTGATGAGAATTGCAGAGCCGCTGGAGCACAGAAGACACCTCTCTTTTTTTGGCTTGGGCTAAACGATGTGGTTTGGAACCATTCGTAACACCAAGTCTTTTCCCCGTCGTCGCCAGTGTCCCGGGTTTGATTAGCCCTCTGTCTGCAGGCAGGATCCAAATAGTGAGAGGGTAGGCACGGGCGAATGCTACATCATGTGCACATGCCAGTAGCGGGGTCCCTTCTGTGAGCTCCTTACGGTTCTGTTTCCCTTTCCATGACATGGTCACATCGTTCATTCTTCAAAGGAAAACAGACGGGGAGTGAAATGAATCTTCTTTTCCCATTGCTTTGCTAAAGCGGATCATTAATTAAACATCAGCAGGGCTGTGTGTGCTTGGGGTAACGTGCTCCACCCTGGAGAGTGCCCTGCCCGGGGGCTGGCACTACGGATGCTGCATCTCCCCGGCTGCATCAGATCCCATGTGCCCTGGGTGCTCAGTGGCCAGTGTCAGAGTCTGAGGGCCAAGACTTGGCGTCTGCTCTGTGAAAGCCATTGCTGGAGGCATCAGTTAGCAGCCTAGCGAGAGGCCCTGGGCTGACCTGGCCCAGGACGCTGGCCCAGATGGTACCAGCCCATCTGGTTGGAAAGGAAGCACTCTGGCAGGGCAGCTGGCTCCGCTGCCAGCATTGGGCCTGTTCCAGGCAGAAGCTGTGGCTCTCCAGCGGGCTGGTGCGAACACTTTTTAAAAAACAAACCCAAACCTATCCACGCGGCCATCGTGGGCCCTTCGAGAGAAGGCACGTGGCAGCGCCGTGGACGTTCTAGCTATGCCGCAGGCCCACTGCGAGTGCTACGAATGTGAGCAGAGTCCCGGGACTGGTCAGCAGGGCGCCTCCTCCGTCCCACTGCACCGAGGGAGGGTGGGTCTCAGTGCCCTGGACTGTCCCAGATCCCCAGCAGATCTTGCCACCCTGGGAATCTCTCAGCTGCCTGAAGATGCTAATAAATCGTAACCCCTTTGCTCAATTGCTGGCTTTTGTTATCGGGGAGCCTGTGAACACCCATCCTGTGTCTGCTCTGCCCCTCTAACTGCCTTCACCTCTGCAGGCCGTGGCTGGTGGTCCTGGTGAAATGTAAATGAGATGGGACCAGAGGTTAGGGAGTGACTCGCTCACAGGAAATAGGAAGTTACTCATAAACTGCAGTTCCCGGCGATGATTTTCTAATGGACAGAGAGTCCTGAGAGCTGAGGCATGAGCGCAGCCTTCCAGCCAGGGACTGGAGTGAGTCACGCTCCCACATAATCGTGTCGGGAGACACCTTTCCTTTATGTTCCAGCGGGGGAGCCGCGTTAGTCTATTGCAGAAAAACAGAGTCCTGGGGCACTTTTAAAGACTAACAGATATATTTATCGCATGAGCTTTCCTGGGAGAAAATCCCACTTCGTCAGATGCTTTGAAGATGGGAAACTTACAGAATGGGATTCCATTCTCCCATTCTCAGTGATGGAGGCCATGCGGGCTCCTTAGCAGAGTGGAGAGGAATCTGCCACTGCTGTTGTGTGCAAGCGGTGGCTAAAAAGAGACAATTCGCCTCCAGCTGGCAGCCCAGCCTCTTCCATCCGCACTGAATTCAGAGAGCGTTGGCTGGGCCACCCGTGTTCCGGGCGAGGAACCACGATTGGCTTTGCCCCCGTCAGCGTGCACAAGATAGATGTCTAAGGCCTGTGCCACCGTTCAGAGGGGCCCACGTAGTGCGTCACGTCACCCTCCACACTCTGCTCCTGCAGTTTTGTGAAACCATGTGGGGCCCCGCATCACAGCGAGCTCTGACTCCGGGCCCCAGCCCGGTGGAAATTCGGCCCGTTCCGCCCTCGCGTTTCCCTCTGGGTGGGCAGAGCTGGTGGTGATGGTGGCTTTGAGCCGCCCGCTGTGCTGGCAGGCGAAGGCGGTTGTGACGGCAGCTGGAGGCTGCTTGGACTTTGCTTCGCGGTGTTTATGGCACGGCTTGTGTGCGTGTTTGCGGAGTCACCTGCAGTTTCATTTCTACCCGCTGACATGGGATCGAAAGCTCTGCAGTCTCTCGCCCGCTGGTGTGTCAAGGCACCGCTAACCTGCCCCGCGCTGGAGGAGGGAGGTGAGTCGCGCTGACATTCAGTGAGCTTGTCAGTAACCGGGGGTCTTCCCGCTGCCTTTCCGTCCACACCGGCTTCCTGCCCCACCGCCCCGTGAGCTTTGTCTGCTCTCTGCCCTCAGTGTCCCACCTTCCAGCCTTTGAGTGGCTCTGGGAGTGTGCAGGGCCCCTCCTTCTGGGGTTGTCTGTTCCTAGGGGAACTTTTTCCTCCTCCAGCACACCTTCTCCATGACTAGCTGCTTTCGCCCCGGGGCACTTGGTGAGGGGCATGTGTAACGGGGAGGGTGCTTGCTGGGCGGCAGAGGGGGGTGAAGGACAGGCCGCGTGGGTCTAGGGCAGCTGATGTGAAGGGAGGAGTTTGTAACGGACCCCAGTGTCTGGGACATTTTGGAGATCTGGGCCCCATTTTGGTCTTGATCCCCTGGTCCAGCGAGGGCAATGTGTCGCCGCAAGCCAGAAAGATTGTTAAAGGAACAAGAACCTACAAATCCGCAGCTGCCTCCTCCAGTGGAGTGGCCCCGAGGAAATCTCTCTGCTAACAGAGACTGATGGGACGTCAGCTCCCTTGAGTGCTCTCCGAAGCACACATCCCAAAGCAGAGTTCGTGGAGCAGGGTGTGGCTGCCCTGTGAACACCCTGCCTCCCCTCTTCTCTGACCTTATTGCTCAGCACAGAAGGGTGCACTGTACTTCAGGGGCCTCTGTTAAGTGTGCACACTGAACGCCAGATTCTGGTTTCAACTCTGCTGATGTAAATCCAGAGCACCCTTCAGCAGGGTGACCTGTGGATTCCACCAGTGCGACAGAGCAGAATTTGGCCCTCGGTATTCACAAGGAGGTAAAGGATGCTCAGCATTTGTGGTGTTTAAAAACAGCTTCCCCGGTGGCGGTGCCGCGGCCGTTTAGATGGCCGGTGGTGGAGCACTGGTTCTTCCCACCCGAGGAAAGAGTCACCTCCTGGCTCAGGAGCGGAAGTGCTCGGTGGCCCACTCCTTCGTGGGCATCAATGGTTTGATACAGTAAAACACCCACCCCGCGGTGGCCTCATTTTCAGGGTCAAAACCTGAATAGAAAGTGGTTTGAATGTGTTAAACAGAAATAGGACAAAGAATGTCTTAGTTTTTTCCCGGAGGGATTTTACCCCATCCATTGCAAACCCAACACATCAGCCCTGGGCGACCAAGAACCCGCCTGATCAGCATCCTGGGCAACAGTGGGGGAACCAGCAAGTGAAAGGAACGGACTGGAAAGTGAAGGGGAGAGAGAGGTTGGCTGTGTTCTGAGTCTTGGTCTAAATTAGAAAAGATGCACCCATGGCGCTAAGACAATTTAAAATCAGTCCAGTTAAACCAATGCAAACCCAGAATGTGGGTGCCTTTAAACTGGTTTAAGTCATGCCTAAATCAGCCCATGCGACGTCCTTACCCAGGCCTTCTCTCCACAAGGGTTTACATCAGCATGGCTCTCTCCAAGTGAAACCACACCTTGTCTGCGTAGTCCCGCTCGAATTAGCTTAATTACTGCTGCAAGATGAACCCATTTAGGCCAGGCTCAAATGGTTTCAGTGCATCTATCGTTTGGCAAATGTGATTTAAATCAGGCTAGTTACCAAAAAGTGACTTTTCCAATGGCCAGAGACTCGGGGCTCTACCTGACTCTGCCACTGAGACAGGGGAACCTGGTCCGGTCACTTCCTCTCCGGCCCACAGTTTCACTTCTGTGTCAATTGGGAATAATAATAATCGGGACACAGCTGAGATCCTGGGCTGGAAGGGGCTGTGAAGGTCCCAAGTATTATTAAAGCCCAGCCTGTCTAGTTTCCCGTCTCTGAACGAAATGGTAACCAGGCAACAAAAATGTGGAAAAGGACCTGAGACTGGTCTCTCCGTCTGTGATAATGTTGGGTAGCAGCGGGGTTTCCTCATCTGATTATTATTTGTTCATGTCACGTGCAGCTAGCTGAGAGATTTCGGTGTTGTCTCTCCCAAAGGATAGGTTGGCCGCAGCTGCCCTTCCCCTGGGCCACGGTAGGTTCAGGGTAGACGTGCTTTTGAAAGACACAGTGTCAGGCTGTACTCTCAGCCGCCCCTCTTCCTGCGAGCCGAAAACTTGGCCGTGGGACTGCCGCCACGTTTCCCCCAGGATCCCAGCCCACGTGGCCGTAATACAGTGGATTGGTCTCTGGCAAACCAGCGGTGGGACAGTGCCCAGGGAAGCGCTAGCCTCTCCAGAACTGAATGCGAGGGAAGCTGGAATCTGCAGCTGGCCGGCAGCTGAAATTTACACAGCTCCATTTTGATCACTATTTTTAATCCAGCTATATCCGGCCAGGTGCAGGGAAGATTTCTAGTGAATGAGACACCCTGCAAGTGCAAAAATGTCCACAGTCTCAACACATTCCTGAACACAGCCGAAGTCTTCAGCAGACTTATTTCTGTCCTGGAGAGAGCGGGGCCAGTGAGGTCCCCCTCAGTGACACTGTGAACTCATAGCCCAAGACTCACGTTAGAGAAAACAGACAAGCCGGTTTCGGAAGGAAGTTGTGTTCTGTTCTCGGCTCTTGCAGTGTGACCTCTCACTCTGACCTGGCCCTTGCATTGTTAAAATGGTTCACCAGCATTAGCTAGGCCTGTGATTTGCGGTGTCACGACATTCCCCTTAGGGAAGGGGAAAGCGAGGCACAGACCGGTAGAGGGATATGATCCAGTTTGTAGAAAGGTAGGATAAGGACTCCACATTTCTTCTCAGTCCTTGCTTAATCTGCTGGATCCCTTTGCTCTTCCCACATTGTTCTAGAGATTTGACTAGAACTCATCCCTCTTGCTGTGGGATCTTTCTGGATCTTTTTCCAAAACATTTAGCTCTGATTTCATTTCCTCCTCTTTTGGATGCGTTTCTCTGCAACAGTCTCCTGGTCATGGCAGCCTATACCCAGAGGGGCTGCATCCTCTGGACTGGAGATGGGCTATCCAATCCTTCCTTACTTTGAAGGACATTGATTTAGTCTTGGAACGTGACCGTCGTCTATGAAACCTGCTCAATCTGTGCCTCATTCCTGACCCTTTCGGTGCCTTAGACCCTCCTAGCCATAAATTGTGTTCATTAGTCAGGCTTTCAGAGGGTAGCAGCCGGTGTGAGTGGTGGATAAGGACCACGTGCAAGAATGACTGGTCCTTCTCCACATCCCCCTAGCAGGCATGTACAGTCATTTCATTTAAGGCTGTGACAGGATTTTGACTTTGCAAGCGTTTCTGCATCTTATTAGATTTAATACTAGTTTTTAGCTCCAGATTTGAAAGTAGCTTGCCCTGGACTTGCAGGAAATGATGCCTGCAGGGGTGGAAACAAACCAGCCTTCCAGTATTGTGAAATCTCTCACTGTATTTTCTGCCTGGGGGCATGGAGCAGTGGGATTTAGCCTTGAAAGCCGAAAACACTATTCCAAAGCCAATTGCCTGGACTCTGAACAGCACTCGCTCAGTCTTCCTTTGTATATTATACGGTGCTTATCGCCCAGACCCAGAATAACCTTGATCAGCAGGAAAACCATCCATCAGGTATGGACTGTTAGTGAAAGTCAGAAAAGAGAAGTGTAGCTGTCAGTGAAAAATAGTGAGGTGATTTATAAAAATAGGGTTCTTTTGCTCTGGGCTCTGGGGGAACCTTTTAATCAGGACTGACTGCCTTTCACATGATGGATAAAATGTGGTTTCTGTAAAATCTGGCATGTATGACTGCCAGTGACCCTGGCTGGGTCCAAAGTCAGGCAATGCAGCTTTCAGTGGGCAGTTTTTAATCTGGAACTTGGTTGTTCAGGTATTCTTGTGTCAATAGGAAATGTTCTCTTGTGGAGGAGGGAAGCAAAGGGGATTGCCGTGGCCTGCAGTGAAAGGGAGCTGTGTCAAACACTGGCTGTAAACTGCGGAGTCGAATCCAGAAGGCAAAATTAGAGGGCTGGAAGTATTCATCCAATCAAGCACTTTGTTCCTTAGTGCTTTATAAGCTCCTTTTACCTGCTTAACGTTCACAAAGCACAAAAGGGCTACAAACAGACTGAATGTCCCAAGAGATTTTGTGCTGTGGAGTCTGTGTCTGAGGAAACCAGGGACAGGACATATCTATCTGCATCCAGAATCTTGCTGTTAGAGCTGTGTAAACAGTCCTGAGAATAATGCACTTAATAAATCCGGATCTGCTCCCTCCATTTGAAGGGAAAAGCTTCAGACTTCATACAAGCAGTAGGATTTCCTTGGTACCCATAAAAGGCACACGCCGTCTATCTGGCGAAGATCCAGACAGGCAGTTAGAAGGAATTAGCTGTATCGCTAGCACTGCTTTCACTGCCTGCCTGTAGCACTGCAGGCCTGCCTGGAAAAGATGCTGACAGTCCAGTGGTTCCCTCAACTTTATTTCCCCTTAGAAGGAGCTTTCATTAAAAATATAATAATGAAAGAGACCAGAAGCAGTCCTGGCACAAGTGTCATGGGAATAACTGATTGCTTTTCATTTCTTGTGAAAAGGCGTTGTTCACCTCGTATAGCAGCTGATGAGTGGAGCAAATTATTATCTTTTGTAATGGAACCATCATTTGTGTCCGATATGACGACTCTCGCATTTCCTTTTATTTATCTGGATTTTAAATACTTTTGTCAGTTTTTTAAGGAGCAAAGGAGTGGTGGATACACATTTAATTTCATGGAACAATCTCCAGGTTCAGCTGCTGCCTGTAAAACCCTGGGTTTTTCTATATGTAAATATTTTCATTAGGAAAGATAAACCTGCATAAAATGCTGTCTAGGTGCTAAGAAGTTCATTTGTATTTGCCATCCCCAAATCACATGACTTTACAAGGCTACCGGCCAGTGTTTTAGACCTGCCATTGATCGGGCAAATGCTCCCTAGCTTGAGCCGTGTTTACTCTTGTGGCTGGAGTCATTGAAGTTATGCGAGGTAGTAAATACACGTGTGCAAATTCAGGGTCTGGACTTGGGAGGAAAAAAGATTTACCAAACCTTATAGAAATAATAATAATAATGTTTAACAAAGGAAATCTGAGTGAAAGCAAGTTTCTTGTTTATTTCAGTTTCCCTTGGCTTGCTGTAAACCAGCACAAGAGCATATGCTAATGCAGAGGTCTTTAAAGTGGGGGCCATGTCTCCCCGGAAGGGTGTGGAGGAACATTGACGGGGGAGAGGAGCACAGGAGGCTCCCACTGCTACTGGACGGAGAGTGGGGAAGCCCTGTCGTCCCAGAGCTCCCAGCTGGGAAGCCCCACCACCCTGCCACAGCCCCCTTCCCCCAGCCGTGGCCCCTCTCCCAGCCAGCAGGAGGCATAGACAGGGGAAAAAAGTTTGGGGACCACTGTGCTGGTCCATGAACTAGTGCAGTTTCACCAAAAGTGAAACTGTTTGAAACAGAAAGAGAAACTGACCAGTTTACTTTCCCGCTCCAGGTTGAGTGGGTGCAGAGAGTTGATTACAAATTGACTCAGAAGCGTTGGACACCCACAACTGCAGCTGAAGTCGACTGTGGACAAGTTGTTCAACATCTCTGCAAATCAGGCACTTTTTTAATAACACTGGAAATCTTTTGTGATAAAAAATCTGTGATTTTTATCTTGCTATTGTTTCTCTAATCTTCAAGGCCTGGGTGGTTTTCTGTGCCCTTCACCTCTGGATTAACTATCTCAAACTGAATGGGAGAGAACAGTAAACAGATGAAGTCCAGTCAAGGTTGTTTTCCCATTTCTCTAGCACTGTGACTTTGCATGCAAAGTCCCGTAGTGGGCTGGTGGGAGCTCAGCCCAGGGACATCTGCAGGGATGTCCCCTCTCTGTGGGCTGTGCCAGCCGAGCGCGTTCTTGGTTTATTATCTGGCAGGTGTTGAACGTATGTCCCAGGTTGTGAGCTCAGAGCTGTAAATCACCCGGTGAGGAGATCAAACAGCTCAGCCGCCAACTATATATCGGACTGGAATGGATTGTGGTAAGAAGCCCAGATTTGTTCGGTGAGGGGAACGGACACTGTCTGGGTGTGATGCTGGCGTGGCCTGAATGGAGGCGCTTCTGCTTTCCCACTCAGTCAGCCAGCTGTGCTGGGAAACAATAGAAACGGGCTCATTTTCCCCCATGCACTGTGTCCTTCAGCCAGTCCCCGCTCAGCATCCAGGAGTCAGGGCTGCTTCTCGTCTTAATTCCTCAGACAGAATATAGGACCGAGTCCCTTTTTCCTCTCTCACTGTCTCTGAGACTTCAAACCAAAGTCTCAATATTGCTTTTTCAAACCAACCTCCCCAACTGTGCTGTCATAGAGCTGTCTGATTTCAGTGGGAAATCGGCCTTAATCCAATAGCACATGCTTCCGAAGCAACCCTACAATAATACATGTGTGTATAGAGCTTTTCATCAGTGGATCTCAAAGCACGGTCCAAAAAAAGAGCAATATCATTATCCCCATTTTATAGATGGGGAAGCTGAGGCACACAAAGGGAAAGTGATTTGCCCACGGTCACCTTCTAGATCAGTGGCGGAGGTGACAATAGACCCCAGCTGTCTGGAGTCCCAGCCCGGTGCTCTGACATGCGGTCATAGTCTGTGCCACTCAGCAAACTTGAAAAACGCTTGTCTCTGCAGGCTAGAACTCATGAGCCAACCTTATAACTGCAGCGTGATGAATCTGACCCCAGTCCTCGTGATCAGCGCTGGCGAGGCAAGGGCACACAGCCTGAGCCCTTGCTGTGCTCAGCCCTGCAGACATTTTGAATCATACTGAACAGCATGGGATTGGTTGAGGTCTCTGAAAAGTTGATTGTGTTTTTCCTGAATTTTGGCAGGAGTTTAGTCTGCACTTTTGAAGGGGGCTGGAACTGACCTGAGTAACTCATCTTCCACTAAGGTCAGGTGACTGAGCTTCCTCTCTGAATGGAAGGAGTCATCATAAAGCCCCAACATCGCAGCCAATGAAGAATGAATGGACTCTGGCTCTAATGGTCAGAGAAAAACAAACAGCAGCAGCCGGAAAGGTCACTTCCCCGCTGACGGGTGGGAATGGGTTGGTCTGGTCTCAGAAGAGCTGGGAATCTATGTAACCGCGGCCTATGGGATGAATACCCGTTAATTGTGAACAAGGGCAAATTTTGGGTCCTAGTAACAAACCAAAGATATCATTTGACGCATGGAGTGTCCGACGGTACTTTGATTCTTTTGGGGCAGTGGGCATCTTAAACAATAGGACGACTGTTGGGTGATTGATAGACGTATCTAAGTAATTGGATGGGTCAACTGCTGCGCAAGGGTGGAGTTAAGTTAGCAGCAGTAATGACACTAAGAGCTGCCAAAGTATTTTATAACTGCAGCTAGGAGAGCGATGAGAGAGGTCTATAAAATCCTGACTGGTGTGGAGAAAGTAAATAAGGGAGTAGTATTCACTCCTCGTCATAACACACAAACTGGGTGTCACCCAATGAAATTAATAGGCAGCAGGTTTAAAACAAACATTAGGAAGTATTTCTTCACACAACCAAGTCAGCCTGTGGAACTCCTTGCCAGAGGATGTTGTGAGGGCCAAGTCTTATAACGGGGTTCAGAAAAGAACTAGATAAGTGCCTGGAGGCTCAATCCATCAATGGCTTCTTGCCAGGATAGCAGGGATTGCTCTTTGCCAGAGGCTGGGAATGGCTGATGGGCTGGAGCACTTGATGATCGTCTCCCCCACATCGTAGTGCCCTCTGGGAGACTTGAATTGGGGTGGTTTATGGGCTAACTACAGCTTCAACGAGGAGGGTGAAATAAGGGAAGGAGAGTGGGCCAAGTGTCAGGACAATGTTCCCCTCGCTAAGATGTGACAGAGGCAGCTGAGGCTTGGAGCCCGGGGCAATTGACTCCGGCTTGCATGGCTAAAACAGCGATGTGAATGTTCAGGCTCCACCTGGTGCCTAGGTTCTGAGCCCTTCTCCCCTCGCTGGGATTCAGAAACCAGTCCCTGCGGGGGCGATGTCGGGAGTAGCTCCGTGTTGGCTGAGCGGGCCGGACTGGCCTTTTCCAACTCTACTGCCTACAGGCCGGATCCTGGGCTGGCTTGAGTCAGCAGAACTTCAATGGACCTATGCTGATTTACACCAGCTGGGGATCTGCGATGTCTCGATGAATGGTGACAATAAGTGATGTGCCCGGCATGTCTGGCGTCCGGCTCGCTCCCACCTGCCCTCCGGCTCCTGCTAATATCACATCTGAGCGCCCCGAAGGGATAGTCTGGTGCTGGCCTGCGAGAACAGCCTGAGTCACTGGCTCTCCCTGCGCGGAGGGCGCCCAGCGGTGTTCCAAAGTTCACGACTTGTGTTTTAGCACCATGCCAAAATGATAACACGTTAGTAAAACTGTAACTTGATTTTAGCATTGTGCTGCCGCGCGGGAGATAAGGAGCAGAAGGAAAGTAGGAGAGCGAGACCGCTGGCTCTCCCATACCAACCGTCGTGGTTTATTGCGCTTTTATGAGAGCGGGGCCGGTTGGACCAGGCTCTCCCTTTGGAACGGTTTAGTTACGTTACTCAGACGCTCTGCGGAGAACTTTTCTTCTGGGCGGGAGGAACTCCACAGGCTCAAACCAGCACTTGGCGCTCTCCTCGGAGGACCCCAGCACTACAGCTGAGGCGGGAACGATTGATTGGAGCTGCCTTTCTGTTCTTTATGGCTACTCCAAAAATGTATCAGAACCTGGGACGAAAGCTGGCCCTGGCACCCTCCTTTTTAGGTGCTATCAAAGCCAGATCGAGGACTCCAAGCCTGCCTCTGTACACTCCGGCTGCTTGCAACGGGTGAGAATGCTGCAGACTCCCCAGCAAGGAGGCCAAACCCGAGCCCTGCTAAGGCCTGAGCATGGTTCTAGGCTGCAAGAAGAAACAAGCCTCTCTTTGTCCGTTTGCGGTGTGAAATAAACCGACGGGAGGTGTTCTGCTGAGCGTGCTGCTTGCTGCTGGATGGCCTGTGCCTGAGTCCCCAGGGCAGGACCAGGCTCCGTTTACTCTGGAGGAAGGAAAGGTCCCGACGAGAATTTATTAGTAGCAGCGACTGTAGGGACGTCTGGCCTCTTTTGGGCGAGTCCAACAATAATGCTGTGTCCTTCGCTAGTGCATTTCACCAGTGATCTCAAAGCCGCTAGCGCACCCTAATGAAAGCTCGCCTCTTCCTTCTGAGGTCGGGCAGAGCGTGTCCCATCTTTTACGGGTGTGGCAATGGAGAGACCACATGACTGTGAGTTAGTGGCAGAGGGGGAGTCCTGGTTCCTGCTCCGTGTTACTCTCAGGTTGCTCGCTTCCTTTTTCAAAAGAACGAAGCCAACTTCTTGGTTGCTGTGGGAGGAGAAATTGTGGGTAGATAGCCTCGCTTTGTTCTCAGTGAGCAATGGAGGGACGATCTAAGTACGCAGGACAGCAGCAATCAGGCTGTGGAAATGTGTCAGTGTGATTGTAGAGGGATGATGGAAATCATGGTGCTGTACCAGACTTCGAAGCCTCTCTCCTCTCTTCTTTGCCCTCTTTCCTCTCTTTCTCCAGCACTTTTCTGGTCTTTTTAGACCAGCACTTATTTTCTGCAGTGCCTGAATTCTGCAGCTTTAGATGCATAATTGAAAAGGAGTGGGAATGGCAACTCCCATCTATTCCCAGTCTGAACAGAAGCTAGAAGTACTGTGTATTTCAGGTCTGTGCCCATTCTCCTCTAATCTGGAGCCTGGTTCACACAGGCAAGAGAGAGCCTGAAACACAACCGAGCCATGCACGTGAGTTGCACTCACTTTTCGCAGACTAATGTTCTGGTAAACGCAGGGAGCTGGACACAGCAGACTCGCATCTTGCCATGCTGAAGTAGGGTTGGTTGCCACTGCAGAAACCAGTCTTTGCTATCAGTGCCGCTGGCGGAGAGGTCAGTAACTCGGCTGCGTAGATTCCCTAGAGATGGAAGGTACTGGACAGCTTCATCTTGGGCAGACTGCTGGATTTCCCCCTTCTCCGGTATATTTTATTATAAACTGGAGCTTTCAAAGTGAGCATAAAGGGACTTTGTCAGGGAGGAATAGGCACTGCCTAGCTTTTGCAAAAGTAAAGGATCTTACAGAACTGGTTGTGAATAGAAATGTTCTCATGAGATTCATTCCAAAGGAATTAATCACCGGAATCCTTTCCGTGGCTGTCTTGAATGCAGACACTACACTAGAGGTGAGGCTCTCGGTGGTCAGGAGGTGACGTGATGGTAGGGTGTGAGGGTTTCTACCAACGGGGAGATCAGATAGATTGCATATTGAGGCCAGTTTTGCTGTCTAGGCTGCGTATGAGCAGCAAAGAAAGAGCATAAACAGCAGGAAGCAAATCAGGTTTCTAAACTAGTTTTCAGTGTTAGTAATCCAGCGTGGCGCTAGCACCTCTGTGAGGAGAACGTGTTTTTCAAAGAGCGGCACAGCCTTGGTTTTCCCTGGTCTTTTGAGACTCCTCTGGGAAAGTGTCTGTGATTTTTCTGAAGCTGTCCTTCATTGCCCCAGTACCGTCTCTAACTTACAGGCTCCTCATTTCAGAGGGCACGTAGGTGGCCGATACATCTCTTGGTGGCTGCATTATTTCTCTGGGAAGCTAATGTGATCAGGGAAGTGGAGGGACATAAATGTCTTGCCTAATGCCACCCAATGAGTTAGCGTCAGAGCGGGGGGCAGAGGCTGTCGCTCCGTACCTGCTTTTCAGCCCTAGCTCACTGCCGAAAGAGGTGCCCTGTGTCCTGCAGCCCCTCCGGCCTGAGCGGAGAGAATGCATGCTTGGTAAGAAATCTGAGCCAGCAAGGATCTGGGCAGGATTCAGCGGCTCCACTGGGGTACTATCAAAACTAGAGCTGTTGCCATTCACGGCCAGAGTCGCGGGAGCTCCTGGGTCCTGCTGGTCACCCACGCCCCTGGATTTACACCGACGCAGCGGGGCGTGGTGAAAGTTCGGCCGTGTCCCAGCTGTTTAATAGCATCCCATGGAGGAGGGGGGAGCTGCTGTCTCCACGGGCGTTAGGGTACTTCGTGTCTCTCCGCGCAGCAGGCTGGGACCGCGTAGCTGCTCACCTGTGACTGTACAATGGCGATTGCCCTCTCCTGCCAAGCAGCCAAGCAGACAACATCAGGCGCTGAGCCGAAGCTCGATTTCCTTTGCAGAACCAGTTCAGCTGTGTCTGTGGAAGGGATGGGACAAGACGGGGACAGAGGAAACCCTCCGTCAGGTGTGTCGGGGGGAGACTTTTATAAGCAACCTTGGTGGGGGTGCCTGGGACGGAGGAGCCGGGGCAGAGGTAAGAGGAGCTGTAAATCTGGCCCTTGGGTAAGGAATTGAGAGACTCCTCTCTGCGCGTGTGTTTGTGCACGCACGCTGGGGGAGTGGGGAAGCAATCTTTGGCTTGGAAGGGTGTCCGTGTGTAATGCGCTGGGAAGGGGGAGTGCTCCCGCCGGAGCCTGCACAGATCGGAGCGCCCGGCCGCTGTGAGAGGGATGGGCATCTCGAAGCAGCTAAAGATTTCGGGCTGGTCCTGCAGACTGCCACCAAGGGTCCTTAATTCCCTTTTGGGCTCAGCCCTGGCAGGATGGGCTCCCGGTCTGGATGGGGCGTAGCTCTTTGTGAAGCGGCCTGTGAGAGTGACTTCTTGACGCCCACTCAGAAGGGACTGGCTGGTCACAAAGCGAGATGTCGGCGTGAGCGGCCGCTCAGCCTTTCGTTCGGTCAGAAATAGGCCGGTTAAGGAAACATCCAGTTGTCAATTCGCAGGTCAGTGTCGTGAGTGAAACGCCAGGTTACTGAGGGGGCGTGCCGTGTCCTAGGTACATCTGGGGGCTGGACTGTACGTGGCCAGAGTGGGAAGTAGCAGGCAGGAGTGGCCCCACCGTCTTTGCTGACGCTGTTTGATAGAAACCCACATTTTGCGTGGAGTCAGTTTCTGCCCATAGAGTTGCTTCTTTTTAACAGAATCCCAGCTGTGGTCCCCATGCCGGTGACAGGGTTTATTGTTGGTTTTTAGAACATCGCTGCTTTCAGCAGCCAGCCACGATCTGGCATCTGAAGCTGACACCTTAGTGTTACAGGGACACACGGCTTGCCAGTTTCCTCTCCTCATGGGCAGTCTGGAAGGAGAGATCCCAACTTGCTTTTTCTGCTTCAGCCCGCTGCCATGCCTTGAATCAAGTTGCAGCAAAATGATATTCGTGAATAAGAGGGAGATATAGAGCAAAATCTTGGCCCTCCGTGGCAACTTCTGGCCCTAGTGAACAGCTGGGAGATGGGCATGCCTGTCCAAGGTCCTGTCCCCACTGCGTCCGTGGCAGGCAGCAATTCAATGGACTATCCTATGTCTGCTTCTGATTTCCCACCAGTTTGATGCCTGGCTGTTTGCATTGATTTCACTGGAATTTCTTCTGACCACTCTGGGGTCCGTGTGATCAGAATCCGCAATGTGAGACTTGTTAGGTTTTCTGTGTTTTAAACCCTGAGGAACGGTGCGCCTGTGTCTTCTCTCACTCACATGAGTTGTACACAGGGATGACACCGTTAATTTGGCTGGAGTTGCTCCTGATTTACACAGGCCTGGGAGGAAAATGAGGCATTGTCTTTTAAACATGGTTGTCAGGATATTGCCAGTCCCAAAGTCCTGTATTGTCAAGAAAGCCGTTGATTTCCCTTGGTTGCTGATAACATTTTAGATTATTGAAACGAAATGACTTTTTTTAATTCTCTTTTATTCCTCTTTCTCTATGTATTTTCTTTGCTTTTTGCAATTTCTCTCACCTTGCACAATGCAAATAAATCAAGTTAGCTTCTCTGCTGTTTATAATGAGTTTCACTTTCAGGTTCTCGCTGACAGTCCCTGCCAGGGAATATTTTGTTAAGCAAATAAACAGCCATTCCCTGAGAATGTAAAAGATTAAAAATATATAGCACCATTGGAGTTAGGTTTTGAGAAGCTTTGGACAAAGTCAAACTTCAGAGCCTGATTTGAATGGATAGAGTCCCTCTGTTGATAATTATTTCCCCTGTTGATTAAAATTGAGACTTGCCTCAAAATGAGGGTAGGACCCATTCAGTGTAATTGCATGTCCATTGGGGTAGCATGGGAAAGGTGCTGCATTTTGCGAGGGGGCTGCCAGCAGAAAGCCATTTCTAAACTAAGCTACTGCAGATGTAGAAATAATAGTTCCCATTTATATAGCATCAGTCAGCCCAGAGGAAGGAGCTCAAAGCTCTTCATGATCTCTGTTCACGCAGCACCGCTGAAATGCAGCCACCTCTGTGGTGGAGGATATCAACAGCTGGTGTCTGGCAAAGGGAGGAGGGGAATTTGAACCAAGGGGTCTAGGAAACCAAGGACTGATGTTCTTATCATATGGGTGGTGTTTAATGTCCGCACGGAGTGGCCAAGGTCAAAGCCTCGCCCCAAATGTCCAGCGCATGTGGAGAAAGTGACCTCACCGGCTCATGAAAGCTCTGTGCTGTTGCGGCCTCCTTGGGCACTCCAGGAAGGTTACAGGAATGATCTGTTATTTTAGCATGAGCAACATACCCACTTCGTCTGCCTGATCTCACTGTGCTGGGCAAGTGCTTCAGGCAGGGTCAGGAGGTGAACAGAAAACAGGCACAAAGCCATGTGATTTCACACACAGGCATTGGGAAGTCCCGGAAAAGGCTGGATGGGCGAGTGTAATGTACAGGCAGGTGCATGACTCACTAGCGTTACGTGACTGACTCTGAGCTGGTGCCCCATGCAGAGGATGTAAGTTGTGACAGTAATACAGATAAAGGAGGTTCTCCGGCAGCCTGCGTTGCAGGGGGTCTGTGTTTGTGAGGCAGAAGAACCTGACTTCATCCCTGCTGCTGCTGGAATGTCCCATGCCAACTCAGTCAACAAGGATAATGTTTGATTTAGTCTCTTGTCTCATGATGCAAACTAATTCCACAGAGTTGTCCACTTTGCTCTCAGACATAATACGGTACATTCCCTAATCCTCTGGCTGGAAGCAGCAGTTCCTTTCCTGGCTGTTCTGCTTCCCTTCCCTGCCATGTGCAGGAGGCCCCTTTGGCGTGGAGCGTACGTAGGGGACGGCAGAACAGCCATGGAGTGATTTGGAATTGATGTAATACATTTTCCGTCTGCTCTGTTGGCCGGTTAACCAACCGGCAAGTGTGCCACTGAGTAAAATCTAGGGGAACCGGATGGCTCCAGGCATTGTAGTGGGATACAGAACCTCAGAGCCTTTCACCTGCAAGTCACCAGATGATACCTAGGCCCCAGCAGGTAAATAATCAAAACGTGTTCCCATCTGATGGCTGTTGGGCAGCCTCCTGCTCAGTGTCCAACATGGCAACTGGTGTCAGAGTGGAGCAGAAGTCACACCTATTTCTGGGCCTTTCTTCCTGGCTGCTCTTCCAAGGGATGCTGAAGAGCAGAACTGGAAGATACTAGAGAAGCCATCTTCGTCTCCTTTTGTGATTACTTAGAGCATTGGACAGCCCTTTGTGGCTAGTCCCCGCTGACTGTAGTCCGTCCATTTCTTCTATTGGGTGCTCAGCAATAGGGGGAAGAGAAACACTTTAAAAACCAGAAAATATGTAAATGTAAGCACACAAAAGTCAGCAGGGGGTTTGGCAGGTGCAGCCTGAAATGAAATTTGTTTCAGTTGTAAGTAGATGTTGCTCCTTTAAGAGCTTGTCTACATGTGGAAGATATTCCAGAACAAGGTCGGGTGTGAACTGAGAGCAGATTCCCTAGGGTGGAATAACTCCATACGGACACAGAACCGCTCCGGAAGGACTCCATGTCTGGGCGAGCCCTAAACACTGGCCTTCTTGGGGCCCAGCTGAGGGGCGAGTTCCGAATTGAGCACAGAGACTGAGCTCCGCTGGTGGCCCCTCCGTTTGCAACAGAGGTACATCAGCAGGACATTGATCTGTTAGGCCAGTATCCCTCTCGTGACCTGGAAGTGAGAGGCTCCCTTCCCACTACCAGTGCCCAGGGCGTTTCCTGGTCCGGTTAGCTGTGCTGCAGACGGTTAACCCTTGCAGGGTCCCAGAGCTCATGCTCAAATATCTGCACGGCAATTTTTCAGCCCCGCAAGCCCAAATCAGCTGAGCCAGGCCAGCTGTGTGAGGTTTTTTATCCCTGTGTGGACATACGCCCTGTGTCCACAAAGCACTGCAGTCTAATAACATTCAGCATCCCGAATTCTGGCTCTTTATTAAAGACTCGTACCAAAAGAGTTTGACTCTCTTAACTCTGAAATGTTCCATTCCGTTTCTTGTTTAGAATAGCAACCCTTTCTCGCTGCTCGTGGGTCGGAAACATTTTTCTTTAATAACTAGATCTAGGCTGCCTCTCTCTTGGACCCTCCAGGACAGTGCCTGTAGGGGGAATGCTGTTATTTTTCTTTAAAGCTGATGTGATAGTTTATGAGATTTTTTTCCCCCCCAGTCTCCTTAAACTGAACCGTGGAGACACAGAAGGGTATTAAAATAAGGCACGTGGCAAAATAAACCCAATGTGCTGTTTGGAGACACAGTTCTTCCAATGAGAAGTCTTTGACCCAGTGGATTTATCTGCTGCACTTATAAAAGCCTAGCAACCTAATTTGATTTGCTCATGTAAACCAAGACAGAATACACAGTGTATTATTAAAGAAAGAAATTGGCTGTGTGCAGATGCTATGTTTTACAGTCTGACTAGGGCGATGGACTCGTAGGAAACAACTCCCGAGTCCTGGAAGTGTGTATATACTGCAAGAGAACACTCTCTGAGCTGCTTGGTTGGGTGGCTGGAGGCTGTCAGAGTCTCAGCTAGATTCTGAAAATGAAGAAGGGAAGGAGATGGATTTACAGATGCCCTGATCTGTAGCTCCGAGAACAAGAAGCTCTGTGCCTGTTTTTCATAGCTAGTCGTAGATTCCAGAGCCAGAGGTCCCCACTGTCCTCATCTCTTCTGATCTCCTATCTAACACATACATACTTCCCAGGGAATCACTCTTAGAGAAACGGGCAATCTTGGTTTTAAAATTGCCAGTGTTAGAAAAGCCACTTTGACCTTAAGAAAATTGTTCCAATCGCTAATTACCTTCACTGTCAAAAATTTACCCCATTTCCAGTTTGAATTGGTCTAGCTTCAACTTCCAGCCACTGGACTGTCTTATACCTTTCTCTGCTGGACTGACAAGCCCATTGTAAAATATTTGTGCCCCATGTGGATTCCTTAGGCTGTAAGCATCACCTCTTTACCTTCTTTTTGTTAAGCTGATCTGCTGAGTTCTTCCTCTCCCACTAGAGTTTTACGCTAGCTAGCTAGCTCTGAAGAACTCAGTCACCATAAGGCATCTTTTCTAATCCCTACTCATTGTCCTGCCTCTTCCCTGAACAATCTCCACTTTATCAAAACCCTTCTTGAATGGTGGACGTCAGTCGCCCCAGTGCCAAATAGAGCTGTAAAATAACCTCTCTGCTGCCGTGCAAGATTTGGCATCCCCGGATTGCATTGGCTCTTTCGGCCACAGTATTGCACCGGGCGCTCATGTTCAACTGATTATGCACCATGACTCCCAAATCCTTTTCAGAGTCACTGCTTCACAGGGTGGAGTCCCCCTTTCTGTAAGTTTGGCCTATATCCTTTTTTCCTAGATGTATACGTTTGCATTTAGCTGTATTAAACCATATTGTTTGCTTGCACGCAGTTTACCCAGCAATCATAGTGCTTTGAATCCGTGACCTGGCCTCTTCATTATTTACCTCTCCCTCAGTTGTGGTATCATGTGCAAACTCTATCAGCGATGACTCAGCTGGCTGGTAAAAGTGCCAAACGGCGTAGGGTAAAGAAGTGATCCCCGAGGGACCTCACTAGAAACAAACCTGCTCTAGAGTGATTCCCCACTGCCTGTTACATTTTGAGACGGTTAGCCGGTTTTTAATACGTTAATGTGTGCCGTGTTAATTTCATATCAGTCTAGTTTTTACTAAAGAAGTCAGGCAGCACCAAATTCAAACGCCTTAGGGAAGTCTAGGTACGTTTCCTCAAGAATATTACTGTTACCAACCAAATTTATAATCTCATCAGAGAAAACGATCCAGTCAGTGTAACAGGATCTATTTTACAGAAACCCTCGTGGATTGGCGTTAATTGCATTATCCTCCTTTAATTTTTATAAATCGAGCCTAGCATCAGCCACTGCATTATCTTGCCTGGGGGCGATGTCAGGGTGACAGACTATAATTGCCCAGGTCAGACCGTTTACCCTTCTAAAGTGTTGGCACGACATTAGCTTTCTTGCTGTCTCCTGGAACTTTCCTGGGGAACTAAGACGTATTGCAATGGTCCAGCGAGGTCCTCAGCCAGCTCTTTTCAAACATTGGAGGAGTGTTCGGGATGTCTGTCTTTGCACTTGCGCCTCCAAGCTGGCGGCAGTGTGATGTGAGAGACGTCTCCTCCCCAAAGCCACTCCCACGAGAGGTTCCTCCACAGGGAGCTGGAGATGGAACCGATCCCTCAGAAGAGAGGCTGGTCCCTCCTCGGCACATGGGCAGAGCAGAAAGTGGGGAAAGCTCTCAGGTGCTACCCCTGTGGCATCCGTTCTCTGATCAGCGTGACCGTCACACTGCACCATTGTTAAGCCGGCACATTTCGCCGCCACTGAAGTCAGAATAATTATTTTGGCCTCAGCCTACCACTCTTCTCCAGTTAGAACAGACTCAGGTCTGTCGTATGCTTGTGTGTCAGCTACAGAAACTTTCTGCTTTTCAGCTGCTTCATCTTTAATGTGCCTGTCACTGCCTTTTATGTCCTCTCCCCCCAATGGCCAGGAGAGCAGAGTTATCATTTCCGTAAGAATAATGGTGCCCTCTCCACAGTGAGTCAGCCAGGCAGTTCATGGCATTAGCAGGAATTTTTATTACTGTTCACACGAAAGGGAAGCCTGCCCAACCATAGACGCTAGACAGTGAGTTACAAACATCTTCCGGTAAATGGATCCCTGCAGCAAATGTCATGTCGCTACTAAGGACATGAAAAATTTCCTTCTCTAGAAGTGGGTATTAAAATCAAAGGGTTCTGTGCCCTTTGCAGATGTCCAGTATATATCCCCGTTCTCCAAAGCGTTCGTTGCTTGTAGCAGGCAGGCTGGCCAGCGCCACGTTCCAAAGGCTTAGCTGGTAGCATGGGCTTTATTGAGGTTTAACTGAGTGCGACTCCGGTGCTGGGGAATGGTGTCAGTCTGTGGCGTACATCCTGCACTGGTGGCTTCCATGCCTGTCCTGGGGGGATTGGCGCTATCGGTGAGGTTTCTCGTGGCCTCTCCTGTTGGATTGCCAACCAGAAGTGCTGATTAATGACAGCTGTGCTGGTAGCTTTTGTGTCGTGTACACCGGGGTACTTGGAGCCGGACGGAGGCAGAGCCACCTCCTTTCGCACAAGCCGTAATCACACAGACGTCTGGTGAAAAGTGTCAGTGGTTATCAACTCAGGCTGGGTTTTATCCACTGCCTTGACATTGAGTACTTTGTATGCTCCCAGTCCCCAGGAATCTGATTCCACCTGCCACGTCTATTTTTAGGAACAATCCTAATAATGGTTCAGTTTCTTAGGACGTGACAATGGGCAAACGGACTCTGGGTATAAAATGAATGCTGCTGAATTCGGTAATGACGTAACATAGGCATGGTATAGTGTCTCTCGTGGCTTAAATATTTTTAAAAGATCTGCTTACACTGTTAAATAGCAGTGTAACATGAGAGTCTCCCCTCCTAAGTTCCCTTCGCTGAGCGCATGCACATCCACACGCATGCCCACACCTGTAATTTCTGCCGCCTTTTGATGCAATGTTTGCTGAGCGGGGAGAACAGTGGTAGGAATTCGTGGCTCGATAATGCGTATATAGACACATATAATAAGTGAGACTCTGTTGTCTTTCTACAATAGACTAACACGGCTCCCCCTTTGGAATATAATAAGTGCTTATTGAATTCCAAGCTCATATTGCCAGAACATTAACGATTGGTTAATGGCTTGTGCTGTCTGCTTTCTCTCTCTGTACTGCTAACCGCTGGGGTTAACTAGGTTTATCTAGCCACATGAGAGTTTCTTTGCTGTATCATTCAGGGAATAAGGATCCAAAAATAGGATTAAATTGGCACCAAGTCTGGAGAAGTGACAGTGGAACTTTGCTTGATTCCTAAAGATCAGTTTGCTAACGGTAGCACTCCAGGGTGAGTGAACAGCTTAGACGATTGCTAATGGGATTTACAGCCTTTTGTTTCTAAATCGCTGGTACTAATCCGGCCCCGATCAGCAATGGCCAAAGATTATTGGCTTCTGAGGGCTGCTAGGAGTCCTTTATGAAGTGTGTTTGATGGTCGTCTTAGTGCAGATCACAATGGACGCATTATTAGGTACCACCACATTCGGTCTTGGCTGTCGGCCTCAGCAGAGAGCACCAAGCGCTGAATGGCCCATAGAGATTGCGCTGTCTAGTAACCCTCCGATAGCATCCCTCCCCATTGGTCACTGTCCATGCTGCATCGGTCCTTCCGAAAACCAGGGATCTTCGCCTTCCTCGGCTGTCGGCCTGGCTCTGTTAACTAGACAAACCAGCTGGAGTCTGACCTTTTATCGCCTCAGGGCCTGTTCATGGAAAGAACCTTTATGCATAAACTCACAAGGGACCTTCAAGCGTCTGACGAAATGGGATTTTCTCCCACAAAAGCTCATGCAATAAATAAATGTGTTAGTCTTTAAAAGTGCCCCAGGACTCCTGGTTTGTTTGGCTGACCTAGACTAACACGGCTCCCCTCTGGAGTTTGTCAAGGGATCTGGTGTATTTTCGGCATTACAGTCGGCTGATTTCTAGTCTCAGTTTGGCATCTGACTGAAAAGGGTGAATGTTGTATACCTGGTTGACATTTCTTAGAGTGTTTTGGACAGCTTTGTTCCTGAGGATGGCGAAGCTCAATACACACAGAGGAAGCAATCTGAAACAATCCATTTGAGCTGCACCATGCTGTGTGTACAGGACAGTGGATCTCCCATCCAAGTACTGACCAGACCTAGACCCATTTAAATCTGGCATCCTGGCTCTGATCACAGTGTATGGCAGTAGAGCATCAGTCCACACAGATCACCAGGGGAGCATGGCCTGTGTACCCTGTATTCTGATTCGCGTGTTGCCAACCCACCAAACTGACTTCATAGATGTGATCAAGCTCCAAAGGGGGAGCCGTGTTAGTCTATTGCAGAAAAACAGAGTCCTGGGGCACTTTTAAAGACTAACAGGTTTATTTATTGCATGCTTTGAAAGTGCCCCAGGACTCTGTTTGTTTTTCATAGATGTGGGGGCTGAATTTGCAAAATCCCAAACAACAGGGAGTTATGTATCTACAAAAATACATTGATACCTTTATAGACACAGGTTGTGTGCAGCTGTGAAGGGTTCCTGCTGCACTTCCTTGTCTGACAGCATCTGAGTGAAATGCACCCATATTTTAGTAGAAACCTCTTCATAATGCAGCCTCATTCCCAAATTACTAAGGGAACTGAGCAGTTCCCAGCAGGCTAGGCTCTTAGTTATTTCATGCAGTGATTTTGTAGATGTTATTAAAGGAATGACTTGAAGCAGACGGGACCTAGTTAGCTATCTGTGGAGAGGAGAATCCACTGATGTTATTTTGTTCTTCCCCTAGATCCCATCTAATGCCGAGGCTGAAGGAATCACGCTCCCACGAGTCTTTGCTCAGCCCCAATAGTGCCGTTGAGGCTCTGGATCTCAGTATGGAGGAAGAAGTGGTCATCAAGCCCGTTCACAGTAGCATTCTGGGGCAGGACTTTTGTTTTGAGGTAAGAAGCGATCATCTCCAACCTGCTGTACGGTGTTGGAACATATCTGTTTGGTGAGTAGGGCGGGGAAATCGTCTGGCCTTAAAAACATCTCTGGTCAAAACCGTTCTTTTTCAGAGCAATATCTAATAGAGACCCTTGTTGCATTGGCAGTTTTATGTGTGTTATATAAAAGATTTCTGTTGGGAAAATATCCCGAAAGATTTACGCTCTGGCCCCATTTTACAGTAGTAGCAGAACCTGCTGAGTGGAGAGCCGCTGAGCAGTCTGGGCCCCCTTGAGCAGAGAGAACTAATCCATCTATCTAGCTCAAATCTGTGGCCATGTGGGCTGCATACACTGTTGGGAAGGGGTATAGAAGTCAGATCATCAAGCTTCTAGTGCTTGAGGAAAAGGAAGATCTCTGTGAGCTGCAGTATTATTAGGTTTGTATCCACCCACAGGGCTGTAGCTAAGAGAGGACAATGTAAAAACTGGTACCTGGACAGGTCTCTGTCTTGTAGGAGTGGTGGTACACGCAGACCAGCATACAACTCACTAATGCAGCCTGTTGCCATTGGGGAACTGTGACGGGGTAGACTAAGGCTGGAGGCCTTATGGCCCTCCCTCACCCCGCCCCAGAAGGAGCAGAGAAGAAGTCCTCCAGATGGCCTTGAGCAACTGCAAGAGAAGCAGCCAATCATAGGGGCTGCTGGAGAAGCCAATCAGGGGCCAGAAGAGCCACATAAAAGGGAGTACTGGAGGAAGACCAGTCAGTGGCTGCCTGGGGCTGGAAGAGATATGACGGCAGCTTGAGCAGGGATACCTCCACTAGCTTTAACCCAACCAGCTCGCTAAAAATATGGGTGAAGACACGGTGGTGCAGGCTCCACCTGTCTCCCTTGACACACACGCATGTTGCTAACCTGTACCGAAGCCTGTGCGGCCACGTCGTCACTGCTGTGTTTAGCAAGCTAGTGCAGGAACGCCGACACGAATCGCAGTCACTCCTCCACGGCAGTGCAGACAGACAGCTCCTAAGTGGATAGCGATGGGGGCCGGGAAGTGTTCCCTTGGCTGATGGTGCCAGGTGGGGACAGCCTGGTGTTTGTTAACAGTGAAGCAGCCGCTGGGATCGCTTTCAGTTTTCTTCATTGTTGAAATTCGGAGTAAGTTGAAATTTAAAAACAATCTCTTAAAATGTAAAGGGGCGAAAGAGAAATTCTTTACGGAAGGAGATTATCCGCCAATGGAAGACCTAAAGCAGGAAGAAGGCATACATCTTCCAGTGTATGTGCTCTCTGGAGAATTGAGCGAGTGCGGCAGGTCAGGAGGCGAACAGTTTTGTAAATTATACGGCCTCTATTACATTCCACTCAAGAAAGATAAAATGAAGCTAGATGGAAAATAGATGTGACATCCATAATATAAGAGTTGTTTACCAATTCTGCTCAGCACACACGAGCAGAGCCAGAGATGTGAACAGTGCGCATGGAAAGCTGACTGAGAAGGGAATTATACAAATCATGCACTTGCAGTGGGGAGAACATTTTATTTTTGAGTGTGTGTGATCAGGAAGATTCACACAGAAAAACAGAACATGTTAAAGGCTCTTCAGAGCAATGGTTTCCAAACTTTTTTCTCGGGACCCTGTTGGAAAAAATCATTTATGCCCACGACCCTGCAATGACATTTTTGAGCAATGTGCACTGCCAGTCTTTCAGTGGCGTCATCGGGGGTGCTGTGACCCAGTACCTGCGGGTCTGCGACCCAGTGCTGGATCCCGACCATGGTTTGAAAACCACTGGTTTAGAAAATCCTGTGAAGTAAAGAAGCCAGAAACAGAAAGGACACGGTTTTGTTCCTGCTGGGCACTCATCAGCCAGCCTCCATCGGAAAGTGCTACAGTGGAAGCTAAATGGTGTGTTGTGTCAATGCACCCGTCTAATGGCTCTGGAGACCTTGGATCCGCTACCAGCTTAGTTCAAAAGTGAAAGGAGTTCGCAGGTCTCTTCTTAATCCCTCCTGGACAATCACTGCTCCTCTGTGTGCAATTGTTGGAGCACAGAATTAGCACAGGGCAGAAGGGAGGAATTGTCCGCAGCAAGGACTGGAATAACAGGGGTACTGTCAGAATTGAGGTGCGCGGCAGATCCAGTGACTCATCAGACCACTAAATTCCCACCCTTATTTGCAGGGCGGTCCCTTGGGGGAACGGGGCGTAGGGCCAATCGGGCTGGAGGGGCCCCACCCTCCCATGCTGGCGAGCAGCAGGGTGAACTGTCCTGCTCCATCCCCTTGGACCTCGGCTGCGCCCCCTCCTCCCGGGGACCCGGAGCCGTCGCTGGGGCTGGCAGGAGCTGGAGCCAGCCCCAGCTGGGAAGGGAACCCGAGGCTGCCCACCAGTGGGAGCCAGCCCTGGCCGTGGCATTGGACCCAAGGCCGACGCTGGCTGGAGCTGAGCCCCCCAGGCAGCAGGAGCCAGGAGCGGGGTGGGCTGGCCCAGAGGCCAGGCTCTGCCCTCCCACCCTACTCCTTGCCTTCTGCAGGAAGTCAAAGACAGCGGGGCTGGGAGAGTGGGCTGCAGAGTCACCCACTAACCCCCCCCCCCCAGGATGGCCCTGCTTATTTGAGAAGAGAGGAGTGCCCGTGTATGTTTGGTTCATATGGCCGCTATGAAAATCAAAACCCCGCACGTGTGCCCTTCCTCTTTCGCACTTGAATGCTGCTATTGAGGCCCAGAGTCCCCTACTGTCCCCTAGAATGAACCTCATCCCCCAAAGCTTCCCCCTCTAGGCTTGGATTCTGGCTGCTATTGGCGTTGTTACCTGGAGGCAGAGGTCCGGTTTGGCCTTGTTGAGTGACAGCTCAGCGGAGGCCAACCAGAGCTTCCGTACTGTCCATGGAGCTTGGGTTCAAGTCTGACGTCCTGGAAAACAAGCTCAGTGCGAGAAACGTCAAGGCAGCCCAGACATTTGCTCTATAACGGATGCTGAAGGCTGACGATGCTGCGCTCTCGCTACGCCGTGGGGACGTCGGGGAGCTGATCGCCCAGTTATATTCACCTGCAGAGGGGCAAATTCAGAGCCGGTGTAAGCAGATCCCTGCTCAATGCGGTCTATAGAAATGCACCTACCTGAGCATTTCCTGTCTGTTTCTTCCCACGAAACCTCCCCAGCTTTCCGAGTCTCGCCAGTAGTTAGTTGTTATAGTTTTATTTTTATCCTCCAAATAACTTACTGAACAGCTCATTTTCCTCTCTCCTAAACAAACGGAAGAATGGTTTCCCAGCCGCTGTAATGATCCAGTTCTAGTTCAGTACATGCTAAATCTGCATTGGGCAGGGCAGGCTCGTGAAAGCGATCGGAAGTCAGTCCTGGCTCTGCCCTTTGAGTTCAGTGATGGGAATTGAGACTCTGTTACTTTCCTGCCTCACTGCAGGCCAAGCACTTGGCCCGGCACACAGGCCCGCCTGTTCAGGGGCGAGGAGGAAGGCTATGGAACAGCAAAACAGAAGCAGTGCTCGCTGATTGCTATTGTGGCCTCAGGGCTGCAGTTGCTCCTACAGATCCCACCTTCCTGTCCATGCTCAGCCTGCAAGCGCGCATGTTCACCAAGAATACCATTGGATGTTGACCAATGCAATGAATGCAAAGAAGGTCACAGCCGCCGCCTGTCGTTTTTATCAATAATACAGAATTCCTAATGCCTAATCATAGTCTATTAATTTGCCAGCAGGGGTCCATGGAGAGAGGTGTTTGAGAAATATGCATATTTCATGGGCGCAAGATACTTTAGAGCAGCAGCTAGCTGGAAGAAGCTGCTTAGGAATCTGATTGGCCTTTGTAGACCCCAGGACGGTAGTTAATGCTGAGAAAACTCAGTGACGTGAATAGGAAAGTGGCTGGCACATGAGGACTCCTGCCAAGTACTGCGTCCCTCCTATCCCTGGCCATCAGGCAGCACACACCTGAATTTCTGTGCAGTGTGGGGGGAACGCTGTGGAAATCTCACAGATCTGAATCCCTCCCTGGATGACAACGCCACAGTGGCCAAGCGAAGTTTCAGAAATGCTATTAATCTCTCTTTCCTAGCGCGGCTGCTGTCGGACGTGAGAGGGGAGGGGGAGGCCCAGCAATACTGCGGTCACCACCTGCAGGTGCTTTGAGTTGGGTGCTCCAGCATGGTCTGTAGCCAGTGCCAGGAGCAGGGAAACGCCCAGCGAAAGAGGACATCAGTGGAGCTCCTCTGTCCTGCAGCCCCCACTGTGGCTAGCCCGGGAAAGCACCGAGGCAGAGAGGCAAAGGGGTAGGGTGTGGAGTGAGGAATGATGAGGGCCTTGGACTCCTGATTGGGGGAAGGAAAGAAGTTTGTCTGATTGCAGGTTAGGGGCCAAATCCTGGGAGACACTGAGCACCAGAAACTTGCATCACGTACCCCCCTTGGGATCTGGCTGTGAGTCGCTCTCATGCTCTTGCTGTGGAGAGTAAAGAAGCTCTGACTTGTGGGACCTAGTATTCCCTGGGGTGACTTCCTGGCGCCAGGCTGGCACGGACGTGGGAGATGGGACAATGTGCTTCCATGATTAACCCTTGGGATGCTCAATGTTGTGCTTGAGTTCGCAGCTGCATTTGCCCTCTAGCCTCAGATGTGACTCCCTGGCGTCTGGGTAAAGCTGTTTCTTTCTCTGTAACAAAAGCATCAGCCAGCCCCTCTTTTTAATTTCCCCAAAGCAAAGTTTGTAATGTGCTTGTTGAGTGAGAACTCCCTTTCTTTCCCACGCAGGTGACGACTTCATCGGGAAGTAGCAAGTGCTTCTCCTGTCGGTCGGCCGCAGAACGAGATAAATGGATGGAGAACCTGCGGCGTGCCGTGCACCCAAACAAGGTAGCAGCTTTGAGGAATTGCCTCTATAATAGTTCTGTTCTTCGGTATTGCATTTTATAACCCAGTGCATGGTAGCAGCTGGGAACATATTGCCATTTTAGGGACTGAGTGTAATTGTGGGTCAGCTTTTTTCCGTATGACTTTCTGGCACAATTAGATTTATGGGAAAGTGCCAATTATTTCCTGTCCTCTCTTCCCCGGTACGTGCCACTTGGGCTGTCTCTGAGAAACCATCAAACTTCAAGATCCTTCAGACTTGTTTTAGTACTTAGCACTTGCTACTTACCTAGGGCTTCCTGTCCTCGGAGGGCTTTATCAGGCACCTCCAGGACAAATGGTGATGTCAGGGATCGAATCCAGTCCTAACTACTCAGTCCTTGCAACTGCCTCTCTGACACTGGTGAGGTTTGCAACCCACATCTCAGAGATGGTGAAACTGAGGCACAGAATCTCAGTGAGTTGCGTATGGCCATGGAGGAATGTGGGCTTGGACATGACTCCCATTCCTGTAACTACCAGACTATACTATTCCCTACATCAGATTCATTTAAAACTGCAGCAACAAGCTCCTCTCTGTCAGCTGAGCACAGGGGCCCTGAAAATGCTCCCTGAGAGCCAGAAGAATAACAACATTTAACGCATAATGCAGCTTGTTCCGTTTCATTTATTTCCCCCCAGAGTTTCAGTTGAATGAAATAGTCGTTATTTCTTGTCCTAAAATATCGGTCAGTGTTGAAACAGCTGTTCCTTTCCACCCCAGAAGTGGTTGCATTCCAGTCAGGAATGAAGTGATCTGTGTGTGGATTGCTGCTTCTATTACTGCTATACCATAGAAAAGGAAACAATGGAACCAAATGGGGAAAACACCTGTACAAAAGCTTCTGTTTTGCAAAAAGACATTGATATTGGTAGAGCTCCTTCCTGTTTCTTGTGAAGCCCTCCTGGCAGGAGATGTGGAAATGGTACATTTTTAATTTGGAGGGATTTTATCTGCTTTATTCCTTCTATTAATTGGCACCAGCAGACAGAGAGAGCATAGTGATATTTGGAAAATTTACATAAGTAGTGTTGTTATGCAAATTCCTGAGAGCCAGTATTTCCTTAAAATAAAATGTAATTAAGTCTATGCTCGTTTAGCACATCAGAAATAATGAACTTGTTTCTCTGGTTTGCTGTGTGCGGTTTTGGTGTTTTCACTTGACCGTTTTCTTTTCCAGGACAACAGCAGAAGGGTAGAGAATATGTTGAAGTTATGGATTATCGAGGCCAAAGACCTGCCAGCCAAGAAGAAGTACTTATGTGAATTATGGCTGGATGACGTTCTTTACGCACGAACTACCTGTAAATTGAAAACTGACAATGTCTTTTGGGGGGAGCACTTTGAATTTAATAACCTCCCGTCACTCAAAAACATTACGGTGCACGTATACAAAGAGACTGAGAAGAAAAAAAAGAAAGACAAGGCCAACTTCATTGGGCAGGTGACGATCCCCACGGGCTCCGTAACGGGGCGGCAGTTTGTGGAGAAGTGGTACCCGGTAGCCAGCCCCAACCCCAGCAAGGGCAAGTCTGCAGGGCCCATGATCCGCATCAAGTCCCGGTACCAGACCATGAGCATCCTCCCCATGGAGATGTACAAGGAGTTTGCTGAGTACATCACCAACAATTACCTGGTGCTGTGCTCGGTCCTGGAGCCGGCCCTGAGTGTGAAGAACAAAGAGGAGATGGCCTCTGCGCTGGTCCATATTCTGCAAAGCACAGGCAAGGCCAAGGTGGGTTCCCCACATCGCTGGTTCAATCCCATTAGAGGCAGACCCGAAGCAGAAGCCCAGGTCCAAAGGCCCCACATCTGGGAGTGCTGGAAAACTACACAGGGCTGGGCTGAGCCAGAGTTCAGAATTCTTCTTTTCCCAGAGACAAGTTAGCAGCACCGGTATTGGCTCCCGGGGTGCAGATCTGGGGTGCCCCCGGGTCCCACAGAAGAGTCTCTTCTTATTCCGAGACCTTCATTGGGGAGATTTTTATGGCTTTAAAAATGAGCAGCAAAGTCCTGACTGTAGGTAGCATTAACTTGCTGGACGGCTGCCACAGAGGGGGGAGGCAGCCTGAGTGAACCCCGCTCTGTTCCTTTCCACCACTGTGAACAAGCCGCGGAAAGTTCAGAACCAGAAGTCTGCTGTTTCCCATCGCTCACGCTCAGCCCACTCGCTTGCCCCAGGGAGGTGCGTCACTGCTAGGGCCAGGAGAGGCGGTCGGTATTGTGGAGGTCTTAGAAGGGAGAGCTCCCCTTAGAGCTGCACACTTGAGAAGGCCAGCTGCCACCATCCATGTGAATCCACCAACACCAGGCTTGGGGGGCACCCAGCCTGGAAGAGGCGGAGATTTCTACCTGGAGTTTCTGTTCTGTGTAGAACAGGGACCAGAGGCCAAGGAAATGACGTGGTGAACCTGGGCTGGGGCAGCGCGTATGTCTCCGTGTGAGGTTGGCGGGAGGGCGAGCTGAGTTAAATGGTCAGTTTTCACTTTGTCCATTCATTTGTCACCCGGGGCTTGGCTTGGCGACTCAGCAAAGTTTCCAAAGCTCTGCGGTGCTAAGGAAAGTTACGTGCCTGGGAACCGGAACCGTGGGTTCCCCTGTGTCTGCTCTCTCCCGCCTGCATGGGATCGGGGCTGGATTAGTGGATTGGCAATTTGGCCCCTCTTCACAGAGGGATGAACTAGACTAGACCAATGGATTGGGTCAAGGCAGCAAAACCTCCGCAAGGGATTGATTGCCGGGGAGCAGAGCTCGTTGCTGCCAGAGGCCCCAGGAGTACATTCTGCTCAGTTGCAGGGTGCGCCTGCACTCGGCGCTGGGGCTGGGGTTCAGGGAGACACTAATCGCTCGTCGTGGAAGTGGTGTGAACAGCAGGACAGGCTGTCTGCCTCAAGTACTTGCCTGGGATCTCTGACAGCCTTGTACTTGGGGGGCATAGCCCATCCCGCCCTTGCACTGCTGTGGCCACGCTCTCCTTTTAGCATGCTAGCTCAGTGACAGCTGGACTGATACGGCTCCTCAAGCTGGGAATCACGCCCAGCTCCAAATGCAGATGTGCCCAAAGTATTCCTGGTCGCAGGGAGGAACATCCGGCACAGTGAAGCTGACGGGACAGACACGGCTCGGTTGCCTGGGGTGCTGTGGGATACGCTCTCCGTTGACGTGGCGTGCTTTGTGATGGAACCATTCCTGGAGGCAACCTGTCTCTGCTGGTCCTGCTGCTGACTTGAGCCCAATCTGCCCTGGAAAGGGGTCGCGGAGGCGGCTGCACGAATGCGTCCTCCTTGGGGAGGTGCAGCTGACACCAGCAGTCGTGCGCTTTCCCCAAACAGGCGAGGCCAGCAAAAGCTCTTTCCGTAGACTCGTGAAGACGAGGGCTGGGAGGCACCTCAGGAGGTCAGCTAGGCCCACCCCCTGCTCAAAGCCGGACCTTTTACTCGTAACTGTGTCAGCACTGGGCCTTTGGCCCCGTAAAAAATCCCAGCTCTGACCAGCATGACCACACCGAGCCAAGATCTCCATGCAGGTGGCAAGCTGTGTCTGGAGCACCAGTGGTCTGCCGCTTCCCTCGCCCCTCTTGTTGCTGGGCCAGGGAGGCTCAGGAAGGCTCACATGCGTTTCCACGTGTCTGTGCATTTCTGCTCCAGAGCCCAGAGATGCCCCACCGGGGAAATAGCAAACAGTGAAGCGGCTGGATAAACATCCCCCTACAGCTGCTTTCGCTGCCTGTCATCTGCCGTCGGCGTTTAGCACAAGGTTGTCAGAGCAACAGGAATTATTGGAGCAGGGAGCCGGGCGATGCATCTTGTGTAGAGGAGCTGGATGAGCGGGGGGACCAGCAGCAAAGTGGAAAGAATATTGACTGGGAGAGAGCACCCTCTCTCCTCCTCTGCCGCGGTGCAATGCCCAGGCGTGGAATCCTGCGAGCAGCTGACGGAGTGACGAGATGCACGAACAAGCTTGCGTCCGGCTGGGGGATGAGGGACGTGGCCGAGCCAAGACGGCGTAGGGTGGGGTGCTGGGCGGATGAGGCTGGCGAACAGCAACAACACAGGGCAGGGCTTGGTTTTGCATGCCACAGCCTCTGCTCGGGTGGGTTGGCCCCCGCGGGACCCCTCGGCTGGACCCGGCACTGAGTCGCTGATTTGCACTGGCCCATTTTATTTCCGGTCCATTGGTGCTAGTGAGAGGTCGCTGGCCGAGTGCGTGTGTGCGTTGGTGCTTGGTGTGGCTGTTGTGTTTCTGAGGGCGGGTGTCAGGAGAGCTCTGAACACCCCGTTCTTTGGGGCAGCCACACCCCGCCGCGAGCCGGTTGGCTGGCAGTCTCTGTGGGGTCGGCCGGGATGGCTGTGGCGGGGACAGGCTGCATCAGCATTAAAAATGATTGGCTCCAGACAATGCCGAGCCCGAAGGATCAGGCTGGGGAAACGATGCCCCATTTCCAGCCTCTGCTGCTTTGGCCCTCGCGGTGTCTTTCTGGGGCCCGTGGTCGTGCGTCTGGCCAGGCTGAGCGGTGGCTCCCTCACGTCTTTGCTGGGAGGTGGGGTGCGGAGAGGCGGATCTCAGGCCCCACACTGGGCTAGGCGGAGGCTGACGGGGGTGCAGGGAACGCAGCAGAGGGGCAGTCAGAACAAGGCCCTTTGCACCTGAAAGCAGGATCAGGCCGAGGCCGAGTGGTGTCCAGAACACAGAACCCGGGGGTTGTGAATGCGGGGCCTGCGTCAAGTGGGATTGGAGAGCCTGGGGATCTGGGCAGGGGGCTGAGTCAGGACTGAGGGTGCAGGGTAGACGGCCAAATGGGATTTGAGGGCCTGGGTGTGGGGCACAGAGCCGAGCTGGGTTTGAAGGCACAGGGGCCGGGGCTGGGATATAATCAGGGCTAATTTACACGCTGCCCTGGCAAGATCGGCACCACGCCTGGCGGGCACGCTCTGCAGAGCCAGCTGACAACTTGCCCGCCCTCTGCAGCCTCCGCTTGCCTGGGGAGCAACTCTCGTGCCCGCATGTGGCAGGCTTGCCTTGGCCTGGCGAGGGACTGGTACCGGGAGCCTCTCCAGGGCTCCATTCCCTTCTGCCCTCGCTCAGCTGGAGAGCTCAGGCGCGGTAATGAATGGCCGGTAATTAATTTTGCTGATAAAGGTTTTGGTGGGTGTGGGCTGAAATCGCTAATGCCACAGCAGCAATTAAAGATGGAGTGAGCGAAGTGTCCAGTGGATTACCATCTATCTGTGCAGACTCGTTAGTGGCTAATTGCTCCGGCGCTGCTTCAGGCCCTGATTTCCAGTTCTGATTTGCTGTAAATACGGCTTAATCCTTTAATGAAGCACGCAGAGACTGCAGCAGCTCTCCTGGATGGACACCTCCCTGGTGCCCTGCAGACGGTGAGCGGGCGGCTGCCTGCCGCGTCCAGCCCACTCTCTGGGGTCACCCATCAGGGGCCGGTCATGCACAAGGATCTTTTCGAAACCATTGGCCGCCAGCCTCCACTGACCGGGCTTTGTCGTCTGACATGGAGCATTCCTGAGCCGGGCTCTGGGCTCCCAGCCTCCCAGTTGACTGAGATTAGACCCACAGGCAGGGAAACCTCTCTCCGTGCCTCGGTTTCCCCAGCTGTTCTAAAATGTGCGATTTGACCTCAAAGCCATTACAGCAGTGGAAGACCAACTGGGGGTCTGCTCTGTCTCATCAACAACCCAGCACAAGCCTCTTTGTTGGCCCAGGCACCATGTGAGGAGCAGAAAGAGCCTCTCCTGTTTTACAGATGTCAGGGTAACATCAGGCGGTTGTTAAAATCTCCCGATGGGGCGGAAGCCAAGTGCAAGTAAAAGGGAGAAATAAATCTGGCTCGTGAAGATGTTTTTCTGGGAGCCACTTTCCTGATTGCAACCACAAGCTGAAAGTCAGCTAGCCAGGATAGGAGGAAGGAGAGAGCAAAGGGAAGTGTCAAAAGTCAATGAAGTTTGGTGGACAAACATGTTTGGATGCGTGTTTGAGGAGGAAGAAAAGTGTCTCCTGCGGGGCAGCTGGTTGGGGAGTACAAAGTGCATCAAGAGAAGTGCCTGTGAAACTCTGACCGGTAGCCCAGGCAGATAGCTGGAGAGAAAAGGAGAAGGCATTTTGAACAAGTTAAAAGCGAAGGATCTCAATTTAGGGAGGAGCCCTGGCCCACTGGGAAGTCTGAAAAATATCTAGAACTAAATGTGTGTCGGGGGGGGAGGGCACAGGTTTCTGGGCTCTTTTTATATTTAGGAAAAGATTAGTCTGAAAGTAGCAATGTTGTTTCTTTGAAGACCTTGTGATAAAACCCGGTAAGGGAGTTGGGGCTCCTGGACTTTGTTACAAGATTCCCCATTTGTAAAGCAGACATGACGTCTCCGAACAGGGTCTTGTGAGACGTAATGTTTGCTGTGTGCTCTGAGATCCTCAGAGGAAGGCCTTTATCCAAAGGGGCAGCACCCTGCTCAGAAAGTCAGTTACGCTCTGACTTTTCTAACCCTGCCGCACAATATTCTCAGCGCCGAAACTTCTTCCCGGCCCACTTAAAAATGTTTGAGCCAGTTTTAGGAACATCCGACTGTCTCCAAACTCTCTTCCCCGGATGGACTGTAGAGCAAAGCCCACCTCAGACAAAGCTCTCACTCACTGGCTGTTTATGTGAAATAAACATTCCCAGGCCCTGAACGGAATGGGATAAACGTGGCTCCTTGTTTGTTCTGTGAGGCTTTGCTCCCTCCTGCACGTTCTGCTGTCCACACGTGGCACCTCCTGGCCCACCTGCTCCCCTGCTGGCCCCTGTGCTCTGGCCAGAAGCAGCCAGCAATGTGGCTAGTTTGGGCCACCGGGAGCTTTGCTGCAGAACAGTGAATCTTGACCGCATTCCTGGAAACGAAACTCAGCAGCCCAAGGAAGCCCTGGGATCCCAGGATAGACCCTAACGGTGCAGGACTGTTGCGCATCGCGGCCCTTCCTCTTGGGAGACACCGCGGGCCGGCTCTCTTCATAGGAAGGCTGTTAGTATTGAAACACAGCGACACTTCCCAGCCCTAGGTTGCCATTTCCCTAGCGTGTACGTAACCGGCAGCAGCCGTATAATTGCCCCCACGAAGAGTTTGTCTCTATCTGAGCATATTTTTATAGCAGCCACAGTCAAGCCAATTATGCCTTTCATTGGTTTTATGAGCTCCCCAAAACTCCCGTTTTCTCCCTCTCTAAAGGCAATAATTACATTGGTGAGCAGGTGAGGGGCAGTTCCAGAGAGGACGGGTTTTTCCTGGTGTGTTGTGTGACAGGCGTAGCATCTCTGACCCATTCCTTAAGAACCGTTCCCCTCTTATCGGTGATTTGCATTCGTGGACTCCGGCTGCCTGCTGGAGGGTCTGTGTTAGTAGGGCTCCACGCAGTGAGCCCCTGTAGATTTAGTAATCGTTCCATGTACTAATGCTATATTCCTTCATTAGTCTCTTCATCGCCGTAAGCAGGGTCGTCGTTAAAAGTGCCCCAGGACTCCTGGTTTGTAGAGCAAGTACAGATTCCCAGGCAAGTCTGTGGTTCACTCAGTGTGGACCTTCATGGTGGGAGTAGGAGAAACAGGTGCTTACCTTACAAATTCAATCCCATCTCCCGTGTAGGAATGAGACCAGAGAATCTGGATCCACATTAAGTGAAGAGTAAGGCTCAGGATTTGGGCTGAATCAAAGCACCAATATCTCATGAGCAGCTCTCTCAAGATTTTGGCCAAGACAGGAGAACTCACGAGAGATCAGCTGTTCTTTTGAGAGCACCACCATCATGTTACCAGACATTGGCCACATCCAAACAGATGCTGAAAAAATTAGCCCTGAATGCTTTGAAATGAAACATGGCATCAAAATCACGGCCTGCTGCCTTTCCCGGCTCTGAGCTCTGAAGGGTTTCAAAGGGGAACTCCTGATTTTGGCTTATCTGGGTGGCTAGGTAGCCCCCACAAAGCCATGCCACGGAGCAGCGTTTCCGTGGCTGGTCTTCTGAACGCCGCAGGCCAGGCTATAGTCCTTCCGAGACACTGATGACGAAACATTTGTACCTCTGTGCATTTTCCTGCTCTTTCTTCATGGAGCTGTCACGTATGGGTCATCTGGCTATGGCGTGTCAGTGGGAGCCACCGGGCTCAGGCAGGCCATTATTTCACATCTACTGCATATATGGAGATTTAACGAGCTATTACCGGCTCCATGTTGTGCTGTGAGGAGAATTTAGATGAAACTTAATTGTGTTCTCAGGGCTGCTCATTGCTTAAGAGCCCAGCTGCTGCCAGAACCTCTCTGTCGGCCTTTGTCTTGGACGTGTTTGATCGTTTACGGTCTCAGCTGGGCTGGCTTCTTTCGTTTACACGGCTTTTTTAGTGTTTTTAAGGGACACTCCTGGGTTTTGAAAATCAGCTGTTTTGCTGTTGTGTGGTGTAAGTGGAATGTGCTATTCTTCTCCAAGCTGCACGGTCTCCGTCACCCCCAAAGCCAGTTTCCTGCGTGTAATCATGAATATCAGGCCACAGGCTGCTTTGCTCAGAAGCCGTGGACTCCTACCTTTTGATTTAAAAATATACTCTGACAATGGTGACTGTTCCTTGCCCAAAGAATGACGTGGCTTTGCTGTGTTTTGCCTCCAGCTTGCTGTCTTCCTAAAGTGTTTCAGGGAGATCTCGGGAACCAGCTTTGGTCCACGGACTGGATGTTGAGAAATACTGGGTTAGGGAATGCCCGGGGCCCTCGCTGGCTGGCAGACCTGGCAGTGGCTGGCGTGTTTGGGTAATAGTGATCACACCAATGTCCAGCCACCAGCTTTTAACTGAGGAAGGACTGGACACCACCAAATGTGCCATCGGCGATAGCAACCCCTCACCCCAACTCAAAAGAAGACCCCGGTCAAATCTTTCCCTTTTTGATGTATTTTTGTTTGTGAAAAACTATACTGGTGGTGGCTGGGTTTTTCAGGCAATTCTGCCGTGGCGCAATCGTTTCCCAAGCTGGCATCTGGAATCGAATGGCATCTTATCGGGCTACTGAAATGCTACAGTTCAGGCACGTCTGCAGGGAGTACACGTCCCTAGGTCCTCTTCCCAGATCTGAGGAGCAACGCTCCGTAAGCTCAAAGACTTTGCCCCTCTCCCCAACAGAACTTGGTCCAATAAAAGATATTGCCTCTCCCATTAGGACACATGCACTCTCCAGTCCTGTCAACCCTTCGCGCAACTCCTGACACACTCCTTTCCTCCCCAGACGGCTGAGGCCAATCTTTCAGGGTAACTAGCGATCTTAGTACCTCGATCCGGTCAGTCGCCCTCAGGTCAAGTCAGTCCTATTAATCAGGCTTGTGATGCGCAGAGCCGTGTTACTCAAAGTCAGTCCGCCCAGCTGTCAGTTACTAGCTTCAATGAACCCCAGCACAAAAGGGGATGCGTCTTTGCTCATTGCCACTCCCAGAGAAATGTCGCTTGTGTTTCCTTGTGCTTTTCGCACGGCCAGGTGTGTTTACCTCCAGACCCAGAAACATGCCCTGGTCAGATGCTTGGAAGGATGCATGTCTAGAGACACGTGGCAGCTCATTTGTGGGCGGTCCTATATGGAGATGGCCCCCAGAATTGACTAGAGACTGACACTCCAGCTATGGGAGTCTATATGGAAAGCGTCACGTTCCCTGTTAACATCTATAGTCTTTTAGAGAAATTTCCATGGAGCCCTGATGACTTCATCCCTATTAAATCCTACTGGGACTTTGCCGATCCGTGCAGGCAGGAGTGTGCCTGTTAATACAGGTGGGAGGGAAGGGCATCCATGCGTTGAATGCGGGGCGGGGAGGGGGGGAAACGCACTGGCATGTCGGGAGGTATGTATCCCAGAGTATTAAATCCATAAGGAAAGGCTTCCTGCCCGTTCACAGCGTGGCTGGTTAGTTGGTTTGTTTTCTGGAGTGATTTTAACTACAGCGTTTTATTCAAGTTTGACATTGGCAGATCTCTCGATTGAAATTACAAGCTGTCTGTAGCAATGCTCGATCCAACACAGCTACACAGGAAGGGCTTGTCTCTTAATACGGCCTACGTTCTCTGGGGCACAGGTGCAGAAAGATGACCCGGAGGCAAGGAACGTCAGGATTATTGATTGAACATCTGACTGACTTAGCTAGCTGCTCTGCTTCTGGTTGTCTCTAGTGAAGAGGCCTTTTCTGCCCATTATTTTTCAGGTGCTTGCTTGAGTTTAGCAATTAAGCTGTTTTCTCCCGCGTATTGATATCCATGATGAAGGGTTGCTTTTTTGACGGGTGTTGGTTTCTTTACACCCTTGACTTGACTTTTCAATCTGTTCTTCAAAGTTCAGGGCTGAACTTGGCTGCTGGCCTGTTCCACGTATTGTGGCTGGTGGCCCAGCCTGTGTGCTCTCTCGGTGCATTTTTTAGCCCAATCTAGGCAGGGCAGAGACATACGAACGGGTCAGAAAACTGCCTGGGAATGAACGGTTCTCGTCTGACTGCTGTAGGGGTGTGGGTTAGTTAAATAACAATCTCAAGGTCCGTCCATCGCTCTGGTCCCTTCCCAGCTCTCCGCCGTCAATGGCTGATGCCATTGCTTAAATTGTAGTTGCCATAATCTGTCGGGGCGAGGACCCTGACTTTTTGGGTCTCTAAAGGGCCATGCTGCTGGAGGACAGCGCCTGGGGTCGCCAGGAGGCTCTTCTCAGCTTGCTTTCAGTTGGATCACTCACACCCAGAGTTTCAATTTAAATTGTGGCTTCTAATGAGTCCTTAATTGGACAGGAGCCACCAAAATTCACTTGGTTTCTGGCCAGCCCTTCGGTCCATATACCTCAGCACCTTGGACCAAGGTTTGATTTTTGTATCGAAACTCCAAGCTCAGCCTGGGTTTGGGTCTCACTGGCCCGGTTCTGCGTTAGCTCACGCTAACGAAGCTCTGACAGTAGAGGAGCTTAGCTAGAGCTGACCTGCAGTCAGGCGTTGTTCCCGCTCCCAGCCAAGTCAGTTGACAGTGGGGGGAGAAAAAGCAAATCCTTGGCTAAGAGACGCTCTAAAACTCAATGGTCCTGAGATAATTAGTATGTTGGGAAAGTGACATGAAAGAGAATCCGGCAAAGCCAAGGTCAGCGGCTGCTAATTAAGAATCAGCACCTTGTGCCATCCTGAGCGGCTGCGTGGAATGGAAACATACGCGGGAGACGCCCGGGAAGATAAAGGTGATAGAATGACACAGAGAGCAGCTAAAGGGGTTTGATGTGACGTTCCAACTCCTCTGATAAAAGGGGCAGAAGGCAGAGAAAACAGCCAGGGAGCGAAATTCATGCTTGCTTGCTTGCCAGAGAATTATGGAACTCACCGGCCCCGCGAGGAGGGGCATCTGTCTGGAAAAATAATCCAAATGCTATTTTTTTAGACGCTTGCTCGCATTCTGGAGGCTCCTGTGCAGGGAAGGCGCAGTTGGCGCGTCGGTCCCAATCCACAGTGGATGCCAGGCCTGTGGAAGTCACCTGTGTACAGCTCTCCTCCAGCTGGATTGTGAAATTGGCCAGGGCGTGCGGCCACAGCTGTGCGGCGGCTGCTCCTGCCCCTGTGTGGACAAGAAGCCTTTCCCGTTCGGGGCTGACCTCTTTCCTTCCTTCCTTCAGCCTGTCCTGATGGCTTTCCTTTCCCATTACGTGTGCCTGCTGATTCCTGTCAATAACCTTTATGGGACAGTTTTAAATCAACGTATAGAATTCATTTTCTCTGGCAAGGACACTCTTCTTTGGTGCATTCTACAGGATGCTTTCCTAAGTCTACAGGAACTCTCATTCCCTGTCAGTTTCTGTCTCTTTCATAACTGCTGTAGAGCCCACCTGGTTTCCTCCCTATTAAACCCTCGCAGACTTTTCCAGAGGGGGACGTGTACCGTGCCCAGCTGTTCTCACCCCACATTTGTAAAAGACAATGCCGCTAACATCTTGCCTGTTCTGGCACTAAAATTGGGAGCCTGCTCTGTAATTCAAAGAGCGCAGCGGTAAATTCATCCTCCAAAGACTGCGTGTTGCTGCCCTACTGAAATGTTAGGGAAAGTAAATGGAACGGATCAAGGGCCTGCGTCGATGCATTACTTAGTGGAATGGGATTTTCACCGAGCGGATAGCAGGGAGGGAATGATCGCCCCAGAATATTGATTCTGTACCTGCACGGCTCATAGCATCCACAGCTGCACCAAGCCCGCACAGCAGGGTCTCGTCACACACCCTGTTGTGTGTTTAAATCCTGTTGGGCTTTTGTTTCAGTTTCAGTGAAATAGCGTCTGCGTTGAAAAGGAGTGGAGAGTTGCAGGAATTTGAGAGAGACCTGCCAAGCACGTCGAAGATGCTGGTTGTTAGCGTAACAGCTCATTGCACCTGCTTCCTTCACTGTGGGGCAGAATGCCAGGCCTGTCCCAGCTGGGGGTCTGCAGCCCCTGGATTTTGTGGGCTCAGCGCGAGATGTCCATTCGTTGGCCTGGCCTGCCAATGGAAATCACCACTCCTACTGCTTACAGCTGCCATGGAGCCCGGCCTTTGGACGAAGGGTTCGGACGGATGGGGGTGAATGTTAAAATGCTACTGGGTGGACGGCTTTTTATTGCCACTTCCTGGGAACGAGTCTAATCTTCCTAACCGGGGGGAGCAAAGGCAAGCCATCAGTCATGTCAGCGAGCCGTACTCCAGCTGGCAGCCTGGGCTGAGGAAGCGGACAGCGCAGCGCTCTCGAGTCCCTATCAATCTTCCTCTCCCCCTCCTGTGAGCAGTCTGGGTTTTTCTTTTTTCCATGAGAGGCACATAGATAGAGTGTCTGTAAGAAAGAAATAGCTCAAGGCTGGACTGGGCAGTGTCACTTTCTTAATAGCTCCTTCCCTTTTAGGTCACCAGTTCAGATTCAACGTCGGGGAGAAGTGCCTGGCATTTATCACCCTTTGCCTACGTGGGATGAGTTGCTGGGTCTTAATTCAGCTCCGAGTGGACAGACATCTACATCCAAACTAAAAAACTCCATGATTAGAACTAACTGCCCTTGCCAGGCCCTGGCACCTGAATGACTGATCCCCCCACAGGCCACGTCTCGGCACGTGGGCAGGACAGCGATGGGGCAGGTTACGCTGTCATGCCTGTGAGTATCCGTTGTGTGCAGGGAGGATGACCGTTTCCCTGGCTGTCCATCTGGCATCGCTAGTTATCTTGAGGAGTCCACCCTTCCTCCCCAGTCTGGACGTCAGTGACGTCTTTCTGAAACGTGTGCGGGGGTCGGATCACCGCAACCCTCCAACTCTCCCGAGACTCCCTCGAATGACCCAGTCAGAGGTTTGGAGCGTTACACCGCACGCGCTCGGCTAACCAGAGCCTCCGCCAGCGGACGCTCCCTCTCACCAGGCTGGTGTTGTCTCTGCCCCTCTTGGAGTCAGACGGCCGGTGCTGGGTCTTGTTTGGGTCCCATCTCTTTGAAAATCTTGAGTATCAAGGCCGGAGGCCTTCTTGGAATATCCTGCTTCCTCGTTAATCGTGTGACACCCAGCGCCTTCTGTAAATGGGGAAGGGGAATGAGTCGAAGGAAAGAAGACATTGCTGCTTGGACTCATTTGCTTTCCTTCCTGTGCCTGTACCTTGCTGGCCCGCGGACTGCAGTATTTATTTGGGGAAAGACAGCCCAAGGCTTGGAGACATGCACTGCGTTACTGGGATATTTCTATAATTCATGGCCCAGCCAACGGGCCGCGTGTATTGCAGAGACTTCTGGCAGGCCAAGGGAGAGAATTCCATTATCTCAGCCATGGGTTAGCACCCAGCACAATATTTTGTTTTACTGGACGGCAGTTTTGTTTTAAATAAGTCTTCAGTTGTGTAAGTAAATTTACCTGTCAGCCTTTCTGTCTCTTCCTCTTCTGCATGCACCAGTCAGGGGTCTAATGTGGGTCATTCACACGATTTCCTTCTGTTCTCCAAACGAATGCCAAAGCGGTGGGGCGGAGCAGGCCACCTTTCAATACCAAAGCAGTTCTGAGGGCAGAGAGCGTTCCAGAGCAATAGCAAATGCAGATGGGTGGTGTTAGCATTTAAAAGAGTCCAGTATTTCCCCTGCATCCCCAGCTACCGCCTGCCAGTGGGTGGCTGGGGAGTCAGAGACCTTTTAACGCCTTCGTTCCAGCAAAGACAACCATGCTCTTTGGGGTGCAGAGGTTCCATTAAAACAAACAAGGAGTCTGGGCACTTTTAAAAACTAAAAAAATGATTTATCGCACGAGCTTTCATGGGAGAAAATCCCATTTCATCATATGCTTGAAGATGGGAAACTTACGGAATGGGAGGAAAATAAATGCTGAGGGGTGTAGGTCATAGGATCAGGTCAGGCTGTAACAGCAAATCAAAGCAGTTGTTTCGATTCAAACAGTGGAGGACAGCTGGGGGGGAGAGCAAAATTACCTGTTGCAGTGGGGAAAAACCATAGTCTCTTTTAACCCTGTCAAATCTGCATATGAATTCCAATTCTGCAGTTTCTCTCTGAAGCTTTGATTTGTGATCTGTTTGCCTGAGTACAGCTATTAACGGATCATCAGTGGAGTGAGCAGGGAGATTGAAGTGTTCCCCTCTTGGTTTTTTAATGTGATTTCTGATAGCAGACTTGTGTCCATTTATTCTTTTGCGCAGAGACTGTCCTGTTTGTCCAATATATAAGGCGGGGGGGGGGGGCATTTCCGGCACATGATGGCATAAATCACATTGGTGGACGAGCAGGTGAATGAGCCCTTGATGGAGTAACTGGCTTGATTGGGTCCCGTGATGGTGTCTTTTGTGTTGGCAGCGTGGTCTGTTGCAGGGATATGTTCCTGCTTCAATGTTGTTTGGTCTGTGGTTGCTGGTGAGTATCCATTTAAGGTGGGGGGCTGTCTGTCAGCGAGGAGAGGTCTGTCTCCCGAGGCAGATGTTCTGCTAGACTTGGCAAATCAAAGTCTACCCTAACTCCTGCAACGGTGGTGCTTAAAGCATGTTTTGCCCCAGCTCACCAGGGATGTTGTGCAGCCCAGAGATTAGAGCAGCTGGATTCCACGAGGAGTCTCTGGCAGTGCCCGAGCACTAGAGTAAATATGGGACTGGAGTGTCTTGATGTACGCTCCGGCTGTTCCCTGTGGGCACGACGGATGTCTTGCTGGTCTGGTGGCATTGTAGTGTGTGTAGACGGACCTGCAGTTAACAGGCTGGACAGAATTGGGCCCCAAAATAGGAACGGCGTCCCCCCGAGGATGGCTTTAGTGCTGAAGATGCAGAAGGGCTGCAGTGGGTTGTTTTCCAGGTGGCTAAATAATAACTCTTCAGAGATTTATTGTCCTACGCGTCTCCACTTTTAGGAGCTATGGGGCAGCAAAAGGAAGGGCGGGGTTGGTGAAGAAGTGGTGGGCACATGCAGGAGAGGCGCTGGGTTCATGGACTGCGGTGTCTCCCGGGCCCTGGAATCCTGCGAGTAGGACGGAAGGAGCAGCATGTTCCCCACGAAATGACGCAGGTGTCAGTACGTGATAACCCACGATAGATTTTCCTTTTCAGGATTTCCTGACCGACCTGATGATGTCCGAAGTTGATCGCTGTGGTGAAAACGAGCACCTCATTTTCCGAGAGAACACGCTGGCCACAAAAGCCATCGAGGAATATCTGAAGCTGGTGGGGCAGAAGTACCTACAGGATGCCTTAGGTACGTGCAGGCAGGAGTCAGTGGCGAGAGCCACCCCCCGAAATGCCTTAGTCTCCACGGCCCCTTGCGTTCTCCCTTCTGGAACTCAGCTCTGGTGGACGTCGGTGATGTCAGGCCAACTTTACCCAGCTTGGGCTGGGCTGGCAGCTTGTCGGAAGCGTAAATTGCATAAAATGGAGCCGATTGCATTGTTACTGGCCTCCAGCCCATGGGACGTTGCAGCCGGGCCGCTTGGATCCAGATAGAGCGTGACAGCCGTGCGGGTCACACTGTATAGCTCAGGACAGCCACCTTCAGGTCGCTGCTCTTATCTCACCAGCTCTTTCACCTCCCCTAAGAGAATGCAAATCACTACTTTCTGGTGTGCTCCATGTCTTCTGCCATAGCTTCCCAGCTCCCCGCACCTGCGCCCACAGCACCACACAGCCCTCCGCCACCAGAGCAAATCAGGCAGCACAGTCTGGTTTTCCCAGTGTTAGTGACAGCGCTAACAGATCAGATGAGAGCTCACGAATTTGGGTTATGGCTGTTGCATTCCACACTGCCAGGAATCCTTCCTGCTGGTTTTCAAAAAGAGGTGGATAACTTCATGACCCAGACAATATCTGTACTGTAACAAACCGAGAGAATTAGTTCTTCCACTTCAGAGCAAAGACTGATCACCTCTAGAAGGCCAGGGAGAAGTGCCCCGTGGTCAGGTCCTGGGGTGGGAGGTGTGGGCTGGGTTGCTTTCCTCTGAAGCTAATCTACTAGACTCAGCTGGAGGCACAATACAGAGCTCACTGGGTGCATTGTCGGATCTGAGCACATTCATAGGCCGTCCCTGTTTAGCTGTTTGTTAATTTTCTTCTCATTCGTACTAGATTCATGCCAAGATGCTGGTCGCAGGGCCACATAACGTTAGGAGGGAGGTGACTGTTAATGCCAAAAAGCAGAAATGCCTGGTTTAAAATAGTGAGGATGGAGGCACGGGATTATCAGGCAAAGTCAATTAAAGCAGCAAACCTCGGAGGGGGGGGTTATTTGTTGCTGATGTCTAACGATTTCTGACTAGAGGAAAGTCTAAGTGGATTACTTAAAAAAAGCTAAAATGTCAGGAGATTAATGAAGGACCAGAATTTCAAAATATCCCCCTTCCAGGGGTAGATGCAGATATTTCCACTGACAGGCCCTGCAGGGGAAGGCTGCGTTCACTTGAGGGGTGGTAGATATTTTATGGCTGGCAACACAACAATGCAATATTGGCTCCTTTGAACCATGAAGCATAGGAAGGGCGAGGGCAGGATAAACACAGCAGGCATCACCTGCAGCAAACAGAAAGGTTTCAAAAGCTCCCTGGCTGAGCTGCAAATATTGGCCAGGCCCTCTGGTAAATAATTCAAGCCTCTTTCGGGCAAGAGAAGGGAGAAAACACAGAACAAAGCTGGCCAGGCAGGAAGGGAAAATCAGTGGCCGTGTTCGGCACTTGTCGACGAACAAACCGATTGGGATGAAAAGAGAAACGGAGCTGACCCACGTCCCGAACTCCCACAGACTCCTTTTACCAGCCCATCTGCACCGCCTGGGAGCAGAACCTGACGCAGCACAGCCCAGTGGGGAAGGTTGTCTCCTGGGCTATCCAGCTGAATCAGACGCCTTCCAAGGGAGCATTGTTCTGCCCACATTTGCAGCTCAGCCCTGCACTCCCTGGCAATCCAGAGAAGCAGCCAAATCCCCCACTGACAGCCTTGCCCTGTTTCCCAGACGTCACCTGGATGTAGCCCGTCTTGCGTGTTAGCTGACCCAGCGGGCCTGACTCTCCCGTGTGTGTGGTCGGCTATTCCTGTGCAGAAATGCGGGGTGGTGGTGTAAAACACGCCCATTCTGCACAGGTAGAAATGACTGTGCAAGTGTGAGGCAGCAGCGAATCAGAGCCATAGTGTAACAGAGAGAGTGTAAGGAATTATCGACTGGAAAATGAGAGTGAAGGAAAGTAGGGAACGACCTTGACATGACGCTGGGTGGTGTTTAGTTCCAAATCAACCAACCAGAAAAACTCCTGGGCCCTGCCCATTTTGCCTGTGGCCCAAGACCATGTCCCCAGCACGATCTCCAGCATCATGACGTGATGCAGGGCCAGGGCCTCCCAAAGGGCATGGGCTGTGGGGACTGGTAACATCACAGGAATGTCCTGCCAGGCGAAGCGAGGGCAAGCTGCACCCCAGGGAAGCATGGCAGAATTTCAGTCACTGCCTAGGGAGCGTAACCAGAACAGGCGGGTTTCAGTCCCTTTGCTCAGGATTTTCTCGTATTGATGCATAAACGAAGGGATCCAGACAGAAACAAGCCACACAGAACAGTGAGTCCTAATCACCAGTAAACCTTGCAGGCCCGTAGACAGCTGGGAGGAGAAAGGCCATGCCCCCCTCCGGTATCTCCACCTGCCTGATAGCCCCACGTGGGGATTGTGGAGTGCCAAAGCCCCTCACTGTCTGTCTGTCTGTTTTGTAGGGGAGTTTATCAAAGCCCTGTATGAATCAGATGAAAATTGCGAGGTGGACCCCAGTAAGTGCTCGTCCTCAGACCTTCCAGAACATCAGAGCAACCTGAAAATGTGCTGTGAGCTGGCCTTCTGTAAAATCATCAATTCCTACTGGTCAGTATCCGCAACCCTCCTTTCCTGCCGGGCGCTTTTCCGCTCTTGCTGTGGGTGGGCTGCGTCTTGCCGCAGGCTGTTTCCTCATCCTTTCTCTCGTGATTATGAGAGGCAGCTCTTCACAGAGCCCTGGAGCGTGCAGTGCACTCAGCGGCTGCTGGGAGTTGGAGTTGTCGTCAGCTGGCTTTGAGGATGCCCTAGCCAGCCTCGGGGAATGGGACCCCCACATGAGCAGAAGCAGGACCCTTGGGATGCTGTGTAGGCAAGCAGGAAGCAAAATCAGTTCCTCCTTCCATGTGCGCTACAGACACTCACCGCTCCTTATCGGGCACAGTTGGGTCCTGCAGGGGGAGAGAACGAGGGTGTCGTGATTGCAAAATATGGCCATTCGTGCAGTGACGAGTGTTTTGCAAAAATTAACTTCATTCTGGGAAATGTCACTTTTTTTTTACAAGAAGTATCCCAGTGAAAATCAGCTCTGCCCACTGTCTGCAGGGGCCCAGACACCACCCGCCTCCCCCGTTGAGAGTGTCCTCAGTCAGAGAACAAGACCCGTGTGGGGTTAGTCAGAGGGTGGCTACCGTGTGGCTTTGGTTTTTTATTTCTTTCAGGGGTAGGTGAGTGGGGTCGCTTGCGTCCCGTAGCAGTCTTGCTGGCAGGCAGGAGCGATGGCAGGGTGGTGTGTGAACGCACGCACACACAAAGCTGGACATGGGCAGTGGAGCAAGAGAACGGAGATTTCCCCAGCGACACCTGAGGTTAGCAGGTGGAACTCCACTGCCATTAATCAGACCTGAATTTGGTTCAGTGTGTCCACTGATTCCCACCTGAACCGCGTACAGCCCATTCCGACAAGCTTCGCAGCGTGAGACTGAGCCAGATGCAGAAATCAGCCGTGAGCGCCAGAAGGAATCAGGCCACACCGTTCACTCCCCCAGTGGCATGCACGCTTGCGATGCAATTGAATCGTCTTGGCCCTTTGGCTCAAACCGGCGTCCTCTCTTGGGCTGTCACAGGGGCTGGAGATCTCCTCAGCCTTCTCCATCCCTGCTGCCTCTGATCTGGCGCTTCTCCACAGCCAGGGCAGGTTTGGGAATCCTCTCGGGGGCAGGTGGGGCCCAAGCTGCTAACCTCGCCCCTACGGTCGCTGCCCAGGACATGGAAGGTTTGACTCAGACCAGGGTGCCTGCAGGGCCGCTCTTAATTTCCCTATTTCTCCCTCTCTCTCCAACACCCGTTGGCTCGGCGCCCTGAGTTCTGGTGGAGGAGCCCGTCTCTCTTGCTCAGAAGCAGCCTACAGCAGTGGTAATGGGGGACTCCTGACTCCACTTGCACGGGGCTCTCACCTCGAAATTCATAGGCCCCTCTTGGCAGCAGCTTCTCAGCTGAGATGTGCCGGGTGCGCTTGGAGGCCGGGTGGAGCTGGCTTGGTAGATGAACACTAACCTGTCTGCTGACACCAGCAGCTGGCTTAGTTGCTCACTGGGCCTTTGGTTTGTGAGGTGCTGATCGGTACAGAATGTGCTGAGAGGGTTTTCTGGTGCTCAGAGCATGGGACTGCTTGGGCCCTGTTCCCAATGCTCCCTCTTAAGGTGCCCTGCAAAGGGGAAAAGTCGGACATGTGCCCTTTGGTGGAGAAAGGAGGGCCTGAAAGAGTTTCCCTCTTCATTGTTTTGCATTTAAGATTCAGGTCCTGATGAGATGAAAATGCTAGTGAATAAAAGCTGAGCAAATTGAGGGGTTTTTATCTCCCTGTTTAAGTCTCTGGCTTCAGTTTTTATTAATGCCCATTTAACATCAATAATAATGATCCTTTTGAAGAAAAGAAGTTTCTGCTAAAGATTCGTTCGCCCCCAGCACTCACGTTAAGGTGTGAAAACTCCCACCATATAATTTCCCAAGACATCCATTAGGACCTTCAGCAAACCTGGGAAAGAAGAGTGTTCCTATTTCACAGGGAGAGAACAAGCAGCCAAATAAATCCTCATGTCATATCTTCTACCACCACAAAGAAGCAAAAAGGGTTGATTCTTTTCCCAGTAGCGTAGAGCTTACCTTAGGCCAGGTAATGATGGTCTTGGCCTGAGGAACTGCACGTATTCGCTTCACACGAGTAGTGACTCTTCATGTCTTCGGTGGTCGGCAAATTCTAGAGGAAAGAAGACCGAGATGCAAGTGATTGTTGTTTGAATTCATTTCTGACTAAAAATAACTAGAGGTCACTGTAAAAATAGTCTAGAACAGTGGCCCCAGCTGGGGAAATCCACAGTGCTTGGGAGATTTTTCTCCTCTAGCTCTCGTGTTAGAAAAAGGCTGAAGGAGCCAGGATGCTGTTCTCCGTGTGTGATACTCACTCGGGCTTGGTGTTCACTGATTCTTGAGGAATAATTGGACTGCTGCTGACTGTTCTGGAGTGGCTGAGGTGTTCTGAGAGTTAAAGATCTTACTGTAAAAATCAAGCGACAGAGTCTGCAGGCTAAGCTGCTGGAAGGAGCGGAAAGAGGCTTACAATAATGGCAACTGTTACAATACTGACATGATTTGGACATCTGGAAAGTTTCCCTGTAAGCAGAAATTCAGCCTGCGGAAGCTGGTTTCAGGACGGTTATATAAAACCCTGCTGGCTGATTCCTTCCTTCACTAGACAATTAAATTTGTCCGGTCCCTCAGCCTGCACTAGCTCTTCATGGAGTGGGCTGTTGTCATGTGCATTTTAGAGGGGTATATTTCAGGAACTCTTCAGCCTCTTCAGACTGTTCAGCCCTTAAATTGTTTCCGGTCGTACTGGGCAAGTGCCGTGAAGCAAAGGGGTTTGTCCATTTATATGGATTAAGCTAGAGCCAGCAGAGGAGGATTTCTGGAATCAATGTACGCTGGCCAATGCAATTTAGAGGGCCCGGGGTACAGACTCTGTAGCGACCCTGGGCGTTCGTGCCATGTGCAGCTTTCTGCTGAGGCCATTCATTTGTTTAAAAGTCCGCATGGCTATAAATCAGCTGTTGTTCTCGAGAAGGGCCTTCAGCGTTTCAGAGATGGAAAAACAGAGCAGCCTAAAGAAGAGGGGGAAGAGCAATGAGCTGGGGAGACGGACAGAAATGGGCTGAGAAGAGATACAGAAAGGGGAGGAGAGAGACACCCACTAGAGAGATCAGCTGGGGAATGATGGGGCACTCCAGGAGCTCCTGCTGGTCGGTGCTGATCTGTCAGTGGTGACTGGCTGGCGTACGGGAGGGCGGGAGGACATACAGGGTGGGGAGACAGACACAGAGGAGCTGTGAGGGAGAGCCAGGCAGGACTCAACCCTCCCGAGTCCAGAGGAAAACGACACACGCACAAAAAAGTGCTGAACAGCCCCAGGCTAGGTCCCTGGCACAGCCAGAGCACTCCATCGGGACTGGCAGGAGACGCTAACGCTCCCATCCAACGGGAACCAAGAGCTGCCGCGGCATGTCGGCTCGACGAGAGGGGCGCTCTGACCTGCCCAGGGAGCCCGCCGGCGGTTGCCAGGAGGACATATCGGCGTTTCCAGGCAGGAAAGAGAGATGGGGCAGGCCGCCCAGCAGGCTGGGGACCTCCGTCCGGGCAGTGCAGGGCGCCTGGCGCAGGGTTCTTCCAGTTCCATCCTCACGTCTGGCACGCTGGGCTGGGCAGGGCAGACAGAGTAGGGCGGGTTTGGCTTGCAGCCCTCAGAGCTGGCAGAACCGCAGTCATGCGAGTGAACACTTTGATGCTTCAGGGCCATGAGGCCCAGAGGAAGAGGGGATGGAAGGAGACAAGTCTGGGCCGATTGCCTCTCACTTTCGTGCAGCGCAGACACACGCCGTTCTCTGCAAAGGAGCTGCGACGCTCTCTGCTGAGCCGCCGGCTCCCTGAAGGGAACTATGCCTGGACCCTAATCTAGCCTGTCCCTGGCTCTGCTTTTTCCATCAGGGTCTGTTTGCTTTTTAAACAAAGAGCTGGCTCCAGGAGGGGCAAGGCCATTCTGGGCCGGCGAGCGGGCAGGTGAATGGCCCGGCTGCTCAGACCTGTTATCCAGCTCCCTTCTGGGGGGGGGTGTATCCCTCTGAACCAGTAAAACGTGCTGGGAAGAGGCCAGGCTGGGAAGCTGGAAATGGGGAGGGGAAAGGAGAAAAGGCATCAGGCTCTTTGGTGACAACTGCGGTGTGGGAGCTAGAATCCACATTAAACCCAAGTGAATTTTCTGGAATTCAGGATAAACAAGCTGAATTCTGTCCTGAGTGACACCGGTGTAAGCGGGGAGTAACTTCACTGGCTTCAGTTACTCCGGATTCATACCGATCTCTGACAGCAGAATTGGACAGACATTAACTTCCTATTCCCCGCTATCCCCACCCCATAGAAAATAAGTGCCTTGGATGCAGCAAGCATTTAACTAACTCTCAGCTACTACCCTGAATCTGGGCCCGCGAGTCAGAAAGCCCCAGTTACTGTTTCCCTGTGTCCCCTTGGGAAAGTCACTTCACCTCTGTGCCTCCATTTCCCACCTGCAAAATAGGGTTGATAACATTTCCCATCCCCGCCAGGAGGTTGTGAGAATTAGTTCATTAATGTCTTTGTTTTCACTCTTTAGGCAGTTTACATTTCCCACCTCACTCCCTTTGGGGAGTGAAACTTGGCTGGCCAGTCATATGTGGGTTTCCATTCCCGGGACTCGGACAGTCGTTCACGGCTCTTGGTTAGGCTCTTCACACAGCTGAGAAGGTTTCAACCCCAGTTCCCTTTGTGGGAATTTAAGAAGCCAGGATGCTTTTGTAAAACCCTTTTCAATGAAACCCGAACTGGGGGTCTTGATCCATCTGGCAGGAGCCGACGGGGGACCTGCTCTTTGGGCACGTTCGGCTCCCGGCATCTTCACTGGAAATAGACATCGGGCCTGGGGGATTACGTTTCTTCTCTTGCAAGTTTCGGAGGCAACCAGAACCCACTGGTTCCGTGTGACCGCCCGTCTCCGTCTGGTGGTGGCTCTACAAAAGAGGATAAGAGCCTAATGTTGCTACCGGTTAATGGAGTTACTGCTTTAGCGCAGGGGCTGGAACCCTATGGAGCTGGGTTCGTGCCCCACAGATGACTGATGGGGCGAGGCACTGTCAGACTTGCCAGCCAGAACTTCCTGCTGCTCCTGATTATGAAAGAGTCTCATGTTCCCAGGGTCAGATTAAGGCTCCTGGGGCTGGCCATTTTTGTGGGCCACCCTTCACCACGGCAGGGCCCAGCCGAGGGGCAGGGTGGCACTGGGGGCCTGGGGCCTGGGTCCCAGCTTGTGCTGGGGGGAACCTAGGGCCTGCAGACCAGCCTTGGGGGCAGGGTGGGCCAGCACTTGGTGCTGGGGTCCAGCCAGCTTGGAGGATTGAGGGCACACAGACCGGCCAACCGCAGGGGTGGGGAGAGGCAGTGCTGGGCAGTGGGACCCAGCTGGGTCGTAGACAGGCCAGCTGCAGTTGGGGCCTGGCAGACCAGTCCTCTGCACGTGTGATGTGGCACAGGCTGGCAGCGCTCAGGCCAGTCCATGCCTGATTTATTTTTGTGGGGCTTGAGGCAGTGGGGCCTCCCCAAACCCAGGGCCTGGGGCTGTAGCCCCTAAAGCCCCTTGATTAATCCAGCCCTGCATGTTCCTAGACCTGAATTTACAAACCCTGAATTCTCATTGCAGCGTCTTCCCAAGGGAACTCAAAGAGGTTTTCGCTTCATGGAGACAAGAATGCAGTAACCGTGGCCGGCCAGACATCAGCGAGCGACTCATCAGTGCCTCCTTATTCCTCCGGTTCCTCTGTCCAGCCATCATGTCCCCCTCCCTCTTTAACCTCCTCCAGGAGTACCCTGATGACCGCACGGCACGCACGTTGACCCTCATTGCCAAGGTGACGCAGAACCTCGCCAACTTTGCAAAGTAAGTTGGGGGAAGGAGCCAGGGATTTATTCTCGAAGAGTGTCACGGGAACTGCGGGGTAGGTTAATAGTGTTTAGTGCTAGATGGACAGCCTGGGAGAAGGCGATCCTGAACAGCAGGCGCCCAGGTCAGCGGGAACGTTGGCAGTGACGTGGACAGAAGGAGGAGCAGGGTCTGGTGAGAATGCAGTGCTCGGCCGGTCTGTGGAAACCAGCCACAAAGGAGCCCAGGTAGCGCCACGTGTCATGCGCCGAGATCCTGCTCACTGCAGATCAGCCACTGAACAGCCATTGCTTCGAGAGATGGGGGTCCATGTTTGTTCCCTTGAAGGAACTTAGCCAGCAACAGCCGTTATATCCCTTGCTGTTAACTTCACCACGCCCTATGTATGGAGCGGGCTGCTCTTTCCTCTGTGTTCCACATTCCCTTCACGGGAAACACCTTGCCTTTCCCATTACCACGAGGCCAGACCTCGACTGGGAGAGACCATTTTCATTCTCCAGGCCTTCTGTGAGCAGCAGAATGACCCGGTCTCGGCACAGGGAGAGGTAGATGGGGCAGGAGTCGAAACACCCAGTTGTTCCATGGAGCAGAAACACACCAGCCACCATTCAGTCGCACAGTCCCCTGGCCAGATGTGAGTGAAAGCATGTGAACTCTTCCCAGCGCGGCTGGAGGCACACGGCCTAGGCCCCAAGTGAACGATGCCCGTCATAGCTCTGGGGAAATGTGTTCCCTCAGTCTGAGCTCAGGGGCTCCCCAGTTAGTAAAATGACCTTCTCTGAACGTGGAGGGTGGGAAAAGAAACCAGGGATGCGGCCAGTTTCTAAGCCCACAGGTTTGGGGGAACAAAGGAAGGGATTTCTGAAATCTTTCCACTGACTTCAGTGGAAGCTCTGAGCTACTTATCCTGAGCTCTGATAACAAAATGATGAGCTCTTGGAAATGTGACTGGACAACCTCCCATCTAAAGCTTCTTAGCTTTGCAAACCAGTTAAATGCACATGGGCCCAGCCAGCCACACGCTCACACACGTACCAACACACCCAGCCATCAGATGTCCAAGTGTGTTACTCCAGGTGACAGGCAGCCCCCGTATTTCTGACCAATCCTTAAGTAAGAGGTTTTCCAAGTTTCTGTACCTTGCAAGGAAATCTCTCTAACTAGGCAGGCGTTATTCAAGCCTAAGCCGCCCAGCTGAGCTCTCCTGCAGCCGACGTCACCGCCGACCCCCTCCCCCAACGAGGCACTTTGCACCGTCTCGTGACCCGAGGTAGAAGAGGGTCTGTCGTACTTTAGAACAGAGCCTGGATGAGAGGAAGGCTTGGCGGGTGGGGAGTGGTGTTGACTGCATTGCGGAGTCCAAGGAAGATAAACTGGCTCGAAAAGAGAACTGGGCAAATGTTGGACAAAAAGCCGAAGGCGAGCACCAATGACCGTTCAGAGCGGGAATTTGACGTCATTTATTCCCGACACACGGCCCTACTCAGTCCTGAATGCAGCCTCCTCTATTATCCTGCTAGCATCTTCGGACACATCACCCAGCTCTTGTGTTGGCCCACAGTAACCCCTCTGCATTCCCTTGGCTGCACCGGGCCTGTCTGAACTTCCAGTGAAAATCGCTACTTGTGATTTGAGCCACGGCTGGCTGCGATGATCAGATTCAGTTAGTTCATTTGTGACCTCTGTTTAAGCCGTCTGACGTGAAGGGCTTGTGAAGTTAAGACAGATCGTTCCCAGAGTGGAAATCCCTGTGCAGCAGTTTGAAATCTCTTGGCCCTGTTCGTGATGTCTCTTCAGAGCAGTAACAAAGGGCCTTCAGCCAAAGAACTCAAAGGGCCTAAACTTTTCCGACCGTTCCAGAGCGGTCACTTTTTCCACCACTGAAATGCTGTCTTCTCTGAGGTGGCCAGAGCAGAGCAAGACCAACCAAATACGTCACCCACTATTAGCAGGAGATCCCAGTGAGCCCGGTGGGACCCCCCCCCCCCCGGGGGGGGGGCTTAATGGAACTTGCTCTTACGAAGAGATAGGATCTCAGGGGATCTCCTTGCAAACCTACTACCTCTGATGGTACAGTGGCCCTCGCAGCTCACTGGGACATTGGTTCAGAGGGAAGAGTCTCCCTCCACTCTTCCCAGCAGTACCTTTCCTTTTCCTTTCAAGGTCTCGCATCCACTAATTAGGCTTGACCGTGAGCATCCAAGATCTCAGCATACTAAGATTTCTAAGCTGTGCTCAGCCGCTGTGTGGTAGGAGTTTGCGGGGAGCAGTAGCTCTGGCCTTCTTTCTGTCTCCGGCACACTCTTTACTGTCGGTGCGACCTCTGCGTCTCTTGATGGGGAGCAGTAACGGTCCCGGGAGGGGATTGGTTTTCTTGGATTCAGATTTCCCAATGAACCGAGCAGACACGTGGAGGGGAGGGGCTGGACCTGAGGCGGCTGGCCCCAGATACAAGTACACAAACGCTGGCCCCAGGGAGGTCAGGGGGAGTTTTGTCACATGCCCCTGAAAGGGCTTATTTAGCCCAATCTCAAGCCTTCATCCCTGTCCTGTCTCCCCCTCATCTGGCTGTAAGCGTATTCAGAAGGCGACACCTGGCATGTTTTCATGCCAGACACATCCTCACCTTTCAAGCCTTCACACACAGGGACAGACACTCTCTCCGACACAGACAGCAGAGACTCTGGCAGACGGGCTACTGAAAATGACATTATTAATGCACTGGGCTGGCAGCTTTCAGGAGCTCTGCCACGGGCTGTCACTCCACACATCACAGCGAGAGGCGGAGGGAAGAGGAAAGGATTCAGGTGCTGGGCAAGGACCCGTGGGCAGTCAGAGGACTGTGTAGTAGCAGTAACTTGGCATTGATGCTTCCAGGGGCCGGATCAGGCCGGATCACAGGCTAGCTGCTGGAGAGACAGGCCCCCGGTCCCACGTGTTTGCTAGAGATAGGGAGAACCAAGGGAGGCTTTTGGAATTGCACAGAGAGAGCTCAAAGGAGGAAACTCAGTGCCAGCCGCTAGATTGCAAAGACACCCCAGCGTGGAGGGGTGTTTGGGGCAAAGACCCCTTGAGTTTCCAGAACTAAGGGTGAGTCCAGTGTGATCCCCCCCTTCATCGCAGTCCCCAAAGCTGGGGGCAGAAGCGTTGGATAAAGGGCTGTAGGGTCCTGGCCCATGGCTTTTCATCTGACAGCCAGTCACTCAATTTCAGTTAGTGCTAGCAAAAGCAACGTGAGTCCTGGGGCACCTTAAAGACTAACACATTTCTTCAGGCATAGGCATTCGTGGGCTCCAAGCCACTTCGTCAGATGCATCTAACTCTAACCCAACCATCTGGCTGCAGCCCACTTCGTCAGTGTTAGGCACCACTGAATATCAGAACTGCGGACTGTAACCCGCCCCTACAGTGAGAAACGCACAGGGCTCCCCCCCCCCCGCCTTTGTCTCATCCCATGGCAATGAACACCTCGCTTAGATAAGACGTAACCATGTCCACGTCCTAAGAGGTATCCAGTTCAGAGGTTTTTGCTCACTAGAAAGCAGGAGGTCCGCAGGCGTTGGAACGAACAGAGGGCTCGAAGAAAGACTCGCTTTTGCCAATTAGCTCTGTTCTGCCCTGCGCTGTTTCCAGCTGGTTAACTGTGTACTGTTACTCACCGGTCCTATCTGAGAGTCCTGTGCCTGTCTTGACAGGTTTGGCAGCAAAGAGGAGTATATGTCCTTTATGAATCAGTTTCTGGAACACGAGTGGACTAACATGCAGCGATTTCTATTGGAGATTTCCAATCCAGAAACCATCTCGAACACAGCTGGCTTTGAAGGCTACATCGACCTGGGCCGGGAATTATCCACTTTGCACTCTCTCCTGTGGGAGGTTATTTCTCAGCTCGAGCAGGTACCTGAGGAGACACGGGGAGTCGAAGGGGCGAGATTTAGGGGGTGGCCCCTCGGTCAGACACTTGCTGTGAATGTGAGGAGTGACTTGGGAGGTTAGAGCTGTCCCTTGCAAATTGCCCACAAGCAGGACATCTGTTGGCTCTCAGGAAGGGTAACTCAGCGGCGGTAGACTGTATGTCTAGCAGTGGTCAGCACTTCTGTAGCATATTGTCTGTCTCAGCCGCACAGCCGCCCTGAGGCAGGTAAGTGTAACGGTCCCCTTTATCCAGTGGGAAACTGAGGCAGGGAGGAATGAGAGCTTAGGTGCTGCATGCTCCAGGTCCCATGCTCAGAGCTCCCTTGTGTCTCAGCAAGTGCAGTGGGGAGGAACAGGACTTGGTGCCTGACTTCGGTTAGTTTCACTTGAAAAAATGAAATATTTTTAGTTAAACCGTCTCTGTCGAGAGCGGCTGGACCAAACACCTGCTTTGTCCTCTTGCTCTTTGTTGATCACGTATGTGCGCACACCGTGGGGCAGGGGGGTAATCAGACTGCTCCCAAAAGGGGTGGAAGAGCCACTGAGAGAACTGATGTCGCCAAGAGAATTCGGTGAGAGATCCTGGGGCAGACGGCCAGGGTTCTCCTTCCACAGAAAAGAAACAACCTGTAACATTTCTGTCCCTCTTTCTCCCCAGGGCACTGTTACAAAACTGGGACCCCTGCCTCGCATTCTGAGGGATGTCAACACGGCGCTCAGTAACCCAGCGTGTGTGCAGGTCTCTGTCACAGCCGAGCATGCTGCATCGACTCCAAACGCTGGCCACAGCATCTCTGCTGGGCTCCAGAAAATGGTGATAGAGAACGACTTATCCGGGTAAGAGAGCATCACATCCAGAGGAAATCCGCACAGACCTTCCTGGCTATTGACCAGGGAAATAGCAACCTCTCTGTGAGCGTCAGCCTGGGGGCACCTGACTAGCTAAGCTAGGTGTGGTTTGGAGTTTGCCAGGCTTAATCTGGAGACTATAATATACTCTCCTCCTTCCCTTCTGTGAGTTGGAGCAGGCCTGATCCCAAAACTTTGTGCGCGCACGTGCACCCATGCAAGCACAGGGAAGGGAAGCAATTAACAGCAAATTCAATGGGAATTCGGCACGTGGCAGATAGGCTGGATCGGTTCTGCATACAATTAGATCCAAATCACTGATTGTTTCCCTAAGAGTCGCCCATCCTTCGGAAGTTTGCTTACTGGGGCTTTCAGTCCGCGCCACCTGATTTTTATTTTCTTTTATTGTCTGAGGAAAACCACTGTCAGTTTTTCATGAGCAGCAACCCCAGACCCAGGGACTGAACACGTTCTTCTTGGCTTACTTCTGTGAAGGCGATTCAGTCGCACAGCTCCAACGCCGGGTTTAGTTCTCCACTAGTCAAAGAGATTCTCAATGGGAGCTGTGTGTTACTTGCCGATCTAATTAGGAGCGAGGGAGACAGCAATGGGGAGCTGGACTTTCTCTGTAATCACAGCTAATGCTTCTCTGCATGGGGTACAGCTATTTAAATCTTGTGCAAGGGAGAATTTCTCAGAACAAAATACTCTGGCCCAAATATTTCCTTGTAAATGCAGCTTCTTTGATCTGAGTCACATTCAACAACTGCACAGCCCTCTCCTTTTCCACCAGAAATCAATAGCGCGCAAACGTGGCAGTTCACTGTGGGAGGAATGGGTGACGAGGCCTCAGCTTGGCTGGAAAGCCACAGTCCAAGTTGTTGCTGTTTGTTATATTTGTTATTGCTGTTTTGCATTTGTATTACTCAAGTGTCTGTGAGTCCTGAGTGAGGACCAGGACCCCTGGTGCTAGGTGCTGTACAAAAGAACAAAAAGATGAGCCTTGTCCCAAAGAGTTTGCAGTCTGAGATGAGAGAGATGCAGACAGACAGGAGGTCACATGGTCAGAACTGCTGATATGAGGCATTCAAGGAGCCGTGGGGACAATACCTCTCATTCATACACAGCCAGACCCGTGTAGTCACGCCTCTCAGCCACTGCCACATGTGGCACATCCCCCTCCTCACCCGTGGAGGTGCACTCCTTCGCTCACACACAAACACGTAACTCCCATCCGTCCCCATCGCCACAAACACGCTCACACAGTCCATCCACACAGCCGAACTTGCTGCCTCTTCCTGCCAGGGAGGGCCTGAGGAGAGCAGATCAGGAATTTTGCGGCTGACCGTTCCTCCGTCAGAAAATGCTGGTTTGTTGAGACCAAACATTTCGGGGTCAACACATTTCCCAGCTTGAAACGATGTTAGGGGGAGAAAAGTGGGGGGCGGGGGCCCGGTTTGAACTTGTTAAAACATCCCACTTCGACATATTTAAAACTCAGAGGTCCTCTTTGTCCATTCGTAGCAACTTTTTGTTCTGAAATGTACGTTAAATTATAGTTTAAAATGCAAAATCGGACCATTGAAAAGAAACATTTCCATCTGCACCAACATTTTTCCATGAATGGCCTTTTTTTCACAGCCCAGGGTGTCTGTTTCCGCCCAGCTCTAGCCCTGCGTCCCTTCCTCCAGGGAGCTGTGCCGTGACCGAGATTCGCACTCTCGCACACATCATGGCGGCGTTGGCCATCTGTCGAGCTTCACCCCACTGAGCCATCATGGTTCTCCTGCTAGTTCTTTTTGCTGATCGCTTTTGCCTGCTCCAGTGTAGCGTTCACGGCTCTTCTTTTCTCTTCTCCTCTCCATGTGTCCCTGCAGTCTGATAGATTTCACACGCTTACCGTCTCCAACCCCTGAAAACAAGGAATTATTTTTTGTCACAAGGTCTGCTGTGGCTCAGCCCTCGCCCGCCCGAAGCTCCAGCTATTCGGAGGCCAATGAGCCTGACGTGCAGATGTCCAATGGCAGCAAGAGTTTGTCCATGGTGGACTTGCAAGACAATCGGGTTTTGGACAGTGGGGCAAATGCGCCTGGGGCCGCAGACTGCCTCAATGACGGCCAGTCGTCTGTCGGGCAACCGCAGGGCGTGTGGACCGCACGAACTCAGCCGAACAACGTGACGGGCCTGGCCACAGTGCGCAGAGTAGCCCAGACCCCCACCACCCCCAGTGCTGAGAGTGCGCCCGGCAGGCCCCAGCTTTTAGCGCCATTATCGTTCCAGAACCCAGTGTACCAGATGGCGGCTGGCTTCCCGCTGTCTCCCCGGGGCCTGGGGGACTCTGGGTCCGAGTGTCACAGCTCACTGAGCTCTCACAGCACCAGCGAGGAGCTGGCGGCCAACAAGCATGGCTTCGGCAACCCTGCCGGGAGCGAGGACTTCACCCGGCGGACGGGGGAGCTGGCCCGCCGGCAGCTGTCCCTGACGGAAAAGAGCGGCCAACCCACCATGCCCCGGCAGAACAGCGCCGGCCCCCAGAGGCGGATAGACCAACCACCACCTCCTCCACCGCCGGTCACCCGGGGCAGGACGCCGCCCTCGCTGCTCAACACGGTTCAGTACCAGCGACCGTCCAGTGGGAGCGTGATGTCCTCCTCGCCCGACTGGCCGGGCAGCGGGGCCCGGCTACGGCAGCAGTCGTCTTCCTCCAAGGGCGACAGTCCGGAGATGAAGCAGCGCACCGTGCACAAACAGGTCAGTGCCGGGGATGGACGGGAGGGAATTGGGCCATGTCTTTCCTCCCCTTTCAGTCTGGGGAGCCTGGGTCAGCTCTGAGCCGCAGAATCTGTGCAACACGGCGCTGGCCCAGGGCGGGAGCCATGCGTTGGAAGCCTGGCCCTGGGACCGAGGCCATCCTGAGAAGGTGACGGTTACGTTTTCGCTTGCGGCGTTCGCTGCGTCCATTTCCTCTGCCAGAGCACAACTGTCTTGGGGCTGCCAGCAGCAATGACGGACGTTAGCCCCTTTCCTCCATCCCGCTCTTCCATCCAGTCACTGCTTTGCCTACACCTGTGCAACTGCTCATCCCATGCCACAGTCAGGCCAATGCCATCTCACGGACTCGGATCCAGATCTTCTCTCTCCGAGTAAGAGGCTGCAGGCCACTCGACCCCGATAGTTTTGTCTTTCAGAACCTCCTGGAGATTGTTTTTGGGGGCTGGAAACAAGGGGAAGTGGGTCACCGCAGCAAAATCCTCCCGTGCTCCGGTACTGTGCACCACGGGCAGCCCACACGGCTTGTTCTGGCTTTTGCCAGGAGCTGAATTTCACTGTCTATAGACCTGAGACTAGATGGAGTGGGTCGGCCTCCTTTGCACCCCAGCGTGCCCAGCATGTAGCACTGGGTTTTTTCCCAGAACTAGTCCCATAATAGAAGCAGCCCAGCGAGGGCTTCTGACGCGTACGATTTGGGTTTTTTTTAAATGTGGCTAGTTACTGACTACCCGCTCCATCTCAACCCAGCCAGCGCAGAACAGCTCCCGTAAGCCAGCACACTTGAAAGCGTGAGATAGTCGGTATGCATAATTACTCTCCTCTTTCAAGGACTCTACAGAGCCCTGTATCCATGCTGGCCATTAAAAGCCATTTGGTCAATGGGCTGCCGGGCTGTTCCGTGGACAGCAGGTCGATCGGGCGGTGTAGGAATTAGCAGGCCGGCCACGTAGCCATTTATATAATAGGGATCAATACTCGTTGTGGGGGGAGGGCAAAGAGGTCGGCAGAGCACTGGGGGGGTGTTTGGTAATGGGGTCTGCTCCAGGGTGGTTCTACTGAATGCAGTGGAGGCCTGATGGCCCATCACAAAGCGCTGGTCAATCTGTGCCCCAAATCCTCTCCCGCCCCCAAGGTTCTCGTTGAGGGCCAGCGTCCCTGCGGCGCCTCTCCTGGCTCTTTATCTGTGTAGCTGAGTGGCGCGTTAATAGCACATGCAGATCATAATGAAACTGCTTGTTCATATTCAACGGTGTTCAATGGTGTTTGAGAGGAAACGAATCCCAACAAGTGGCTGTTTCGTTAGGATTCCCGAGTTCCTCGCTGCTGATTGGAAGAGCTTCCGCCCACCTCTTTCTTCATTTTATTTCGTGTTTCGGCTCCAGTTTTGAATCGTCTTAGCTCAGGGTTTCCTGTCGTGTTTGGAAGAGGACCCCCATTTTATCAGCATCACAGAGCTAGAGAAACACAAACATCACCTATATAGCTAAAAGGAACAGTAGGGACAATTTCCTGTGCCCCTCTTGACTGAGCACTTTTGAGAGACCCCCACATCCTTTGTTTCTGCCACGGTCACAATTCCTGGCCCAGAGATGCCCCCAAAGGCAGGAAGCCAAAAGCCAGCGGCCCACATATGCCAGGTGGATGTTCCAAGGGCTGAGTCTGAAACTTTCAGGTTCAAAGTTCTGAATCCAGACGCAAGATTTACTTGGACAGGTAGGAGGGTTCAAAGTGGTAGTAATATCCATGGGATTGTTTCATCACCACGGAGCCAGCATGGAATCCCTTGCGTTGAGATGGGAAGACTTTCTCCAAACCCTCCTGTGAAGAATTCTTCTCCATCCATGGCTTTCCAGCTCCAAGCGAGGAATAAAAGGATGGGGCTGGAGGGGTGAACACATTCCTCACAAGTCTGGGTTTTCAGCTTGGATCCTCTTGGCCAGTTCACTCTAACCCAGAATGATCAGCCTGAGATTTATTTACTGCAATTTGTAGGCAACTATGATGGAGGAAAAATAGAAGGAGATTCACTTCCTGGAGTGTATAATGTGGTTGGAAAACCTCTAGGCAATATTGTTTGCTTTTGGGTTTACAGAGACATTGCCCAGGCTGATAGGTGGGTCTGGCATGAGAATTAAGCTGTCTCTTTAGCTTGCTAGCTCATGGTAGCACTTCTCTAGCCAAGGTGACCGGAGAGCCATCTTCTTGTGAGCAAATCTTAAATCTTAACTGAAAGATACGAGGGGCCCATTCTCTGAGCCAAGGTAGCATTAAGAAACGGGTCCCCAGGTTTGTTGTTGTAGGGAGGCTAAAGGTTGGGAAGGAACTTAGATTTTCAGGAGGCCCCCAGAATAATCAAAAATAGCACTTCACATTGTAAATCTGGGTTTGGCTGGAGTGAAATCTCTGCAGCAGACAAAGAAGCATCTCGACAGAGGAGTAGCTCAAGAGTTAAGGCCGAGCAGAGCTGAGCCCTGGCAGCTCATGTGTCATGAGGGCCGTTGCTCTTCACAGGAGCCCTTTGAAGGCAGTTAAGGGCGGTGGATTTGTGTGAAGGCAGAACTGGGCCTGTGAAGGCCATCTCCAGTCAACGAAGGTGCTGCATTACCGGGTGTCCTCGCTCACTGCCGGTTCCGGGTGCTCTGAGTCACTGGTTTCCGTCTGAGCAGCTCCGGCGCCTCTCTCTTGCTCTTGCTTCACGTCCGGTTTTGTTACAGACTTTGCTTTTGTTATGGTTGTATGTTTCATTGTAGGCCCCTTCTCCTGTGAACCCCAATGCCCTGGACCGCACTGCCGCATGGCTTTTGAATATGAACATGCAGTTTTTAGAAGATGAAAGCACTGACCCAGATTCCAAGCACAGGGATAAGCTCAGGAATAAGGAGGAGCTCAGCCAAGCAGAAAAGGTAAAACCCGGTTGGATTGAAACGAGTGTCTAAACAAAGAGACTTCCCTTCAGGCTCTGCCCGAGCGACACAGGTGAGGCCGGCTCTCCAGGTGACTCAGCAGCCCTGTGGGCCCCGATCACACGCGGGCGTCCTGCTCAGACGCAGTGACTTGGGGTGTCCCTCTTCTCAGGGCAGGAGCTGGCTCGAAGGCTCTGGCTTGTGCACAGAGCTGGGCGTGCGGTGCATGGATGCACTCGTGCAAGGCCACTACCAACAGTTGTGTAGCTGTGGCAGCATGGGCCATGGTGAGCAGCACACAGTAGCTGCCCCATGGGCGCATATTTGGCACAATTCACCACTGCCACAGCCACGGTGCTGTTGTCAGCCCCCCACTCAGTGAGACAAGCCCAGGGCGTCAGGCGAGCTGGGACTCACCAGCTCCAAAGGCAGACGTGGCCACTAGCTGCTGTGTTAAATCTGAGCCCAGATTCCAGGGAACAGCCGCCCCAGAGAGGTGCCAGCCATTGTCAGCAGACAGCAAATGCACCGCAAACGGTGTTTTTTCCAGACCCTAACTTCTACTGGGGAGAAAGGCAAGCTTTGGGGCTCCAGAGAGTTCTCCATCCGATCAAGAAGAGGAAGAGCTCTGTGTAGAGTCAGAGTTCGTCTCTCTCACTAACCAGTTGGTCCAGTAAAGATATCCCCTGCCCCACCTTGTCTCTCTTTTTCAAATCAAATGTCAGGTTGAGTCGCCATTCAAAACCTTTTGTGGGACTCAAACAAAACTGGGGGATGAGGGGTGGGTGTTTCGGCAAGAAATCCGTCCCCTCCACCACGCCCCAAAGACTCAGTTTTGGTTTGAACCAGATTTTTTCCAGATTTTTCTGTTGGGCCACCAAACCAGAAAGTCCATTGTTCACTCAGCTCTACTCGGCCCTAGCTGCAGGAAGAGCAATCAACACCCAGGCCAGGCTGAGGGGAAGAGGAGCTAGAAATCTGAGGAAGATTCAGCAATTCAGACCAGTTGGCGAGGGGCAGTTTTCAGCACTCGCTTAGGAGGAGCAAAGAGCTTGTGTAAGGTCTGGCCAGGCTCCAGCAGGTTTGTCTGTGACAGGTTAGCTCATCGATGACGCCAGATCCTTCGCTCCCAGCACAGCGTGGTCAGTCGGAGCGTGGAAATCACAGGCACTGGGGGTGGGGATCTTTGCTTTTTAATTTGCAGCCACACTCTGGAGCTCACAAATAATAATTCTGCCTCCCTTTTGGATGTGCTACTCCCTCCCCACCATTAGCCATTCATTGTCACCGGAAATGCTGAGCAATATTCCTCCATTTACTGTTCTGCTGTGCAGGTATACTCCTGTTTCTGTAAGCTGAGCTTCTCTGTCTAATCCCTCTGGTGCTGCCTGCCACCTGTTAAACTCCAGCTCGGTGCAGGGCCTGAGACGCACAAGGAGAAACCTCTCCACTTTCAAATAAAAGAAAGAAAGGCCTGGCTTGTTTGGAAGAGTTTGACCCGTTTAGTTAGGGGTTTTCCCCCACTTTGGCACCTTTCCAAAATGAAAAGACACGTCCTCAGGGGCCGATCCGAGAGCCTCTGTCGTGGGAAAAGCTCAGCTAGCAGACTGCAGTTTTAGGCCTATAAAAACCTCAACTGCTAAATAATAGCAGAGTCGGATCCCTGCAGTTAGCGTGGAGTGCGGCAGGCGCACAGCGTCAGCGGCTCCGGGGATGGAGCATGGCTCACTAGCGCTCAGACCGGCCGCGTTAGCTGCAGCTAGAGGTGGGAAGCAGACTAGAGTGAGTGAGGAGCCGTGCCTTGGAAGGATTATGCCCCAAATGCTAATTTACACCCGTAAGCTCCTGTGACTAGCCAGAAGGCCTCCAGCTAGCAGCCTGCGGCTGCCACTTCCCCACCGGTAGTCGCTAAACTGTTCTCCCCAACCCCCCTCTCCACCAACCTCGGCCCCACTCTCTGCAGCTTTTGGCACAGGCTCCCTGCTCTGCCAGCGACGGGAACAGTGCACTGCAGGTTCTCCTCCTGTCCGTGCCCGCCCTGGCAGCGACAGAGCCCGTCAGCATTACGAGATCTGACAGCATTTCCATGAACCCTGCTCCCTGCCAAAAATCCAAATGCAGCCCCCAGCCGAGCTTGGCGTCTCGTTCCCGTGCGGCAGCCTTGGTTACTGTGCTGTCATCAGTCACTGGCATAATCTCTCTCCCCATTACCGTAAGACTTGAATGGTAACCAACAACGAGACTCCCACGCTCTCCGGAGGCTCCTGTTATCACTGACGCTCACTTACGCTGCTCCTATTTAGTGTAGGGTAGGTATTGAATCTCTCGCCTTTGAGTGACTCCGTTCTGTGCACTGTCCGGGTGTCGGTGGCTCCCATGTGTGAACTGTGCTGTCTCAGTGACTCTGTAAATACCTTATTAAAGGAAAACCACAGTGATTTGTCATGGCAGTCTTCGGCCCTGCCAGAAGGATCTAACAGGGCTTTCCCGTCTCTACCTGTCATCATCCAAACACTTCAGCTGCTCACTGAAATATTCAGCAGCATGAATTTCCAAGCCATGTGGCTCACCGTGGCACTCGCTTCTCGGTCAATGGAAATTGGTGTTGCTCTTTGCCATCAGCGGAGCCGCGTTGATTGACCCTGGCCCTCACCAGCCAGTAAATGGGGCTGTCTCTCCCTCTCCCCGAGAACTGCCATTGAAGCAGTGCGCCCAGCCGGAGGAGAGAACACAAACGCAGCTTGCTTTGTCTCCTCAGCAGAGGCAGGAGACTTGCAAAGCTATTATGGAGTAAATTCCATTTAAAAACAAAAGGTTAAATTGTGAGTGAGGGAGCCACTGGGTTCTAAATTAAGATCAAAATCAACCATAGCCCTCTTAATTTATTATCATTAATAACAGACTCCAGTAAGTTGCTGGAGCTGAGATTTGAAAGTTTGCTGCCTTTACGCTGGGATTTAAATGGAACTCTTTGCTATGTCTCACGCTCCTTTCACAGCTCACCACAACGGCAGCTTCCTGTTTGCTTATTAATTATTGTTAATCGGGTAGTAGCAATACAGAAAAGTCACTGCTTTCCTAGTAAGAATCTCTCTTGTCTCTTGCACATTTAGACACTGGAGTTTTCCTTTAACTAAGTGAGTTGTTCTGAATGCTGAGGTGCCCTGATGGCAGAATACAATGTTCCTGAGTAAATACCTCCCTTTTTTGAACTTGTGTGTTAGTTTTCTGTGCATTTTGCTACTTTTTACTTTTGTTTTATCCAAAACTTTGCTAAGTTCTCTGCCCTGGAAAGCACAATAGGTAGAGTCTTGGCTTCAGGCACTAACTCCTCTCGCATCACCTCGGTCACCTGGGCCCAGCTGTGTGTGACAGGGACGTGCCGCATGGGTGCCCTAGCTCCCTTTTGAAAGGTCCCTGAGCTGCGCATCCCGCAGAAAATCCACAGGAGTAACAAGATTGGACACTCAGCAGGTCCCACCAAAACCCAGCCCAGCCTCTGATCTTCCGGTTTCCAGCTGTTGTCCTGGACTTCGTGGCAACGGTGCCAGATTGATTCTGGGGCTGGCCCTAGGAGTGACGGCTGAGCGAGCACTCTCCTGTCCTTTGACTACAGCTGCTGTGAAGGCTCAGCTGGCTCCAGGAGAAAGGGGTGGAGATGAATGAGCTATGATTGCACTTCCAAAGGTTTTCATTCAGCTGGGACCGCATTAGCCCTTAGGAAGCCAGCTGGCCGGTCCCCAGAGATGTAGGCGTGTGCAGAATTCACAGGGCCGCCCCTTTATTTACAGACCTGCTAAGCAGATGCCTGAAGCCAGAACCCAACCTGTGCTGCTCACCTGGCTGGGCCTAACCCTGCCCTCTTGTTCAGGCTGAGAAGTTACCTGCATCCGGCCGCCATTCTCTCGCGCTAACTTGCATCCTCATTTTACGATCCCAACTCTGCTAACCACCCATTCTCTGCACCTGCCAGTGACCCGCCATCCCAGCAGACGGGCAGCGCCGCCCCTGGGGCAGGCTGAAGGAGAAGAGAGAAGAGGAAGAGGTTGTGAACACCTGGTCAGGGTTGCTCCTGTGTGGGTCTGCAGCTAGTCTAATGCGAGGAGACGGGCTTGGCTGGGTTATTAGAGAGTCTTGGGGCAGGAAAAGCCGGAGCAATAAAAGTGCCGTGTGTTTTCTCCTCCTTGTCCCCGAATGCTGCAGTACCAGCAGGACGTGGTGGTGCTGCAGGACAAACTGCGCATCTCCACCAAGAAGCTGGAGGAATATGAAAGCAGGTTCAAATGCCAGGAGGAGACGACCCAGAAGCTGATGCTGGAGTACCAGGCCAGGCTGGAGGAGAGCGAGGAACGGCTCCGCAGACAGCAGGAAGATAAAGAGATCCAGATGAAGGGGATCATCAGCAGGTACGGGGGGGCAGGGGGATTGGGGTGCTGCCGTCTGTCACCAGTCACAGGTGGAGAGAGGGGGCTCAAGCTCTGGGCAATAAGGAAGGAGATAGCAGCAGCCAGAGTAATTACCCAGTGGGCCAGGCTGGACTCTGTCCGTGACACTTTGAAACTCGAGATCGGCTCTTTCCAGAAGGCTGTGGCCGTTGTCAGACTAGACGTGGCACTGGTCGCTTGGACTTAGAATCTGTGGCTCTGTGATACCTTCCCGTTCAGAGGGGCAGTGGGTTTATAGTCCACACTGAATCCGCCCTCTCGCTCCTCTTCCAATAACGGGCTCTTGATTCAAACCCTCCAGACTTCCAGGGGCACGAAGTAGCTGAACGTGACTCTGGGTGTGCCTGCAATAGTATTGAGGGCAACGAAATTTTTATCGCTCAGGAGTCTGAACCCCCCCGTGCACCATCCATCTTGTTGGCATAAGGGCAAATGGACAGCGCGGTAGGCGGGAGCCGCTCTCTGCTGTTCGTCGGTGGTTTTCTTGGTCTCCTGCCAACACACAGCCGTCCACATTCACGCTCTGTTAGCAAACCCGAGCGTGTGGGCGGTGGGGGAGGTGTTTTCATAGCCCGGCGCGAGAACGTTTTTACCAGCAGAACCGCAAGTGTAGACGAGGCCCTGCTCTGTCCTCCCCCCCCCCCCCCAATCCTTTTCTTGCTCATGGCTCCTTTAACAGTCAGAAATCAGCCCTGCTCAGGCTCCGAGCAGAGTTTGGGATTTGTTTTTGTGACTGTTTGTGGCCTCAGCCCTCTTCTGACCTACTGGGGAATTGCACAGTCCCTCTGCATGTGCTAATACCTGCGAAAGGGCAGCTTTGTGTCTGCCCCCAGGGGTGGAAGAGGGGACGGGGGCTCCAACGTAATAGCTTTCCATTGTCCTGCTGTTTCACACCTCGTTATGGGCGTTTGGGACATAAATCTCCCCTTTCCCTCTGATGTCAAGGACTAAGAAGAAATAATGTGTAGCATTCACTCTGGGAGGCAGACGCAAATGTCTCCGAGACTAATGGCCTGGTGACTGGAAGTGGCAGAGACCATATAGATCCTGGCAAATGTAATTAATGGCTGCTCTCTCCAGCGCACTACATCCCCCAAACAGCAGGACCACACAGTCTTACCCCACCACTAGGGCAGCCCCCCGGGTCAGCTGAAGACCTGAAAAGAGCGTGAAGGGGACGGGATGGAGGAGCACGAGCGCGACCCTGTAACGGGATAGTGTGTCTAACCTGCCACGACGGGGTGAGCCAACGCCATTCTCAGCTGCTGTCTGGCGAGGGGCTTGTGCGGTCGGCAGCGCTGGGCGTGAGCACAGTTTCTAGCAGACCCTGTCACAACCCCCCCGCCACGGCTGGCAGCAGCTTCAGCCAGGGCGGCCACGGAGCTGGAACGATCCAGCCTGTCCTTCGAGGCAGGGTCAGGGCTGACCGTGCGGCTATCCTGCTCTGTCTGTGCCGGCCCCGAGAGGGTTTCTGTCCCCAGCGCCGTGACTAGACTTCCTCCTGCGTGGAAGCTAAGCATCTGCTTCCGTTTTCTGGCGCCAGATTGATGTCGGTGGAGGAGGAGCTGAAGAAAGACCACGCGGAAATGCAAGCGGCCGTGGATTCCAAACAGAAGATTATTGATGCACAGGTCAGTGCTGCCAGGGGGGACACAGCAGCAGGGCGTTTCCCCACCATGGCGTTTGCATCGCTACAGCACCTTCTGTGCAAGGACCCCAGCCCGAAATCCCGCAGCCTCCGGGGTGTTGATAAAGCGTGGCCGAGCCTAGGGTTTGATGCTGCCATTTCTCACAGCTCCACGTGCAGGTCGGGGTTGAAATGCACTGTAAGGAGCGGGGCTGAAGTCACGTCGCAGCCGGGGTCCCTTTTCGTTCATTTTTGGTGTAAATGTAGCTCAGCGTGGCTGAGATTATTTATTAAATGGCACCTTCTGCAAAGCACTGGGGTTTGCCCAACGCCAGCGAGAGCAGAGGCCGAAACGGATCATCTCAGCTTCAGCGGAGCCTCGTGGGGCTGAGGTAACCCAGAGCCGGGCAAGCTGGCAGCCTGTTGCTTTCTGCCCTGCCAGGAGAACAGAGCCGCGCCCAGTGGCGCGTGCAGGGAGGTCTCTCTAGGGGAGAAATGATCATCACTAGAAGGGTTGGTGTCGCTGGATGGCGGGGGCGGAATGGAAAGCCACCACGGAAGGGAAGATGGAAGGAAAGGGAAGCCAGCAGCTGCCTGTTAGTCAGCTACCCCACACTAGCAATGGAGGGGAGGCCAGGAAACGCCCGGGGCTAAGACAGTTCCATCCTGAGAAGATACGGGGTAGGGCAGGGCGGCCAGTTCCTCGCCATTGCTTCATCGAATGACTGAACACCTTGACAGGGCATCCAGACCACGCCCAGGGACCCAGCAGGAACATGCTGCAGATGACTCTCCCATAGCTCCCACCAGTTAACGTCCACTCCGTCCCTTGGCGGATGAGGGGAGCTGTGCGGAAAGGCAAGTCGAGGAGTGTGGCATGAAGGCAGCCGTTTCCATTGCCAGCTCCAGCTGGACACAGGGGCCTTCTCCTTCCTGGGACCACAGAGACACACCTCGAGGGGTCTCTGATGGACATCTGCAAACCAGCCAAACTCCCAGCCCCACAGTAGCAAAGTGGCTCCAGTTAGCCAATGAGCTGCGGGTCAGGAGAGAATTCAAGGCCCGGTTTCCATTTTTTTCCAGCACAAATATTTGACTGCAGCACCCACAGCTCAGGCCATTAAATGTCTGGCCACTGCTACACATGGCCACAACTAACTGCCTGAGAAATAGGCTGAGTCCAGGCTGACAGTCTGGTCCATAGTCCCCAGCTTGGACACCAGCACAGGTCAGGCCATTTGCACCAGGTACCATATTCCAGACTCCACGCCCAGGTAGCAACCCTGTTTATCAGGGAGTGGGTCACCAGCGAATGGAAAAGAAGGGAGAACCGGCTGGAAAGAGACAAGTCTGTCGCTACAGTAACTGGTTCAAAGCCACGTCCACTTCTCCTAGGAGACGAGAGGCATCCATTAGCAGACAGTTCCTGAAGTGCCTTCCGGACCCTGCAAATTGCACTTGACTCTCTAGGCCTCTTACGGGCCCTCCTGCACTACCTGTTTCCCCTCCTTTCAGAGGAATTTTCCCTGGGGCACAGGCAGGATTCAGAGGAGGATGTCCAATCCCAGCCCCTAAGCACCACTGCTTGCTTCAGAACCTCAGAGAGCCAGGACAGGTCCAGATGAATCCTCTCCATCATCCGACGCTGCTACGAGGAGCAATAACTGAGAACCCCTCAAATCAACCAGAGTAAGAGGCTCCCTCCATGCTGGCAGGGGCCTGAACAGTTCCCAGCAGGGCAGAGCCAAGCAAAATGATACCATTTGCTCCCTTGTGAAATTTCACCAGTTTATGTGATCTCACCACCAAATTTCAAATTTTCCCTTGTGAAATTTCATC